>LR215994.1:16337387-17546944 GCA_000469805.3 Hymenolepis microstoma
GTGGCGGATGGGTGGAGGGGGGTGTGCATGAGCAGTGGCATGGCAGCGTGCGCCGGGAGGTGGGCTCCGTGGTGGGCACCGCGGTGGTTGTCACCGAGTTAAGCGTGGAGCCGAGACGTGTGTGATGGAGGGGAGTGGTGTTGGAAGGAAGGAAGGAGGGAGAGGATGGAGGGAGGGAGGGAGGGAGGGATGGAGGGATGGAGGGAGAGAAGGCGGTGGAGGTGGGACGTAGTGTGGATTGTGGTGGGCGGGGTGGGGTGGGCGTGGCGGCAGAGAGAGCGTGCGCCGGTGGTTCAGTGGTAGAATGCTCGCCTGCCACGCGGGCGGCCCGGGTTCGATTCCCGGCCGGCGCATTTGTTGCACTCCTGTCGCAACTCCAGCAGCTCTCTCTCGCCTTCACTCCTCTCTCTATACCTCCGTTGCATTCGATTCCCCGCCTCTGGCTCTCACAGCCAATCGCCACGCAGGAAGAGGAGAGGGACGAGGCTTAGTGGCTCAGGGTGTATGCAAGTGACTCTCTCCATCTCCTCGATGCCATTGCCTTCTTAATTCACTCACTCACTCCCAATCGACCCACCTACTGAAGTGGCCAATGCACGAGTGGCTTAAAGCAGTCGCAATAGGCCGTAGACGCTGTGTCTGCGGACATGAGACGCCCCACAGGTTCCACCGAGATTCGAACTCGGGTCGCAGGATTCAGAGTCCTGAGTGCTAACCGCTACACCATGGAACCGCTCCCGCGCCATCTCGTGCACCCATGTCCTCCCCACCACCACCACCACCACCACCACCACCACCACCAACATCCAGCCAACATCGACAACATCTCGAACGGCTTCTTGACCACAACACACCACTCAGCTCACCGCTCGTTTGGCATTCTGGGGAATCTGGCGTGTGGCGTTTACGTTGCTTACACAGGAGTGGCGACGATATGCGATGTGGTGGCCGGAGGTACTCGAACCGCCTCCACGCAGTTGCGTCGTTGCGAGGAACCACAACATCAAAGCCACTCCGCGAGTCTTCCCCTCGGTGGTGGTGAGTGCCAGACACGGGAAGAGGAGAGGAGTCGTGGTGGAGGTGGTGGCTTGGTTGCGAATCGGTCAAAATCGTGCCCCTGGAGAGGCTCGAACTCTCGACCTCCGCATTATAAGTACGGCGCTCTATCCAACTAAGCTACAGGGGCCACCGGACGCGCGCGATTTGCGCCATTTTCTCCACTCCACTCCACTCCACTCCACTCCACTCCACTCCCCTTCTCGCAGTCTTCAGGCTTCGGAATTCGCTTTGCCACTTCTCCACTACTCCAAACCACTCTGCCGACGTTGCACACCCTCTCTTCGAAGCAGACACATGTGGAGAGTGAGTAGGGGCAAGCACGCTGAGCGTAGTGCAAGGAGGGCGTGATGTGATGTGGAGGGTGGAGGGGGAGGGTGGAGGGATATGGAGACGAGTGGGGCCGCAGTGGCGCAACGGAGAGCGCGTCCGGTTTCTACCCGGAAGGTTGTGGGTTCGAATCCCACCTGCGGTATTATGACACGAGCATGGCTGTTCTCGCATAGGTGGGACCGTTGAGCAGGTGCGTTTTTTGGCGATTGCATTTGAGTATTGCCACCACGCAGGCCGACACGAATGTCCAGGAGGCTATAGTGATTCATTCACCTCACGGCATGCCAGTCGGCTTTAGCAGAAGTTTGATGCACAAGGAGACGAGTTCGGAGTGAGTTAGCGGCTACCTGACCCATAAGCGAAGTGGGCATTGTGGAGTAGAGCAGAGAAGCAGAGGAGAGCAGAGGAGAGCAGAGGAGAGCAGAGGAGAGCAGAGGATAGTTGAGTAGTAGAGTAGAGTGGAGTGGAGCGGAGTGGAGTGGAGTGAGGTGAGGTGGGGTGGGGTGGGGTGGGGTGGGGTGTTACAATTGAAAGGAATGGGAGAAGAAAAGGTCGCTCCACTTGGAGCAGGCTTCACACCTTGACCCTGACGTGATTTGAACACGCAACCTTCTGATCTGGAGTCAGACGCGCTACCGTTGCGCCACAGAGTCAGTGGTGGCGGATGGGGTGGAGGGGGGTGTGCATGAGCAGTGGCATGGCAGCGTGCGCCGGGAGGTGGGCTCCGTGGTGGGCACCGCGGTGGTTGTCACCGAGTTAAGCGTGGAGCCGAGACGTGTGTGATGGAGGGGAGTGGTGTTGGAAGGAAGGAAGGAGGGAGGGATGGAGGGAGGGAGGGAGGGATGGAGGGATGGAGGGAGAGAAGGCGGTGGAGGTGGGACGTAGTGTGGATTGTGGTGGGCGGGGTGGGGTGGGCGTGGCGGCAGAGAGAGCGTGCGCCGGTGGTTCAGTGGTAGAATGCTCGCCTGCCACGCGGGCGGCCCGGGTTCGATTCCCGGCCGGCGCATTTGTTGCACTCCTGTCGCAACTCCAGCAGCTCTCTCGCCTTCACTCCTCTCTCTATACCTCCGTTGCATTCGATTCCCCGCCTCTGGCTCTCACAGCCAATCGCCACGCAGGAAGAGGAGAGGGACGAGGCTTAGTGGCTCAGGGTGTATGCAAGTGACTCTCTCCATCTCCTCGATGCCATTGCCTTCTTAATTCACTCACTCACTCCCAATCGACCCACCTACTGAAGTGGCCAATGCACGAGTGGCTTAAAGCAGTCGCAATAGGCCGTAGACGCTGTGTCTGCGGACATGAGACGCCCCACAGGTTCCACCGAGATTCGAACTCGGGTCGCAGGATTCAGAGTCCTGAGTGCTAACCGCTACACCATGGAACCGCTCCCGCGCCATCTCGTGCACCCATGTCCTCCCCACCACCACCACCACCACCACCACCACCACCACCACCACCACCACCAACATCCAGCCAACATCGACAACATCTCGAACGGCTTCTTGACCACAACACACCACTCAGCTCACCGCTCGTTTGGCATTCTGGGGAATCTGGCGTGTGGCGTTTACGTTGCTTACACAGGAGTGGCGACGATATGCGATGTGGTGGCCGGAGGTACTCGAACCGCCTCCACGCAGTTGCGTCGTTGCGAGGAACCACAACATCAAAGCCACTCCGCGAGTCTTCCCCTCGGTGGTGGTGAGTGCCAGACACGGGAAGAGGAGAGGAGTCGTGGTGGAGGTGGTGGCTTGGTTGCGAATCGGTCAAAATCGTGCCCCTGGAGAGGCTCGAACTCTCGACCTCCGCATTATAAGTACGGCGCTCTATCCAACTAAGCTACAGGGGCCTCACCGGACGCGCGCGATTTGCGCCATTTCTCCACTCCACTCCACTCCACTCCACTCCACTCCACTCCCCTTCTCGCAGTCTTCAGGCTTCGGAATTCGCTTTGCCACTTCTCCACTACTCCAAACCACTCTGCCGACGTTGCACACCCTCTCTTCGAAGCAGACACATGTGGAGAGTGAGTAGGGGCAAGCACGCTGAGCGTAGTGCAAGGAGGGCGTGATGTGATGTGGAGGGTGGAGGGGGAGGGTGGAGGGATATGGAGACGAGTGGGGCCGCAGTGGCGCAACGGAGAGCGCGTCCGGTTTCTACCCGGAAGGTTGTGGGTTCGAATCCCACCTGCGGTATTATGACACGAGCATGGCTGTTCTCGCATAGGTGGGACCGTTGAGCAGGTGCGTTTTTTGGCGATTGCATTTGAGTATTGCCACCACGCAGGCCGACACGAATGTCCAGGAGGCTATAGTGATTCATTCACCTCACGGCATGCCAGTCGGCTTTAGCAGAAGTTTGATGCACAAGGAGACGAGTTCGGAGTGAGTTAGCGGCTACCTGACCCATAAGCGAAGTGGGCATTGTGGAGTAGAGCAGAGAAGAGCAGAGGAGAGCAGAGGAGAGCAGAGGAGAGCAGAGGAGAGCAGAGGATAGTTGAGTAGTAGAGTAGAGTGGAGTGGAGCGGAGTGGAGTGGAGTGAGGTGAGGTGGGGTGGGGTGGGGTGGGGTGTTACAATTGAAAGGAATGGGAGAAGAAAAGGTCGCTCCACTTGGAGCAGGCTTCACACCTTGACCCTGACGTGATTTGAACACGCAACCTTCTGATCTGGAGTCAGACGCGCTACCGTTGCGCCACAGAGTCAGTGGTGGCGGATGGGGTGGAGGGGGGTGTGCATGAGCAGTGGCATGGCAGCGTGCGCCGGGAGGTGGGCTCCGTGGTGGGCACCGCGGTGGTTGTCACCGAGTTAAGCGTGGAGCCGAGACGTGTGTGATGGAGGGGAGTGGTGTTGGAAGGAAGGAAGGAGGGAGGGATGGAGGGAGGGAGGGAGGGAGGGAGGGATGGAGGGATGGAGGGAGAGAAGGCGGTGGAGGTGGGACGTAGTGTGGATTGTGGTGGGCGGGGTGGGGTGGGCGTGGCGGCAGAGAGAGCGTGCGCCGGTGGTTCAGTGGTAGAATGCTCGCCTGCCACGCGGGCGGCCCGGGTTCGATTCCCGGCCGGCGCATTTGTTGCACTCCTGTCGCAACTCCAGCAGCTCTCTCGCCTTCACTCCTCTCTCTATACCTCCGTTGCATTCGATTCCCCGCCTCTGGCTCTCACAGCCAATCGCCACGCAGGAAGAGGAGAGGGACGAGGCTTAGTGGCTCAGGGTGTATGCAAGTGACTCTCTCCATCTCCTCGATGCCATTGCCTTCTTAATTCACTCACTCACTCCCAATCGACCCACCTACTGAAGTGGCCAATGCACGAGTGGCTTAAAGCAGTCGCAATAGGCCGTAGACGCTGTGTCTGCGGACATGAGACGCCCCACAGGTTCCACCGAGATTCGAACTCGGGTCGCAGGATTCAGAGTCCTGAGTGCTAACCGCTACACCATGGAACCGCTCCCGCGCCATCTCGTGCACCCATGTCCTCCCCACCACCACCACCACCACCACCACCACCACCACCACCACCACCACCAACATCCAGCCAACATCGACAACATCTCGAACGGCTTCTTGACCACAACACACCACTCAGCTCACCGCTCGTTTGGCATTCTGGGGAATCTGGCGTGTGGCGTTTACGTTGCTTACACAGGAGTGGCGACGATATGCGATGTGGTGGCCGGAGGTACTCGAACCGCCTCCACGCAGTTGCGTCGTTGCGAGGAACCACAACATCAAAGCCACTCCGCGAGTCTTCCCCTCGGTGGTGGTGAGTGCCAGACACGGGAAGAGGAGAGGAGTCGTGGTGGAGGTGGTGGCTTGGTTGCGAATCGGTCAAAATCGTGCCCCTGGAGAGGCTCGAACTCTCGACCTCCGCATTATAAGTACGGCGCTCTATCCAACTAAGCTACAGGGGCCTCACCGGACGCGCGCGATTTGCGCCATTTTCTCCACTCCACTCCACTCCACTCCACTCCACTCCACTCCCCTTCTCGCAGTCTTCAGGCTTCGGAATTCGCTTTGCCACTTCTCCACTACTCCAAACCACTCTGCCGACGTTGCACACCCTCTCTTCGAAGCAGACACATGTGGAGAGTGAGTAGGGGCAAGCACGCTGAGCGTAGTGCAAGGAGGGCGTGATGTGATGTGGAGGGTGGAGGGGGAGGGTGGAGGGATATGGAGACGAGTGGGGCCGCAGTGGCGCAACGGAGAGCGCGTCCGGTTTCTACCCGGAAGGTTGTGGGTTCGAATCCCACCTGCGGTATTATGACACGAGCATGGCTGTTCTCGCATAGGTGGGACCGTTGAGCAGGTGCGTTTTTTGGCGATTGCATTTGAGTATTGCCACCACGCAGGCCGACACGAATGTCCAGGAGGCTATAGTGATTCATTCACCTCACGGCATGCCAGTCGGCTTTAGCAGAAGTTTGATGCACAAGGAGACGAGTTCGGAGTGAGTTAGCGGCTACCTGACCCATAAGCGAAGTGGGCATTGTGGAGTAGAGCAGAGAAGAGCAGAGGAGAGCAGAGGAGAGCAGAGGAGAGCAGAGGAGAGCAGAGGATAGTTGAGTAGTAGAGTAGAGTGGAGTGGAGCGGAGTGGAGTGGAGTGAGGTGAGGTGGGGTGGGGTGGGGTGGGGTGGGGTGTTACAATTGAAAGGAATGGGAGAAGAAAAGGTCGCTCCACTTGGAGCAGGCTTCACACCTTGACCCTGACGTGATTTGAACACGCAACCTTCTGATCTGGAGTCAGACGCGCTACCGTTGCGCCACAGAGTCAGTGGTGGCGGATGGGGTGGAGGGGGGTGTGCATGAGCAGTGGCATGGCAGCGTGCGCCGGGAGGTGGGCTCCGTGGTGGGCACCGCGGTGGTTGTCACCGAGTTAAGCGTGGAGCCGAGACGTGTGTGATGGAGGGGAGTGGTGTTGGAAGGAAGGAAGGAGGGAGGGATGGAGGGAGGGAGGGAGGGAGGGAGGGATGGAGGGATGGAGGGAGAGAAGGCGGTGGAGGTGGGACGTAGTGTGGATTGTGGTGGGCGGGGTGGGGTGGGCGTGGCGGCAGAGAGAGCGTGCGCCGGTGGTTCAGTGGTAGAATGCTCGCCTGCCACGCGGGCGGCCCGGGTTCGATTCCCGGCCGGCGCATTTGTTGCACTCCTGTCGCAACTCCAGCAGCTCTCTCGCCTTCACTCCTCTCTCTATACCTCCGTTGCATTCGATTCCCCGCCTCTGGCTCTCACAGCCAATCGCCACGCAGGAAGAGGAGAGGGACGAGGCTTAGTGGCTCAGGGTGTATGCAAGTGACTCTCTCCATCTCCTCGATGCCATTGCCTTCTTAATTCACTCACTCACTCCCAATCGACCCACCTACTGAAGTGGCCAATGCACGAGTGGCTTAAAGCAGTCGCAATAGGCCGTAGACGCTGTGTCTGCGGACATGAGACGCCCCACAGGTTCCACCGAGATTCGAACTCGGGTCGCAGGATTCAGAGTCCTGAGTGCTAACCGCTACACCATGGAACCGCTCCCGCGCCATCTCGTGCACCCATGTCCTCCCCACCACCACCACCACCACCACCACCACCACCACCACCAACATCCAGCCAACATCGACAACATCTCGAACGGCTTCTTGACCACAACACACCACTCAGCTCACCGCTCGTTTGGCATTCTGGGGAATCTGGCGTGTGGCGTTTACGTTGCTTACACAGGAGTGGCGACGATATGCGATGTGGTGGCCGGAGGTACTCGAACCGCCTCCACGCAGTTGCGTCGTTGCGAGGAACCACAACATCAAAGCCACTCCGCGAGTCTTCCCCTCGGTGGTGGTGAGTGCCAGACACGGGAAGAGGAGAGGAGTCGTGGTGGAGGTGGTGGCTTGGTTGCGAATCGGTCAAAATCGTGCCCCTGGAGAGGCTCGAACTCTCGACCTCCGCATTATAAGTACGGCGCTCTATCCAACTAAGCTACAGGGGCCTCACCGGACGCGCGCGATTTGCGCCATTTTCTCCACTCCACTCCACTCCACTCCACTCCCCTTCTCGCAGTCTTCAGGCTTCGGAATTTGCTTTGCCACTTCTCCACTACTCCAAACCACTCTGCCGACGTTGCACACCCTCTCTTCGAAGCAGACACATGTGGAGAGTGAGTAGGGGCAAGCACGCTGAGCGTAGTGCAAGGAGGGCGTGATGTGATGTGGAGGGTGGAGGGGGAGGGTGGAGGGATATGGAGACGAGTGGGGCCGCAGTGGCGCAACGGAGAGCGCGTCCGGTTTCTACCCGGAAGGTTGTGGGTTCGAATCCCACCTGCGGTATTATGACACGAGCATGGCTGTTCTCGCATAGGTGGGACCGTTGAGCAGGTGCGTTTTTTGGCGATTGCATTTGAGTATTGCCACCACGCAGGCCGACACGAATGTCCAGGAGGCTATAGTGATTCATTCACCTCACGGCATGCCAGTCGGCTTTAGCAGAAGTTTGATGCACAAGGAGACGAGTTCGGAGTGAGTTAGCGGCTACCTGACCCATAAGCGAAGTGGGCATTGTGGAGTAGAGCAGAGAAGAGCAGAGGAGAGCAGAGGAGAGCAGAGGAGAGCAGAGGAGAGCAGAGGATAGTTGAGTAGTAGAGTAGAGTGGAGTGGAGCGGAGTGGAGTGGAGTGAGGTGAGGTGGGGTGGGGTGGGGTGGGGTGGGGTGGGGTGTTACAATTGAAAGGAATGGGAGAAGAAAAGGTCGCTCCACTTGGAGCAGGCTTCACACCTTGACCCTGACGTGATTTGAACACGCAACCTTCTGATCTGGAGTCAGACGCGCTACCGTTGCGCCACAGAGTCAGTGGTGGCGGATGGGGTGGAGGGGGGTGTGCATGAGCAGTGGCATGGCAGCGTGCGCCGGGAGGTGGGCTCCGTGGTGGGCACCGCGGTGGTTGTCACCGAGTTAAGCGTGGAGCCGAGACGTGTGTGATGGAGGGGAGTGGTGTTGGAAGGAAGGAAGGAGGGAGGGATGGAGGGAGGGAGGGAGGGAGGGAGGGATGGAGGGATGGAGGGAGAGAAGGCGGTGGAGGTGGGACGTAGTGTGGATTGTGGTGGGCGGGGTGGGGTGGGCGTGGCGGCAGAGAGAGCGTGCGCCGGTGGTTCAGTGGTAGAATGCTCGCCTGCCACGCGGGCGGCCCGGGTTCGATTCCCGGCCGGCGCATTTGTTGCACTCCTGTCGCAACTCCAGCAGCTCTCTCGCCTTCACTCCTCTCTCTATACCTCCGTTGCATTCGATTCCCCGCCTCTGGCTCTCACAGCCAATCGCCACGCAGGAAGAGGAGAGGGACGAGGCTTAGTGGCTCAGGGTGTATGCAAGTGACTCTCTCCATCTCCTCGATGCCATTGCCTTCTTAATTCACTCACTCACTCCCAATCGACCCACCTACTGAAGTGGCCAATGCACGAGTGGCTTAAAGCAGTCGCAATAGGCCGTAGACGCTGTGTCTGCGGACATGAGACGCCCCACAGGTTCCACCGAGATTCGAACTCGGGTCGCAGGATTCAGAGTCCTGAGTGCTAACCGCTACACCATGGAACCGCTCCCGCGCCATCTCGTGCACCCATGTCCTCCCCACCACCACCACCACCACCACCACCACCACCAACATCCAGCCAACATCGACAACATCTCGAACGGCTTCTTGACCACAACACACCACTCAGCTCACCGCTCGTTTGGCATTCTGGGGAATCTGGCGTGTGGCGTTTACGTTGCTTACACAGGAGTGGCGACGATATGCGATGTGGTGGCCGGAGGTACTCGAACCGCCTCCACGCAGTTGCGTCGTTGCGAGGAACCACAACATCAAAGCCACTCCGCGAGTCTTCCCCTCGGTGGTGGTGAGTGCCAGACACGGGAAGAGGAGAGGAGTCGTGGTGGAGGTGGTGGCTTGGTTGCGAATCGGTCAAAATCGTGCCCCTGGAGAGGCTCGAACTCTCGACCTCCGCATTATAAGTACGGCGCTCTATCCAACTAAGCTACAGGGGCCTCACCGGACGCGCGCGATTTGCGCCATTTTCTCCACTCCACTCCACTCCACTCCACTCCACTCCACTCCCCTTCTCGCAGTCTTCAGGCTTCGGAATTCGCTTTGCCACTTCTCCACTACTCCAAACCACTCTGCCGACGTTGCACACCCTCTCTTCGAAGCAGACACATGTGGAGAGTGAGTAGGGGCAAGCACGCTGAGCGTAGTGCAAGGAGGGCGTGATGTGATGTGGAGGGTGGAGGGGGAGGGTGGAGGGATATGGAGACGAGTGGGGCCGCAGTGGCGCAACGGAGAGCGCGTCCGGTTTCTACCCGGAAGGTTGTGGGTTCGAATCCCACCTGCGGTATTATGACACGAGCATGGCTGTTCTCGCATAGGTGGGACCGTTGAGCAGGTGCGTTTTTTGGCGATTGCATTTGAGTATTGCCACCACGCAGGCCGACACGAATGTCCAGGAGGCTATAGTGATTCATTCACCTCACGGCATGCCAGTCGGCTTTAGCAGAAGTTTGATGCACAAGGAGACGAGTTCGGAGTGAGTTAGCGGCTACCTGACCCATAAGCGAAGTGGGCATTGTGGAGTAGAGCAGAGAAGAGCAGAGGAGAGCAGAGGAGAGCAGAGGAGAGCAGAGGAGAGCAGAGGATAGTTGAGTAGTAGAGTAGAGTGGAGTGGAGCGGAGTGGAGTGGAGTGAGGTGAGGTGGGGTGGGGTGGGGTGGGGTGGGGTGTTACAATTGAAAGGAATGGGAGAAGAAAAGGTCGCTCCACTTGGAGCAGGCTTCACACCTTGACCCTGACGTGATTTGAACACGCAACCTTCTGATCTGGAGTCAGACGCGCTACCGTTGCGCCACAGAGTCAGTGGTGGCGGATGGGGTGGAGGGGGGTGTGCATGAGCAGTGGCATGGCAGCGTGCGCCGGGAGGTGGGCTCCGTGGTGGGCACCGCGGTGGTTGTCACCGAGTTAAGCGTGGAGCCGAGACGTGTGTGATGGAGGGGAGTGGTGTTGGAAGGAAGGAAGGAGGGAGGGATGGAGGGAGGGAGGGAGGGAGGGAGGATGGAGGGATGGAGGGAGAGAAGGCGGTGGAGGTGGGACGTAGTGTGGATTGTGGTGGGCGGGGTGGGGTGGGCGTGGCGGCAGAGAGAGCGTGCGCCGGTGGTTCAGTGGTAGAATGCTCGCCTGCCACGCGGGCGGCCCGGGTTCGATTCCCGGCCGGCGCATTTGTTGCACTCCTGTCGCAACTCCAGCAGCTCTCTCGCCTTCACTCCTCTCTCTATACCTCCGTTGCATTCGATTCCCCGCCTCTGGCTCTCACAGCCAATCGCCACGCAGGAAGAGGAGAGGGACGAGGCTTAGTGGCTCAGGGTGTATGCAAGTGACTCTCTCCATCTCCTCGATGCCATTGCCTTCTTAATTCACTCACTCACTCCCAATCGACCCACCTACTGAAGTGGCCAATGCACGAGTGGCTTAAAGCAGTCGCAATAGGCCGTAGACGCTGTGTCTGCGGACATGAGACGCCCCACAGGTTCCACCGAGATTCGAACTCGGGTCGCAGGATTCAGAGTCCTGAGTGCTAACCGCTACACCATGGAACCGCTCCCGCGCCATCTCGTGCACCCATGTCCTCCCCCCACCACCACCACCACCACCACCACCACCACCACCCACCAACATCCAGCCAACATCGACAACATCTCGAACGGCTTCTTGACCACAACACACCACTCAGCTCACCGCTCGTTTGGCATTCTGGGGAATCTGGCGTGTGGCGTTTACGTTGCTTACACAGGAGTGGCGACGATATGCGATGTGGTGGCCGGAGGTACTCGAACCGCCTCCACGCAGTTGCGTCGTTGCGAGGAACCACAACATCAAAGCCACTCCGCGAGTCTTCCCCTCGGTGGTGGTGAGTGCCAGACACGGGAAGAGGAGAGGAGTCGTGGTGGAGGTGGTGGCTTGGTTGCGAATCGGTCAAAATCGTGCCCCTGGAGAGGCTCGAACTCTCGACCTCCGCATTATAAGTACGGCGCTCTATCCAACTAAGCTACAGGGGCCTCACCGGACGCGCGCGATTTGCGCCATTTTCTCCACTCCACTCCACTCCACTCCACTCCACTCCCCTTCTCGCAGTCTTCAGGCTTCGGAATTCGCTTTGCCACTTCTCCACTACTCCAAACCACTCTGCCGACGTTGCACACCCTCTCTTCGAAGCAGACACATGTGGAGAGTGAGTAGGGGCAAGCACGCTGAGCGTAGTGCAAGGAGGGCGTGATGTGATGTGGAGGGTGGAGGGGGAGGGTGGAGGGATATGGAGACGAGTGGGGCCGCAGTGGCGCAACGGAGAGCGCGTCCGGTTTCTACCCGGAAGGTTGTGGGTTCGAATCCCACCTGCGGTATTATGACACGAGCATGGCTGTTCTCGCATAGGTGGGACCGTTGAGCAGGTGCGTTTTTTGGCGATTGCATTTGAGTATTGCCACCACGCAGGCCGACACGAATGTCCAGGAGGCTATAGTGATTCATTCACCTCACGGCATGCCAGTCGGCTTTAGCAGAAGTTTGATGCACAAGGAGACGAGTTCGGAGTGAGTTAGCGGCTACCTGACCCATAAGCGAAGTGGGCATTGTGGAGTAGAGCAGAGAAGAGCAGAGGAGAGCAGAGGAGAGCAGAGGAGAGCAGAGGAGAGCAGAGGATAGTTGAGTAGTAGAGTAGAGTGGAGTGGAGCGGAGTGGAGTGGAGTGAGGTGAGGTGGGGTGGGGTGGGGTGGGGTGGGGTGTTACAATTGAAAGGAATGGGAGAAGAAAAGGTCGCTCCACTTGGAGCAGGCTTCACACCTTGACCCTGACGTGATTTGAACACGCAACCTTCTGATCTGGAGTCAGACGCGCTACCGTTGCGCCACAGAGTCAGTGGTGGCGGATGGGGTGGAGGGGGGTGTGCATGAGCAGTGGCATGGCAGCGTGCGCCGGGAGGTGGGCTCCGTGGTGGGCACCGCGGTGGTTGTCACCGAGTTAAGCGTGGAGCCGAGACGTGTGTGATGGAGGGGAGTGGTGTTGGAAGGAAGGAAGGAGGGAGGGATGGAGGGAGGGAGGGAGGGAGGGAGGGATGGAGGGATGGAGGGAGAGAAGGCGGTGGAGGTGGGACGTAGTGTGGATTGTGGTGGGCGGGGTGGGGTGGGCGTGGCGGCAGAGAGAGCGTGCGCCGGTGGTTCAGTGGTAGAATGCTCGCCTGCCACGCGGGCGGCCCGGGTTCGATTCCCGGCCGGCGCATTTGTTGCACTCCTGTCGCAACTCCAGCAGCTCTCTCGCCTTCACTCCTCTCTCTATACCTCCGTTGCATTCGATTCCCCGCCTCTGGCTCTCACAGCCAATCGCCACGCAGGAAGAGGAGAGGGACGAGGCTTAGTGGCTCAGGGTGTATGCAAGTGACTCTCTCCATCTCCTCGATGCCATTGCCTTCTTAATTCACTCACTCACTCCCAATCGACCCACCTACTGAAGTGGCCAATGCACGAGTGGCTTAAAGCAGTCGCAATAGGCCGTAGACGCTGTGTCTGCGGACATGAGACGCCCCACAGGTTCCACCGAGATTCGAACTCGGGTCGCAGGATTCAGAGTCCTGAGTGCTAACCGCTACACCATGGAACCGCTCCCGCGCCATCTCGTGCACCCATGTCCTCCCCACCACCACCACCACCACCACCACCACCACCACCACCACCACCACCACCAACATCCAGCCAACATCGACAACATCTCGAACGGCTTCTTGACCACAACACACCACTCAGCTCACCGCTCGTTTGGCATTCTGGGGAATCTGGCGTGTGGCGTTTACGTTGCTTACACAGGAGTGGCGACGATATGCGATGTGGTGGCCGGAGGTACTCGAACCGCCTCCACGCAGTTGCGTCGTTGCGAGGAACCACAACATCAAAGCCACTCCGCGAGTCTTCCCCTCGGTGGTGGTGAGTGCCAGACACGGGAAGAGGAGAGGAGTCGTGGTGGAGGTGGTGGCTTGGTTGCGAATCGGTCAAAATCGTGCCCCTGGAGAGGCTCGAACTCTCGACCTCCGCATTATAAGTACGGCGCTCTATCCAACTAAGCTACAGGGGCCTCACCGGACGCGCGCGATTTGCGCCATTTTCTCCACTCCACTCCACTCCACTCCACTCCACTCCACTCCCCTTCTCGCAGTCTTCAGGCTTCGGAATTCGCTTTGCCACTTCTCCACTACTCCAAACCACTCTGCCGACGTTGCACACCCTCTCTTCGAAGCAGACACATGTGGAGAGTGAGTAGGGGCAAGCACGCTGAGCGTAGTGCAAGGAGGGCGTGATGTGATGTGGAGGGTGGAGGGGGAGGGTGGAGGGATATGGAGACGAGTGGGGCCGCAGTGGCGCAACGGAGAGCGCGTCCGGTTTCTACCCGGAAGGTTGTGGGTTCGAATCCCACCTGCGGTATTATGACACGAGCATGGCTGTTCTCGCATAGGTGGGACCGTTGAGCAGGTGCGTTTTTTGGCGATTGCATTTGAGTATTGCCACCACGCAGGCCGACACGAATGTCCAGGAGGCTATAGTGATTCATTCACCTCACGGCATGCCAGTCGGCTTTAGCAGAAGTTTGATGCACAAGGAGACGAGTTCGGAGTGAGTTAGCGGCTACCTGACCCATAAGCGAAGTGGGCATTGTGGAGTAGAGCAGAGAAGAGCAGAGGAGAGCAGAGGAGAGCAGAGGAGAGCAGAGGAGAGCAGAGGATAGTTGAGTAGTAGAGTAGAGTGGAGTGGAGCGGAGTGGAGTGGAGTGAGGTGAGGTGGGTGGGGTGGGGTGGGGTGGGGTGTTACAATTGAAAGGAATGGGAGAAGAAAAGGTCGCTCCACTTGGAGCAGGCTTCACACCTTGACCCTGACGTGATTTGAACACGCAACCTTCTGATCTGGAGTCAGACGCGCTACCGTTGCGCCACAGAGTCAGTGGTGGCGGATGGGGTGGAGGGGGGTGTGCATGAGCAGTGGCATGGCAGCGTGCGCCGGGAGGTGGGCTCCGTGGTGGGCACCGCGGTGGTTGTCACCGAGTTAAGCGTGGAGCCGAGACGTGTGTGATGGAGGGGAGTGGTGTTGGAAGGAAGGAAGGAGGGAGGGATGGAGGGAGGGAGGGAGGGAGGGAGGGATGGAGGGATGGAGGGAGAGAAGGCGGTGGAGGTGGGACGTAGTGTGGATTGTGGTGGGCGGGGTGGGGTGGGCGTGGCGGCAGAGAGAGCGTGCGCCGGTGGTTCAGTGGTAGAATGCTCGCCTGCCACGCGGGCGGCCCGGGTTCGATTCCCGGCCGGCGCATTTGTTGCACTCCTGTCGCAACTCCAGCAGCTCTCTCGCCTTCACTCCTCTCTCTATACCTCCGTTGCATTCGATTCCCCGCCTCTGGCTCTCACAGCCAATCGCCACGCAGGAAGAGGAGAGGGACGAGGCTTAGTGGCTCAGGGTGTATGCAAGTGACTCTCTCCATCTCCTCGATGCCATTGCCTTCTTAATTCACTCACTCACTCCCAATCGACCCACCTACTGAAGTGGCCAATGCACGAGTGGCTTAAAGCAGTCGCAATAGGCCGTAGACGCTGTGTCTGCGGACATGAGACGCCCCACAGGTTCCACCGAGATTCGAACTCGGGTCGCAGGATTCAGAGTCCTGAGTGCTAACCGCTACACCATGGAACCGCTCCCGCGCCATCTCGTGCACCCATGTCCTCCCCACCACCACCACCACCACCACCACCACCACCACCACCACCACCACCACCACCACCAACATCCAGCCAACATCGACAACATCTCGAACGGCTTCTTGACCACAACACACCACTCAGCTCACCGCTCGTTTGGCATTCTGGGGAATCTGGCGTGTGGCGTTTACGTTGCTTACACAGGAGTGGCGACGATATGCGATGTGGTGGCCGGAGGTACTCGAACCGCCTCCACGCAGTTGCGTCGTTGCGAGGAACCACAACATCAAAGCCACTCCGCGAGTCTTCCCCTCGGTGGTGGTGAGTGCCAGACACGGGAAGAGGAGAGGAGTCGTGGTGGAGGTGGTGGCTTGGTTGCGAATCGGTCAAAATCGTGCCCCTGGAGAGGCTCGAACTCTCGACCTCCGCATTATAAGTACGGCGCTCTATCCAACTAAGCTACAGGGGCCTCACCGGACGCGCGCGATTTGCGCCATTTTCTCCACTCCACTCCACTCCACTCCCTTCTCGCAGTCTTCAGGCTTCGGAATTCGCTTTGCCACTTCTCCACTACTCCAAACCACTCTGCCGACGTTGCACACCCTCTCTTCGAAGCAGACACATGTGGAGAGTGAGTAGGGGCAAGCACGCTGAGCGTAGTGCAAGGAGGGCGTGATGTGATGTGGAGGGTGGAGGGGGAGGGTGGAGGGATATGGAGACGAGTGGGGCCGCAGTGGCGCAACGGAGAGCGCGTCCGGTTTCTACCCGGAAGGTTGTGGGTTCGAATCCCACCTGCGGTATTATGACACGAGCATGGCTGTTCTCGCATAGGTGGGACCGTTGAGCAGGTGCGTTTTTTGGCGATTGCATTTGAGTATTGCCACCACGCAGGCCGACACGAATGTCCAGGAGGCTATAGTGATTCATTCACCTCACGGCATGCCAGTCGGCTTTAGCAGAAGTTTGATGCACAAGGAGACGAGTTCGGAGTGAGTTAGCGGCTACCTGACCCATAAGCGAAGTGGGCATTGTGGAGTAGAGCAGAGAAGAGCAGAGGAGAGCAGAGGAGAGCAGAGGAGAGCAGAGGAGAGCAGAGGATAGTTGAGTAGTAGAGTAGAGTGGAGTGGAGCGGAGTGGAGTGGAGTGAGGTGAGGTGGGGTGGGGTGGGGTGGGGTGGGGTGTTACAATTGAAAGGAATGGGAGAAGAAAAGGTCGCTCCACTTGGAGCAGGCTTCACACCTTGACCCTGACGTGATTTGAACACGCAACCTTCTGATCTGGAGTCAGACGCGCTACCGTTGCGCCACAGAGTCAGTGGTGGCGGATGGGGTGGAGGGGGGTGTGCATGAGCAGTGGCATGGCAGCGTGCGCCGGGAGGTGGGCTCCGTGGTGGGCACCGCGGTGGTTGTCACCGAGTTAAGCGTGGAGCCGAGACGTGTGTGATGGAGGGGAGTGGTGTTGGAAGGAAGGAAGGAGGGAGGGATGGAGGGAGGGAGGGAGGGAGGGAGGGATGGAGGGATGGAGGGAGAGAAGGCGGTGGAGGTGGGACGTAGTGTGGATTGTGGTGGGCGGGGTGGGGTGGGCGTGGCGGCAGAGAGAGCGTGCGCCGGTGGTTCAGTGGTAGAATGCTCGCCTGCCACGCGGGCGGCCCGGGTTCGATTCCCGGCCGGCGCATTTGTTGCACTCCTGTCGCAACTCCAGCAGCTCTCTCGCCTTCACTCCTCTCTCTATACCTCCGTTGCATTCGATTCCCCGCCTCTGGCTCTCACAGCCAATCGCCACGCAGGAAGAGGAGAGGGACGAGGCTTAGTGGCTCAGGGTGTATGCAAGTGACTCTCTCCATCTCCTCGATGCCATTGCCTTCTTAATTCACTCACTCACTCCCAATCGACCCACCTACTGAAGTGGCCAATGCACGAGTGGCTTAAAGCAGTCGCAATAGGCCGTAGACGCTGTGTCTGCGGACATGAGACGCCCCACAGGTTCCACCGAGATTCGAACTCGGGTCGCAGGATTCAGAGTCCTGAGTGCTAACCGCTACACCATGGAACCGCTCCCGCGCCATCTCGTGCACCCATGTCCTCCCCACCACCACCACCACCACCACCACCACCACCACCACCACCACCACCAACATCCAGCCAACATCGACAACATCTCGAACGGCTTCTTGACCACAACACACCACTCAGCTCACCGCTCGTTTGGCATTCTGGGGAATCTGGCGTGTGGCGTTTACGTTGCTTACACAGGAGTGGCGACGATATGCGATGTGGTGGCCGGAGGTACTCGAACCGCCTCCACGCAGTTGCGTCGTTGCGAGGAACCACAACATCAAAGCCACTCCGCGAGTCTTCCCCTCGGTGGTGGTGAGTGCCAGACACGGGAAGAGGAGAGGAGTCGTGGTGGAGGTGGTGGCTTGGTTGCGAATCGGTCAAAATCGTGCCCCTGGAGAGGCTCGAACTCTCGACCTCCGCATTATAAGTACGGCGCTCTATCCAACTAAGCTACAGGGGCCTCACCGGACGCGCGCGATTTGCGCCATTTTCTCCACTCCACTCCACTCCACTCCCCTTCTCGCAGTCTTCAGGCTTCGGAATTCGCTTTGCCACTTCTCCACTACTCCAAACCACTCTGCCGACGTTGCACACCCTCTCTTCGAAGCAGACACATGTGGAGAGTGAGTAGGGGCAAGCACGCTGAGCGTAGTGCAAGGAGGGCGTGATGTGATGTGGAGGGTGGAGGGGGAGGGTGGAGGGATATGGAGACGAGTGGGGCCGCAGTGGCGCAACGGAGAGCGCGTCCGGTTTCTACCCGGAAGGTTGTGGGTTCGAATCCCACCTGCGGTATTATGACACGAGCATGGCTGTTCTCGCATAGGTGGGACCGTTGAGCAGGTGCGTTTTTTGGCGATTGCATTTGAGTATTGCCACCACGCAGGCCGACACGAATGTCCAGGAGGCTATAGTGATTCATTCACCTCACGGCATGCCAGTCGGCTTTAGCAGAAGTTTGATGCACAAGGAGACGAGTTCGGAGTGAGTTAGCGGCTACCTGACCCATAAGCGAAGTGGGCATTGTGGAGTAGAGCAGAGAAGAGCAGAGGAGAGCAGAGGAGAGCAGAGGAGAGCAGAGGAGAGCAGAGGATAGTTGAGTAGTAGAGTAGAGTGGAGTGGAGCGGAGTGGAGTGGAGTGAGGTGAGGTGGGGTGGGGTGGGGTGGGGTGGGGTGTTACAATTGAAAGGAATGGGAGAAGAAAAGGTCGCTCCACTTGGAGCAGGCTTCACACCTTGACCCTGACGTGATTTGAACACGCAACCTTCTGATCTGGAGTCAGACGCGCTACCGTTGCGCCACAGAGTCAGTGGTGGCGGATGGGGTGGAGGGGGGTGTGCATGAGCAGTGGCATGGCAGCGTGCGCCGGGAGGTGGGCTCCGTGGTGGGCACCGCGGTGGTTGTCACCGAGTTAAGCGTGGAGCCGAGACGTGTGTGATGGAGGGGAGTGGTGTTGGAAGGAAGGAAGGAGGGAGGGATGGAGGGAGGGAGGGAGGGAGGGAGGGATGGAGGGATGGAGGGAGAGAAGGCGGTGGAGGTGGGACGTAGTGTGGATTGTGGTGGGCGGGGTGGGGTGGGCGTGGCGGCAGAGAGAGCGTGCGCCGGTGGTTCAGTGGTAGAATGCTCGCCTGCCACGCGGGCGGCCCGGATTCGATGGCCTTTCCTAAAGCGTGAATGGTGGAGAAGCTCTCATCGAACTTTATGACACTCAAATTGTGCTGAGAGACGTCTGCATGTATGTTCACACTTGTTCGATACGCGTCCGGTAGAATGTCATACTATGCAGAATGTTCTAGTGCTCACGGGATTGGCCTCATCATCAGCCGTGATAGCGTTGTAAACCCTACATCTTACCCTTTTGCACATGAACATTATGCTTACCACAGTTTACCGGTTGAAAGATCAAAATGAATTTGGGGCGGCAAACGTGAGAATGGGTCCAAATGTTTTCGGGAATGTGTGAACAAACTTGGTTGGCAGACAGTTTGCGGGATTCACAGGGAGTAGCAGCCACTTGGTCCCGTCCCATAGGGATCATTGAATCGACAGTAGCAACATTTCAACTTGAGGCACTCACGTCAGTGTGCAGCTCGTTGGCTCGTAGAAAGCAGTGCTTATATTTGAGACGTGGTGAGTTTATTCACCAGTGGATTTAATTCAGTGGTTCTTCATCTTGTCGGATAGCTGAAAGCACATAAGTGACACTAATACAAAGGTAAATAACTTACGGTAAAAATATACCGTGATAATTCTTGCAACTTCAAGTGCCCATACGATCACCTCTTCGAGACGAACGAATCCTTGCATGGTTATGATATCATCAATCAGAATCCCATTTGCGATAGAATCAATTTAAAGTTAAAATGCACACCTCATTCAAGACCTCAGGAGATGGAGAGATTCTACAATTCGGTCTCAGTAATAATTGAAAAATTATAAAGTGCACATATTTTAACCCTTGTCTTTTGGAGTAATGATCACCATATTTGGGGCGTTTTCGGAGACACAATAGTCATTTTTCAACTGGAAATTCAACTTTGATTTAAAACAAGGTGTTAATGTTTTAGGAATTTCCATTTAGACTGCCCAGCCACATCTACGTTTGTAATTAAGATGAATGCATTTAGTCTCTCATAAAAACTCTAAGTTGGTGTATTGACTCGGAGGTCGCACTTTAGTCATATTAAAATAATATTCACACATATTATTTGGCAGTTGTGGCACTAATACGTTGCCAGGACTTATGAAGCTTAAAGTTAACTTCAGTGAAATCAATTATCCATGCATCTATTAAAAAGAGCTTATTTGCTGCATTGAATGACCTTTCCTATTTCTCCTTTGCACTAGTTTTTTGATCTATTCAATTCAAGGTAAGGGATATTGTATACGCCGAATGGAAAGCAGGTAAGTTTTCGAGGTTCCCTAACTAGCGTGTGTCTGTTGCTATGATTTCCAGTGTTTGCATTGTCATAGTTTAGTTGTGATCTTCACAATTCCGTTCCAATATGCATTATAATAAGAGAGAGCTGGAGGAGAACTAGTGGCTGTTATCCCATCCATTTGCATTGCAAAATGGCGAATAGTTGGTTTAGGGGGAAAAATTGTCATGTGTATTATGTCACCACGTTAACTGCAAACTGCATTTACTTTTTTACTTTAAGATATTCAATTTCATTACGCACTACACGTAATATTTTCACAATGCCTTTCGGTTCATTTGAGAGGACATAATTATTTACATTCGTCTGCAAGTGTAGGAAGCTTTCGTATAGTCAAATTTAATAAAACACTTAATCTCCATAAATATGCATTTTACAATGTCTATATTTGTTGGTAAAAGTATGCTTAATTATACCCCTTGAAGAAAAAATAAAACACTTTTTGCTTTTTCTATATTAACAAACAATTTTTTTAGAATAGGCATTCACAAGTGGAATTTGTTGAAATTCTGAAATATTACCGTAATAGTCTAAGTTTAAGGTCAGTTGTGCGTATATCAACGCACTGGTTATCTTTTACCAGATCATTTTTTGTCTTCAATGTCCGAGGCTCGTATTGTAAGAAATAGCTTCCGTTCTCTATATTAACTTAACATTATTTCTTAACTAATTTGATTTGTTTTTCAGATAAAATTTGATGACAGCATATTTGATATCTTGTCGGATGTTTCCAGCAGTGATGTAGAACAGGAATCTATCGCAAATTCTTCTATCATAGCAGCAGAAAATAATAAACGGCTGGAAGACGTCCAAATCGATTTTAATGTAAACGAAAATTCAAGTGTTACCTCAATCCTAAACCAGGGGAACTCCTCTCAGATCGAGGAGTCTTTGTCAATCACAACACCACCACGCCGTGCTCTAAAACGGCGCCGTAAAGGGTGGTACTTTGTTGCATTTTAACTTTTAAGATTTAAAGAATTCGAAGGTATGATGCGAGATCGCTCTATCGCGCGATGGTGGAAACGACGCTTTGATTTATTTTGGCGCTTCGATGAGGGTATTAAAATGGATAAAGGTTTGAAGTTTGCGCGGTTTCACTTCAAAAAATCTAGAATCCTGGTACAGTGTTACCCCAGAAGAAGTAGCTAGAAGACAAGCAGAGATGTGTACCTCAGATGTGGTTGTGGACGCTTATGCTGGAGCAGGTGGGAACACCATACAATTCGCTCAAAAATGCCAATTTGGTAGGTGATTTCTTTATTCAACTCTACTGGCTTTTTAGTTATTGGAATAGACAACAATTTGGAGCGTTTGACTACTATTCTACAACCTAATACGCGGGTTTATGGTGTTGAGGCCCGCGTGGATTATATTTGTGGTGATGTTACTGGGGTCTTGCGGGCTCTACGAACTGAACCGATATCGCCAGTCGATACTGTCTTTATGTCACCCCCTTGGGGTGGACCCGGTTACACAAAAGGTAGCCGACTCCTCCCTGGATCCTCGTCTTGGAACAAGAACCGAAGACGTGAGATGATCCTGGAAGCAATGACCAATCCCTGTCCAGAAATCTTTGACATTGATGGACAAATTCCGGAATTGGTAGGTGCCGTTAGTGCAGCGAAAAACCTATTTTTGAATCGATTGTTTCCCAGGGTGGCCGTATATCTTCCACGAAATTCATCTCTTGGTCAGCTTCTCAAGTTAGGATGGAGTGGGGAGAGTTCGGAAGACTCTGCAAATCGACATGAGGTTAAGATTGAGGAATATTGGTTAAGGGGGAGACGTATGGCGCTATGTGTTTATATTGGTGATTTTGAAATTCCTGATGAAGTTTCGCCTTACCATAAATCCATTGTGTAGATATCCATTAATAAGAGTTTATTTGCTGAATTGAATGACCTTTCCTATTTCTCCTTTGCACTAGTTTTTTGATCTATTCAATTCAAGGTAAGGGATATTGTATACGCCGAATGGAAAGCAGGTAAGTTTTCGAGGTTCCCTAACTAGCGTGTGTCTGTTGCTATGATTTCCAGTGTTTGCATTGTCATAGTTTAGTTGTGATCTTCACAATTCCGTTCCAATATGCATTATAATAAGAGAGAGCTGGAGGAGAACTAGTGGCTGTTATCCCATCCATTTGCATTGCAAAATGGCGAATAGTTGGTTTAGGGGGAAAAATTGTCATGTGTATTATGTCACCACGTTAACTGCAAACTGCATTTACTTATTTATTACTTATGACCCATTGTAAAGCTAGTAAAAGCAGTCGGACTTCTAAACGAGCCACAAGGGAGTGTCCATCGGCATGCATTATTCCAGTTCTGGCTCTTCATGAAGGTATACTTGATTTTGAATGTCCACAGTTTCAAGATACGGTTTCTGGGTTGATAACGGGGTCCATATCGCGGAATTCGGAGTTCGCTGAGCAGTCGACTCAAGTGAAGGGTTGACCATGCCAATTTGGATGATTTATGATTCCTAACAGCTACGAGTAAGTGTATGCAAGCAAAATAGGACTTTGAAAATAGGCAACTCTGAGGTCTCAGGTTGCTTGAGTTTTGTAGAGATGAGTAAAGAGCTTAATAGAGCCATTTCGACATGTAGCTGAGGCTACGAAAATAAGGCAATTTTCTCTGGCAAAATCCTCTAGTAAAAGATTGGTGTGGAAATGAGCGATGCTATTGAAATAGCGGCAAGATAAACGGAGTGTATGAAATGACTAGCGTTTATTGCTGCTTATGGCCATTGAAAGAGCCTAGTCATTGCAATACACTATTGCTAATTGGCTGAGAGGTCTCTGGACTCACGATCGCATCTTCCAGGGTGTTCAAGTACGCACGAGATGCCTTTGCTCAGCCTTTGTGGTAGCGTCAAGCACGCCACAGTTGCATTTGATTTAGGTCGATTGATTAATATGAGCTATGCGGCAGGAGCATAATTTCGTGAATTGTTATGCTTAGGTTGTTTGTCTACGTGGAATGAACATATTGGGCTTTGAAAAAGGAGGTGGAACAACTGTTGGGGGACAATCGGTAGTAGTTACACCTCGACGCCTCTTCTTGCCTCCCGCTTTGCACTCATGTGTAATGCCTGATTTCAAGTTTTGGTCGACCCCAAACCCCTACCAAACAGGTGAGTCATGCGTGTAACGATTGCTACTTGTTTGTTAATTCTACTAGATACGAATCAAATTTGTGATTCAGGCTAATCCATTATTATCGGTAAATGAGAGGATTTTTGATTAATTGTTACAATAAAATGTAACAAGTTGGCAGAGGATTTACGCAAACACCTAAAAGTGAGCAGTATTCGCGTTTGTGCGAGAAGTCAGCGAAATAGAAATGTAAGGAATCTCGTCATTGAAATCTAACTCCCCTCAAGAAAGTGGACAAATTGACAACCATTTGGGTATGTTTGATAGAGAAAATTCATCGTAACCATGGAGAATTAGCTACGAATGATCCTCGCTTTGACCTGACTCGTGTTTTACAATTTCACATATGCATGAACGTTCCAAGGACTGCTGAGTTTTTAATTATTAATAAAACTGCATTGGAGAATTTATAATCAAGCATGATTGGGAAGCAGTGATGAAAAGGTGGCCCCGAATGTGGTGAATTCACGATGTCGGGGCAAGTTGAGAGCCTTTTCAAACCCAAGTGGATTATGTTAGTGAGAATACTAAGTGGGATGTTGGGTGCAACTTGGCTCTAAAGCTATGCAGTTGAAGCGTATGCAGAAGAGGAAAAAGCAGTGCTAGGGTACTTGGCGGTTGGCCAGCCAATTAGCGCCCAGAGCCCTCGTTCGCCGCCAGTCTGCTGCTATCCACCGCCAGTCTCTTCACCTGCTCCTGTTGCAAGGACTTGTTTTAGAAATGCCGGCGTGGATGCAGGAGGCTGACGTTACCACCCAGGACCGCGTGGAGGTGAGGGTTGGAGTTTCCTGGGTAGGGAGGCGTAGACACTGCCCAGGTGAAGAACTTGGGCACGCACTTGAAGCACGCTCGTGCCTACTCGTACCTCCACCCCCCACACACAGCAACCGCCAGCCAGTCTCTTGTTGCTGTGATCTTATGGCCTCTACACTTCCATGACACCCACTCCATGCTTCTGGCTAAGTTGGCCCAAGAGAGGGCGCTTAGTGGCCTCTATTCTCGTCTCTTTTCTTTTAAGTTCATCCTAATCGCGGTGTCCTTCATATTACCAAAGTATAGGCGACAATAAGGCTACCTAAAATTGGGTCAGCAGGACAAGTGTATGCTATTTCAGAGGGAAGTTGGCTTGCGAGGGGCTAGAGGAGGAGCATAAGCGTATTGCAGGAATGTTTCCCTGTGATAAAAAATAGAGAAATTCAAGCGGAAGGGGAGTGGAGTGGAGGGGAGGGGAGGGGAGGGAGTAGGGGGGAATCATATAATCGTAATGCTTAGGCTATGGGGAAGATACGGGGAGGATATGCGTGAGAATGAAATTGATAACTAGAAGAGGGTAGAAGAGTGGGAGGTCCAGCACTGTATTTCCCACAATGTCTGGTAAATCACCAGCCAAAAAGATGGCAAAAATGAGGTATAAGTAGTACCTGTGAAAATGTGTTGGCGTGCCTTTGATGAAACTTGCTCTCAACTATGAGGATTTGAAACCCGATTCTCTAGTGTCCTCTAGTATGTGGATGAAATGGAAGGAGAAGTTAGAGATAGCATGAAATGACTAAAAATGGATAAAGAACAGATATGAAATAAAGGATTTTTTGTCTTTTCTTTTTCATGTTTTTTTGTCTTTTTTTTTGTTTATAGTTTTTTTTGTCTTTTCATCTCTTTTTAATTTTTTTTGTCATTTTCTGGGTTGACGGGAAGGAGAAGGAGGAGGAGGAGGAGGAGGAAGAGGAGACGGAGGGGAGAACAGCCGAGAAGTGACCGAAAGATGAGATGAGTCGTTGAAGGTCACTTGGCTTTGAGCGGGCCTATCAGTCGCAGACGTTTCTGCTTGGAAATTGTATCACCCACCTCATTGCCTTTACACTCTTTCTCCAACTTACCTACCATTTCATTCATTATAAGGAGGATTAGTCTTAGAGACTTTCCAAATTCCTCGTGTGCTTGTTCAAGCCTCCTCTGGGAGATTCTGCTCTCTTCCATCAGGTCCTCGAGAAACGTTGGAGAGACTGCAAAAGTCTCCCCACAGAACTCTTCAAAGGACATCAGCTTCTCCCCTTGTATGTGGTCGGCATCTCCGGAAGCTGCCGCATCTTTACCTTCTTCTCTATGAAAGGTGTCTGGATGTTCACATTCCTCTCCTACTTCTCTCACGCTACTGTCCTCCTCTACCTCCTCCTCCTCTTCTTCTTCTTCTTCTTCTTCTTCTATTGTACTCAACTGGTCTTCTCGAAACTTCTTAAATCGCGTTTCTAACTTTTCTTGCTCTTTCCTCTCCCTCCTCCTCTGTTTTGTCTCCTCGTACTCCTCACACAGCCTTTCGAGCATTAGAAATTCCCTCAGGCTAGAGGAGCACTCGCTGTCATCATCTTCTCCACTTGCAATCTCCTCATTTTCCACCTTCCTCTCCTCTGCTTCCACACTCCTATTCTTCTCCTCCATTCTATTCTTCTTCTCTACCCCTACATCCTTCTCACACAGCCTTTCAAGCGTCATCATCAGAAATCTAGTCAAACTGGATGAGCGCTCGCTATTTTCACTTTCATCTACTCTACTCTCAATCTCCTCTTCTACTTTCTTCTGCACTGCCTTCTGCACTGCCTTCTCGCTCGCATTTTCCTGCTCTATTCTGCTCTTTATCTGCTCCAATTCCTCATACTCCTCACACAGCCTTTCGAGCATTAGAAATTCTCTCAAGCTAGAGGAGCATTCGCTATCTTCATCTCCATCTTCATCTTCTCTACTCTCAATCTCTGCTTCTACCTTCTTCTTCTCCTTCTTCTTCTCCTTCTTCTTCTCCTTCTTCTTCTTCTCCTCTTCCTCCTCTGCATTCCCACTCGTATTCACTTGTTCAATTCTACTCGTCTTTTCCCCTATCACTTCACTCTTTTCACACTGGCTTTTTAGAGATATCTCCGTGATATCTCTAATCTCACCTTCTTCCATCGGATCGTCTCTGTTCATAGGCGGGTCTTTTCTGACTCGCCTACGTCGAGCGAAACGACAGAAATGATGCGCGGTTGATACACAGTTGCCCATTGCAAGAAGTTAGCGAAAGTGAAAATTTGCAGCAGTTTTTGTGTTTACAGCGAAAGAATCGATGGCAATATCGATCATCAATTAGGACAATTTACTCGCGCTCACACGCATGCGCGCACGCGCGCGCGCGCGCGCGTTAATTAGCCCGTACTAATAGCATATCACTGCCAATAATTGAAATTGTCGAAAAATAGATCTTATTCCATTTATTATTCTCCTTCTTCTTCTTATTATAGTTATGATTATGATTGTTACTTGAATAATAATTCTCCCCATCTGCCTGTCTACCTCATTCATAGGTAGAATGTGTTGATTTTGCTGTATGAGTATATGTTACTTATAGAATACAACTAATCGAGGATTAAGCAAGGATTAATGAATACCATGCATTATAGAGGTCTGGTTGAAATGAAGACTACTCGGAGGAGCGGATGCATGTGCTAGTGCATACCTGAGTGATCCTTTCAAAAGAACTTCGCACTGGACTTCACGTCCACATTAAAGATGGCAATCTGATATGTGACATTTCACCATCATTGCCTGCCATTGCAAAAGTGGGTACCGCCCTGCCGGGATTGGTTTTACTTATTGAAAAACATCTTGACTGGTTGACCGTCCATCAATTTCCTACGTGCAGACAGCTCAGGCTAAGAACTATACTACAGGCGACAAATCCTCAACTTCGGACGTTGAAAGCTCTAAAGCAGGAGTCCTTTGACTGCACCTTGACCCAATGACCACATTCTGTGAGACGCTTTCTACTCTCCATCTTTCCACTTTCCTTAACCCACACCATACTGCTTTACCCTTCTTGGTGTTCAAACGCTCTTCCACGTTGCAAATTCGTTCTCATCTTATGCTGTTTAATAAATAAATTGAAGATTATCTCCTGATGTTGCATTCCATTGTTTAGGAGGAAGGATATGCAATTTCTCAGACTGGTAGCATTTTTTGGCATGCGCTCTGAAGAACCTCCATTTTTCATTCTGCCTTAGGCCAGCATACCTTAGATCTGGGACGTGAGAACAGAGTTCATAAGAACTAGTGGATGGATGCGTGGAACACCTATTCACCTCGTGAGTATGGTGACCATTTGGTTGTCATTATCGGACCATTCACAGGCAGACTAGTCGTTTTGTGTGTTTGGGGTTTGTGGAGGATAATGCATAAATAAGCATATTGCTGGAGCTCTTAGAGGTCTAACTGGCTGCAGACGGATGCAAGAGCAGAGGCTTGTAGCATAAATATTTGCTTTCACAATTAGCTGGGCTGTGTTCAAAGTAGTGAGAACGCAGAAGATGTGCACTTTTATTTGTGTGCTCGCTGATCTTAGTCGAAATGCTTAGAGAGGAGCATGAATTATAATCTGGTTCTTATGGATTTGTGAAATAAAATGATAATCGTATGTGGCTAGTAAGCCGAAAGATCAATTAACAGGTGACGAACAAGTCGTCTTGCCATACCATACCACGAATTTCAGTGCATAAAGGCACAATTTAGACGTATTACAATAGAAGATTAGCCAATTTTTATCCTCATTCATTGACCTTCAACTTTTGAATCCGCTTGCCATGATGTAATGACCCTACCATCTGATATTGATCACACCAAACAGATGATATAGCAGTGTTTCATTTTTTCTAATAAGCTGAGTCTATATTATTATTATTATTATTTTATTATTATTTTTATCACTTTTTGTTACCTTAATGGAATTTTCACATCAAAACTCGTTATTCTACCGTATTAGACATTACAAAACATCAACCCGTCAAAATAGCAGTAATTTGTCCTTCCTCGCTAATATGGCCCTTAGTAACTGGCTTTTCTTCTCACCAAACCCATTTAACGCCTTAACTTGCCTCAGCCACTGGAGAATGCGGCTGCAGCATGGACAGTGTTGGCATTCCACCACCTAATATTCACTTTCGTGATGGTTAATGCAAACAGAATAAATGCATTGTGCCAAATTTCCCCTTTAATCTCCATTTCATATTTGGATCATAGACCTCCAATCGTAGCTCCAACAATTATAGAGTCGGTTTCGGCCCCGACTCTGCTTACTTATCTTCACGTTCATCTTCACCTCTTCGTCCATAATCACAATAACATTTTCCGCAAAGTTGAATTAGGGTCTGTCTCTCGGCCTCCCATAATATAAACTCGGCTAACACAACTGAGAAGATTTCACTTTACTTCATCAGGATTCGTATTCATTTATGTAAAGCCTATCCGACACAGTGTACTTTGTGAAGTGAGGCTGCTAGAAGAACAATGGCTTTTCGTAAAGCGTGAATGGTGGAGAAGCTCTCATCGAACTTTATGACACTCAAATTGTGCTGAGAGACGTCTGCATGTATGTTCACACTTGTTCGATACGCGTCCGGTAGAATGTCATACTATGCAGAATGTTCTAGTGCTCACGGGATTGGCCTCATCATCAGCCGTGATAGCGTTGTAAACCCTACATCTTACCCTTTTGCACATGAACATTATGCTTACCACAGTTTACCGGTTGAAAGATCAAAATGAATTTGGGGCGGCAAACGTGAGAATGGGTCCAAATGTTTTCGGGAATGTGTGAACAAACTTGGTTGGCAGACAGTTTGCGGGATTCACAGGGAGTAGCAGCCACTTGGTCCCGTCCCATAGGGATCATTGAATCGACAGTAGCAACATTTCAACTTGAGGCACTCACGTCAGTGTGCAGCTCGTTGGCTCGTAGAAAGCAGTGCTTATATTTGAGACGTGGTGAGTTTATTCACCAGTGGATTTAATTCAGTGGTTCTTCATCTTGTCGGATAGCTGAAAGCACATAAGTGACACTAATACAAAGGTAAATAACTTACGGTAAAAATATACCGTGATAATTCTTGCAACTTCAAGTGCCCATACGATCACCTCTTCGAGACGAACGAATCCTTGCATGGTTATGATATCATCAATCAGAATCCCATTTGCAATAGAATCAATTTAAAGTTAAAATGCACACCTCATTCAAGACCTCAGGAGATGGAGAGATTCTACAATTCGGTCTCAGTAATAATTGAAAAATTATAAAGTGCACATATTTTAACCCTTGTCTTTTGGAGTAATGATCACCATATTTGGGGCGTTTTCGGAGACACAATAGTCATTTTTCAACTGGAAATTCAACTTTGATTTAAAACAAGGTGTTAATGTTTTAGGAATTTCCATTTAGACTGCCCAGCCACATCTACGTTTGTAATTAAGATGAATGCATTTAGTCTCTCATAAAAACTCTAAGTTGGTGTATTGACTCGGAGGTCGCACTTTAGTCATATTAAATATATTCACATATATTATTTGGCAGTTGTGGCACTAATACGTTGCCAGGACTTATGAAGCTTAAAGTTAACTTCAGTGAAATCAATTATCCATGCATCTATTAAAAAGAGCTTATTTGCTGCATTGAATGACCTTTCCTATTTCTCCTTTGCACTAGTTTTTTGATCTATTCAATTCAAGGTAAGGGATATTGTATACGCCGAATGGAAAGCAGGTAAGTTTTCGAGGTTCCCTAACTAGCGTGTGTCTGTTGCTATGATTTCCAGTGTTTGCATTGTCATAGTTTAGTTGTGATCTTCACAATTCCGTTCCAATATGCATTATAATAAGAGAGAGCTGGAGGAGAACTAGTGGCTGTTATCCCATCCATTTGCATTGCAAAATGGCGAATAGTTGGTTTAGGGGGAAAAATTGTCATGTGTATTATGTCACCACGTTAACTGCAAACTGCATTTACTTTTTTACTTTAAGATATTCAATTTCATTACGCACTACACGTAATATTTTCACAATGCCTTTCGGTTCATTTGAGAGGACATAATTATTTACATTCGTCTGCAAGTGTAGGAAGCTTTCGTATAGTCAAATTTAATAAAACACTTAATCTCCATAAATATGCATTTTACAATGTCTATATTTGTTGGTAAAAGTATGCTTAATTGCACCCCTTGAAAGAAAAAACTAAAACACTTTTTGCTTTTTCTATATTAACAAACAATTTTTTTAGAATAGGCATTCACAAGTGGAATTTGTTGAAATTCTGAAATATTACCGTAATAGTCTAAGTTTAAGGTCAGTTGTGCGTATATCAACGCACTGGTTATCTTTTACCAGATCATTTTTTGTCTTCAATGTCCGAGGCTCGTATTGTAAGAAATAGCTTCCGTTCTCTATATTAACTTAACATTATTTCTTAACTAATTTGATTTGTTTTTCAGATAAAATTTGATGACAGCATATTTGATATCTTGTCGGATGTTTCCAGCAGTGATGTAGAACAGGAATCTATCGCAAATTCTTCTATCATAGCAGCAGAAAATAATAAACGGCTGGAAGACGTCCAAATCGATTTTAATGTAAACGAAAATTCAAGTGTTACCTCAATCCTAAACCAGGGGAACTCCTCTCAGATCGAGGAGTCTTTGTCAATCACAACACCACCACGCCGTGCTCTAAAACGGCGCCGTAAAGGGTGGTACTTTGTTGCATTTTAACTTTTAAGATTTAAAGAATTCGAAGGTATGATGCGAGATCGCTCTATCGCGCGATGGTGGAAACGACGCTTTGATTTATTTTGGCGCTTCGATGAGGGTATTAAAATGGATAAAGGTTTGAAGTTTGCGCGGTTTCACTTCAAAAAATCTAGAATCCTGGTACAGTGTTACCCCAGAAGAAGTAGCTAGAAGACAAGCAGAGATGTGTACCTCAGATGTGGTTGTGGACGCTTATGCTGGAGCAGGTGGGAACACCATACAATTCGCTCAAAAATGCCAATTTGGTAGGTGATTTCTTTATTCAACTCTACTGGCTTTTTAGTTATTGGAATAGACAACAATTTGGAGCGTTTGACTACTATTCTACAACCTAATACGCGGGTTTATGGTGTTGAGGCCCGCGTGGATTATATTTGTGGTGATGTTACTGGGGTCTTGCGGGCTCTACGAACTGAACCGATATCGCCAGTCGATACTGTCTTTATGTCACCCCCTTGGGGTGGACCCGGTTACACAAAAGGTAGCCGACTCCTCCCTGGATCCTCGTCTTGGAACAAGAACCGAAGACGTGAGATGATCCTGGAAGCAATGACCAATCCCTGTCCAGAAATCTTTGACATTGATGGACAAATTCCGGAATTGGTAGGTGCCGTTAGTGCAGCGAAAAACCTATTTTTGAATCGATTGTTTCCCAGGGTGGCCGTATATCTTCCACGAAATTCATCTCTTGGTCAGCTTCTCAAGTTAGGATGGAGTGGGGAGAGTTCGGAAGACTCTGCAAATCGACATGAGGTTAAGATTGAGGAATATTGGTTAAGGGGGAGACGTATGGCGCTATGTGTTTATATTGGTGATTTTGAAATTCCTGATGAAGTTTCGCCTTACCATAAATCCATTGTGTAGATATCCATTAATAAGAGTTTATTTGCTGAATTGAATGACCTTTCCTATTTCTCCTTTGCACTAGTTTTTTGATCTATTCAATTCAAGGTAAGGGATATTGTATACGCCGAATGGAAAGCAGGTAAGTTTTCGAGGTTCCCTAACTAGCGTGTGTCTGTTGCTATGATTTCCAGTGTTTGCATTGTCATAGTTTAGTTGTGATCTTCACAATTCCGTTCCAATATGCATTATAATAAGAGAGAGCTGGAGGAGAACTAGTGGCTGTTATCCCATCCATTTGCATTGCAAAATGGCGAATAGTTGGTTTAGGGGGAAAAATTGTCATGTGTATTATGTCACCACGTTAACTGCAAACTGCATTTACTTATTTATTACTTATGACCCATTGTAAAGCTAGTAAAAGCAGTCGGACTTCTAAACGAGCCACAAGGGAGTGTCCATCGGCATGCATTATTCCAGTTCTGGCTCTTCATGAAGGTATACTTGATTTTGAATGTCCACAGTTTCAAGATACGGTTTCTGGGTTGATAACGGGGTCCATATCGCGGAATTCGGAGTTCGCTGAGCAGTCGACTCAAGTGAAGGGTTGACCATGCCAATTTGGATGATTTATGATTCCTAACAGCTACGAGTAAGTGTATGCAAGCAAAATAGGACTTTGAAAATAGGCAACTCTGAGGTCTCAGGTTGCTTGAGTTTTGTAGAGATGAGTAAAGAGCTTAATAGAGCCATTTCGACATGTAGCTGAGGCTACGAAAATAAGGCAATTTTCTCTGGCAAAATCCTCTAGTAAAAGATTGGTGTGGAAATGAGCGATGCTATTGAAATAGCGGCAAGATAAACGGAGTGTATGAAATGACTAGCGTTTATTGCTGCTTATGGCCATTGAAAGAGCCTAGTCATTGCAATACACTATTGCTAATTGGCTGAGAGGTCTCTGGACTCACGATCGCATCTTCCAGGGTGTTCAAGTACGCACGAGATGCCTTTGCTCAGCCTTTGTGGTAGCGTCAAGCACGCCACAGTTGCATTTGATTTAGGTCGATTGATTAATATGAGCTATGCGGCAGGAGCATAATTTCGTGAATTGTTATGCTTAGGTTGTTTGTCTACGTGGAATGAACATATTGGGCTTTGAAAAAGGAGGTGGAACAACTGTTGGGGGACAATCGGTAGTAGTTACACCTCGACGCCTCTTCTTGCCTCCCGCTTTGCACTCATGTGTAATGCCTGATTTCAAGTTTTGGTCGACCCCAAACCCCTACCAAACAGGTGAGTCATGCGTGTAACGATTGCTACTTGTTTGTTAATTCTACTAGATACGAATCAAATTTGTGATTCAGGCTAATCCATTATTATCGGTAAATGAGAGGATTTTTGATTAATTGTTACAATAAAATGTAACAAGTTGGCAGAGGATTTACGCAAACACCTAAAAGTGAGCAGTATTCGCGTTTGTGCGAGAAGTCAGCGAAATAGAAATGTAAGGAATCTCGTCATTGAAATCTAACTCCCCTCAAGAAAGTGGACAAATTGACAACCATTTGGGTATGTTTGATAGAGAAAATTCATCGTAACCATGGAGAATTAGCTACGAATGATCCTCGCTTTGACCTGACTCGTGTTTTACAATTTCACATATGCATGAACGTTCCAAGGACTGCTGAGTTTTTAATTATTAATAAAACTGCATTGGAGAATTTATAATCAAGCATGATTGGGAAGCAGTGATGAAAAGGTGGCCCCGAATGTGGTGAATTCACGATGTCGGGGCAAGTTGAGAGCCTTTTCAAACCCAAGTGGATTATGTTAGTGAGAATACTAAGTGGGATGTTGGGTGCAACTTGGCTCTAAAGCTATGCAGTTGAAGCGTATGCAGAAGAGGAAAAAGCAGTGCTAGGGTACTTGGCGGTTGGCCAGCCAATTAGCGCCCAGAGCCCTCGTTCGCCGCCAGTCTGCTGCTATCCACCGCCAGTCTCTTCACCTGCTCCTGTTGCAAGGACTTGTTTTAGAAATGCCGGCGTGGATGCAGGAGGCTGACGTTACCACCCAGGACCGCGTGGAGGTGAGGGTTGGAGTTTCCTGGGTAGGGAGGCGTAGACACTGCCCAGGTGAAGAACTTGGGCACGCACTTGAAGCACGCTCGTGCCTACTCGTACCTCCACCCCCCACACACAGCAACCGCCAGCCAGTCTCTTGTTGCTGTGATCTTATGGCCTCTACACTTCCATGACACCCACTCCATGCTTCTGGCTAAGTTGGCCCAAGAGAGGGCGCTTAGTGGCCTCTATTCTCGTCTCTTTTCTTTTAAGTTCATCCTAATCGCGGTGTCCTTCATATTACCAAAGTATAGGCGACAATAAGGCTACCTAAAATTGGGTCAGCAGGACAAGTGTATGCTATTTCAGAGGGAAGTTGGCTTGCGAGGGGCTAGAGGAGGAGCATAAGCGTATTGCAGGAATGTTTCCCTGTGATAAAAAATAGAGAAATTCAAGCGGAAGGGGAGTGGAGTGGAGGGGAGGGGAGGGGAGGGAGTAGGGGGGAATCATATAATCGTAATGCTTAGGCTATGGGGAAGATACGGGGAGGATATGCGTGAGAATGAAATTGATAACTAGAAGAGGGTAGAAGAGTGGGAGGTCCAGCACTGTATTTCCCACAATGTCTGGTAAATCACCAGCCAAAAAGATGGCAAAAATGAGGTATAAGTAGTACCTGTGAAAATGTGTTGGCGTGCCTTTGATGAAACTTGCTCTCAACTATGAGGATTTGAAACCCGATTCTCTAGTGTCCTCTAGTATGTGGATGAAATGGAAGGAGAAGTTAGAGATAGCATGAAATGACTAAAAATGGATAAAGAACAGATATGAAATAAAGGATTTTTTGTCTTTTCTTTTTCATGTTTTTTTGTCTTTTTTTTTGTTTATAGTTTTTTTTGTCTTTTCATCTCTTTTTAATTTTTTTTGTCATTTTCTGGGTTGACGGGAAGGAGAAGGAGGAGGAGGAGGAGGAGGAAGAGGAGACGGAGGGGAGAACAGCCGAGAAGTGACCGAAAGATGAGATGAGTCGTTGAAGGTCACTTGGCTTTGAGCGGGCCTATCAGTCGCAGACGTTTCTGCTTGGAAATTGTATCACCCACCTCATTGCCTTTACACTCTTTCTCCAACTTACCTACCATTTCATTCATTATAAGGAGGATTAGTCTTAGAGACTTTCCAAATTCCTCGTGTGCTTGTTCAAGCCTCCTCTGGGAGATTCTGCTCTCTTCCATCAGGTCCTCGAGAAACGTTGGAGAGACTGCAAAAGTCTCCCCACAGAACTCTTCAAAGGACATCAGCTTCTCCCCTTGTATGTGGTCGGCATCTCCGGAAGCTGCCGCATCTTTACCTTCTTCTCTATGAAAGGTGTCTGGATGTTCACATTCCTCTCCTACTTCTCTCACGCTACTGTCCTCCTCTACCTCCTCCTCCTCTTCTTCTTCTTCTTCTTCTTCTTCTATTGTACTCAACTGGTCTTCTCGAAACTTCTTAAATCGCGTTTCTAACTTTTCTTGCTCTTTCCTCTCCCTCCTCCTCTGTTTTGTCTCCTCGTACTCCTCACACAGCCTTTCGAGCATTAGAAATTCCCTCAGGCTAGAGGAGCACTCGCTGTCATCATCTTCTCCACTTGCAATCTCCTCATTTTCCACCTTCCTCTCCTCTGCTTCCACACTCCTATTCTTCTCCTCCATTCTATTCTTCTTCTCTACCCCTACATCCTTCTCACACAGCCTTTCAAGCGTCATCATCAGAAATCTAGTCAAACTGGATGAGCGCTCGCTATTTTCACTTTCATCTACTCTACTCTCAATCTCCTCTTCTACTTTCTTCTGCACTGCCTTCTGCACTGCCTTCTCGCTCGCATTTTCCTGCTCTATTCTGCTCTTTATCTGCTCCAATTCCTCATACTCCTCACACAGCCTTTCGAGCATTAGAAATTCTCTCAAGCTAGAGGAGCATTCGCTATCTTCATCTCCATCTTCATCTTCTCTACTCTCAATCTCTGCTTCTACCTTCTTCTTCTCCTTCTTCTTCTCCTTCTTCTTCTCCTTCTTCTTCTTCTCCTCTTCCTCCTCTGCATTCCCACTCGTATTCACTTGTTCAATTCTACTCGTCTTTTCCCCTATCACTTCACTCTTTTCACACTGGCTTTTTAGAGATATCTCCGTGATATCTCTAATCTCACCTTCTTCCATCGGATCGTCTCTGTTCATAGGCGGGTCTTTTCTGACTCGCCTACGTCGAGCGAAACGACAGAAATGATGCGCGGTTGATACACAGTTGCCCATTGCAAGAAGTTAGCGAAAGTGAAAATTTGCAGCAGTTTTTGTGTTTACAGCGAAAGAATCGATGGCAATATCGATCATCAATTAGGACAATTTACTCGCGCTCACACGCATGCGCGCACGCGCGCGCGCGCGCGCGTTAATTAGCCCGTACTAATAGCATATCACTGCCAATAATTGAAATTGTCGAAAAATAGATCTTATTCCATTTATTATTCTCCTTCTTCTTCTTATTATAGTTATGATTATGATTGTTACTTGAATAATAATTCTCCCCATCTGCCTGTCTACCTCATTCATAGGTAGAATGTGTTGATTTTGCTGTATGAGTATATGTTACTTATAGAATACAACTAATCGAGGATTAAGCAAGGATTAATGAATACCATGCATTATAGAGGTCTGGTTGAAATGAAGACTACTCGGAGGAGCGGATGCATGTGCTAGTGCATACCTGAGTGATCCTTTCAAAAGAACTTCGCACTGGACTTCACGTCCACATTAAAGATGGCAATCTGATATGTGACATTTCACCATCATTGCCTGCCATTGCAAAAGTGGGTACCGCCCTGCCGGGATTGGTTTTACTTATTGAAAAACATCTTGACTGGTTGACCGTCCATCAATTTCCTACGTGCAGACAGCTCAGGCTAAGAACTATACTACAGGCGACAAATCCTCAACTTCGGACGTTGAAAGCTCTAAAGCAGGAGTCCTTTGACTGCACCTTGACCCAATGACCACATTCTGTGAGACGCTTTCTACTCTCCATCTTTCCACTTTCCTTAACCCACACCATACTGCTTTACCCTTCTTGGTGTTCAAACGCTCTTCCACGTTGCAAATTCGTTCTCATCTTATGCTGTTTAATAAATAAATTGAAGATTATCTCCTGATGTTGCATTCCATTGTTTAGGAGGAAGGATATGCAATTTCTCAGACTGGTAGCATTTTTTGGCATGCGCTCTGAAGAACCTCCATTTTTCATTCTGCCTTAGGCCAGCATACCTTAGATCTGGGACGTGAGAACAGAGTTCATAAGAACTAGTGGATGGATGCGTGGAACACCTATTCACCTCGTGAGTATGGTGACCATTTGGTTGTCATTATCGGACCATTCACAGGCAGACTAGTCGTTTTGTGTGTTTGGGGTTTGTGGAGGATAATGCATAAATAAGCATATTGCTGGAGCTCTTAGAGGTCTAACTGGCTGCAGACGGATGCAAGAGCAGAGGCTTGTAGCATAAATATTTGCTTTCACAATTAGCTGGGCTGTGTTCAAAGTAGTGAGAACGCAGAAGATGTGCACTTTTATTTGTGTGCTCGCTGATCTTAGTCGAAATGCTTAGAGAGGAGCATGAATTATAATCTGGTTCTTATGGATTTGTGAAATAAAATGATAATCGTATGTGGCTAGTAAGCCGAAAGATCAATTAACAGGTGACGAACAAGTCGTCTTGCCATACCATACCACGAATTTCAGTGCATAAAGGCACAATTTAGACGTATTACAATAGAAGATTAGCCAATTTTTATCCTCATTCATTGACCTTCAACTTTTGAATCCGCTTGCCATGATGTAATGACCCTACCATCTGATATTGATCACACCAAACAGATGATATAGCAGTGTTTCATTTTTTCTAATAAGCTGAGTCTATATTATTATTATTATTATTTTATTATTATTTTTATCACTTTTTGTTACCTTAATGGAATTTTCACATCAAAACTCGTTATTCTACCGTATTAGACATTACAAAACATCAACCCGTCAAAATAGCAGTAATTTGTCCTTCCTCGCTAATATGGCCCTTAGTAACTGGCTTTTCTTCTCACCAAACCCATTTAACGCCTTAACTTGCCTCAGCCACTGGAGAATGCGGCTGCAGCATGGACAGTGTTGGCATTCCACCACCTAATATTCACTTTCGTGATGGTTAATGCAAACAGAATAAATGCATTGTGCCAAATTTCCCCTTTAATCTCCATTTCATATTTGGATCATAGACCTCCAATCGTAGCTCCAACAATTATAGAGTCGGTTTCGGCCCCGACTCTGCTTACTTATCTTCACGTTCATCTTCACCTCTTCGTCCATAATCACAATAACATTTTCCGCAAAGTTGAATTAGGGTCTGTCTCTCGGCCTCCCATAATATAAACTCGGCTAACACAACTGAGAAGATTTCACTTTACTTCATCAGGATTCGTATTCATTTATGTAAAGCCTATCCGACACAGTGTACTTTGTGAAGTGAGGCTGCTAGAAGAACAATGGCTTTTCGTAAAGCGTGAATGGTGGAGAAGCTCTCATCGAACTTTATGACACTCAAATTGTGCTGAGAGACGTCTGCATGTATGTTCACACTTGTTCGATACGCGTCCGGTAGAATGTCATACTATGCAGAATGTTCTAGTGCTCACGGGATTGGCCTCATCATCAGCCGTGATAGCGTTGTAAACCCTACATCTTACCCTTTTGCACATGAACATTATGCTTACCACAGTTTACCGGTTGAAAGATCAAAATGAATTTGGGGCGGCAAACGTGAGAATGGGTCCAAATGTTTTCGGGAATGTGTGAACAAACTTGGTTGGCAGACAGTTTGCGGGATTCACAGGGAGTAGCAGCCACTTGGTCCCGTCCCATAGGGATCATTGAATCGACAGTAGCAACATTTCAACTTGAGGCACTCACGTCAGTGTGCAGCTCGTTGGCTCGTAGAAAGCAGTGCTTATATTTGAGACGTGGTGAGTTTATTCACCAGTGGATTTAATTCAGTGGTTCTTCATCTTGTCGGATAGCTGAAAGCACATAAGTGACACTAATACAAAGGTAAATAACTTACGGTAAAAATATACCGTGATAATTCTTGCAACTTCAAGTGCCCATACGATCACCTCTTCGAGACGAACGAATCCTTGCATGGTTATGATATCATCAATCAGAATCCCATTTGCAATAGAATCAATTTAAAGTTAAAATGCACACCTCATTCAAGACCTCAGGAGATGGAGAGATTCTACAATTCGGTCTCAGTAATAATTGAAAAATTATAAAGTGCACATATTTTAACCCTTGTCTTTTGGAGTAATGATCACCATATTTGGGGCGTTTTCGGAGACACAATAGTCATTTTTCAACTGGAAATTCAACTTTGATTTAAAACAAGGTGTTAATGTTTTAGGAATTTCCATTTAGACTGCCCAGCCACATCTACGTTTGTAATTAAGATGAATGCATTTAGTCTCTCATAAAAACTCTAAGTTGGTGTATTGACTCGGAGGTCGCACTTTAGTCATATTAAATATATTCACATATATTATTTGGCAGTTGTGGCACTAATACGTTGCCAGGACTTATGAAGCTTAAAGTTAACTTCAGTGAAATCAATTATCCATGCATCTATTAAAAAGAGCTTATTTGCTGCATTGAATGACCTTTCCTATTTCTCCTTTGCACTAGTTTTTTGATCTATTCAATTCAAGGTAAGGGATATTGTATACGCCGAATGGAAAGCAGGTAAGTTTTCGAGGTTCCCTAACTAGCGTGTGTCTGTTGCTATGATTTCCAGTGTTTGCATTGTCATAGTTTAGTTGTGATCTTCACAATTCCGTTCCAATATGCATTATAATAAGAGAGAGCTGGAGGAGAACTAGTGGCTGTTATCCCATCCATTTGCATTGCAAAATGGCGAATAGTTGGTTTAGGGGGAAAAATTGTCATGTGTATTATGTCACCACGTTAACTGCAAACTGCATTTACTTTTTTACTTTAAGATATTCAATTTCATTACGCACTACACGTAATATTTTCACAATGCCTTTCGGTTCATTTGAGAGGACATAATTATTTACATTCGTCTGCAAGTGTAGGAAGCTTTCGTATAGTCAAATTTAATAAAACACTTAATCTCCATAAATATGCATTTTACAATGTCTATATTTGTTGGTAAAAGTATGCTTAATTGCACCCCTTGAAAGATAAAAACTAAAACACTTTTTGCTTTTTCTATATTAACAAACAATTTTTTTAGAATAGGCATTCACAAGTGGAATTTGTTGAAATTCTGAAATATTACCGTAATAGTCTAAGTTTAAGGTCAGTTGTGCGTATATCAACGCACTGGTTATCTTTTACCAGATCATTTTTTGTCTTCAATGTCCGAGGCTCGTATTGTAAGAAATAGCTTCCGTTCTCTATATTAACTTAACATTATTTCTTAACTAATTTGATTTGTTTTTCAGATAAAATTTGATGACAGCATATTTGATATCTTGTCGGATGTTTCCAGCAGTGATGTAGAACAGGAATCTATCGCAAATTCTTCTATCATAGCAGCAGAAAATAATAAACGGCTGGAAGACGTCCAAATCGATTTTAATGTAAACGAAAATTCAAGTGTTACCTCAATCCTAAACCAGGGGAACTCCTCTCAGATCGAGGAGTCTTTGTCAATCACAACACCACCACGCCGTGCTCTAAAACGGCGCCGTAAAGGGTGGTACTTTGTTGCATTTTAACTTTTAAGATTTAAAGAATTCGAAGGTATGATGCGAGATCGCTCTATCGCGCGATGGTGGAAACGACGCTTTGATTTATTTTGGCGCTTCGATGAGGGTATTAAAATGGATAAAGGTTTGAAGTTTGCGCGGTTTCACTTCAAAAAATCTAGAATCCTGGTACAGTGTTACCCCAGAAGAAGTAGCTAGAAGACAAGCAGAGATGTGTACCTCAGATGTGGTTGTGGACGCTTATGCTGGAGCAGGTGGGAACACCATACAATTCGCTCAAAAATGCCAATTTGGTAGGTGATTTCTTTATTCAACTCTACTGGCTTTTTAGTTATTGGAATAGACAACAATTTGGAGCGTTTGACTACTATTCTACAACCTAATACGCGGGTTTATGGTGTTGAGGCCCGCGTGGATTATATTTGTGGTGATGTTACTGGGGTCTTGCGGGCTCTACGAACTGAACCGATATCGCCAGTCGATACTGTCTTTATGTCACCCCCTTGGGGTGGACCCGGTTACACAAAAGGTAGCCGACTCCTCCCTGGATCCTCGTCTTGGAACAAGAACCGAAGACGTGAGATGATCCTGGAAGCAATGACCAATCCCTGTCCAGAAATCTTTGACATTGATGGACAAATTCCGGAATTGGTAGGTGCCGTTAGTGCAGCGAAAAACCTATTTTTGAATCGATTGTTTCCCAGGGTGGCCGTATATCTTCCACGAAATTCATCTCTTGGTCAGCTTCTCAAGTTAGGATGGAGTGGGGAGAGTTCGGAAGACTCTGCAAATCGACATGAGGTTAAGATTGAGGAATATTGGTTAAGGGGGAGACGTATGGCGCTATGTGTTTATATTGGTGATTTTGAAATTCCTGATGAAGTTTCGCCTTACCATAAATCCATTGTGTAGATATCCATTAATAAGAGTTTATTTGCTGAATTGAATGACCTTTCCTATTTCTCCTTTGCACTAGTTTTTTGATCTATTCAATTCAAGGTAAGGGATATTGTATACGCCGAATGGAAAGCAGGTAAGTTTTCGAGGTTCCCTAACTAGCGTGTGTCTGTTGCTATGATTTCCAGTGTTTGCATTGTCATAGTTTAGTTGTGATCTTCACAATTCCGTTCCAATATGCATTATAATAAGAGAGAGCTGGAGGAGAACTAGTGGCTGTTATCCCATCCATTTGCATTGCAAAATGGCGAATAGTTGGTTTAGGGGGAAAAATTGTCATGTGTATTATGTCACCACGTTAACTGCAAACTGCATTTACTTATTTATTACTTATGACCCATTGTAAAGCTAGTAAAAGCAGTCGGACTTCTAAACGAGCCACAAGGGAGTGTCCATCGGCATGCATTATTCCAGTTCTGGCTCTTCATGAAGGTATACTTGATTTTGAATGTCCACAGTTTCAAGATACGGTTTCTGGGTTGATAACGGGGTCCATATCGCGGAATTCGGAGTTCGCTGAGCAGTCGACTCAAGTGAAGGGTTGACCATGCCAATTTGGATGATTTATGATTCCTAACAGCTACGAGTAAGTGTATGCAAGCAAAATAGGACTTTGAAAATAGGCAACTCTGAGGTCTCAGGTTGCTTGAGTTTTGTAGAGATGAGTAAAGAGCTTAATAGAGCCATTTCGACATGTAGCTGAGGCTACGAAAATAAGGCAATTTTCTCTGGCAAAATCCTCTAGTAAAAGATTGGTGTGGAAATGAGCGATGCTATTGAAATAGCGGCAAGATAAACGGAGTGTATGAAATGACTAGCGTTTATTGCTGCTTATGGCCATTGAAAGAGCCTAGTCATTGCAATACACTATTGCTAATTGGCTGAGAGGTCTCTGGACTCACGATCGCATCTTCCAGGGTGTTCAAGTACGCACGAGATGCCTTTGCTCAGCCTTTGTGGTAGCGTCAAGCACGCCACAGTTGCATTTGATTTAGGTCGATTGATTAATATGAGCTATGCGGCAGGAGCATAATTTCGTGAATTGTTATGCTTAGGTTGTTTGTCTACGTGGAATGAACATATTGGGCTTTGAAAAAGGAGGTGGAACAACTGTTGGGGGACAATCGGTAGTAGTTACACCTCGACGCCTCTTCTTGCCTCCCGCTTTGCACTCATGTGTAATGCCTGATTTCAAGTTTTGGTCGACCCCAAACCCCTACCAAACAGGTGAGTCATGCGTGTAACGATTGCTACTTGTTTGTTAATTCTACTAGATACGAATCAAATTTGTGATTCAGGCTAATCCATTATTATCGGTAAATGAGAGGATTTTTGATTAATTGTTACAATAAAATGTAACAAGTTGGCAGAGGATTTACGCAAACACCTAAAAGTGAGCAGTATTCGCGTTTGTGCGAGAAGTCAGCGAAATAGAAATGTAAGGAATCTCGTCATTGAAATCTAACTCCCCTCAAGAAAGTGGACAAATTGACAACCATTTGGGTATGTTTGATAGAGAAAATTCATCGTAACCATGGAGAATTAGCTACGAATGATCCTCGCTTTGACCTGACTCGTGTTTTACAATTTCACATATGCATGAACGTTCCAAGGACTGCTGAGTTTTTAATTATTAATAAAACTGCATTGGAGAATTTATAATCAAGCATGATTGGGAAGCAGTGATGAAAAGGTGGCCCCGAATGTGGTGAATTCACGATGTCGGGGCAAGTTGAGAGCCTTTTCAAACCCAAGTGGATTATGTTAGTGAGAATACTAAGTGGGATGTTGGGTGCAACTTGGCTCTAAAGCTATGCAGTTGAAGCGTATGCAGAAGAGGAAAAAGCAGTGCTAGGGTACTTGGCGGTTGGCCAGCCAATTAGCGCCCAGAGCCCTCGTTCGCCGCCAGTCTGCTGCTATCCACCGCCAGTCTCTTCACCTGCTCCTGTTGCAAGGACTTGTTTTAGAAATGCCGGCGTGGATGCAGGAGGCTGACGTTACCACCCAGGACCGCGTGGAGGTGAGGGTTGGAGTTTCCTGGGTAGGGAGGCGTAGACACTGCCCAGGTGAAGAACTTGGGCACGCACTTGAAGCACGCTCGTGCCTACTCGTACCTCCACCCCCCACACACAGCAACCGCCAGCCAGTCTCTTGTTGCTGTGATCTTATGGCCTCTACACTTCCATGACACCCACTCCATGCTTCTGGCTAAGTTGGCCCAAGAGAGGGCGCTTAGTGGCCTCTATTCTCGTCTCTTTTCTTTTAAGTTCATCCTAATCGCGGTGTCCTTCATATTACCAAAGTATAGGCGACAATAAGGCTACCTAAAATTGGGTCAGCAGGACAAGTGTATGCTATTTCAGAGGGAAGTTGGCTTGCGAGGGGCTAGAGGAGGAGCATAAGCGTATTGCAGGAATGTTTCCCTGTGATAAAAAATAGAGAAATTCAAGCGGAAGGGGAGTGGAGTGGAGGGGAGGGGAGGGGAGGGAGTAGGGGGGAATCATATAATCGTAATGCTTAGGCTATGGGGAAGATACGGGGAGGATATGCGTGAGAATGAAATTGATAACTAGAAGAGGGTAGAAGAGTGGGAGGTCCAGCACTGTATTTCCCACAATGTCTGGTAAATCACCAGCCAAAAAGATGGCAAAAATGAGGTATAAGTAGTACCTGTGAAAATGTGTTGGCGTGCCTTTGATGAAACTTGCTCTCAACTATGAGGATTTGAAACCCGATTCTCTAGTGTCCTCTAGTATGTGGATGAAATGGAAGGAGAAGTTAGAGATAGCATGAAATGACTAAAAATGGATAAAGAACAGATATGAAATAAAGGATTTTTTGTCTTTTCTTTTTCATGTTTTTTTGTCTTTTTTTTTGTTTATAGTTTTTTTTGTCTTTTCATCTCTTTTTAATTTTTTTTGTCATTTTCTGGGTTGACGGGAAGGAGAAGGAGGAGGAGGAGGAGGAGGAAGAGGAGACGGAGGGGAGAACAGCCGAGAAGTGACCGAAAGATGAGATGAGTCGTTGAAGGTCACTTGGCTTTGAGCGGGCCTATCAGTCGCAGACGTTTCTGCTTGGAAATTGTATCACCCACCTCATTGCCTTTACACTCTTTCTCCAACTTACCTACCATTTCATTCATTATAAGGAGGATTAGTCTTAGAGACTTTCCAAATTCCTCGTGTGCTTGTTCAAGCCTCCTCTGGGAGATTCTGCTCTCTTCCATCAGGTCCTCGAGAAACGTTGGAGAGACTGCAAAAGTCTCCCCACAGAACTCTTCAAAGGACATCAGCTTCTCCCCTTGTATGTGGTCGGCATCTCCGGAAGCTGCCGCATCTTTACCTTCTTCTCTATGAAAGGTGTCTGGATGTTCACATTCCTCTCCTACTTCTCTCACGCTACTGTCCTCCTCTACCTCCTCCTCCTCTTCTTCTTCTTCTTCTTCTTCTATTGTACTCAACTGGTCTTCTCGAAACTTCTTAAATCGCGTTTCTAACTTTTCTTGCTCTTTCCTCTCCCTCCTCCTCTGTTTTGTCTCCTCGTACTCCTCACACAGCCTTTCGAGCATTAGAAATTCCCTCAGGCTAGAGGAGCACTCGCTGTCATCATCTTCTCCACTTGCAATCTCCTCATTTTCCACCTTCCTCTCCTCTGCTTCCACACTCCTATTCTTCTCCTCCATTCTATTCTTCTTCTCTACCCCTACATCCTTCTCACACAGCCTTTCAAGCGTCATCATCAGAAATCTAGTCAAACTGGATGAGCGCTCGCTATTTTCACTTTCATCTACTCTACTCTCAATCTCCTCTTCTACTTTCTTCTGCACTGCCTTCTGCACTGCCTTCTCGCTCGCATTTTCCTGCTCTATTCTGCTCTTTATCTGCTCCAATTCCTCATACTCCTCACACAGCCTTTCGAGCATTAGAAATTCTCTCAAGCTAGAGGAGCATTCGCTATCTTCATCTCCATCTTCATCTTCTCTACTCTCAATCTCTGCTTCTACCTTCTTCTTCTCCTTCTTCTTCTCCTTCTTCTTCTTCTTCTTCTTCCTCTGCATTCCCACTCGTATTCACTTGTTCAATTCTACTCGTCTTTTCCCCTATCACTTCACTCTTTTCACACTGGCTTTTTAGAGATATCTCCGTGATATCTCTAATCTCACCTTCTTCCATCGGATCGTCTCTGTTCATAGGCGGGTCTTTTCTGACTCGCCTACGTCGAGCGAAACGACAGAAATGATGCGCGGTTGATACACAGTTGCCCATTGCAAGAAGTTAGCGAAAGTGAAAATTTGCAGCAGTTTTTGTGTTTACAGCGAAAGAATCGATGGCAATATCGATCATCAATTAGGACAATTTACTCGCGCTCACACGCATGCGCGCACGCGCGCGCGCGCGCGCGTTAATTAGCCCGTACTAATAGCATATCACTGCCAATAATTGAAATTGTCGAAAAATAGATCTTATTCCATTTATTATTCTCCTTCTTCTTCTTATTATAGTTATGATTATGATTGTTACTTGAATAATAATTCTCCCCATCTGCCTGTCTACCTCATTCATAGGTAGAATGTGTTGATTTTGCTGTATGAGTATATGTTACTTATAGAATACAACTAATCGAGGATTAAGCAAGGATTAATGAATACCATGCATTATAGAGGTCTGGTTGAAATGAAGACTACTCGGAGGAGCGGATGCATGTGCTAGTGCATACCTGAGTGATCCTTTCAAAAGAACTTCGCACTGGACTTCACGTCCACATTAAAGATGGCAATCTGATATGTGACATTTCACCATCATTGCCTGCCATTGCAAAAGTGGGTACCGCCCTGCCGGGATTGGTTTTACTTATTGAAAAACATCTTGACTGGTTGACCGTCCATCAATTTCCTACGTGCAGACAGCTCAGGCTAAGAACTATACTACAGGCGACAAATCCTCAACTTCGGACGTTGAAAGCTCTAAAGCAGGAGTCCTTTGACTGCACCTTGACCCAATGACCACATTCTGTGAGACGCTTTCTACTCTCCATCTTTCCACTTTCCTTAACCCACACCATACTGCTTTACCCTTCTTGGTGTTCAAACGCTCTTCCACGTTGCAAATTCGTTCTCATCTTATGCTGTTTAATAAATAAATTGAAGATTATCTCCTGATGTTGCATTCCATTGTTTAGGAGGAAGGATATGCAATTTCTCAGACTGGTAGCATTTTTTGGCATGCGCTCTGAAGAACCTCCATTTTTCATTCTGCCTTAGGCCAGCATACCTTAGATCTGGGACGTGAGAACAGAGTTCATAAGAACTAGTGGATGGATGCGTGGAACACCTATTCACCTCGTGAGTATGGTGACCATTTGGTTGTCATTATCGGACCATTCACAGGCAGACTAGTCGTTTTGTGTGTTTGGGGTTTGTGGAGGATAATGCATAAATAAGCATATTGCTGGAGCTCTTAGAGGTCTAACTGGCTGCAGACGGATGCAAGAGCAGAGGCTTGTAGCATAAATATTTGCTTTCACAATTAGCTGGGCTGTGTTCAAAGTAGTGAGAACGCAGAAGATGTGCACTTTTATTTGTGTGCTCGCTGATCTTAGTCGAAATGCTTAGAGAGGAGCATGAATTATAATCTGGTTCTTATGGATTTGTGAAATAAAATGATAATCGTATGTGGCTAGTAAGCCGAAAGATCAATTAACAGGTGACGAACAAGTCGTCTTGCCATACCATACCACGAATTTCAGTGCATAAAGGCACAATTTAGACGTATTACAATAGAAGATTAGCCAATTTTTATCCTCATTCATTGACCTTCAACTTTTGAATCCGCTTGCCATGATGTAATGACCCTACCATCTGATATTGATCACACCAAACAGATGATATAGCAGTGTTTCATTTTTTCTAATAAGCTGAGTCTATATTATTATTATTATTATTTTATTATTATTTTTATCACTTTTTGTTACCTTAATGGAATTTTCACATCAAAACTCGTTATTCTACCGTATTAGACATTACAAAACATCAACCCGTCAAAATAGCAGTAATTTGTCCTTCCTCGCTAATATGGCCCTTAGTAACTGGCTTTTCTTCTCACCAAACCCATTTAACGCCTTAACTTGCCTCAGCCACTGGAGAATGCGGCTGCAGCATGGACAGTGTTGGCATTCCACCACCTAATATTCACTTTCGTGATGGTTAATGCAAACAGAATAAATGCATTGTGCCAAATTTCCCCTTTAATCTCCATTTCATATTTGGATCATAGACCTCCAATCGTAGCTCCAACAATTATAGAGTCGGTTTCGGCCCCGACTCTGCTTACTTATCTTCACGTTCATCTTCACCTCTTCGTCCATAATCACAATAACATTTTCCGCAAAGTTGAATTAGGGTCTGTCTCTCGGCCTCCCATAATATAAACTCGGCTAACACAACTGAGAAGATTTCACTTTACTTCATCAGGATTCGTATTCATTTATGTAAAGCCTATCCGACACAGTGTACTTTGTGAAGTGAGGCTGCTAGAAGAACAATGGCTTTTCGTAAAGCGTGAATGGTGGAGAAGCTCTCATCGAACTTTATGACACTCAAATTGTGCTGAGAGACGTCTGCATGTATGTTCACACTTGTTCGATACGCGTCCGGTAGAATGTCATACTATGCAGAATGTTCTAGTGCTCACGGGATTGGCCTCATCATCAGCCGTGATAGCGTTGTAAACCCTACATCTTACCCTTTTGCACATGAACATTATGCTTACCACAGTTTACCGGTTGAAAGATCAAAATGAATTTGGGGCGGCAAACGTGAGAATGGGTCCAAATGTTTTCGGGAATGTGTGAACAAACTTGGTTGGCAGACAGTTTGCGGGATTCACAGGGAGTAGCAGCCACTTGGTCCCGTCCCATAGGGATCATTGAATCGACAGTAGCAACATTTCAACTTGAGGCACTCACGTCAGTGTGCAGCTCGTTGGCTCGTAGAAAGCAGTGCTTATATTTGAGACGTGGTGAGTTTATTCACCAGTGGATTTAATTCAGTGGTTCTTCATCTTGTCGGATAGCTGAAAGCACATAAGTGACACTAATACAAAGGTAAATAACTTACGGTAAAAATATACCGTGATAATTCTTGCAACTTCAAGTGCCCATACGATCACCTCTTCGAGACGAACGAATCCTTGCATGGTTATGATATCATCAATCAGAATCCCATTTGCAATAGAATCAATTTAAAGTTAAAATGCACACCTCATTCAAGACCTCAGGAGATGGAGAGATTCTACAATTCGGTCTCAGTAATAATTGAAAAATTATAAAGTGCACATATTTTAACCCTTGTCTTTTGGAGTAATGATCACCATATTTGGGGCGTTTTCGGAGACACAATAGTCATTTTTCAACTGGAAATTCAACTTTGATTTAAAACAAGGTGTTAATGTTTTAGGAATTTCCATTTAGACTGCCCAGCCACATCTACGTTTGTAATTAAGATGAATGCATTTAGTCTCTCATAAAAACTCTAAGTTGGTGTATTGACTCGGAGGTCGCACTTTAGTCATATTAAAATATTCACACATATTATTTGGCAGTTGTGGCACTAATACGTTGCCAGGACTTATGAAGCTTAAAGTTAACTTCAGTGAAATCAATTATCCATGCATCTATTAAAAAGAGCTTATTTGCTGCATTGAATGACCTTTCCTATTTCTCCTTTGCACTAGTTTTTTGATCTATTCAATTCAAGGTAAGGGATATTGTATACGCCGAATGGAAAGCAGGTAAGTTTTCGAGGTTCCCTAACTAGCGTGTGTCTGTTGCTATGATTTCCAGTGTTTGCATTGTCATAGTTTAGTTGTGATCTTCACAATTCCGTTCCAATATGCATTATAATAAGAGAGAGCTGGAGGAGAACTAGTGGCTGTTATCCCATCCATTTGCATTGCAAAATGGCGAATAGTTGGTTTAGGGGGAAAAATTGTCATGTGTATTATGTCACCACGTTAACTGCAAACTGCATTTACTTTTTTACTTTAAGATATTCAATTTCATTACGCACTACACGTAATATTTTCACAATGCCTTTCGGTTCATTTGAGAGGACATAATTATTTACATTCGTCTGCAAGTGTAGGAAGCTTTCGTATAGTCAAATTTAATAAAACACTTAATCTCCATAAATATGCATTTTACAATGTCTATATTTGTTGGTAAAAGTATGCTTAATTGCACCCCTTGAAAGATAAAAACTAAAACACTTTTTGCTTTTTCTATATTAACAAACAATTTTTTTAGAATAGGCATTCACAAGTGGAATTTGTTGAAATTCTGAAATATTACCGTAATAGTCTAAGTTTAAGGTCAGTTGTGCGTATATCAACGCACTGGTTATCTTTTACCAGATCATTTTTTGTCTTCAATGTCCGAGGCTCGTATTGTAAGAAATAGCTTCCGTTCTCTATATTAACTTAACATTATTTCTTAACTAATTTGATTTGTTTTTCAGATAAAATTTGATGACAGCATATTTGATATCTTGTCGGATGTTTCCAGCAGTGATGTAGAACAGGAATCTATCGCAAATTCTTCTATCATAGCAGCAGAAAATAATAAACGGCTGGAAGACGTCCAAATCGATTTTAATGTAAACGAAAATTCAAGTGTTACCTCAATCCTAAACCAGGGGAACTCCTCTCAGATCGAGGAGTCTTTGTCAATCACAACACCACCACGCCGTGCTCTAAAACGGCGCCGTAAAGGGTGGTACTTTGTTGCATTTTAACTTTTAAGATTTAAAGAATTCGAAGGTATGATGCGAGATCGCTCTATCGCGCGATGGTGGAAACGACGCTTTGATTTATTTTGGCGCTTCGATGAGGGTATTAAAATGGATAAAGGTTTGAAGTTTGCGCGGTTTCACTTCAAAAAATCTAGAATCCTGGTACAGTGTTACCCCAGAAGAAGTAGCTAGAAGACAAGCAGAGATGTGTACCTCAGATGTGGTTGTGGACGCTTATGCTGGAGCAGGTGGGAACACCATACAATTCGCTCAAAAATGCCAATTTGGTAGGTGATTTCTTTATTCAACTCTACTGGCTTTTTAGTTATTGGAATAGACAACAATTTGGAGCGTTTGACTACTATTCTACAACCTAATACGCGGGTTTATGGTGTTGAGGCCCGCGTGGATTATATTTGTGGTGATGTTACTGGGGTCTTGCGGGCTCTACGAACTGAACCGATATCGCCAGTCGATACTGTCTTTATGTCACCCCCTTGGGGTGGACCCGGTTACACAAAAGGTAGCCGACTCCTCCCTGGATCCTCGTCTTGGAACAAGAACCGAAGACGTGAGATGATCCTGGAAGCAATGACCAATCCCTGTCCAGAAATCTTTGACATTGATGGAAAAATTCCGGAATTGGTAGGTGCCGTTAGTGCAGCGAAAAACCTATTTTTGAATCGATTGTTTCCCAGGGTGGCCGTATATCTTCCACGAAATTCATCTCTTGGTCAGCTTCTCAAGTTAGGATGGAGTGGGGAGAGTTCGGAAGACTCTGCAAATCGACATGAGGTTAAGATTGAGGAATATTGGTTAAGGGGGAGACGTATGGCGCTATGTGTTTATATTGGTGATTTTGAAATTCCTGATGAAGTTTCGCCTTACCATAAATCCATTGTGTAGATATCCATTAATAAGAGTTTATTTGCTGAATTGAATGACCTTTCCTATTTCTCCTTTGCACTAGTTTTTTGATCTATTCAATTCAAGGTAAGGGATATTGTATACGCCGAATGGAAAGCAGGTAAGTTTTCGAGGTTCCCTAACTAGCGTGTGTCTGTTGCTATGATTTCCAGTGTTTGCATTGTCATAGTTTAGTTGTGATCTTCACAATTCCGTTCCAATATGCATTATAATAAGAGAGAGCTGGAGGAGAACTAGTGGCTGTTATCCCATCCATTTGCATTGCAAAATGGCGAATAGTTGGTTTAGGGGGAAAAATTGTCATGTGTATTATGTCACCACGTTAACTGCAAACTGCATTTACTTATTTATTACTTATGACCCATTGTAAAGCTAGTAAAAGCAGTCGGACTTCTAAACGAGCCACAAGGGAGTGTCCATCGGCATGCATTATTCCAGTTCTGGCTCTTCATGAAGGTATACTTGATTTTGAATGTCCACAGTTTCAAGATACGGTTTCTGGGTTGATAACGGGGTCCATATCGCGGAATTCGGAGTTCGCTGAGCAGTCGACTCAAGTGAAGGGTTGACCATGCCAATTTGGATGATTTATGATTCCTAACAGCTACGAGTAAGTGTATGCAAGCAAAATAGGACTTTGAAAATAGGCAACTCTGAGGTCTCAGGTTGCTTGAGTTTTGTAGAGATGAGTAAAGAGCTTAATAGAGCCATTTCGACATGTAGCTGAGGCTACGAAAATAAGGCAATTTTCTCTGGCAAAATCCTCTAGTAAAAGATTGGTGTGGAAATGAGCGATGCTATTGAAATAGCGGCAAGATAAACGGAGTGTATGAAATGACTAGCGTTTATTGCTGCTTATGGCCATTGAAAGAGCCTAGTCATTGCAATACACTATTGCTAATTGGCTGAGAGGTCTCTGGACTCACGATCGCATCTTCCAGGGTGTTCAAGTACGCACGAGATGCCTTTGCTCAGCCTTTGTGGTAGCGTCAAGCACGCCACAGTTGCATTTGATTTAGGTCGATTGATTAATATGAGCTATGCGGCAGGAGCATAATTTCGTGAATTGTTATGCTTAGGTTGTTTGTCTACGTGGAATGAACATATTGGGCTTTGAAAAAGGAGGTGGAACAACTGTTGGGGGACAATCGGTAGTAGTTACACCTCGACGCCTCTTCTTGCCTCCCGCTTTGCACTCATGTGTAATGCCTGATTTCAAGTTTTGGTCGACCCCAAACCCCTACCAAACAGGTGAGTCATGCGTGTAACGATTGCTACTTGTTTGTTAATTCTACTAGATGCGAATCAAATTTGTGATTCAGGCTAATCCATTATTATCGGTAAATGAGAGGATTTTTGATTAATTGTTACAATAAAATGTAACAAGTTGGCAGAGGATTTACGCAAACACCTAAAAGTGAGCAGTATTCGCGTTTGTGCGAGAAGTCAGCGAAATAGAAATGTAAGGAATCTCGTCATTGAAATCTAACTCCCCTCAAGAAAGTGGACAAATTGACAACCATTTGGGTATGTTTGATAGAGAAAATTCATCGTAACCATGGAGAATTAGCTACGAATGATCCTCGCTTTGACCTGACTCGTGTTTTACAATTTCACATATGCATGAACGTTCCAAGGACTGCTGAGTTTTTAATTATTAATAAAACTGCATTGGAGAATTTATAATCAAGCATGATTGGGAAGCAGTGATGAAAAGGTGGCCCCGAATGTGGTGAATTCACGATGTCGGGGCAAGTTGAGAGCCTTTTCAAACCCAAGTGGATTATGTTAGTGAGAATACTAAGTGGGATGTTGGGTGCAACTTGGCTCTAAAGCTATGCAGTTGAAGCGTATGCAGAAGAGGAAAAAGCAGTGCTAGGGTACTTGGCGGTTGGCCAGCCAATTAGCGCCCAGAGCCCTCGTTCGCCGCCAGTCTGCTGCTATCCACCGCCAGTCTCTTCACCTGCTCCTGTTGCAAGGACTTGTTTTAGAAATGCCGGCGTGGATGCAGGAGGCTGACGTTACCACCCAGGACCGCGTGGAGGTGAGGGTTGGAGTTTCCTGGGTAGGGAGGCGTAGACACTGCCCAGGTGAAGAACTTGGGCACGCACTTGAAGCACGCTCGTGCCTACTCGTACCTCCACCCCCCACACACAGCAACCGCCAGCCAGTCTCTTGTTGCTGTGATCTTATGGCCTCTACACTTCCATGACACCCACTCCATGCTTCTGGCTAAGTTGGCCCAAGAGAGGGCGCTTAGTGGCCTCTATTCTCGTCTCTTTTCTTTTAAGTTCATCCTAATCGCGGTGTCCTTCATATTACCAAAGTATAGGCGACAATAAGGCTACCTAAAATTGGGTCAGCAGGACAAGTGTATGCTATTTCAGAGGGAAGTTGGCTTGCGAGGGGCTAGAGGAGGAGCATAAGCGTATTGCAGGAATGTTTCCCTGTGATAAAAAATAGAGAAATTCAAGCGGAAGGGGAGTGGAGTGGAGGGGAGGGGAGGGGAGGGAGTAGGGGGGAATCATATAATCGTAATGCTTAGGCTATGGGGAAGATACGGGGAGGATATGCGTGAGAATGAAATTGATAACTAGAAGAGGGTAGAAGAGTGGGAGGTCCAGCACTGTATTTCCCACAATGTCTGGTAAATCACCAGCCAAAAAGATGGCAAAAATGAGGTATAAGTAGTACCTGTGAAAATGTGTTGGCGTGCCTTTGATGAAACTTGCTCTCAACTATGAGGATTTGAAACCCGATTCTCTAGTGTCCTCTAGTATGTGGATGAAATGGAAGGAGAAGTTAGAGATAGCATGAAATGACTAAAAATGGATAAAGAACAGATATGAAATAAAGGATTTTTTGTCTTTTCTTTTTCATGTTTTTTTGTCTTTTTTTTTGTTTATAGTTTTTTTTGTCTTTTCATCTCTTTTTAATTTTTTTTGTCATTTTCTGGGTTGACGGGAAGGAGAAGGAGGAGGAGGAGGAGGAGGAGGAAGAGGAGACGGAGGGGAGAACAGCCGAGAAGTGACCGAAAGATGAGATGAGTCGTTGAAGGTCACTTGGCTTTGAGCGGGCTTATCAGTCGCAGACGTTTCTGCTTGGAAATTGTATCACCCACCTCATTGCCTTTACACTCTTTCTCCAACTTACCTACCATTTCATTCATTATAAGGAGGATTAGTCTTAGAGACTTTCCGAATTCCTCGTGTGCTTGTTCAAGCCTCCTCTGGGAGATTCTGCTCTCTTCCATCAGGTCCTCGAGAAACGTTGGAGAGACTGCAAAAGTCTCCCCACAGAACTCTTCAAAGGACATCAGCTTCTCCCCTTGTATGTGGTCGGCATCTCCGGAAGCTGCCGCATCTTTACCTTCTTCTCTATGAAAGGTGTCTGAGTGTTCACATTCCTCTCCTACTTCTCTCACGCTACTGTCCTCCTCTACCTCCTCCTCCTCTTCTTCTTCTTCTTCTTCTTCTTCTATTGTACTCAACTGGTCTTCTCGAAACTTCTTAAATCGCGTTTCTAACTTTTCTTGCTCTTTCCTCTCCCTCCTCCTCTGTTTTGTCTCCTCGTACTCCTCACACAGCCTTTCAAGCATTAGAAATTCTCTCAAGCTAGAGGAGCATTCGCTATCTTCATCTCCATCTTCATCTTCTCTACTCTCAATCTCTGCTTCTACCTTCTTCTTCTCCTTCTTCTTCTCCTTCTTCTTCTTCTCCTCTTCCTCCTCTGCATTCCCACTCGTATTCACTTGTTCAATTCTACTCGTCTTTTCCCCTATCACTTCACTCTTTTCACACTGGCTTTTTAGAGATATCTCCGTGATATCCCTAATCTCACCTTCTTCCATCGGATCGTCTCTGTTCATAGGCGGGTCTTTTCTGACTCGCCTACGTCGAGCGAAACGACAGAAATGATGCGCGGTTGATACACAGTTGCCCATTGCAAGAAGTTAGCGAAAGTGAAAATTTGCAGCAGTTTTTGTGTTTACAGCGAAAGAATCGATGGCAATATCGATCATCAATTAGGACAATTTACTCGCGCTCACACGCATGCGCGCACGCGCGCGCGTTAATTAGCCCGTACTAATAGCATATCACTGCCAATAATTGAAATTGTCGAAAAATAGATCTTATTCCATTTATTATTCTCCTTCTTCTTCTTATTATAGTTATGATTATGATTGTTACTTGAATAATAATTCCCCCCATCCGCCGGTCTACCTCATTCATAGGTAGAATGTGTTGATTTTGCTGTATGAGTATATGTTACTTATAGAATACAACTAATCGAGGATTAAGCAAGGATTAATGAATACCATGCATTATAGAGGTCTGGTTGAAATGAAGACTACTCGGTGGAGCGGATGCATGTGCTAGTGCATACCTGAGTGATCCTTTCAAAAGAACTTCGCACTGGACTTCACGTCCACATTAAAGATGGCAATCTGATATGTGACATTTCACCATCATTGCCTGCCATTGCAAAAGTGGGTACCGCCCTGCCGGGATTGGTTTTACTTATTGAAAAACATCTTGACTGGTTGACCGTCCATCAATTTCCTACGTGCAGACAGCTCAGGCTAAGAACTATACTACAGGCGACAAATCCTCAACTTCGGACGTTGAAAGCTCTAAAGCAGGAGTCCTTTGACTGCACCTTGACCCAATGACCACATTCTGTGAGACGCTTTCTACTCTCCATCTTTCCACTTTCCTTAACCCACACCATACTGCTTTACCCTTCTTGGTGTTCAAACGCTCTTCCACGTTGCAAATTCGTTCTCATCTTATGCTGTTTAATAAATAAATTGAAGATTATCTCCTGATGTTGCATTCCATTGTTTAGGAGGAAGGATATGCAATTTCTCAGACTGGTAGCATTTTTTGGCATGCGCTCTGAAGAACCTCCATTTTTCATTCTGCCTTAGGCCAGCATACCTTAGATCTGGGACGTGAGAACAGAGTTCATAAGAACTAGTGGATGGATGCGTGGAACACCTATTCACCTCGTGAGTATGGTGACCATTTGGTTGTCATTATCGGACCATTCACAGGCAGACTAGTCGTTTTGTGTGTTTGGGGTTTGTGGAGGATAATGCATAAATAAGCATATTGCTGGAGCTCTTAGAGGTCTAACTGGCTGCAGACGGATGCAAGAGCAGAGGCTTGTAGCATAAATATTTGCTTTCACAATTAGCTGGGCTGTGTTCAAAGTAGTGAGAACGCAGAAGATGTGCACTTTTATTTGTGTGCTCGCTGATCTTAGTCGAAATGCTTAGAGAGGAGCATGAATTATAATCTGGTTCTTATGGATTTGTGAAATAAAATGATAATCGTATGTGGCTAGTAAGCCGAAAGATCAATTAACAGGTGACGAACAAGTCGTCTTGCCATACCATACCACGAATTTCAGTGCATAAAGGCACAATTTAGACGTATTACAATAGAAGATTAGCCAATTTTTATCCTCATTCATTGACCTTCAACTTTTGAATCCGCTTGCCATGATGTAATGACCCTACCATCTGATATTGATCACACCAAACAGATGATATAGCAGTGTTTCATTTTTTCTAATAAGCTGAGTCTATATTATTATTATTATTATTTTATTATTATTTTTATCACTTTTTGTTACCTTAATGGAATTTTCACATCAAAACTCGTTATTCTACCGTATTAGACATTACAAAACATCAACCCGTCAAAATAGCAGTAATTTGTCCTTCCTCGCTAATATGGCCCTTAGTAACTGGCTTTTCTTCTCACCAAACCCATTTAACGCCTTAACTTGCCTCAGCCACTGGAGAATGCGGCTGCAGCATGGACAGTGTTGGCATTCCACCACCTAATATTCACTTTCGTGATGGTTAATGCAAACAGAATAAATGCATTGTGCCAAATTTCCCCTTTAATCTCCATTTCATATTTGGATCATAGACCTCCAATCGTAGCTCCAACAATTATAGAGTCGGTTTCGGCCCCGACTTTGCTTACTTATCTTCACGTTCATCTTCACCTCTTCGTCCATAATCACAATAACATTTTCCGCAAAGTTGAATTAGGGTCTGTCTCTCGGCCTCCCATAATATAAACTCGGCTAACACAACTGAGAAGATTTCACTTTACTTCATCAGGATTCGTATTCATTTATGTAAAGCCTATCCGACACAGTGTACTTTGTGAAGTGAGGCTGCTAGAAGAACAATGGCTTTTCGTAAAGCGTGAATGGTGGAGAAGCTCTCATCGAACTTTATGACACTCAAATTGTGCTGAGAGACGTCTGCATGTATGTTCACACTTGTTCGATACGCGTCCGGTAGAATGTCATACTATGCAGAATGTTCTAGTGCTCACGGGATTGGCCTCATCATCAGCCGTGATAGCGTTGTAAACCCTACATCTTACCCTTTTGCACATGAACATTATGCTTACCACAGTTTACCGGTTGAAAGATCAAAATGAATTTGGGGCGGCAAACGTGAGAATGGGTCCAAATGTTTTCGGGAATGTGTGAACAAACTTGGTTGGCAGATAGTTTGCGGGATTCACAGGGAGTAGCAGCCACTTGGTCCCGTCCCATAGGGATCATTGAATCGACAGTAGCAACATTTCAACTTGAGGCACTCACGTCAGTGTGCAGCTCGTTGGCTCGTAGAAAGCAGTGCTTATATTTGAGGCGTGTTGATTTTATTTAGCGGTTGATTTAACTTATTGGTCCTTGATTCAACATCGATATTTTTAAATTATTGGGTAGCTGAATGCGCATTAGTTATAATTGTACAAAGGAAAATATATATAGAAAAAAAATCAAGCCTAATAATTCTGACAACTTCATGTTCCCCATACCATTACTTCTTCAAGATGAATGAGACCTAATATTCTTGCAATATTATCAATCAGTATGCCTTTACTGTAGATATAATGCAAAATTTTGATGCATCTGGCTTCTCAGACATCGGCGGATGGGGAAATTTTATGACTCAGCCTCTATAATGACTGTAAAATATAAAATTTAGTCATTCGATCCGTAGTCGCATTGCTGAATTAGTTGACCTCTTATCCTATATCACCTAGTCAATGGTCTTTCAATCCACCCAATTCAAGATAAAAGATGTTTTACCAGCCAAAATGAAAACAGGTGAATTTTCGAGGCTCCACAACTAGAGTGTATTTTTTACTGCGGCTTCATTGGCGGCTTCTGCATAGACATAGTTTTAATACTTCCATTTCGATTTGCTTTCAAATTAGAGTAAGCTAAATGTGATTTAGTTGGTGTAGGGGAATAAACTGTAATGTGTGTTAAGTCCCAAAGTCATTTGAAAACAACATTCTTTAACGTGAAAAAGCAGTGCTTAGAAAATGACTTTCGTGCAAAATATTTCCTCCAATTGGGTGCGACTCTTTCCTTATGCAAATGCCCTCATTGTAGTTTGGGGAATCAGTTCCCCAAACAATATTGTTGCTCAAGCATTTTATGGGACTTGCATATATCACAGCATTAAAGCAACTAAGTAGGCTATTTTGAAGGAACTTGGTGCTTCCAATAGATTTTTCATCCACCTTCACAAGTTTATTTCCACCGGTCATTTCATGACCTTCGATGTTGGAGACGTGTACGTTGATTCCGATGTGTAGAAATCCTGACGAATTGATTTTACGTTTTAGTTAATAAAGCATACACATGCGGATGTTATAATATACCGGTTTAGGAGAGACGCAGTTAATAAGTAAAGTAATATTCACCTTAATCCTATTCCATGCATCAACCGATCATCTGTGGAGGAATTACTTGCTTTAGTGATGATGGAACTATGTTGCCTGATTAAATTTTCATCGGACGCTGCAAAGTGACCATCTATTACGGTGCTTTTACTATTTTTCATGGAGCGTATATTAAGAGCTCCTACACAGATATCCGACTATTAGGAATCTCATAGACCACAAGGGAACAAAGGCACTTAAAGTGATGGTTCGTTATAGATTTGAAGTCCGACTGTTCAAATTTTCACTTATCCGAGTAGCATAATCGATGCGATCCCCATCCAGTCCCTTGGACAGTGAATGTTGGACATTTTAAGTTCTTGTGGAATTGCGAAGCGGGATGGATGTGATGGAATTGGCCGAAGTTTGAAATTTATCAGTTAAAACGAATTTTTAAAAATAAGTTATCTGTGAACTGGGCAAGAGTTAAGCCTCCTCGCGTGTCACATGACGGTGGTACAAATGAGAACAACAAATTTCACCCGCAAAGGTCGTTCCTCAAGCCGTGTTTGAAGGTAAGAGTTTGGATAAAATTGCAAACAACTCTTCCTTTTGATGTCTAAAATGTCCAGACAATAAATATTGTTTGACTAGGGTACTTTCTGGTATCCAATTGCAAAGTGAAAATGTGTGATGGCAAATGCACAGATAAAGGCTTAATTTATGGAATTAGAACAAATTCCATTTTTGTTAATATTGCAAGAAAATGCGTTTTTGTCAAGCTGGATGATTCTATTCAGCATTAATCTCTTATTATGGCACCCTTGTTGCTGAAGGTACTTGTTGGTAAATGCGTCAACTCCACAAACACATGATAAGTGGAATGAAATGTTAACTCATTAATGCGCGCTCAACAGTGACGCCATCAGTGTGAAATGTGAAATGATGTTAATTTACTCCTGTTTATTTCCTCGCTAATGTGTGGGCTTTCAATCACGCACGAGTTGTAGAAAAGAAGTGAACTCCCAATTAACGTGACTAGTGGAGAAAGTGTCAAAGAGTAGGAACATGGATGCTAATTTTGTGCCCAACTACCTCCAAATAGAAATAGGAAAACAAGAAGGCAATGGTGGCAATTTCCTCTCTTTTTCTATTTTGTTGACAGAGGCTAAAGTGCAGAACATAAATCATATCGAAATGCATCTATTGTAGGACGAAAGTAAGCGATGATTATTACATTCCTGATCCATGGCGCTATAAAGTGAAATCAACAACGGCGAAGCAAATTAGTACCATTATTCAAAACACAGTTGCTTTCATTGTTTCTCCGAGTTTACTGGTGCTGATTGATTGACACATTGATCGTAGGGTGGAGGAGGAGCAGGATGGGGTGGCATGTGTGGAGGCATATTAGGCATTGGTGGTGGTGGTTGCTGAAATGCCATCTCAGGATGGAGATAGGGGACGGATGGCATGGAGTACTCGTCACACGGAATTGGATGTGATTGATTCGTAGGGTAAGGAGCCGATGGCATTGGAGTTCTATTGGAAATATGGTTCTGTTGCAAGAACGAAGTGTTGGTGTAGGAGCCTATAGGCATTTTGGTGCTCTGTTTAAACGAAGTGAATCCACTTAGGCCAATTCAAATACCAGAATCCATGGAAGTTACAAAGCATCTTATAAAGGTTTATTATTTAGATGCTGGGGAAATGTCGAGCCCAATCTTTTCAAGTTACAGTTATGCCTTTTGAAATAAGTTAGCTGTATCCACAGTTCATAGAAAAATATTTTTTAAATTGGTTAAAATTGTTTCGCCGAGGAATTAGGAAGTCGTAATGTTTAACGGTTACGGGATGAAAAGTAATCAGTATCCTTTAATTTTCATTCTCTTTATTATTCTAAGCCAAAATAATCGGATCTGAGAAATGCATAAATTGGTCAAATTGGTCTAAAGTACTGTAATTATATAGTAACAACGGTCAAAGTACTTTCGATTCTGAGTAGAATATTACTCATTCTCCCAACAGAATTAACGCAAGTGAAGTGAAAATAACTCAATTTCACTATATTTGTTGCGTCTCATTTGAATTATCTTGGAACGAGCTTAATAGAGGAAGAATATGCAATTTCTGACTTACCAAGCCCGGCAGAGGTGGCTGATTTACTGCGTTGTTGGGTTTACCAGTGGAGAGGCCAAAGGCCGCAAATCCGCAGGCACAGCACATCATAACTGAAGCCACTGTCATTAATGCGCATCCGAAAATTATTAAAGCTACCCCGATTGCAAAAAGTCTAGAAGAGAAAAATGAACGTTATATATGCAAAAAGTTATTTATGCACTACTGTAACACTAAATAAATTTTAGTTATTTCAAATGTTAAAAACAAGGGGTGTGCGATAGACTTACTTCCACGTGGTGCACCCTGGGCAACATATACTAATACGGCAAAAAGTCTATAAATCAGCAGTTGACTTCTAACTACCATGACCTCATTGTGTGTCATATTCGACCACTTCCACAGTACTCACCCTACCTTTTTCCTTTACCTTTGCGTCTGTCACTTTTACATCTGTGAATCACTCTTCTGTTCACTCTCTCGACTTTTGTGACTGAAGTTTCTCCCCTCTGTGAAGCCCGAAGTCAACTAAAGGGTTAATGATTGCTATCATAAATCCTGCCATTTGATAAATAAATTGTTTTAAAAACAACGATCATTTAAAACAATGAGTAGTACGCTATTTTAATTTACCTGTGATCATCTTCATAATCATCGCACATTGACCAAGGGCTATGAGGATAGCTGGGAAATCAAAATTAAAGAAATTTAAATATCTGCCTAACAAAACACAGTTCATAAAAATATGCACTACTTAATAATCGTTAAGTAGGGAACATTAAAACCCACCATAGAATACTGTGGCTATAGTTGTGAATTATAACCGAGCCACTTATGATGAGACCCAGAGAGAGAAGATAGCAGATCCCGGAAGAAATTTGGTAGCAAAGTGCATTAGCTCGGGAGGATGTACTGACTGCATTGTCTAATACCATGACAATTGGCTTCTATTAAAGAAAGAGAAGGTAACGGTTTTTATCACTATTTATTCAAATCTCAGTCCACAGAGCATGGTCATTATGAAACTAATAGAGTGCAGGGACTATTAATTGGCGGCTGGTTGAGACGTCTCAAAGCGGCAAGTAGCATGAAACCACTTTGTTCAGCCATAAGTTTCTTAACGTAGAGGCTCCTAGCCAATAACGAACATGAGCTTGAAAATTATCATTCTAGCATTCTAGCTAAGAAGAAGCATAAAGGTAGTAATTACCAGTGAATTGAGAACACGACGTTGCTATTAGCATTCAAGAAAAGAAGCAAGAGGATAGTGACAATCCATCGACAAAGAAATAGATATAGGATTTTATCATGGCATGCAATTATAACACTAATTCAATTTAATACAACCTTGAACATATTAACATAATGGAAATATAGAGGTACTTAGAACGAAATAGCTGAAAATATTTTATCCGCCCACTGATATAAAACGGTTTGCGAATTAAGTAATATTGAATGAGAAATGTAAATAGTTTGAATACATTGGCACAAATTAAAATTGACAAAGAATTCAGGTTGGGCAGCTTGAATGTGCTTTTCAATAATATCCCACTTAAATTTGTCAAACAATGGAAAGAAATCGATTTTTTGTAATTAAACTTCAATCTCTTGAAGGATAACTTATGCAAAAATTCTAGAGTGAGTAAAAGAATCGCCGTGAAATAAAACAACAACAAAATTCATTGGCAATATTTAGTTTTACTATTTCTTTTAATCCTTAAATTAATCGGCCTCTTTCTACCTCGGAGGCTTATAAATAGGTTAATTTAACAAGCCTTACTTGCGACAGAACCCTGCGTCAATATGCTATGAGCCAGGTTGACCCAAGCTCCCATATAGGAAGAGTTGACATTAGCAACGAAACTCTGAGCCCAGCCATTGGCCAGTAACATCCTAGTTTCTGTGCTGCCATGGTATCACATCGGTATTTTGAATTTTGGCAAAAGCTCACTATAACTGAGCGCAAATTTATTCTAAGTTATTTTGTATCATAAGCTGACGCGTTTAATTTAGTGGGGCTCGAAGTTTAGAAGTTAACTATCTGTACACAACATTTTGCAATGTACCACAAAAATGTCCCATTCTTGGTTTCCAATTCATAAAATGATTCAAGCTCAATGGTTTTATGAATGCTTCTAATAAAGAAGTTTCTAAATAGATAATAGAACTTTAATCAAAATAATCCCAAAAAGTCCATGGGCAATTAGTAGAGCACAAAATGATTAGACTTAAATATATTTCAGCTAAGGTACACAAAGTTGAGTTATTCGAAGTTATAGTAAGAGCACTACATATAATACAACCTGAAGAGACAAAATAAGTCACTCCCAACCAGAGGTAATGGTCTCTCCATTGCTTAACAGGATACAACAGCCATTCCACAGGGAGACACGACACCTAGAGCTGAGAGTAATAACACTGCACACTGAAGAACCAGATGTGGACATCTAACCAATATGTGTGTAGCTGTGAATTTGTTTGAATTAAAATATCCACAGCACATAAAGTGGATTTGATTGATTTGTCTCCTCCATGAGCATCTACGTGACAATTAGGAAGAGGTGATCTATGTGAATAATGGTTTAAAAAGAGGTTTAATGACATCTCATGTTCAACTTCACTCTCCAAATTACTCACATTAATCATTCGAATTCTCACTTACGAATTAAGCGGCGTAGTTTGTCAACACTCCATATAAAGTTAGCTTGAAAAGAAAACGAACAATTCATCTTCCTTCAATCCCATTTACACTGTACAATAGAGGATGCTTTATCAATGAACAGATAAAATTGCCAAGTCAAATTCAGAGTGTAGGGAAGATATCTTGGAGAAGCATCGGGATGCCTACCACACCTCTGGACCAATAATTGCTGATTCCGTAAACTCTGACTTGTGAGACGTGCAAATAAGGCCATGCGTCCACTTCCTTAACCCACAAATCGACAATTTGTTTAAAATGTGTGCCAAGGTAAATAAACTCACCTCAACTACACGGAGATTCTCAACACAACGCCAGTAGAAATAGGTTCCAGATATCCGGAGACTTTCTTTACACAGCTAACAACGCTCTGTACCAATTTTTAAATAGTGATTTCCAAGTAAGGCACAGTTTCATTGTTCTGAAGTGATGAAAATTTGAGGTGAGTCTGTGCACTGACCCTTTAAAATTTACTAAACACTGAAGGACATGTACTTGTTTTCTTTCCAACTTAAGAATAAAGGATGGATGACAATATTAACCCAGAAGAAGTGTAAACATTTATTTCCAATTTATTAAGAGAATACAACAGAGTGGGGAAGCTGTAATTATATCAATTTCAAAGGTATGAATTAAATAGAATAATTCATACAAACTACTTGGTTTCAACTTTTCTGTCTAAATTAGATGACATTGTTAATTGCATTGTTAATTGTTCAAACGAGGCAGACACCTAGAAATGCAGTGCACACAATTCGAAAATTGACCAATCCAGAATCGAGATTAAGCAACTTCCTTTCTTTACACTTTCACTTCTTTCTGCAATTCTAATCAACTCTCATTCATCCTCCTTCCTGCAGTTTTATTGCCAACTCCATTCTGCCTGCTTGCGTATGCTTCAGAGTTCAGGACTTTAAATGCCCTGTTATAAATAAAGAAAACAAAATAATACCCACTTGATCCAACAAAATTGAGTTGAGTAGTGAATCATAAGTGAATCCATATTCTTATCATACTCTACACAGAGTCTATTTTACGGGCTTAACTTGCAATCGTTTAACTGCATGTAAACCACGTCAGAGGGTGTTCCAGCCACCTCCTATTAAGAGCCAAGAAACCTCTCTAGCACTCGTTTTCATCTGGTTTAGGTATCTCCTTTTAGCCTAACCTTAGTAATCCAGTTACAGATGGAAAATTAGTCCCAGTATATAATCGAGCGATCAACGCTGCCAAGTCTTAACAAAGGGGAATCTCGTTTGCACTTGAGCAGTCTGAGAGAGGTGCGGTCGTGCTACTGATCGCTTAGTGAACCAACCAGCAATCAATAGCCACCGCAACCCCTAACTGTACTTTAATGACTCAGCTTTGTGCCAGTGGACGATGAGCTGTAATAAACACTAGTTACTTTGTGATCTCTGTCCCTCGTTAAAGTTGAGGTTGACTGGCTACTTTTAGTTGTCAATTTTATTCAAGGGGATTTTGCGCGACTGGATTGCTGGGGTTTAGTCAAGGTTTATTTGTTCAGCATCCTCCGTACCTGTGGTTGATTTTGAAAAAAGGCAAGTTAAAAATGCTCCTTTATACTTCAAAGTGGCTTCTGGATGAACCATTACTTTAAAAAGAGAATGAATGAAGTACGTGAATATGTAAAATCAGGCCTGCAGTTGCCCAAGTTAAGCGGAAGAGAACTCGATATTTTTAAGTTTACTGTCAAAGGGTGAAATTTTGCCTTCGATTGGTGGAAGGTTTGCAAGAATATGCCCACGAAGGAACGACTTGCAGTACCGTCAGTTTCATCATTTCCACAACTGGCTTGAGCATTATGATGAATGGCCAATTTCGATGTCCCAGTATTTTTCTGAGTAGTTAATCTCAACAAGTAATTACTACTTATTTGTCACTTCAAATTCTTTCCATTTTTCCAACAGGCCCTCCGAAATAAAGTGTCCCAACTGGAATTTTCATAATTTGGAGTTATTCCTTTCTTCCCATTTCTTCCACTGCGATAGTAAGACCACTTGAAGTGGAGATAGTGGGATTTCGTTATTCCACTGCAACTTCCTTCTTGATGCAGATTAAAACGAATAAAATTGATAAGTCAGAAGTGAGATGATTTAAGGGAATGTAAAATATCAGGATGAATTTGGTGTTACTATCACCAGAGTGGCTCTGTGATACTACTTCTCCACCCACAAATGCTTCTAGACTGTATGTAAATTTTGGTTAGTTGCTTGCTGAATGCCAATTTTACGCGATTCTATCTTTCAGGAGCATTGACACGCGAATGTCACAAAATGTCTTAGATCACGTCCACTACAAAAATGCGTGTGAAATAAGCTCTTGGAAATGTCTCACAGTTATCAGGGCATTAAACAGTCATCTTCCGAGAGCCTAATTCAATTATGCCATTTCGATGGTCTGCATATTTACGAATCACAATTTGCCTTATTAAGCAATTGCTGGCTAAGCCTCGATCTTAATTAAAACCGAATGACTCACAGAGTAACTATCGATTGGGAACGTGGTTTATCGATTTGTGTCTGTGAATGTGCACGAGTCACATTTCATCCCACCCCCCAAACCCCCATTTTTATCCATCCGCCTACATTGAACCGCCAGCGTTGCAGCTTCTTTCGAGTCCATTCCAATTCACAGATATTTTCGGCTTGTCTTTTATGCATAAAAGACTTGTGGCCTCTTTCTCACCTCTCGATCACTTTCAACAGTTCAGAATAAGGCAATTGGATCCTTTCAACCACATTTAATGTGTGTTAAAAATACACTTGGTGACATTTGGAAATCGATTTCTTAAACTTCGATACTGCAATAAATACCACTGGTTTTTCTACCAACCTCTACATTAAGTTGAACTCCACTTTTATTTGAGATTTTCAAAATGGAAAGTTAATAAACGTGTGCAATTTATTTAAAAAGCAACTAAACTACTCATCATAAATAGGTTAATTGATGCTGTAGAAAATACTTGTATGTGAATTTCACTTTGGTCGAGGTGATAGAATAGATAAGTTGAGCTCATGAATAGTATCCTTTATCCTATACATATTCGGGACGTCTGTAGAAAGTCTAAATGACAAAAAATTGCCAAGTAAATATAACTGATTACAATGTATACATACATGTAATAAATGGAAGCATTGTTAGATTGCTTTGGTAGGTGGAAATTTACCTGATATGTGGGTTCAAATTTTCGTGAAATTACGCATATTACGATAGCAATGGATATTCCAACAGTGAACACAAATAAACTGAATATTATCACCGGCACGCCCATTTCTCTAAAATCAGCAAGAATCACTTCGATGAAACTACAGTCTATAAATGCTACTTAAAAAATTTCAGTAGGTAACTAAACCGAAACTATCTCAATGCCAAATTCGCAACAATGTATTTTTCCTTAGATCAATACTCATTTGATCTCAACCAATTATATTATTCATGTCTATGGACCAGCAAAAATTGGGGACAACTTTTGCTCACTTGGGAAATATGCGAACAGGAGAACTGGCAAACGAAGTTTCTAGCATATCGCGGTATTTGGTTGCCAACCGTTAACCCTGGGATGCCTACAACCCATTACCATACACAAGCACTAAAACGCTAGTCTCACTACATCCTAGAGTGAGAAGACTTGAGAATCTCAACTATTTGTAGCGTGTGACTGGAAGCGTGCGATGGCTCAATTGGCACACCAGTGGACTTATAATCATAGGCGCTCTGAAATGAATTAATTGCTCTAAAGAAGAAAGGGTGGTTAAACTTGAGGGGGTAGATAGTGCATCTGCCAACTGAGTGGTGGACGGAAAAGACTTTTGTTGGGGATCTAGAGTGATTTGATTGGAATCTCAACTTGGCCAATTACATTAGCAACACTTTGGGTGTGTATACGTAGTATGGCTGAGATTTCGTGAGTGCTGTTAGATGTATATTTAGAAAGGTAAATTACACTTAAATGTACACGTTTTGTAACTTATCAATTTATCAGTATGTTAGCTATATATAATGATAAAACAACAGTGTCAATGGCACTAATTTACTTTGTTTTAATGTTCGTTTCCCATTTTCCATGTTACAGTTTAACATAAATGTCACGTGTTTATTTCGTTTGTTTACAGAAGTTTGTATTTCAGTTAAAGTTAATGAAATTAGTCAACAGACGTTTGCAATACTGAACAAGACTCGAAAGTGGGTAGCATAGAATCGACCAACTCATGACTCTATTCACCTAGTGCATGGGATGCCAGATCATGATGAATATATGCAGCTATGACTGACTCCCAGATAAAAATTATGGTTCAAAGCTTTTTGAGGAGTATTTAGTTGGTACGATAATTTGATTACATGACATAACCCTTCCTATTAGCCTGAGAGTTAGTTAAACGAAAATAAACTTGAGGATATTTAGGAGAGAACTACTTCGAACTACTACAAATCAATGATTGAATCGCTTTATTATCTCCTCTCTCATTTCACACCTAATTCGACTCATCGGTTACTTTTAATCATTATTGATTAAAATTTGCAAAAGTTATATTGCATTTCCATGGTCCATACCAATAGTAGGAAAGGTTAATATTGTTGAGCGAAAGTGGCTTCAAAGGTCACTTTTAGCAACGCTATATTTTACGATTTTACGGTTGTAAAAAATAGAGTGATGAGGAGGTGAAGATTTCTAACGGTGCCATGGATGCTGTTGATAAGCAATGGCTCAAAAATACATTTAACCTTCCAAACATCGAAATTGCAAGGATTTTGAATGAACCCAATTTTAATATATGAATTGGATGTACGCACCGTAATTGACATGCGAGTGATTGGCCAGTTAAAGTGCTCAGGCACCGCCAGGGAGGCAAAAATTCGATAATCTATACCCCTCCGTAACTGCGATTTCTATATTTTTATATGGAGGGCGGGAGTGGGCAGAATGAAGTGACTAGAATCAGGTTAAAAAAGCATTAAAGTGAAAAATAACTTTCCATGACGTGAATTAAGTAGAAAAATCGGTTGGGAAAGTTATTTTGAGGAAGATGTAGGAATAAACCTTCAATGCCCTAATAAGCCTTATTTGAGAGCTTCTATATTCAGCCATATTCTAAATTCATGTAGTTCCAGTCTAGAATGAAGATCGCCAAGATATGCTTTGTTTTTAGAACTAATTGGATTCAATTTATGCAAACTGCAAATACACGAATATATTATCAAAGAAGGTGAGATCGTAAAGGAGCAGAAATAAGGTTCGACTTGCCAAAGTTAAGCTCTAACTGAACGCGAATAGAGTTCCAACCAAACGACTCCTAACTCCAGCTTTTAATGAGACCATATCAGACTTAAGTTTACTCTCTTCCTCTCTCTCTCCTTCTCTCTCTCCCCCTGAAATTAGGGAATGTACTAACTGACTGCACACCGATAAAGTTGACTTCTGATAATGAAATTGTTCAAGAACACACAGGATACTTTATGCAGTCAATCACTCATATGATGCATTGCTTGAAGTGACCCTAAGAGAATCTGCATTTGTCGGTCAAATTCCGAACGCAGGTGTGGATGCAAAGAGCGTAGACACTCACAGAGCGTTAAGTAACACAGAATTCTTAATTTCATTATCCTCAGTGATACCATTTTGTCCATCTCCCATTAGTGAGAAGAAGACGCCTAAAGTGCATTTTGTGCAAAACCAGTTTCGAACTTTGCGTCTTGTCTGTTTTGTCAAGCCAAATGCTGTACTGGAAATACTTCGAGTTACTCTTTCTCCATTGCATTGAATTTCCCTTTGTTTATTGTAGAAGCGCTCCACTGGCAACTAATACGTCGTTAAGTAGAAGGTTAGTTAATTGGAAGTATATCATTTGTTCAATATCTAATACAATTCCTATTAACAAGTTAAAATGACAAGAACTAACAAGAAGTGAACAAGTTCCATTGAAGTTCGAGAAATTGTGTAATCGGGTGTGGTGGAAGTCAGAAAAGTGGGAAAACGCGCTCACTGATTGAGAGCTAAAGGAGAAAAGGAAGTGACTCTTTGGCATTTGATGGTAAAAGTCTGACACCATTCTAAGAGCGCGGTAGATAATTGAGGTCGATTTGTGTGTGTATTTACTCAGATAAACTACATGTATGCTGCCAGATGAACTTCAACGTATCACGACTGATAAAAAAAACACATATTTCTGGCAAAATTCTTTTAATGAAAATGTCCCAACATGAACCAATTGATAAGGATAAGTGCAAAATGAAAATATCGAGTGTCTTGGATAAAGCACTTGAATGCTTAGGAGCAGCTTGAGTTGAGGTGAGATTTGTGGATTGATCGGGCGATGGAGGGTTGAGGGGGTGTGTGGGGTGGGGAGGCTGTGGGGAGGCTGTGGAGAGGCTGTGGGATTAATATTTCTGACGGTGGATATGGAGAAGGTGGTGGGGGAGGGTGGGGTGGGGTGGGCGGTAGCGAACATAAGCTTTTGTTGGGTGGATTAATTTTGGAATCCGTCTGCCGTAAAGATGGAACTGATCCTTCTGTAGTGTTTGCATACGATCATGTAGGCGAAAGATTGAATTGCTATCAATAATTAATAAAAAATCATACAATTGCTGATGGTAAAGACATGGTGAAGACAGTTTTTATAACCAGGTACCTACTCGTTGAGTTTGATCAGTGTATGCAGTCAAAGTTTTAGATAGTCGCTGAGTGGCTTCAAATATTTCACAATGATGGCATGGTGAGCAGACCCAAGTTACCGAAGGTCAGAGAATGAAGGACAGCTGACTACTGCTGTCGGATTCAGTAAATGATGCTAATATATTTTGAGAACTTATTTTCATGGAATAGTGACCAATAACTGAACTAAATTAGAGTCAACTAATGGAACAAGAATCTTTTATTGAATTTTGCCGTGAGAATGCGATTTTATTTACACTTGGTTAATAACTGGCATAGTGAGACTTAAGTCTTCTTGAAAATTGACCTAATACCGGCGGTTCTTACCTTTGAGGTGGTCTCTATCTTTTGCGTCCTTGCAAGTAAGGGTTCGATTATTTAAGTTATTTGAATTTAATGCTTTGTGATGGCGTAGCTATAGCCCTAAAGAATGCCCTCACATTTTATGTGACCCTGATGTTCTTTGCCACTTTTAAGCCCGAAGTCAAACAAAGGACTAATGATGGCTATCATAAAGCTTGCCATTTGCTATAAATAATTGCAAAGTTTTGGGTTGTAGGGTCCTTATGACTTCATCGTACTCAACCTACTTTTGGAAGCTATACCTTTCTCTTAATTAATTAAATGGATAACTAGAAAATAGGATAGATTTAATTTGCAAATATCGGATTTTTCGAAGGCATGTAACCCTTCCCCTTATAATAATTCAAAGAATTCATAATAAACTGTGAGCTAAACCTACGATGTCAATCCCTTTGTACATGACAATATTATCAGTAGAATCCGAGAGGGACATAAATACCTGAAAAAATTCCCATCTTCTCGGAATATTTTTGTCCATTATAAGGTCAGGATAGATTGATTTGTAAAGTTTCGATGGCAAAACTTTACACTTAATAATTTACATGAGGTGGTTTTAAAACCGAATTTAAACGGAACTCTCTAAAACTCCAAATCCGTGAAAGTCTTAAATACGAAAAGAGTTAATTGAAATTTTAGCTATGATTGTGTTCGAAATCAAGCTCTTCAACTTTGAGGTTCCACTGTCTATTGCTCTGTAATGTAATACAGTACGTACTTTAAGTCGAGTCTAAAGTTTTAAATGCGTAGCAAATTTCTAATCGATATCATATTCCAGATTATCTTATAGAAATGTCAAGAAATATATTTTTTTAACATTTTTTAACATTACGATTTTTATTTTGTAAGCAAAAAACAATGAAACGTCAGAATTATAATGTGGAAGTATTCTGGACCTTTCCTGGTTGTGATTGGCTGAAATTAGCGTAGTTTATACTCGGGGCGAATCTAATTGGTCAAAGTTGACTGAGCGCGTTTATATTTAAACATCGGGTTATTTAATTTACCATCGTAAGTTAAATAATACTTTAAATTTTATTAAGTACATGGTTGCTTCTTAATGTATCATTTTTTTGCTAATTTCATTATATATTATATTTTTTACACTTTTTATTCAACATGGAGCTAAGTTAACACGTAGAAATATTTTGGCATGAAGTACAACTAGGATTTTTTAAATTGGGATGTACATTTAGAAATTTAAATAGGTCTATTTTATTGGATAAACACGTTACGTACTTTAATGCATTTATCAAGGAAAATATTTTACACTCTTTGTGCGCCTTTCATGAATGAAATACTAACGCATTACGCAATTTTCATACGACTTCTATTTTTAATTAATCGGATTTTACATTTGGAAATTCAAACCAATTCTTCTATAGCGTACGCCATATTTTACTCAGCAAATTAATTTTTTTATCAATGAAGTTGATATATTAGCGATAAAGCGTCTTGTTTCTTTTTAGTGACCAGTGTAAGCAACACGTGACCTTCAAGTTGCATCATAATAATTTTAATATTATTACGATAACTCTCCATTGAACATGTTGAGACCAATGCCTGACTTTTGTCATGGAATTTTGAAAACCCTGCAAAGTTGATAATTTCTACGCAAATATCTATGTTCGTGCATAAGTCAATCGATTACTTTATAGCATTTGTCTTAATTAGATATGCCCATGTTGATGTGTAGTTAATCAACGCCCTTATCGGAGTATCTGGCAGTTAATAGCCATGACTAGATTGAATGACCTCAGTAAATAATCCTGGTAAAGAGAGACGTATCAACCTGGGCGTCTACAGTTACATAGTATTCCCTCCACCCCTCATTTATTTTGGTTAAATCTGTTCATATTTATCGTTTGGCGCGATTTGAAACGATTTAATCAATGCTAGGCCATTTTTCAACTTTTTATACGATTCGACTTGTATGCTGAATATTAGTTTGAATAAGAAGGCCATTGAAATTTTTCTCGGCTTTCTCCTACCTTGTCCCGGGTTCGGTGCGAATTGACTTAACTAGGCGACTTGATAATCGTAGATAGATGAATAAGAAAATAGCATTTGCTAATCCTAATTAATAATGGTGGGTCAAAAAAAGACTTCCAACGCTTAGAATGTGAAACTTTATAGAGTGGGAGTGAGTTCGCATTTGTAAGAGAGAGAGAGGGCATTACAAGCATTACAAAACACCCCGCCTCATGTGGGCTCCAAAGAGTTATTTCAAGTATTTTTACATGCTAATGGTCCTTAAGACTTGTTCCTTCTTTTCATTATCTTTTTTTAAATTGTTCTCAAAAACATCAGCTGGAGAAGGGAGTTTACCCGTTGACAGATCGCCTTTGGCAATCTGATCATTGGAAGCCAATTAATCTGCGGTTTGCTTTTATTTACAAAGGGTCTGGAATACCAACAACAAACATAAGTCCCTTTCTATGCACGCCTTTCAGAAATGAAAGGAAGGGACTTCTTTGCATTATTCGCAATCCAACTTTCAACTTACTTCTTCTTTAGAATCCACCTCAGATATTTTCATGTGAATATTTAGAGATCCCAGGGCTGAGTTAAACGGATGCGAGCTCATCAGTTTAATATAAGCCTTATAACGATTTTAAGTGATTAGTTACTGTCGAAAAGTGCTACTTCCAAAATAATCAGTAGCAAAGGTAATAAATCAGTATGGCGGTGAAAAGATCATCACAGTAAAATTCCCTCCGGAAATTAAAGCAGAACCGTTTACATAAACTCAATAATTTAATAAGTTTCTCAACCTGGTCCAAGAGCCCACGAAATTGCTGTAATAAACGTACTCAAAGCTATTAACGTCGAAAAGTAGTTTTTTCTCCTAGGGACTTCAACCATCTGAAGAAGCTCAACACACTTTCTAAGTACTCGATCGCATTTGATGTAAAATCTCTGCCAAGTTCTGTTATTTAGTCTTTGTTGAGATCTACTGACCATCGATTTGAAAACTTTGCAAAGGCGAAAGAACGTGGGACATAGTGCAGGTATAGCCTCAACCTCGAGTTAAGAATTAGAAATTGCAGCATTCGTAAAAAAATTATTGGTACCTTCCTTTCCAATGATCAAAGAAATTCACCTTTTCCGCAGTGTAAGGATGGTAGGACTTAGAGTCATCCTTGTTCAATTCTACTTGGTGAATTCGAGCCCTCCCACCATTTAGGTATCTTGGTAAATGCAACTGAGCATTTGAAATCCCGAAATGCACCCCTGTTAGCACATTTGCACGATTGGTAGTCGGCAAGTTGACTAGGCTCAGATTTCCTACTTCCTTCCCTCAACTATTTGAGTTTTAACTTGCTCTAACCACTTATAACTTGCTCGTTAGGAAACTAGATTCACCCATACCTGAGTACTCAGCCACTGTAATACTTTTTGAAATTACCATGAATGAATGCTGAAAGACAGTTTAAAGGTACTCCTCATTATTCGCATGCATGCCCTATCCGACTGCAAGTAATAGCGAGAGTAATGATTTCCTATCTCTGCTGTACATTTCGTTTAGTCAACGCATGACTGTCTATTCTTGCATTACGTTTTAAGCTTTAGGACTTAGACTAGTTTCGTTTGTCACTTGCTCTGGCAACTCTTACCTTAATTGACGTTAATTTTTCTCCTGCTCTATATGCCGATATTACTCTGTAATGCACTTGACTCAAATGGCTTATCAGTTTTATCGCTACCTTCCCTCAACTATTTGAGTTTTAACTTGCTCTAACCACTTATAACTTGCTCGTTAGGAAACTAGATTCACCCATACCTGAGTACTCAGCCACTATCTTTAATCGATCAGCTAAAGACTAGTCTTTAATTCGATTCCTAGACTTTGACACCCCTAGGACATTTCGATATTGCAAATCTCAGTAAAGATTTCAGCGTGTTACGATCAATAATTTGCTTTTAAGCCTCTCTTTCAATACCTCTTATGTGTATGATATTACCTCTACAGTCTATGACAAAACAAAATACTAGTAACAGCGCAGAACCACATTGTTACATCATCACCTAATAGTTATTGGAATTGGTTGTAGTTAGTTCAAGATTAATTCTACCAACAAAAATGGCCTAAAAACTCCATAAAGCTCTGCTAACTTTTACGTCAACACTATAAGCTGCGAAATCCTAAATAAAAATTAATGTTGTAACTTGGATTAAGCAACATCCTTCAATATGCACTTTACTTCGTAGGCAAGCATTCGATATCACCCATGTGACAAGCCATGATATTTGGAGTTTTTAAGGTGAATTGAGTACCTTTTGGTTCCTTAGAGCTCCTCCCCTCCAACATTTCATGCATCGGTATCAATTGCTTCTATTTATTAACCACCTCACGTTTTTTGCACCACAGGCCAAACATGATGTGAGTAGAAGAAGTCAGGTAACCTAAATCCATTCCAAAGATATGCTCGGCTTGTCACCGCGTAATGACAGATGAGTCAAAAAAGGTAATATTAATCCACATTTCCTTTATTCTAAGTTTCCGATGAAAAGCATCAAATACATTCGAGGTAGAAGTACGTACAATTGCATATCACCAAATAAACCTCGCATTTTCACAAAATTACAAATTTCAAGAAAAATACACATCCACACACTTCGATTATCAGTTAATTTGGTATAAAAAATTACAAAACCATTTGGACTCTTCGTGCTAATTTAATGCTCCCGATTTTCCGCACATCGCATCTTCTATGAAACCTTCCACTAAACGTCTAGAACATTTGGCATTGAGCAGCCAAAATGTATGAAAGAAATCATTCTGCGATCCACTCCGTATTCCAGCAGACATATGCTTGATTTTCAATACGAAATCATAAATATCACGCAGACGTCTTATAGCATCAATGCCCTTCCCTTGAAAGTAGATGGTCAAACCAGTCATAGTGTAGAGATCGGCGTGTTGATATTTTCTTTGACTACTATCGTGGGTCGGACCTGGAATAATGCAAATAGTTAGCATTGCAAAGAAAACTTAATTGAGGCGCATAAAAGCACAGAGCTTACGATATAATACGAGAAGAAAGCTGGCAACATAGGCTTTTTCCACATCATCGAGGTTCGCATTTCTGAGCGTTTCCACCAACTCAAAGATGCCATTGGAAAACTCCCACTCATCCAGTATGACATTCTTATAGATATCATCTTGTTGTAAGCCCTCCTCTCCTTCAATGGCAAGAATCCGGGACAAGTGATCAATAACGTAGAATACAAAAAACGTCAGTAAAGTATAGGGTGTAGTTGTTTTAGGTCCATCATTTAACTGCAAAAGAAAGATGAATTTTTCAGTTGACGCAATACAGCAACTTTGGGTTAGTGGTGGAACTTACTTGCAAAAATCCAGGAATAAACTTGGCGAAGGAAAGCACCTCGATAGTTCTCACATTGAATATTTCCGTGAGTACTTTTAATTTTGCATTCTGAAAGGAACAAGTAATGTTACTTCTCTGTTGATTTTCAAATGTTTGAAGTACAATTAGACCTACCCGTTCAACGATAAGACCACTGGTGAGTTTCTAAAAGAGTTCAAATTCAATTTAATTAGAAGTCTCATAAGCGCAAATATGTCAATCACTTAATATATTAAAACTTACTGCTAATTTGCCATCTGCGTCAATACACTTAAATTTGATATCTCGATAGGCTTTCGTCAAGAGGTAGTTTGCGATTTTAAACGATTCAGTGTCTCCGTTTGCAACAATTTTGCCTAAATCAAGGCAAACTATATTTCTGCTCTCAAATTCCGGAGCAGGCTGTGATGACAAAACCATAGAATTAGCGGAGTCGGTCTGACCCATCTCCGTCTCTAAAGCCACTGCTGCCGTCGCCTCTATACTGGCTTGAGCTACCATTGAACTGGTTGCTGCTGGTGATTGAATCTGATCCCTGAACACTGGAGTATCCTGGGGGAGGGTACTGGTATCCGTAGTTGAGCGAACCATATCCACTGGGCTGCTGGTGGTATATTTGTGGCTGTTGGTAGAAATTCTGGTTTCCGTCATTGCTGGCGTTAGGAGCGTTTGAGCAGATTGTTCGGCCACTGTTGCTGTAACCGCCATTAAATTCGCTCCTGAAGCCTGCCCCGGGGTACGAAAATTTTGCATTGGTTGAACATTTGAGTGGTTTAACATAGTAATCTGGGGTCCTTGATGATATCCAAGTTGTGGTATACCGTATGGCAAAGCTGGATTAAAGGGGATGGGGTTTGGAACAGCAGCAGCTGGAGTATAATTTTGAGGTCTTTGCGTCAGTGGCGTTGACTGTGATGGAGCCTGTAGGCCAGCTGCTTCAAGTCTTCTGCGTTCTCGATTCCTTTCGATCAAATCTTTCTTTGCCATACGTTTGTTGTCATCCAGAACCACTGCAATTAAATGTTTAAAAATAAATGAAAAGAACCCCTAAATTTTGGTCTAGTGGAGTTTACTTACAGTCCTTGTTCATACCGCCTTCAATACATTTATCAAAACGACATTTTTGACAACTGTTGCGGTTCTGCTTATGCATTACATTGCAATTGTTATTGAATTTGCAAGTATATGTCAGTTTCTTCTGGATGGTACGTCGGAAGAAACCCTTGCACCCTTCACACGTCATGGCACGGTAGTGAAAACCAGTGGCATTGTCTCCACAAACCACGCATTTGTCTACGTTATCTGGGTCCATATAGCTTGGAACGTAAGGTTCTACAAAGCAAGAAGCGCAAGAATTAGAACTGAACAACAGCGCTCAAAATTAAAAGCTATCCGCCCTATTCCTTCATTCTTTGTGCGAGATCAAAAGTTGTGATGCCCAACTGACCTTCCCTATGAATCAACAGTATAAGGTTAAAAGGTCATTTTGGGCAATAAACCAAATTGAGTCCACTCTAAGCTTTTATTAACTAAATTTCTATTTTCGAATATTTCATATGAACACATCATCACATTTAAAAAGCTACGCGTTTTAAACATTATTACAAATCATAGGCAGATATAATTTTGCAACAAATACAAGTGAAAACAAATTTAACTTACTCTTTCGTTTGGGTGGTAAAATCGAAGCTGGTCTTTCTGCATCATCTTTATGTTTGCGCTTCATTGTCTCATAGGGTTGATCAACTGGTGGAAGAGTGGACGGGGCAAATGGAGGGTAGACACCGGTAGGAGTTGAATGATTTACAATCACTGGGTTATAGGAACCGGGATATCCAGTTGCATTATAGCCAGCTACTGGAGTATTTGGGAAATAATTTGCATATGGTAGTGGCTGAGTACCAACGGGGGTAGAGGGCATCGGCTGTTGCAACCAAATTTCGTTGGCTGAATAGGGTGCGGCAGGAGGGGGTGGAGTGACCTGATGAGTTGAACCATTACTGGAACCATTGTTATTCACTGCTCCATTACCTACAACGGAGCTCGTGTTGTTATGAGACTCAGCATGGGTTACAATGGGAGTCAAAAGAGAGCCTGCCGGTCCATTTGCAACAGACGAAGCCACTGACACCGAAGGTTTTATCTCAGCCCCAGTATCGCCGGGTTCGTTTTTCACAGGCATGCAGGAGAGCGCGTGCTCACCAAATGAACTAAGAATGAACTAATTTGAACTAACCAAGGCGAGCATACATTTTTAAATACCCTTAGCTGAGATCTGATTGGTACATTGACCTGATTGGTTGAACGAGTCCAAACACATTGAACCAATAAGGTAAATTTAACTTTGGTAAACGTAAAACGCCACTGAATCTAAATGCTTTGTATATGATTGAATATTCAAATATATAATATATATAGATGAGAGGGAGGCATTAGTATTAGTGAAATAATATTCCATCCAAGCACAAAGGTCTTACGGCAAATTGGAAGTCGGATTTAGCGACGTTGATCATAGCACAGAGTTCAGATGCTACAAAACTGGCCTTATATTTTATGTAGTCAGTTGAGGTAAATTTGAAATCAGCCCATGTCCTTGTATCGGTACTGATTAAATTACATTAGCGAGGCTCCCATCAATAGAACAATATTTACCTTATATTAATCGAAATATATCGCTTTGCCTTGATTACCTGATCATCAACACTTAAATGCTTGATTATCGCGAAATAAACACGCCAAATAATGTTTTTTCTAAATTATATGTTAACATAATCATCCCACTGTACGTAAAGACAGTAGATTCCGACAATGCTTGAGTCTTGGTGCTACAGCATGAACTGAAGTTAAATCAATGTGTAAAGTCATTTTGTCTTCCAAAATGAGTGATTTTAAATTAAGCATCTCAAAAACACTTGCTTTTGGTCAAGCTTATCAGGATAATTCGCAGCTTATATAGGCAAAAAAGGAATTCCTTGAAAACTCACCATAATAATAGAAAGACCAGGTGGGCTGGTTAGCTTTGGCCAATAAATGGGGTGGCAGAAGTCAAATTCCTCACCGAGGACTGCATGCCGCTACTCTTTTACCGAAGTTGAACGGTGAAAATGTTCTCCAACATGGATTCGAGTGATAATAATTCCATAAGGCATAAATCCGCTGTAAAGAATCGCAACGACGCACGCGTCCAGGAGAATCTCGGGTGTAGAAGTGAGGTAGTGATAAGACAGCAGGTCCTCTTAAGGCAAAAGAATTCGCCCTTCACATGTCCTCACTATCGTTTTGGCCTCAGTCTTCAGGTCTCCCCTCTGGTTGGCGGTGAACGCTTCATCACCTAGCCCTAAAATAAGGACGACCAGGACATTTCGTCTTAAGAGATCTTCCCGTAATTGCTCATCTTGTTGCAGGACTCCAAGCGCACCTTGGTGAAATGTGCACGTGTAATAGGCAATAGGCAAGGAAGAACTTTACCCAACACTCAGCGCTGCTCAGTAGTGAACTTATGCTATTTTATTCGGTTAAGGGCAAATTATAAATGACATTTTTATGCTCTCGGCTGTAGAGGTGTCGAGAAGGAAAGACCAGTCCATATGCTAAAATCGCTAACTTACTGAAAAATACGGAAAAGTCTAAAAACAGACCTCAATGGGGCCATATCAGCCAAATTTCGTAAAGTCAAGTCGCGCCATATTCTATCTTAAAATCACTATAAGCTTAGATTAACTTTGTGCAACAGTAGTTAATTAAATTCAATAATTTGTGAAACTTATACATGGAAGGAAATATGTTTTAAAGTGTGAGTTCAGTGTTGCCCTTATTTTGCAAGCCATAGTGGCACGCGATAGTTGCTACTTTTCGCGTTATTGTTAATTAAATGTGGGTATGCGATAACTTTGATGTCCTTTTCAGCTAATTTCATGAAATTTGTACATTTGCCGTACTTTGGTAACACAAATTGGTCGTAGCAAGGGGATAAAATATTTAAACAGATTTGAAAACTTGAAAATGTTTTGTCATCTATTATATGAGTACTATTGAGGTACTGAAATGTTAGTTTACTCATATAATCAATAAAGTCATAAAACAATTCAACGTTTTATTAAGGATCGTTTTCCATTTAAGTTAGTATTTAAGTGAGCAATTTGGGGGAGAAAGGGAGAGAGAAGGGATGTGACACATAGGCCAAATTACGATAAGCTAAATGTTGAGTAGAGCGTTCTGAGTCTTAGTTTGTCTGATGAATAATCTATCAAATTATAATACAGTGAGAAGAGAGTTGAGATTAGGTCAACATGTGTGTCCTGTATGATGCCGCAGTATATATATGACTTGCATACATGAGGCTCTGAGTAATCTTTGCATGCATTCTTGAAGTCACTCCGCACCTTAAACGACAACTTGAATTAGACTGCTCAGGTTGAACTTACCTGAATTTATCCTCATTCAATTCTTTGGCCTCAAATTTAGGTCTTAGCTTTGGTTGGTTGGTTGGTGGGTAGAAGATGCTTAAGTACAAAATATCGAATTGTATATTACGCATTTCACTTTCACTATATCACCGTGGGCACGGCTACTGATCTCGTCTGATTTATTGCCACCTTGGATTTCATCCTAAATCAACTTTTTCAAACATCCGTGAGTGAATTTTCTGTCAATATCGTTCGAAAACCTCGATTTCCTTAAGTTTTAGTTTTGATTACTTCTCGAATCTTATATATTTTCGTATCTTATACCTCCCAAACAGACACGTCTCAGGAGCTCTACTATGCTTACACGAATTTAAAATCCAACTTCAGCCTGCAGTAGTCTATAAAGATGGAAGCGTGGCCACGGCTGATTATGTAATTTAGCCAATCCTGTGTATATTTTCTACTCAAATTTAAAGTCGAGGGGACCTTTTGTTACGTAGTAGCGTGAATGGAGCTCTACACCAAAATTAGTAGCTAAGAAGGAGGTCGAGGGGTTAGATGAAATATGGTTAATGCAAAATGACACTGGATATTTACTCTATGTCATTGCGTTGCATCTTGATATACCAACGTTGTAGCGTTTTAGACCTGATTTGAGTTTGTTAACCAATTAATTGCATTCAGTGGTTGATCGAGCCATTTTGATTCAAATTTTTTCTTAACATCAGCAACAAAGACGTTTTAACTTGTTAGATGATGAACTAATACCGTGGTGGGAAAAGCTATTGCTTCCAAAACTTTAACTCGCCTGTCTGCCCTATCCTATCTGACATTTGGTTGCTCAATATTCAAACCATGAGCTTAAGCCAGTTAATTAAGATATAGTACATCATAATCTAGTCTCTCCTCACAACCCAGTGCTTACCTACTCTGATAAGACACATATTCTCTGCTCTAACAACTTTTCTTCTCTTTCTGATCTTTCATTTCTTCTCACTTTGTACTTTCTCCCAATGTACCACAGTCTCACACAAATCTTGATCGTCCGATTTGAGAAAAGCTGCATTTTGCGTTAATCCCTTGGATGATCGTGCGATTTGCAAGGGGTTATCTCTGTACCAAACCCAGTTGGAGTTTTAGCAGTCTAGAGTCTGAGTTCAAGTTGTGCTAACTGGACAATCTCAAGGCCAATAAAGAAGTGGTGGGCTCACCCAATTATTCCTCGAAACTTTGTCAGGTCCGAATGTATGCTTTCTTTTCTGAAAGTGAAACCAATGGTTTGGGTAAATGACATTTGAAGGTAAGCTGAAGATCTCAATGAGACCTCATATATGAGCCGGAAATGTGATACAGACAAGGAATATGAATTAGGACTCAACCATTAAAAGAGTCCAAATTATTTCAATGTTTTTTTCTTTTGCCCTCTCCCTTCACCAATGACCTACCTAACTCTCTATCCAATTCTTAATCTATGTAATTTTTATATGAAATGCTTTCTGCAAGATAGGAGCATTCTACCCAGACCATATTTCTAAAATCCCTCCCTTTTTCAATTCGTGGTTAGTGTGACCATCCTAAATCACTCAACTTATTGGTTCTCTACAGGGCATATGTCGATTTTTGGTTAGCATGACCTATTTGGCCATATTCGAAAAATGTAAATAATTTCATTGTTCAATGATCTTTCTTAATCTTATTTTCTCATTTAATGTGTCTGTTTCTTTCCTTATCAAATGTACTCAAATCTTTCTACACTACAATTCATTCGGATGAATCAAATTTATCACAAAACGTGAGCTTTGAACAGCGAAAACGCAGTTCCTATACCATGGGAACTAAGACAGTAATTTGGATGGATTTCAAGGTGGAAACAAAGTTTCCCATACTGCTTCGGTTTTTTGGCTGAAGTTCCTTTCTCATTAAACACTTAATTTTCAGGGAAATTTATAAGCCCTTGCTTGTAATCAGCTTTCAACTTACCTAGGCGAGAATCGTGGCGAGGGTGGACATTGATTGGCAATTTCTTAATCTCACAGTTCAAACACATCAGAATGTTCGAACGTTATCCTATTGAAAAAATTCTAAGATCGTGTTGTGAAGCTACTTAAATCTTTATTTGCCCAAAGGTGTAAAGAATGGTTCTAATAGGGGCCAAGATGACAGGACGAGGCAATTTAGCATAAGCTTAACATAGCCTTCTTGTGAACCATATGAGGTGGCAATTATAAAAGCGCCTATGTGTAATTTAATTGCAGGTTGCAATAATTGCTACAACAGATCCCTGCTAGTGAGAAGGCATTTCGATGAAAGTCAGCTTATAGGCTTCTTTCTCATCATCTCATTGTAAAGCTAGTCATTTCAATGCGAAGAATCTGATCCGCTCTTGTTATGTGGAGCTAAAAGATTAGAAATTATTTCTGTAAGAGATCCAATTTTGGTTTAAAAATTTGTTTTGATTACATTAGATTCTGTTGCTTATCTATAAAACTGGATGTTTATGAAAAGGAATTAAACATTCTAAATGGGAGTATCCGACGAAGAGAAAACTCAATGGCAATATTGAGTATTTACAAACGAAAATTAATGAGAAATACGCAGTGATTAGTTTTAGTGTGATTATAAAATAGGATCTTTAATAAATTTGTGGATTAGGGTCATGATCTCTACATTGCCTCAAGGGGAGGGGTTTGGTGCGGAAGTGACACATTAAAAGACTGAGTCATCTTTGAACCCCAAAAACAGGGTCACAGAACTAAAACCCACATTCACCATATATTTGTAGTTTTATTATACACATTTTGATCGATCACATCTGTGTGAACTTAGATAACGCCATTTTAAGCACGAAATTATTTCCAAGATAGTAAGAGGCGATATTTATGCAGTTCCTATGTTTGTTGTATTAACGTTATAATAGGCGAAATTATCAATATAACGATCACAAAACTGCTGTCAGTCGAATTTGGTATTCGTTGTTCTTATTGATAGATGCTTGTTCAAACGGTACTAATTCAAAAGACGTATTGTCAACAGATCGAAATATTGAAACTACATGCACACAGGCGTGTATCTCTAAATTTGTCTAATGATTGAAGCAAGACACTTTCAGTCTTGAAATTAAAATTTTTCTTCAAATCCTAATTGATATAATTTTATAGGACATTATAAAATGATATCAAATAATTGGGAAAAATCAATATAGATAAGCAAGCATTGACTCATGTGGGTTCATCTGCCCCATTAAATGTACGAGAATAATTGCACTTGACCGATTTAAGGAACAAAGTCTATCACATCTAATAAGCGAGATAGACCAGAAGTAAGGTCTACCCTACAATTTCCTTCATGCCGATATTCTCTCTAATTTCAGCGCAAATTATGCAAGCTGAAGCGCGTTTCGCAGGCTGTTTAATTGCGATTTCAGTTATGACCTCAACATATGCGCTGAGGTCAACTTAAGGCCAACCAACGGCTCCGCAGGCGATCGTGGTTGATGAGTAATCCGTACAGTGGTTGAGATTAACATCTCTAGCTTCAGCGGCTGATTTTTGCACAAATTTTTCGTGTATACATAAAGTTAGCCTTGCTGTGATGGCTTAGACCAAGAAAAGTGAATTGCTCTCTAAGGTCATGTAGCATAAAATTGTTACAGAAACACTCGCATACAATTGCATGGCCGGCCAATTTAACTCGTATGCAAACACCATACACTATTGGATTATTAGATTATTTGTAAAGCCTTCTAAGCAATTAGCAAAAAAATCTATTAATTATAGGAGAGCATCTGAATGAGCGATGTTAAAAAGCAGCTCAGTGAGTGAGTAAACAGAAGGGAATTGCATGTATGTCCATTATAAAGTTCGGATTTCAGGAGACCCAAGGTAAATTCTGGAGGCATCGGTTGCTCACTTTCTCATAATTTTCATGAGTTGATCTCTGGGTGTGAGAGTCCTCGCGATAATCAGGTCTGGTGCATTAGTGGTTGACACCGAATGGCTGACCATAACACTTAGTACTTTTCTTACTGTGCAGACAAGAACAGAAAAATTCTAATTGTAAGAGAGGTAGCCAAAAGCTCACCCAAGTTGAACTCGTATGAATTGCATCCAAAAGACATATCAAATTGTTAGAAAACGGTAATCTGAGGTCAACTACTAATGAGAAAATGCTCATTGGATCAAGGGTAAACTTTTAGTGAAAAATTGACCTCGGGACTTCCTAGAGGAATACTACGTCCAAGCTTTTCAAAAGTCATGAATCTGCTAAAGCGTAAAGCTAAGTTTAGTCTTACTCTGTACCATTGTGGGAGCGGCTGTACTAAGGCCTGGTTTCAGTGCTTTAGCACATTCTAAATGCTTTAGGGAATAATGAATTAATGTCGGCTTCTGTACTATCGGTTACTGTTTGCTCTATGCAAATTTCTGCCCTTGGTTTAACAAAGGAGCTTAAATTTCGGATATCGCTGCTTTTATTAGTGTTGTAAGATATCCAACAAGGTTTCGGTTGCCTTCTGAATAAGATACTCATCTCGAATCCTCTCTTCTATCGGCTCGTTTGTGTCTGCAAAGCTACTAGCTGTCACACTAACGTCGAAGGGTCCAATTCTCGAGTTAATCTAATTTATAATAGGAAAATGACGAGAAAGGTGGAAAATTAGACTAGAGAGCTAACATCCACCCTTTCAAGTTTATTGGACTCCTCGACGAATCAAGAAGTTTTCGTTGAGCTTTGAAGTCTGTCCACCGTGTTTAGGGAAAGTCCTGTGCTCAAAGCCTTATGAGCACTACAGATCAATCAAGTGTTAAATTCTGTCCCTATTGCTCCGTCATTCATTAAAAGATGGGGTAGAAATACAATGTTTTACGAACTATGTAGCTATTTCTAAGCAAGGTCTTACTAGGACAAGGAAGCTTAATGGTAGGTATCTAAATAAATTAGTCGATTTATGTAACTTTAATACTGTTCAAGTCCAACAAGATAGCTTCCATAAAATTTAATTATCGATCAAAGTACAATGCTAAATGAGGTGACCTCAAGAGGTCAAGTTTAATCGACGCTTTATGAAGCTCATAAAATTTTCATTTGAGCACTGTGATTTATTTATCTTTATTAACTTGGGCCTTTTCAGAAAGTTTTTAAAGGTAGGGAAATTCAACTAACTTTCTGTGCAATGGTTAGTGTGCTTCTTAATCAGCGATTCTTTTACTGGACAGTATTAATTCGATATTTATAGTGTTCGTAGTGACCTCCAAAATGGACGATTTATAAATTGGTCATAAAACCATGTTCAAACTTTACGTGCACTTAAATAAATAAACTTCTAATATTTACCCCAATATTCATTAAATAAAATGGTTTTCGCTCAGTGCGTTATTTGCATTTATATCCACATTGCCGATGATGTTTTATAATTGTCCATCAGCGGAAAGCATCTTAATAAGTTGGACGGTGCAAGTACTTGATGAGTTGTAAAACAACACGGAAGTTCAAGAGCAAGGGCGTATCGAATACTGTAGTACTGACTTATTTAACTTCAGACAGCACTGATTAGACCCCAATATTCAACTTTAATTATTTAGCTTCAATATTAATAAGTAATGTTAAGTTTTTTGACATTCGGGTTTGTTTACCAACGAATTAAATTCCTTATTTTGTAACGCCTGTGTAATCTGCAACTAACTTCGCATAGATGTGATCAGGTAAATGATAGAAGCAACAATTGTCTGATAGAACAGGGCACACTAAATCCGTGAACATATTGTAAAGATAAATTGAATATATATTTCATTCAGGTAAGTTTAAAGTTATATCATTATTCCTGAATGTTTATCACCATGATTGGCATATTATACGAGCACATATCCTTATCGTCATTGTTAAAATAGTGCTACATCATGAACTAATCAACTACCGTTGGGGTAATAAGTTGTAACTATGTCCGGGGGGAGGGTGGGCGAGGGAGGGAGGGAAGGGGAGGGGAGAGCTACATTCCCTTATCCTGGACCCGATGACCGCGGACTCGACTAGAAAAGGGGGGGGGGGGACTGAACAAATATTTCAAGTGATTGACTCTAAGAGTCACTTTGGATTCGAAAATTGACACAATTGAATCTTATTCAGCTAACTCCATTTCTATGCCAATTTTCCCAACTATTCGAAATAACTAGTCACAAAATCGTTAAAACCGGAGGTTCTTGTATTCTATGAAATTCATCTATCTAAAATCTATATTATTGCAGGTGTTCTAATGATTTCGCTATTATTGACAATTAATTAACTTACAAAAAATCAACTTGCAGGATTAAAGGTAAGCTTCAGACAAGATTACTTCGACAATGGGAGTAATTTTAAACCTAACCCTTGTATTAGTCTCATATAGGCCATCTTAGCCTATTTGTCTGCGTATGAATAGCACTAAAAGACGAACATCTATTTATATAGAAAAGGCAATCGGTGATGATGACTATCAGCTTTCATGGCCAGCTTTACTGCCTGGCTGCACAAATTGGCGCTTAAGTTAATGGAAGAATTTTTTTACAAATAGTATCTATTTACCAAGGTCAAATAAGTTTTTCCCACTTCAACTTAATAAATCCTGATTTATTTGAGTAGAACTGTTTTCCACTAGGGCAAACTGGATTTTCACGATTAAAATTAGGGAAAAATGAAAAGCTATGAAGCAGTTGCCTTCTCCTCTGGATGTCTCAAGATATTTTGATAAAAATAAAAAATAAGGAACATATCAAAATCGCAAAATATGGCCTGACAAGTTATAGAAAGCTGAGTATGTCCACGAAAACACTAAAGTCATAAATCTACGTAGTTGTCCAAATATTAAATAACTTTATTTCAGTTTATCTTTTGGAGCCATTTATGTGCACAGGACTGATATGGGTGCGACAAAGCAAAAATCGGTTCGGCTATTTATTTGCATCTGAATAATGCATTGCACAAATTTTAAATTGACCAAAGTTTGAGAATAGGCAGATGTACGAAAGCATGAATGTATGCTTAAATGAAAAAAAATGAATGAATGATTGAATGTGGCTCAAAGGCCTAAACCATTACGTCTAGTAGGGATAGGACTCAATACCTCGCAGTGCAATAGCTGATCGAATACTCACGTCTCCCCGACAAAATACTAAGTCATCTACAAAGGATTTTGTGCCTCCACCCTCATTCCACAATAGGATCTTGTATCAACTCCCATTCAGCAGCAGCAGCATCATTACAATCTGATGCATATGGCTATGGTCAACGCTCTGGCTTAACACTGCTGTTACCAGACCAACTAAGAGCCCCGTCCCAACCCTCGTGGGTGGAAAGGCTATAGTTGCCTATCCATGTGGCAGGCCGTTGTATTGAATCGTTACATCATCACGTTTAGATGGGATTCAGACTTAGAGGGGTTCAATCTTAATCCCCCAGATGGTATCTCCGCACCATTGGCCGATCGACCAGGCACATATGCCAAATGTCTGAACCTCCTGTTCTTCTCGTAGTAAATAGGATTACCATAGCAACGACCAGCTTGCACCTCACTTATAACACAGTAGTGCGCACATGAGTAGAGTAAAACTAACCTGTCTCACGATGGTCTAAACCCAGCTCACGTTCCCTATTAGTGGATGAACAATCCAACTCTAGGTGTATTCTGCTTCACAATGATAGGAAGAAGAGCCGACACCAATGGATCAAAAAGCGACGTCGCTATGAACACTTGGCCGCCACAAGCCAGTTATTCCTGTGATAGTAACTTTTCTGACACCTCTTGTTTCATACTCTCAATATCAGATCATCATCAAAAGGATCGATAGGCCACGCTTTCACGGTCTGTATTCGTACTGAACGAGAATCAAAATCAAGTGAGCTTTCGTCCTTTTACTCTTCACAAGGAGGTTTCTGTCCTGGCTGAGCTCACTTTGGGATGGGACTCCTGCGTTACGATTTGACAGATGTACCACCCCAGTCAAACTCCCCTTATGACAATGTCTTCGGACCACCAGATCGCACGCCGCAATCGTGGCTAATAGTGTCGCAGAGCCACCCACTACCACCGCATGTAAGAAGCAGTGACAAACAACCGACTGGAGCTAATCGGACGCAATTACGGACACCAACGCCGTCGATGCAAAATGCGCGAACCCAACAACATCAACACTGGCATGTGCTCCACTGCCAATATAGTCGTCATATGTATATTGTGTCAACCCCGCTTCACTGAATAAGTGAAGAAACAATGATGGGCTTGCTCCTTTATTGTCGACGGCAATGACTGAAGCCAGCGCTCCCATTTATTATTACACCCGCCGTCATGTCTCTTCACAAAGTCGTGAAGCTAGAGTCAAGCTTAACAGGTTCTTCCTTCCCTGCTGATTCTGCCAACCCCGTTACACTGGCTATGGTTTCGCTAGATAGTAGATATAGAGAGTAGGAATCTCGCCAATCTATTCATGCGCGTCACTAATTAGTTGTAATATTTCACTAAAAGTACTACTCCTGAATTGATTTAAGTAGGTCGGTTTATCAATTTTAGATGCTATTTTCAATGCGGGAGGTGGAAATCACGTGAAAGTAACTGGAGCTCAAAAGCATGTTCAACTACTGAGCTCATTGAAATCAAAAATTGATTCTTAGACTCACTTTTATGTCGATAGCATGGCTCATTCTTGAAGAGTGGAAAGATCCACAAATATTTCCTGTTATTACGACCTGCAGCAAAGCAAAAATGCCTAAAAAGCTTCGTTGTGAGGACAGTAACAAAAAATGTTGAGAAAAGGAGGAGAATTGTGAGATATTAGCACTAAATTCAAAGAACCTTACTCCATTTGATTATTGGATTTGGGTTGAAATTATCCACTTACTAATCCACTTAATTATCCACTAATTTTACTGATTTGTTGCACAGATTACTGAACATGATCTTGTCCATTAAATCAAATTTAATCGGGTGTTTAATTGTGGAGTCGACCTTGACATTTCACTATGTTTGCTTTCTTCTTTTAGTTCTATAATAGTTGATCCAATTAAATATTTCGGCATAATGAATTAATTGAGGACACTAATTGCTGTTTTCGATTTATTTAACTAATTGATCTGAGGTACTGCCGTAAAGGAAAAACTTTAGAAGACGCTCAACAGTTTTGCTGCAGTTGTAAAATACTGAAATAGGGCAAATGTATTTTCCTATTAGTTCCGATGAAAGCGAAGGTGTAGAGCATTGTAATTTTGCTGCATGACAACATAGGATGCATCTTTTGAATACCCAGGCAGGATATTCCCTCATAATTCGTCTTCAATGTAAAGCATAATTGTGGCTTCCATAAGTGGCAAATGAAAAGTGTAAAGATGAACTTGGTCATGAGGTGATTAGCCCAGTATCACAACCTCCGCTGACTTTAAGGGATTGCCACGAAAGTCTCTAGCCTGCTATTTCTATTGTTACTTCTCATTCGGGCATGTAAATCTGCCCGAATCTCCAAATTGCTAGTCTCAGCTTATTCATTTTTTAAAAGCTCTAAGATTCATCGGTTTCGTCGTCACTGGCAAACATGGGACATTGTTCTAAATCGACTGGAATCTGATACAACGCACGTTGAGCTTCTCGTAATTCCATCAGCAAATTTTGATACGCATCTAATGTTTCCCTGCTTAATTGGGATTGATTTCTGAAAACGTCTTTTCGAAAATCTGTAACCCTATTCCAGGCATTCTAAAATTGAAAATGAATATATCTTCAATTCGGCTAACAAAAAAATACGAAAATAAACCATATGTTGTACGTACGGAATGGTCCCATTCGGTCTCTTTTGTTAGGGTGAAGTGTAATGAAATGACTGTTCCCCCACAAAGCTCATATTTGACTGTTATTTTAGCAGTTGAACATGGACGTTTCGTAATCATCAGTGAACGGATCGTTTGAATTAGGTGACGATAAGAACTAACTCTAACTAAGATTTCACAAACTTTGTGTTCTAAATTTGATCGAGCTTTTCAATGAGAAACACTGTTCCATGTTTTTCTTCAATTTCTAATTATTCCATAAAAATGATGAAACACAGTCCACAGTCGTCGCACAGTCCTTCAGTTAAACGACTTACTGGTTCATTCTCATCCGGTTTGTTTAAAGCTGATTGTGAATCCTTGGATGTGCCTGAGATTTGAATTCCGAAGCACCACATTGGATTAGTTTTGTTTGACATTGCCTTGCTGCTATATTTAACCTACGTGAATAAAAGTAATAACGACATATGAGAAATCATATTCATACCCCAAACTTTCTATAGTAATCGAAGGTCTTGATCCACCTCTCTTCTTGTGTATTGTGTTCTTTAAAGGAGACCTCGATGCGACTCTAAAATCCATTTCACCAAAGCAGAGATTTCGTCTTGGGAATGGATCGAGCATTTCTGGCTATATCTACTTTTAACACTTCCTAGCATCCTTCTAATTAGTTTATCAAGCTTCTCGTCACCTATGCCACTCACCGCTAATTGCGATGAAGTATACTTCACCACGATTCTCGAATTCTTTTGTAACGAAATTTCACAATAGTGAACTGAAATTGCTGTTACCACCAGAGTTATAGTAAACTGAAATAATTTCTATCATTGACAATTTAGATAGATTGATAGATAGATTTAATTTGAGAGTTATGAACAACACCGAAAATTGGAGTAGATGATTTGCACCTGTTTAACAGGAATTATAGCAAGCTAAAATTGACGAAATTCCTACCCAACTACTGAACATAAATTGGTATATCTTAGAAATACCATTTGAATTTTTTGTTTAAAAATATACACTAAAAATACACTCTGTGACTATCTTTTTTCATAATAGCTATTGAAGCCAACCAGAATGAAAAATAGATGGAGGTTCGATACTGAAAGAGCTCCAGAAGTTCGCTATTCCCTAAGGTTATTGAGATTTTATTCGTGCACAATTCATCACAACACAATAAAAGTGGATTATCACGGAAAATGGAGGTGTGCAAGTTTTTCCCTAAAGGCAATAATAGCTTCGGTTTGGATGAAGATAAAGCAAGTGGTGATGAGCGCATTACTGCCAAGGAAAAAACTGACTAGGTAATTTAAACACTAGCCAAGTGCAACATTACATATTCTTAATGTGAATGCAAATTTTGAAGGGAAGAGGGTAGAAACAACAAAACCGTTTGTTATGCATCTCAATAAGACAAAGACAGTTATGAGTACAGAGTGTGGGCCAATGAGAGTTCAGTACTTCAAACTGCTTCATATAGAACTAACATTTTTAACAGGACTAGAACTATTGATGGTTGGGAGGATATAATTTATAGATCGATGGCTATAAGTGCACACATTTCTTCGACAAAGAGAGTAGTTTACGAAGAGGCTGAAAAAGAATGAAGTTCAAGTAACTGGCGATGTTATCAAGGAAGAGCCTCTTATTCAATGTTATCTGATTAACCACCTACAAATAAAGAGAATTGAATACATTTTCTCATTTTGCTCAAGTTTTACTGCCGTGCTTTGTTGTTTTGGACTTTAGGTGCTTCTCTCATTGCGTATTCGATATTTGTGGTTTCCTGCGGAATCCCATTATATTGGAAGGAGTTCACTGGTCTGAGTCCCGTCGAAGCTTTCGGATTCGCACCACTCTTTAGTGGTTGAGCGTATTTGATCGGTCACTAATTATTCGCTTACGCTTCATTTAATCTCAAGTCTTACTGACTTTAGGCATCGGCTGGTCTATGATGCTAGTTTCGGGCAAAATAAGCATGTACTATAACATCCTGATGACTTGGACTTTGTACTACTTCTTCCATTGGAAACTTCCGCGGAATTCATATAATGACACATGGAATACCCCAGCTTACTTTTGCCACTCAAAAAGTAATTCATAAATAATATAATTTGATTGGGTTGTGTTAAGCTTAATTCTCACGAAACCGGTGCCTTTCACCTTTTAATCTAGTGTGTCGCATTTACACCAAGTCCGGGTGGAACAAGTTCAACCACTGAATTCTGGCTGTAAAAGTTACGTTTTGCTATTTCTCGTTGTCAGTAAAGTATCAAAATATTTTCATGAAATGAATTGAATTTGAATTTAAAAAGACCTGTTTGAGAAGGAGGAAAAAGATCAAGACCGCAAGACTCTGCTCTCTGTAAAACTTGAAATATGAGACATGAATAAATTGTAATTATTCATTGTATAAGCATAATCTCATACTACATTCTCATGGACAGGTGAAATCGAAATCAAGGGTTTCGAACATCAAGTGCTTTGGTATAAAGTGCGCAAACTGATTTGCTTACAATATAATTTAATTAGATCCAATTGACCACTTCTACTAATGAGCGGCAATTTTTGTGAATGCGGTAAAAGAGATAACCTTTGTGACATCGAACAGTCTACACCTCGAATAGTCTAAATGCAGTTATTTAAAAAAATCCGCTGTTGGAAATTTTGGTCTAAACAGAATAATTTGCTTATCGCTGAAATTTAAATAAATTCGTGAACAACAGTGCTAATGACATTATCATCCTACTAAAGCAGGCATTGGGAAGTACGCCATGCGAACATGCTCACATGTCCAATTGTTAATGGCGTGCATTAGCTTGGAATGTTCACACCTAACAAGTAAGCATACCAACATGCCAAGCAATCAAGCTATATTTCAGTAGTGCAAGAAGGTGGCCATATGCATGCGCAAATGTAGTGACATTTGGAAGGTGCTTAATTGAGCTATAAAAATGAAAGCGAGACCGAAAGGGATAATGGTGATACGAAAAAATTCATGAGCGAGCAGTTAATACACTTTAAGTCTGTAGGGTTTGGTTAATTCCCCTTTCATTTCATTGCAGCCGTCGGGTGCTGGAATTATCAGTGGACATAAATGAATTGGGAGGAATCAATTGGTCTCTCTGTAGCTGCATGCTTGCGTCTTGGATGTTGACCTATTTATGTCTTTTCAAAGGAAGTCAAAGTAGTGGTAGAGCTGTCTGTGTGGTATCCCTCTTGCCATAGCTCTTTTACCTCATTCTTGTCATTCGAGGCGCCACTCTACCTGGAGCCGATATTGGATTAAAGTATTATCTTTATCCTGAATTGGAAAAACTGAAGTCAACGAGGGTAAGAAGTGAATTATTCTAACAATTTTCCTCTTCAAGCCCTTGAGAGGTGGCAAATTTTACATTTTGATTGGCAGGCACTTATGTGTCGTCATTGGGTACATCATTTATTTCTATTGTAACCAAGAAAAGTCTCTCAAGAGCAATAGCTTCATTAACTTCATTATATGGCCTGATTCAGCAAGTGGGCCTTTTGATCTCTTAGGGTTTGGCTTCACAATTGGCTAGTTTTTGGCGCATCAGGCCTGAGGAAGCGTCCATAGCTTGTTCCACACCAATTTTTCTGACTCTTTCTTGTTCTTCATCTCCTCTTAGTACACATATATTTTATCACATTTTCGCCTCCACTCTACTTTTTACAGTAAATCGCGTATTTGTTTTATTTATTTGTACATTATTCCAGAATCCTTCTGGAAACTTCCTTGCCATTTTATTGACGGTGTTTAAGTAAATACAAAGACATCGAAATGTCTCGATCAAGTGATGGAAAGCATTTCATTTCCATATTTAACCTCAATTACCTTCAGAACAGAATTCACTTTCCACTTTGGCTGAATGCTAGCATGGCACAAACAATTTATAAGGCTGCATACCTTAGATGCTTGATATACTTGATGTTTTATGCTTATTTACAAATCTTTTGTTTACCACAGTGAAGCTATTATTGGATCACCAACCTGGATGCTTATTATACTATACCATTAATCTTATTGCATTGTTTGTTTAAACTCCGTTGAAAGTTAAATTATCCCTAAATGAGTCCGCCATAATGAAGCAATTAAGTTGTAATTAGACCTCACCGAGAGTTTCTGTCGAAAACTCATATTTAATATGGTACATTTTATTCAAAAGTGTGGAAAAGACTATTCAAGACTAATTGTTACCTAATGTGCCGCACTACTTGGAAAGGTTAGGTCACCATGCTTTTCTTTGCGTCTACTTTGCGATCAACCAAGCAATTTCTCACTTCCAGCACTCTCACTCAACTACTGTAGCACCGCAATAATAGATTTCACTTTGATGTACCATGGTTAATGTAGGCCGCCCCAGCTTAGTCATATTTTCTGCTACTTTTAAAAAACGAGACACAATTATAAGCAAAGGCAATCCTGAGAGCATGTGTGACGTTGAGCTGTAGATCATTAATCTGAAAGAATATAAGCTTTTCACAAATACTTCTAATTTCAGAGCAATTTGCATACTAAAGTCTACATATCGTACATATTTAACGATACTTTATTGGTGGATATCAACCATTTCAAGACGTCTCAATATCCTTCTGCTTCCGTCATCATCAAAAGCCTTCAGAATTGTTTGAAACTCAGAAATAGAAGGCAAGATAAAGGAAACCATTTTGAAATCTATTTCGTTTATTCCTGTTTACTCACGTATGCATTACCTCAAATTAACTATTGCCAAATCACAATAATTCAGAGTTGTGTAAAAGACATTGAACTGGTTCAAATTAAGCATTTATTGTTGTTTTTTTCACTTAATACACAATTAAAGTATGATGAAAGTGCTCATTTGATCGAGCAGTAGAAATAGCCTATCAACAAAGCTAAAATAGGCAGAAATGAATGATAAGGTAAATGTAAATCATGAAATTTGAACGTAAAGAATGTGTGAACAATGCTGAAACTGCTTCAGCGCATATCAATTTACGAGACACTTTGTCCAATTGGGACTTTTTTATCAACAGAAGGGGGTGGGGGCGGGGTTGAGAAAGAGTCGGAGCACAGAAATTAGTTAAGGAGACTGATCGGGCCAAGGTTGAAGGGAAATGAAGCAGAAACTCAGAAAAAATTTAACACGACAGGTTGGAATGCATAAGTTCATTGTTATTTAGTCAATTAATAATCGCTGTTACAATTGACTCTGACTTCTAAGCGCTGTTGATTTGGTGCGAAAGGGAGAAGGAAAATTCGGTTTCAGACGAAGAGGATTGCTCATAAATTGAGAGCGAACGTCAATGCAAGAAGAGTGAGTAGTGTTGAAACCGCTTTAGACAATTCTGAGCCATTTCCATCGTGGAAAGTGGCAGCTAAAATCAGAAAAGTAAATAGATATTCCTTGTGGATAAGGAAACCTAACCATCCATAAGTTTGATTTGAACTATTTAATGGCTCGCTTGCGTCTATGAACCTTGTCTAGTTTTGAGGGATGTTTTGGTGCATTCGACGGCAACCCCCACATTCTCAAAATATTACCTGACAAATAGGACGAGGAAATGTCATATAGTGGAACTCTCTGGACGTATGTTGGTGCAGGTTTGGCCATTATTAGTAACAAACTCATTAAATACATTTATCTTACATGGCTCTCCATTGAATGCTAAATGAATTGCTAATGACCCTGTATAACTGAGTGGTGCTTGGGTTCAAGAATGTAAATGTAAATAAGATAATCGAGAATTCTTTTCAGTTCTAGCCTTTATAAGCTCTTAGTCTGTCTTTTGCTTGCTTTCAACGATCCATATTAAGAATCCGCAAATAATTTTTTTAATAGGTAAACGAGTCCTGGATTTAGTGCTGGGAGACCTATAGTGATATTTGTTTATTACGAAATTAGAATGAAAATTCTCCCATTTTTATAAGAATTAGGCAGTCCAATCCTCAGATTTCTTGCTAAGGCTTGTGGAGTACTGAATTTTCACATTCTTCTCTACTCTCTGCCGATTATGCCCCGTTTTCAAATGATTTTTCGTAACTAACACTTTCAAACATTCTCCGGCTGAGCTATTGATTACAATAGCGTTAATAATTAAAGTACTATGCCACTTTCATTATATCTTCATTGAATTAAGTCAATGAATTTTTTGAGTCAAATTTGGAAGAAAAGCGGCTTGATTATGGCATTCTCTAATGTTACTACTAATTGGCTGTATTAAAACTAATTGTTTTACCAGTTATTAATGGGCATTTTATATAATTACCTCGAAGAGAAGCCGTTGGAGGTAAAAGCAGGAGAGATGGATCGATTTTATAGGAACCTAAAGAAATAAATTTGTGTGAGGCTTCCAAGAGTAGTATTTGAATGGATAAATGGTGTGTTCAAATTACTATCTTTCAATGTCTTGAATTTGACATTCGGTACTTGGAGATCGAATTCCGTACAGTCGTATTCGTTGCATGCACGAATGTGGACAGTGTGTTCGGAATCATACGCCAAATTGTCCAAGTGATGCCAAAACTCCTGAATCTCATCAGAAGTGGTATTCCCCTTAGCCACCATCGGATCATTCAGTGAAACCGTTCGGGTGTCTTCTGCTACTGTACCATCGCTGTACTGGAAATAAAAAGAATGACAAATATGCATTAACTGATCTAAAAAAAATTAAAGCAATATTTAAATATGCAGAATTTCAAATTTTCATCTTGAATCAGAACAAATTAAGTAAAACTTATGAAAGGTAAAGAAAACTCGATGATACCATACTTCTGATTATTAGATTTCAGCATGAGTAAGATATAGAGAGCTTTATCATGTTGGAATTGCGTTAATTCCCATCAAGCTGATAGTGTCTTGGCAAAGTAAGTTAACGGGCCAATAAGCACTGAACTCTTATGAAAGGCCAACTTCATTGGAGATTCGTACCAAATAGACACTAACCTCGTCGATCCTCAACATTACCAACTATTTATAAACGCTCATGAGACGAGAAGGGAAACTTGTAATGATTGATGCCAATTAATAAATGACATAAAACCATAATTCAATACTTAGAAACATATAAATTAATAATCGTGACTGATTGGAGCTTCTTTCTATCTAACCATCTAGTTGAAAATTAGTTTTGCAGTTTTCAAAAAATACAAAGTTGATAAACATCGATTTGGATTTAAAAGTCAGAAATAAAATGCCTACAGATTTAATTTTAAATGTAGCGTTTCTCATAGGTGATTTAGACATCGATCTCCAGCCCAGAAGGTAGTAGTCAGCATGGTTTGAGTACGGAGGGGAAACAACCTCTGGTTTGGATGGAGTAACTATAATTCAAACGAAATATTAGTCCTACTTACAAATGTAAGTAAAGAGGATATCAAATACCAACTTACGCGTAAACTGAAGGTATTTATTATCAGTTCCAAATTTATTTGTTGCTGAGCACATGTGATTACCCAAATCGTCTTCAGTCACGCTGTTAATGCGTATGACATATCGACTGAGTCCTGGTTTATTGTCTGGAAGTTCTATCATTTCACGTGGTTCTGTTAGATCAATGTCTGTGCAGATGAAATCGGGTTTCGGTTTTCCATAGACGGTAATCTAAATGATAATAATGTCAATTAACATAGGCTCTCAAAAATCTCTAAGTTAAATGAATGCCACAGAATTTGTTCTTACATTAATCTCCTCATTGGCTTCCAAGGCTGTATAGATGGGATTTGCACTGAAATTTATTCTAGGTGGATCTAAATGAGGGCAAATATGAAGGTTATTTTCCATAAACTGGAGCGAAGTTTGCAGAAAGCGATGGGAGATGCTGCTCACTATGCTCTCGCTTTGGGATACACGAGAGGAGTTTTTACCAGTTGGCATTGGCCTATTTACCCCAATGACTCATATTTGTTTCTTCAAAATGAGGGTTGATGAGTCATAAGCTGGGAAGAGGTGATTTTGCTGGCAAAACTGTCGTAGAGGGGGGGGGGGGGGGGGAAATAGTTACACTGAATGAATTTAAAGAAAACAACAGAAAAAATTCTTGTTTTTATGGGATTAAAATTTGCCAACACGACAAGAATTTTGCCCAAAAAACCAATTCGTTATGGAAAATTGCATGAGCCCACAATTTTGTAATAAACCATCCTTTAAGTGAAGTTTTCCGATAATTTATACTTATCATACATGGGGTATATACTTCGTTCTTTAGTCAGATAAAGTAAAGCGGTTTGTGGAACAGAGGTATTTTCAAAACTACAAACAGAGAGGTTGTACAATTTTCACCTAATTACCTTCTGTGTTCAGCTCAAAATGGATATTAAGTTCTCAAGTCATTTATTTTCTAATAATGGTTCTGTCCAAAAAATAACTAATGAGGTAAAAGAAACTAAAAAATTCTATTTGACCGTTTTGTCATTGATTAATTTATGAATAAATCATTAATAAGTAACACGGTGATCATTGTATAAAGCCCTTTCAAGCGCGAATTTTGGGTATCGATGATCAATGATGAAAAAGTAAATTAGACCTGGAGACCAAGTCATCCGCAGTTTACAGAGGTTGAATGTGTAGAGGCCGGAAAGCGAGCTAAAATACAAGCATCCGTGAATAGGCTTTCATCTAGAGCCAAGAACACTGCAGGTCCTAGAACGATGGACATTCGAATTAATGGATGGGTATGGTAGTTTTCACTTGCATCCCTCGAGTAGCTTAGAGTCTAAACTAGCCGGGATTAGTTTATTTAAATCTAATACTATTAGAGAACTTAATCAAATATTGTTGGCACACCGAAGCAAAGTTAATAGACTTCGCAGTCAAACATTGGTTTTCGTTGCCAACAATTGATTGAAAATGGTTTCTGATTCCTGAGTTTATTTTAATTGTTAATTCTAATGCCTGCATTTGTAGAAGTAAATAAGTGGAGTTCGTATTTTGCTTTAAATTTAGGTTGAGTTACCTCTAAAGCCAAGCAATTAATCTGATCATAATTCTTAATGGAACTTCAAACAGTGGAGCGACGGGTGATTGCGTATCAAATAAATCTGGGTTGAGATTACGTCTCCCAGTCCTTCCATCCCTCAGGGATGATAAGGCCGGCTAAAATGGGGAGGGGTGAGGGGGATGAGTGAATCACGCAGACCCTATTGCCTCCTTGTGATCTCTAATATCCACGCGTTATGTTTGCCCAACAATTGTTATTGGTCACTTTTATCACAACAAATTTATGTGATTATTACCTACTGTTGCTATTCTTCTAAGCCACCCTTTACCTTAATTATAAACTATGATGTAGTTTTGAATGTCACTCTGAACTTCTTATGCGGACACAATTTACACTGATAAATATGCTTATATTGTGAAAAAAGAAGCTATTTGATCTAGTTTAAGGTGATGTTAAATTCGCAAGAAGATGGCAATTCAACTAACGCTTTATCTCCATTTAACGACCTGCAGTTAAATTTCATATAAAAAGTAAGAATGACCGATTTACAAACAGGAATACAATTATAATAAAACTTTCGTTTCCTAATACACTTTAAGCCATAAGCACTCTTCTCATTCTTGAAAAATTGCTTAAAAGAACAAGCAGGTTAGTTATAGTTATTTAAATAAAAAATTGAGGAGATAGAACACTGTCATTCACTTATTGCATTTGTACTTTAAGAGCAGAATTTCTGTCTGAATATATGGACAGTTAGAGAATTCCGTCAGTCATAACTGAGAGTTAGGCGGGGTGAAGATCCAACTGAAAGAGGTCTATATTCCTATCCATACCATCACTACCTAGGATGATGAGCAAGTGCAAAGATCTATTTCTGTGAAGAAGACTATGTGGACTTTATATTATCATCAGTTTTAATTACCAACTAACGGGATACTCGACATTTAATGTATGCATTAAACAGTCTAAATCTTGAATACCACGCAAATAAAAATGAATTACTGCCCTTCAGTAAGTTAATAGTTCATTTTGTTGTGAAATGGGGCAGTTCTAGTATGTTTGAATTTCTTCCACTGGTAGCCACAAGTACCTAAAAGTGAACTAGGATGCCACCAACCAGACATTCAGTTGAATCACCGGAATCGATCGTGAATATTCTTAATGCATATATTCAGGGATCTAATGGGGAAGTGTGGCTTTTGATGCAACAGAGTGGATCATGAGCCTAAGGAAAAGTAGACACCTCAGTGATCCAAAATCTTTATTGCATTAAGGACTAAAACCCGTATTCCGTGCATTAATACGAGTATTAACAATTGCCAATTTCTAACTGCATCGTAGGTGAAATTAAAGTTTCCATCATACATCCTATCTTTTTATTCATTCGTTACTCATCTGCTTGGCCGGATAAATGCTTTATTACTAAAAAAATAAGAAAAGCTCCCTGACGCTAAGTACCTACCCCACTACTCAAGACTGCCTGTCAATGAGCTTCCCCATAAGTACAAAAAATGTATTTTCTGTCATATTGGTTGCAATAGTGCTATTTTCACTCTCACCACCATAATATGGTCAAAGGAGCACAAATTACGCGATTTTTTATTTCAATAAGCTGAAAACAAACATCCCCGTTTAGGTAAACCAGACACCGAGTAATTGGGTGTCTGTTAAACTAATTACGGGCTCCTTAAATCCGTTCATCTTCGATAATGGGCTAGAGTGCATATCACTTATACGCACAAGTATTTGTTAAATATGGCGCAGGAACAACGGCCCAACCCCATGCAGAGTAATTAACTATTCGTGATGTTGAGATTTCTGGAAATAAATCACTCCAAATGCAGTTGTGCTTAAAGAAGGAGCCGGTTTCTTGGTCCAAGGCATGAACTAAATACTCGAGTTAAAACTGTAACTTGGTTGTAAATAATTTTAACCACAACGCAAGTATATTTCGATAAATTAGCCTTCCGGGCTATATTGAAAATTGTCAACTTAAGAAAGTCCAACCAATATCACTATCCTCTAAATATTTATTTGTTCGACAAAACTTCAACTTTTGGAAGCGTTTTTGAACTTTTAAATTTCAGTTTTTTCCCCTACAGCAAATGGGTAAACTATTTTCATAATTTCACGAAAATACTTGAATGCTGATGAAACTAGTAGTTATCTGCTGCAACATCATGAAAAGGACGAATGTAAAGGGGCGTAAAAAATGGAAAGTGTTCTTTGCCTGGTGAAATCCAGAAAACAAATTGGAGAAGCACTTTCTCTAAGTTGAGATGGATGGATAAGGACGAATTTCATGATAAGCACTTCAGTCGATAACTTTAATCTGACAAAGAAACAAATATGTTATAAAATGGTGAATATATTAAGCCAAATATAAACATGTTTAAAGGAGAGTAACGGTAAAACGTGTGTAATATATAAACCCCTACAATTCAATCGTCTACCGCGCGCAATAAAACACAGAATTTAAAAAAATTTGCATTTTTCAACTGCCTTACACACTGTTTTGGAAATAGTCAGTTGTCTTTTTAAGAAACTGCGTAAATTTTGAGTGAATATTTTTTATAATGTCCCAAATCACACAACCTTTCAATAAAACGTGTTGTAATTGTTTTTACTTACAATTGACGGAAATTTCCGTATATTGTCGTACGTGTGATTGTTCGGGTGGATAACTTGTAGAAGCCTCACAAATCAATTTCTGACCATCTTGCTCGGCGGTCACTTTGTCCAGGGTAAGAGTGAGCTCCAACTCGCCGTCTGAGGGAAGTGCTGATTTTTCTTCGACAAAAATGTCTCCATTAGACTGTTGAGAATAAAGTTATGAAGGATTATAATTAAATTTTAAACAAGTACAAATCAAGATCGCGAAAGGCAATGAGTAGATAATCCCAGCTAGTAAATGAATCTTTGGAGGCTTTGGGGCTGGACACATGCATGACTTTAAAGTAACAAATGAAAACTTGGTAAGGCCGCTTCGGCTATAAAACAATCACGGGGTCTTGTGTTTTAACACCCCAGCAAAATTTTCAAAGAAAAATTGACTTTTTACTAGTCATCTGCGAATTTTTCAAAGGTTAGTTTTAAAATTCACCAAATCCCTCTGAACGATAGCATCTAGAGAGTTGATTCTTCTCGAATCTCGAACATAGGCAGAGCTTAATAATTGAACTTAATGAGGTACTATTGTTGGAGAAATTAGAGAGGAAAGTAACCACCGCAAAAATATCTCCTTCGAAGGTTCAACACTTCGTGCAAGTAGTGATTTTCTCCCTAAGAAAACAATAAATTGGCATAATTATAAGTCTGTAAATTTATAATTTCTTTAAATTTAGGAGGAGGTTCACTGATGCGTCTGAAATGTACCTTTTCGGACTAAAATACACTCCACAAGCAATACAAACTGTAATATGGGCACAAAACGAAATTTTTGCCAAAATTTCTATAGTAAAAATCGGAAATAGGATATATTAAATGAGTAAGGTTAGAATCTTGTAAAAGATTAAAATACTTAAGACAGAATTAAATTGAATATGAGAACTTAGGAGTAATCTTAGAAACGGCAGTATGTTTAAGCTAGCCTGTAATTAAGAACGATAAAACAGACAATACATCAACGAGAAACAGTCTCTCGAAGTGCGCTTACTCAATAGTTTGAGTTAGAATTAAGTTGCTTTTGAGGCTTTGAAGAATAGATTCCCTTGGAGGTCTCAAGTGTCACATTACAAGGCTATCAATAATTGCCGCGAAAACTGATTTGTTCCACTCGGTTCTACAGGTTCCTTAATGGAATTCCCACCTGCTCGAGAAAGTGGAATCAAACACCTACGCACAGGTAGAATTAGGTGCATACCTTTAATTCGTACTTTTTCTTCACATAAAGACTTATCAAAAGTTAATATTTTTCATCTCTACAAAAAAACTTGCTTTTCAATATCATATCGTAATGGGGATAGACGCGTGTATTAGTGTCCACAGTGAGACTTTCTTTAATCACTTTGAATTGGAAATCGTTTTTTTTAAGTACATGGAAAGTTTTTTTCAGTCATTCGATAGTAAAAAATTACAAACTTTAAATTTAAGACACAAAACCTCTTTAAAAGGTAATATTCCAATTAGAGCATACAATAGAGAGCAATTTTCCGAAGCTTGTTTGAACTAACATTAAAAAATGAGGTGTGAACTTTAATTTGCTTCAGTCTTTTCCATTCTCCCTTGGTTCCTACTAAACATCACCTTCTGAAGTGACTTCCTTCATTTAGTACTATATTTGGTTTAAGTTAAACAAAGAACAATCATAATAATTGATTTTTAAACCTAGTAAGTTGAATTAAAGTAGCGAAATATTGTAAGTTATTTAAAACATGTTAAATCCAAGAGGTTTGATTTAAAACAGATTATTTGCATCTTTACAGGAGGAAATTAAAATTTTCTTACTATTGTAAAACCATGGAAGCTCAAAGTTATAATTCATCTTTAGATGTTTGACCTTTCCAATACCATGGCAACTGCTTACTTGTCGCCAAGGCACAAAAGTTATTTACGCTGAATAAGAAATTCATGCCTGGTATAAAGCATTAAAAGAAACAGGAAGTATCTCGTAAGGGAGCAGTGATGCTTGAACGATTGGTATTTTCTCAAAAGGCAACGGTCTTCTTTGAAACATTCTCAAATTCAGATCGTGAGTGTGTGGAGTATGATCGAACCTGATTTAGGTGCAACAAATCAAAATGATTGCTCGAGGTTTACGTATTAATTATTTAATTATCACGCACAGATAAAACCAGTTTCAAATATGCGATCTTTCAGAATAGTCTTTATGATTGCAAGCTATTTAGTCGCTTTCGATCTCACTTGTTAATGGCCAAATATCTCGTCCGTAATTAGTTCCATGCGAAACTATTGAAGGTCACCTGTACATTATGTGCAAATAACATAAGAAACGTTGAGTAGGGAATTCACTAATAGTTAGACTACTTTTCTAACTGTAGCTGAGAGAGAGGCGAAGATTTTAAACAACGTATTTCTGCATAATATACGTTCGAAGAAACTCAGATTATTAGACTTCCTTTCTTACAAATGAAAAATGTGAATACAATGCAGAACATAAGAAATTGGCCATTAGTTGCCAAATTTCCAATTTCTATTTAATGAACAAGATTTCCCGAAGTTTATCGGAGCTCAGAGATTAGAAAGTTACATTATTGACCTTGTGCTTTCAATGCTTCAAGAGTGATTAGGAGGCAGAGCTTAAACGAACATATTTATATTATTTAGAATTTATGAATATTAAATTGTTAAAAATTTCCTCGCCCAAGTGGGCTTTGTAGGGATCTAGCTATTTTTAACCCGACACAATGTGTTGAGGTTCTAACAACTAGCAATTAATTTTCCCTGACACTGCAATAACAATGTGTAAATCGAGTGCATAGAAAACATCGCCATGATTCCATTTTATGTTCGACTCAATAGGCCATTACCGTTTTATTACTCCAGACAACCATTTAAAGCAAAAGTAACCTTAATACCGACCATAATACAGTCATCAGTATCGCAATTGGACAACAGCCAACAACTACAGTGCACCGCCCCCTCCCCCTCCCTCCCTCCCTCCTCCACCTTCCCCAATTCGCAAACTCCTAGTCACCGTTTCGACCAGAGTTGAGCAATCGGGTAGCCAATCATATGGTGCACAAAAGGACTGGCGTGTTAACCAATGGGGAACGCTAGACTACGATTGAGAAGGGAGGGCACTAAGCAAAATCTAAATTTGGTCCTTTTGCATGTGTTTATCGTAATTTGGAGGTTGCCACTCTAGTTGCTCTATGCGGAATTTACGAAGCAGTGAGAACTCAATTGCTAGAACTTGTGAGGAAATATAATTTGAGGACTCGTGCATACCGTATATTTCTGTTTCATCAAAGGTAGCCACTTCCTCATTAAACACGACAAGCGTCTCGGAATAAAAACTTTAGAACTTTTATTTCCATCAGCCTCTCTGTTCAGTCTACAATTTTTAACATTTATTGCATTGCATTCATTATACCTATTACTCAAATAAAGATAGTGACATACGATCCAACATAGGTAGAAAGAACAATATTTGGAAAGGTATATTTGAGAAAAATAAAAAATTCAGATTCTGTTGGAGATACCTGAATGCCGACCCTATGGGGTAAACGCCTTTCTAAATCAACCCTTTAGCGCCCTTAGGACCATACGGTCCTCTTTCAAAATAAGCACCATTTGTACTAGACTCGTAGCAGAAAGCGCTATTGCCGTTTGAAACATGTTCAATACGTGTCTATGGCCTTCGCCTGATACTATCAAAACTCATCACATCGACGGCATCACACTTTAAAGTTAATTCTAAAACTTTGAGTAACTTTGAGTTCAATGAATAAACAGAATTTTCGTACAACTAGGTGGGGAAAAGGGAGAGGTACAAATTGTGTGTGCCCAAAATAAACGGATTTGAAGCAAAGGAAATGCTGATTTAGCTGTTATCTAAACATCTTCTTCTATGCGAAATTGAAGGAGCCAATTTGTTTTAACTACTGTTTAAGCCAATAGCCCAGTTTGTACCATGGCTATTAAGGAGGCAGGGGTATATATTTGCAGTGCAGATCAATAACTTCTGGATGGGGTGGATAAGAATAAAGCAAATAAAAGATTGGAATTCCACAAATTTAGATACTGAAACGCTGGAAATTGAGCAGTCACATCATATCAGGAAGGTAAAACACGAATAACCTTATTCTAAAATTTCTTTTGTTACTTAAATCGCTAAGCATTTCCTTCCCCCAACTTATGGGGCTGGGGAGGAAGTGGGTTATAGGTTATTGTTTAAGCGTTCTCTCGTGAACTGGGATTCAAGCAATTAACAATTATCAAATTTCTAATAAAGAAAACATCTATTAAATTGTAAGTTTTTCATTCTTCTTCCATGAGTCTGAGGAATGTGGATCCTGATCTTCTAAAGATCGGACGTCATTATTCACGTTCAAAGTATAGGACAAAAGTCTAGAATAGACAACAGTGTCAAAAATTTTCAGCTCCCTTTTTTGTATGTTTATAAAATAAGTCAAAAATATTTATTTATTTTCTATAATAAAACTCCTCAGTTCAACCAGTGTCATAAATCGAGGAAAATATTTTATTCTCTCCTTTATTACATAAGAAACTGGACAAAACTCCATTGACTACAAAGTGAAAACAGAATTCTTTTCACTTATTTTTTATATACATATTTTGGAGGTCAACTTCGGATAAAAGATTGAGTGAGAGAATAAATTAGAATCACACTTTGTTTAGAGGTTCATGAAGAGAAAAATTGTTGTCCTTCTAGATTTTGGCTCATTAGGCGCTATAATTTGAGGCAAGCAACGAATCTTTGAAAAAAATTTGACGAGTGACTCGAGTGGGGGTTTGGGGGGTGGGGTGGGGGAGGGGGGGGGTTGGGGGAGGGGGAAGGAGAAGGAGCGATGGGATAGTTAGAGGCAAAAATGGCTCCGAGATTGGTAAAGCGACTACCCAGATGACCTGTCTTCACTTCAAGTTCCTTTGGCAAAGCGTTTATTCGTTTACATTTGGTGAAATCACACTCTGTACTGGACGTGGCTTAAGCAATCAGCATTTTTCATAATCCTGAGCAGGTTGACGCTGGAATTTCCTTAAACTTAAAAGAAAATGCCTACTTTTTGTTAGAACTAATTGCTCAATTTAAATTCACCTAAAAGAGCCGGAATACTTTAAGCTTACGGACTCAATGTTGCTAGGAAAATGAAGAAAAATAAAAACGATAATACCTTTAAAATTGAAGAGCCTTTTGTGGATTATCTGAGGCCAGATAGCTGTATTTAACACCTTACTTCTATTTGCTGTTGCTGGGAGAAAAGCTCACTCTGAATGCGCAGTTAAATCCACTATCAGATATGATGATTCTTTATTGTCTGTGGCTACCTTCTTCGACAAACTCATGCCATTACTTAATATGGACGTGATGAAACATGGCGGATAATGCTATATAAATAGTAGAACCTATTTTTGAAATTTTTCTTGCCTGTTAGTAGATCAGCTATGATAAGCCACAACGACAGCCAATTTAGAATTCAGATTGATGAGGGTTACTACACAGGAAATTAACAGCCCAGTTAATAAACCACAGTGGATATTTGTAATAAATGCAAAGCGTTTTATCTAAAAAGTACTCAAGATGTGTCTAGTGCTGAATGTTGACGTTTCAGTGAGATAAAAATTTCAAGCGAATGCCATTAGAATTGCACTTTAACTTAAAATGCCGCTAAGTGATAGGGTTCCTGAAAACAGCCATTTAGAAAACACGTCTCTTTTCTAGGATAGTAATGGAAAACATTCAACAAGCAAATAAACAGAAAGTGTTTTTGAAGTTGAAGTTACATTACAATTTTGAAATATTAATGACATTAAATTAAATTTTATTTAATTTACAAAAAAGACTCTAAGACTTTGCATTCAAAAAATGAATAATAACTTAGAAGTAAAGATGTCAGTTGTCTACTCTAATTTTTTGAAGTCACAAGATGATTAAGGAATAATAAAATATTTCTGAAAAAAAATTTGACATGATAGTGAAGAAGGGATTGGTTTTGAACTCCTTTTCCAATGAAAGGTAAAGAAAGCGAACTCTCTATTTTTTGACGATCTGCAGCTGACGGAAAAACGAGCCTACTCTCATCATCTTTATTTACAATTAGGATTGAAAGGAGATCGAGACCATGTTTTGATTGTGGCTGTTTATTTAAGTGAAAAGCGGGCAAGGTGCCAGTCATGCGCAGCTAGTGAGTCAGGTTGAGGGAAAACCGCATACCAGCTAAAAATTTGGGAACTTGATAATTGGGGGCGATTAATGGACTTTTTTCAAGAAGCGAGCATATAAACTGCCGAAAACGAATTCATCATAAACTTTTGTGGCCAACTAAATACAAAAGGTATTTTGATACAGTTCAATAATTAAAACAAGAAAAAGGACCTGGTGGAATGAAATTTAAATCTCTCCGATATTCCTGGCTTCAAGTGCACGTGTTGCATATCGGTTCTTTTCAATAATAGTAAGGAATTTAAACTAAATTGGCTTGACTTCTAATCTGTAACTGGTGGAAACATTATCCTCACGCTTTTTCGTATATCACTGAATCAAACCATCATGTTCATCACTAGACAGGGCAAAAAAACATATTTGACAATGACAAGATTGGTAAAATATGAAAAGTGGTTTGCAGAACGCCTCATCACTTTTAACATTACAAAATGTAAATAAAATGCTGGCAAAATTTAATTTAAAATGTTTGCATTCTTGAAATATGTATTAATACCACATTAAGTTCACTTTTCTAGAAAATCTAATTCGAATCGTTAAATATGTCTTGATCTCGTGACCCCTTGGTCAGATTGTATCCAGATGATTTGGCCCCAGGCATCAATTAAATATGTCCACCACTAGAAAGCTTCTGTGGAAATTGATTTACTCTAGGTTGAGAGGGGGCTTTGGTTGCTTTCTGATGTTTTCACCGGAGCCATAAAAATCGTGTCTCCAAAAGATGAACTTGAAAAAAATTTGCGAGGTCATCTCAAAAAACCACCTGTGCTACTTCACACCACTTTCAATTACTTTTTAATTTTTATTGCCATATATTTGCTCCTGAATTCCAATTTCGCCTTTTTATAATCCATTTAAATTTCCCGAAAATGAATAATTTTCTTTTAACGTTTTGAATTAATAAACGAAGTGTTTGTCTTGCTTAAACATTAAATTAAGTTTTAAGATGCATATCTATCAATATTAAATCAGCCGGAAATGTTCTACTCCAACACCTTCTTATTTTGACATATTTAAAGATGTTCAGTTCATTTGAAATTGGTCTTTGAGAGTTCGTATTAGATGCCTGGACTTAATCAAGATCTAATGCATTAGATTCGAGGACCTTTCTATCTTTTTAATGCCTACTGGGAAATTGGTTTGATGGACCTTCATATCGCTATAGAACTTTTTTGCAAAAGTCAGTTCCCCTAAAAGCGTAGTTTCGATTTGTAAATGGCCTAATATCTTCTCGATAAGAGTGAACTTCGTTATCTTTGTATATTGACGTAGTTAAAGAGTTACCGTTCATTAACCTCGGCCAACCTTTTTTTGCCTTTTTGCGACGTTTGGGTGATTCTGCGCTTAAAGGGAAAGCAAAACTTGGACGGACTGCTGGAGTAGACTTAAAAGCATTAAAAAGAGCTGGGGAGGTGTGATGTGTGAATCACACATTTGATGACGCAGAGGTTATAAGTTAACCCACTTGGGAGACACGTGAGTGTCAACGCTAGTGAAAAGAGAATTTCGATTGTCATTCGCTTTGAATCTTTTGTTCTCTTGGCCTGAGAAAAAGTCTCAAAGTGGAGTCTACTGTTTTATGCTTTCATGCATCCGAAATTCAATATCATTTTTCGGGGCAAGTAAGACTTGACTCAATCTTCACGGATTCAAATTATAGAGGTATGTAATGACCACAAGTGGAGTTTTAGTAAAGGCTGTTGTTTTAGCTTCCACAGAGCCGTGTTTGCTGACCAAAGAGGGACAACATGGCCTACACTCAATTGAATTAAATTTTCGGCCTCTCTTCCCTTCCTTCTTGACTGTTTACTCGGGGTTATTGTTTTGATGAAAATATTTTTAAAAATAACACTGTCGAAAAGTATTAGCAAGTATTAAAATAAAAAGATCTCAGAAAAGACAACAAAAATTCAGTTTTTCATCTTATTGACAAGTTACTGAGTTTTGTCACATTGTGGACGCAAAAGGTTGGTTACCATAGAAGGAGTCTTTTACTTACACCATTTAATCGTTTTAAGGTCATCATCATCATCACTGTGTGAAACGTATTTGAAAAGATCGGATTTAGTGAAACGTTAAGTTCCTGAGAATTATGTAACTTAATTCTTCAATAAAATTAATAGAAAAAAGCTTGCTCTTGTATATTTATACCATGTCAATTGTAAATAGACTTAGTGTGAAAAATTTTTCAAAGATAATTTAAACTGAAATGGAAGCCATGAAGCAATTTTAGTGGAGTTTCTGAAATCAAATTATAACCAAAGTACTCCCAGTCTTCTAAGTTTAAAACACTGCATAGGAGCTAGAAAAAAAGGCCATTTTCAGATCATTTTAAATTTGACCTATTGAAAAGAGCAGGTGGAGATGCAGTTGAAAGCAACTTGCAAGCACCTCGAATGATTGTGAACAACCCGCAATTAGAGTACAAGTTGCGGTTGGCTTTTACTGTCTACGCCTTCGAAGCATTAATAGAGCAATTTCAATTTTGTGTAATTGTAGGCTGCATAAATGGTGAGTTCGCGAGATTCACCTCAACCGAACTAGACTTTTCCTATTGCTTTTATTCGCTTAAACCTTGAAGTTATGTGTAACTGATGGAATTACGTTGATTGAGGGAGTGGGGATTTGACGATTGAAAAAGAACTGTCTTAAGGGATGATTTTAATAAATCACAAAGATATTTTTCGTACTGTCTTTATTTTTTTTGCTCACATTATTGCCAGCCATTTTAAAATGTGCGAGAGAAATGCACTTCAGTTAAGACTTGAAAGCACTATTACCATTTCCTGCGCAATTATTCAAGCGTAGTATTTCAGTACTTCAGATGGAACTCCTTCCTAATCGCACAGGCGCAAATGTGCGAACTCTTACTTCACTTCTTTTATAATAGCATTAGATAAGGTCAGAAGTGATCAAACTCATCTTTTCTACTTTATAAATCCTTCATCATCCTTCAATTTTTATGATAGCAAAAAATTATTACTGGCTTTCTACATTTTCTTCCGATTTTAAATTCCTGTAAAGTATATTTTGGATTGAAAATGTGTTTATGAAAATCAAAATAAGACGTAACTATGTCATTATTTTCTTTCATCAATTAATGAATTCACTCTATTATTTCTATTTATACATCTTATATATTTTCAGTATTATTTAATAAAGGAGAAAAGCATTTCAATGACCATCTCAATGGAAAAACTCATCTTTGGTCAATTAGTATTAACTAAGATTTTCCAGTGTAATCAATCGATCCAATGACTAAGTTCTAAGTGATTTGTTTAAAACTTCCTATGCATCTTGCTTGCTCCAATGAAATTTAAAAACCTCTATTTCATTTTAGCTACTATAGTATGTTCGAATCCGCACTAAATATAACCAGGAACCCTATACACACGAATCTCCACCTTCCTTGGTTAATTTAGATCACTCAACTAATACTGCACTATTTGAATTGAGGAATCTGGAATTTCGATAGAATTTTAGTACTTCATATCCTTTCTCCCTCTCCCCTCCCCCTCCCCCCCTCCCTCGCTCCCCGCCCCCAACAATTGAGTTCTTCTCTCGGAATAAAATTTACAAGGGTATCGGTAACTATGTGATTACCTTTAATGAAGTCAAATTATTGTCTTTACTGCCTGCAATGAATAATACATTAAAATATAAAGTACTCCTTTTATTGTCTCACTTAAGGATATCCTAAAGCAAAACCTTACTCAATACTTGATCAAATTTATAGGAGATGGAATGCATAGCAGTCAGAAGATTCCGATGACAAGCGAGCTAAAACCTGACCACAATTAACTAGGCCTAGGGTAAATGACAGGGTAAATATTGGCCGCGAGCCTGCCTTCAAGATTAGTGTCTTAATCCTACATTTTTTTGCAAGAGTTTCTGAATAATCTGTTTTACTGAAAGCGCACGTATCTCTCATCATGAATATCGAAAAGAAACGCGGTCAACTTTTAAGACAATTGCAGAATAAGCGACTCAAATTCACACAATAATTTAAAGACATTCCTACGCCATACCGAACTCTAAGCCAATTAATAAGGGAAATATTCTTTCCCTTTACCATGCACATGAGTATAATTAAGTAAATCGAGTCTCGAGCTAATAGAAGAGTATTTTTATGCTTTATTCAAACAAAATTTTTAGTTTTGCCTATAGTGATGGCATCCGAAATTAACATCAGCAGGTTTTCGGACACTAATGAGAGTGACTAATATTTCATCAAAGTAATTACTTCAATTTACTCATGGATAGCTTTCATAAAACTATGTACAAATAGCCTAAAAAGGTAGACTGAAATATTGAGAAAATATAAAAATTTAACCTTGATTATTTTAGCCAAAATGATTTATAAATTCTAAGGAACCATCTTCGAGTTTTCCAACTATCTAAGATGAATCTAATCAATTCCCTCTGATACTCTTAATTCAAAAGGAAATTTTTCTTCCTTTTGTTTTGTTGCGCGTTTAGAGGCGGTATTTGTGAAGGTGTGTGTTCGACAAAGAATGTGTAGAGGATTATCCTTATAATTTCAGGGCTGGAGCTTTTCAGTTTGATTACATTTGGCGATTAAGTAATCACATTTTAGTAAAGCTCAATCATACATAATGTGAGGAACATGTTAAATGGACAATTTCGACTTAAAAGATGAAAAATACCGACTCGAGGTATCTCATCAATGCCGATAGAAAAAAATCGTTATTTATTAGATCTTGATGAAATTAAGTTAAATTTAAAATGAAAAATCGATCATTTAAATGTTCCCGCCATCCTTCTCTTCATTAATTTCTATTTACAAATATGCTGAATTTAAAAAGGATAGATTATTCTAAATTATATCTTAGTTATCATAAACAAAAGTTTAATATGCATTTTAAAATAATTGCAGATTCAACTGATTTGGCTAAACAATGTTTAAAATGAACAAATTTCAGCATAACTTGAAACGAGATAAGTTTTTAAAAGTTATCTGTGAATTTCTTCCTATCTACTTGTGAAAAAATAATCAATTTCACAACAGAGGCATTTAAAAATTAAGCAAGCCATATTTTGATTTTTAGATTTATTTTAGGCCATGATAATGGTCTTTCAAGTTACAAAATTTGCCTCTACTAATTTCTTTTTAGATCATTCAAACTTCGTTTAGCAACGCCAGGTGTCACTAAACAAATATGCTATTTTATGTTAAGTTTCTAAAGGTATTACTTAAATAGGAAAAATCAAGAATATTATAAAATGAGAAAATGGAACCACAAATTTTAAAAAAATAAAATAAGTGTGTGCACAACAACTCCGTATATCATTCATAGATAAAGTTTATTCATTCCATGAATTCAGAAACGTGATTTCGAACACTCTAAGAGCAAATTGCGAACTTTAAACACAAACTAAACCTCTCCTGGAGACCTGCATTAATCATGAATTCAAAAAATGAGGAACGATTTTGCGAAATGAAGATGTTGTGGATCGCTGATTATAAATTAGTATTAAACAAATGCAAAGAATTCATTTTCCAATGGTTATTTGTGCTCCGAACTGAATAATAATTTAAAGTAAAGTCTCTTGCTTAATGATACGAGTCAATTAATGAATTCAGAAAATGCATAAGCAGCAAGGTACCCGATGTTTCTCCTTTATTTATTCTACAGTCCATGTCGTCTATTTCCTGCCAATCGCAAATAAAATTGAGAAAGAAGATCACTACGACAACGCAGTTTATTAGTAACAGTCCGCCTGATGATGGAAGGTACCTGGATAAATATAATGGTCTGTAGCTGTAAGTGTCTGGTTTTTATCTACAGCTATTTCAAGTGAAATGATTGAAACCGATCTAAATAGATAAAGAATAATTTGTCCCAGCTGTACGAGTTATTGTGCCCTGGAAACGGCAACACGAACGCTCTTTTCGGAGGAAACATAGGGGCGATTTAAACCGCGAGAAAGTGGACTTTTCAACTACCTGCAAACTCCGGCAATGCATAGAGTGAAAAACCAAACATTTTCCTATTGGCCGAGATATGGATACTCACATCGATTGAAGCAGAAACATTGGATAAATGGGCATAGGACTTAAGATAATTGTTAATGCAAGGCAGAAAATAAGGTAACTGCAGATTTTGCAATTATACGCAGTTTCACAATCAATATTTTACAATAAACACACTTTATTCAAATAAAGTTGTAATTTTGTGCCGATGTATGGTTTTTTGTACCGGAACATAAGGAAATACAACTAAATCACACCATCCAAATTTCATTCCATTTTTACCATTTTTGGATTATTTGTGTTTTTTTGGCCAGATGACTGATGCGCAGCCTTTAATTCAATCACCTGCGTCCTAAATTCAACTAATGCTATATATATTCTTGGTCTCAAAGAGGATATTTTCTTTAAATAATCACACTTGACAACAGGTGAAGTTTTAAGGGCAGTTATGAGGTGAAATTGTACTATTCATCCTTAAAATATCTGACCAACTTATCATTAAATTTGCCAATAGCATTCAACCGTCAACGAAATATTTTAGGAAATTTAAGTAATTTCTCTTAAAGGTTCAGCCAAAATTGTGTTTTTATATCACCCGTCATCAAAAATACATCCGAGATAAAGGAAACTAATGGTTTTCTCAAAATAATCAGAATTGATGCGTGAGATAACCAAATACACCTATTTTTTCCTTATCACTGACAGCATTTTCATGCGGCATAAGTCAGATAAGGAATTAGAATTAATTCGTCCGCTTGCTCTCCATCCCACGTCTATCGTTGTGTTAAGCAAAAAGGAAATTAAATGAACATCAACTCTTTGGGAATTATCAGTTGAGAGCCCTAGCGGTCTTAATAAGCTTATGTGAAGAACAACACGCTAAGTTTACTGATAAAGTCACTGGGATTATTACAAATAAAAAGACTTTGAGCCCTTTAAAACTCAATTTCGATTAAAATAAAAGTTGTGCATATGGAAATTTAGAGGAGTGAAGTCTTATTGAATTGAGTGAGAGGTAACAGCACTAGTGAAAATATCAGTGGCTTCTTAAAAGCATCGGCATGACATTCGATGTTATTTGAGTGGTGGATAAATTTGGCATGCTTGAAATAGCGAATTAAATGACTAGTCGTCTGTAGTGGTGGTGGTTGGAAAGTAATGAACTGGCTTCAAGAGGTAAATGAAATTCTAACGAGTTCTACCTCTGTAAGTCACGATAAAGCTGTTATACTAAAAGTACTGAAATACCTAAATTTAACCTTTAATAGATCATTAAATAGTAACTATAATTTAAATTTCATTATTACTCTTGAAAATCATATAAATTTATATTTCGTAGAGTAACATCCCAACTAAAATTGTCCAGTTTGGAGCGACGGAAAGTAAAGTGAGAACATCTAAAGAGTTCAACGTTAATTGACATATCGATCTATGCTTTCACTTGGTCATGTTATAATATTATCGCTATTCTATCCTCAGGTCCCCAGCTTAGTTCATTTCAACGACGTTCTGAACTTATCAACCCATTTGACTGTCTTACTAGCTAGTGATGATACCTCAAACTCCAGTTAAGGACTTAAAAACTGTCGAGGCATCGTAAAGACTGGATTCTTGTAACATAACCATGGCAAATTCCTCTGCGGTTCTGTCAGTATGAAATAGAATGAATAAAGTGATGTCAAACGTTCTGGTGCTCTTTTTCTTTAATGTATGGTTTCGATTTATTTATAACTATGATTATCTCATAATTTCCTCCATTTAACTAACGATTTTCTTTTCATTAAATACAAATAGGATAATGTACCTATTTATGGCATGTTGCCCATTTCAGATCAGATGATAATTTGTCAAATGACTTAATACTTTTTGTCATTCTACCTATAATTGGAATAAAACATGTTGCACACATAGTTACGTGAGTTGGTAGGTGCTGATATCTACCTCTTAGTGACAGACTGTTCCATTTCCGGGATATCGGTGACTAGGACCAGACAGCAAACAGTATTCTTCTGTTGGGGCTGAAGAGTCATCACTGTTTGGTTTGTTAATAAATTACCTCTTTTGAGAAATATGTTACTTTTACTGTAAATAATGAGACACTCTGAAATAAAGTTAGACAATCTGTTGCCAAATGAGGAGACTGAATAAAAACTAAGGTTTTAGTTTCAATGCAATGAAGAGAGAAAGCATAGAGAAATGTGCTACAGTGATCTGTGTTCACACACTTTCTGGATAAGTAACCAACCCCTGCACACGTGCCGGTAGAGAAGATAGATGAATTCATATATATGCGGTGATTGGCATGACTAAAAAATGGGACAAGAGAGATTCTCAGTAGGATAACTTCTGGAATCAAGGCAAGAATTGGAAAGCACCTGGATAACTTTAAGAAGAAGAATATTTTTTCTGAAAATTGTAAATAATCTCCACCCACTTATAAGTTAGGAATTACATATTTAAGATGGCAAATTTTAAATTAATGTAGTCGAAGCATTAAAGAGCAACTCCTGTCTACACATTATTTCGAAATAAAAGGAGTGGCTGAATCGATTGCGCTCATATTCATGCTTCAAGCTCAAATCGATCTGCGAAACATGCGATAAAGGGATAATTTAATTGTTTTAAGTTTTATAGGCTTCGTTTTATTTAAACAAACAACGATTAAAGAATGTTTAAAATACCTAGTAAAAGCCTGTAATGCAATCAGATGTGAACATATGGAGATAGACCGGTAAAATCTCAAGTATGGTAAAGCAAATCAAATAAAGATCCAAATAGTACTTGTGTTGAAGGATTTGAATCTTCAAAACGCGGCTCTATATTCACTATATTTTGTATGTGAAAATAGGTTAATTAAAAATAATACCACAAGGATGAATGCAAAGGTTATTGCGATAAAATATTTTTATTTTAACAATTTTGTTGAAATTAGAAGTTTGACCTTAGCCAAGAACATCTTTCACAATTATGTTTATCTGACAGGAAATCAGTGAGTAAAAAGAATTATTTTTTGGGATAATGGTAATCTATTTAATTGAGTTAGTGATACTTGTTATTTATTTATCGGGTAGAAGTACGATCATTCACAAATGGGGAATAATCCCAGCATTCTATTTTAAAAAATAAATAGAAATATTGACAAAATGAGGCCAAGACTATGCTCATGAACAGAAGCACAAAAAAAGATTTGATGTAGTAGCGACCATAAAATTACGTTTTTATTTATTTTAGGCAGTTTGTCTTTGCTCTCTTCCCCTCCCATTAAACGATTCCAAAATCAGAAAAATGAGGAATTGAAAAAGTGGACCCACCTCATTGATCCAATAAAGCTTTAAGTCCGGACGACCTGTGGCAGAGCATTTCAGACTGACTGGACCATTCACCACGGATTCGAGTTGGGCTGGCAAGGGCGTAATAACTGGGGGCTCTGTTGGATGGGAAATTATATTAGAAAAATAAAGCCAGGAAATAATTTCAATATCTATATTGGAGGATTATGAGGATTTACCATAGCCTATTGCATTCAAAGAGAAGCAAATATTATTTAAATTTAAAATATTGTTTACATTCGAACATAAAAAAGCTTTTTCAATGTAAGTTTTAAACTAAACAACCACCAAAATGAAGTTCAATTAAGAAACCAATAATGTAAAGCTGTTTAGCCCTATCATAGTGGGAACGACATTAAAAGCGTTAATTTCTCAAAATCAACTTCATTAGCTTAATTTTAAAGTCAAAATTCCATACAAACGTCTTTCGGAATATAACAATTTGCTCTACGCTCTAAAGATTATCGCAGGGACTCAGAACCGATGTTAAAATTGCAAGGTAATATTAATCAAGTAGATAAATGACTGACCATATATTTTAATAGTAATTGTCTCAGTGGCAATAATAGTCCCAAGACCCATTTCATCGATAAGATCGCATTTGAATTGAAGATTGTTATCGGAAAGATCGGCACCTGGTTGTTCCTTCTCAATGCACAACGATTTCACTTGTTCTGATTTGTCCACCATATAGTAACCAGGGTGCGAATCAAAAAAAGCACGGCTGCTGGCATCGACTTGCTTATATATCGTCATCATCCTGGAAAGACTACGAAGTCTTGTAAGACCATGGCTGAAAACCAGAGCTTGATTTTCTAAAAGGGAATCATTCTTCGGTTATATCAGGCATTTATGTAGTTAAAATAACATTTTCATTGCATTTAAAATTTTTGAAAACTAAAATAAATCGACTAACCTTCTAGATTTAATTCACAGCAGAATTTGACTTTCTCTCCCGTTTTTACGTAAACATCTCGCTCTAAATATTTGACTTAACTGAAACTTGATACGAAATACCCTTTGTTTCAAGTCCAAAACAAGTTGAAAATAATGAGCAATACAATATAAATAAAGAAAACATTTTTTAGGAGGTTGGTCCAATAATCAAATTGTCGCCTAAAATTAACGAGTACCCAAATGGCCTTAAAATTAAACTAAATTAATATGTGTGGAGCATTTAAACAAATGTGCTAATAACATCAAATTCATGTCCACTTTAGGTTTTGCAGAAAAATATTGACATAATTTTTTAGTGAACCTAACCTTTAAATTTAATCATATGTTCATTATAATATTTTGAATTCCCATCTTTTTGGACTCATATGCATATTAAAAATTTCCTAGACCAACGTACTTATTCACATATAAAAGTTGATTGCTAAAGATGAAAAATTGAAATCTTGTGCGATCTATATTATCCTATTTTTGTGCTTATATTTTATCAATGTTCACTTCTAATAGTTAAATTTAATTAGCCAACTGATGAAATCGTATGGCTATTTGTTCCATCTCTTTTTATTTGTCATTTGTGATTTCCCAATGTTAGTTATTTGGTGTCAGCGAAATCGTTGACATCTAACGTGCAATCCGTTTGATGGCATTTCTAGTTTTTGTTAATGATGGCGATACGGAACTGTCTTCCAATTTTGTCAGACGTAAAATAAATCTTCACTTGTTCGAATCTTAATCTTAAATAACAGAAAGAAAAGAATTAAAAGAATTGTGAGCAAAGTTATTGTTCTAGTGCTTTTGGAATCAAAAGTTGTTTATGACAGTGCTAATTACCATATTTGCTGCCACTAATTATGAGAGCATAGTAAAATTAAATTAATGAGTAGAATCGGAGCTAACATAAACCTTTCATATCTTGTTTTCACGATACTCTTAGAAAATACGAATCTCAATTTATTCGTATCTGTCCTTTGTCGTCCCAGCACTCTTTTGGTACTATAAATCAGCGATTAAAATCTGCCAGTCGAGAACGAGAGTTTCACTATCAAAGATTTTAGCCAAAGAGATCAAGGTCTGTGCTTAAAGTTCACTTTGTAGATCATCTCTCCGAGTTATCGGTAACAGTACATGATTGAGATGCCATGAAGAAAAGTTTGCTTTGAAATCTATTTTATTGACCAATAATTTGCCCAAGCTTGTCAGGCTACTTTCGAATATTTCTAACGATTTGAACAGCTTGTCTTATTCCACCGATGCTGAGCTACTTCATAATATCATAGTCACACGAATGGATAGATATTATGGATGGCCACATTTGTCGCATTACATCCATTATCTTTATTTTAAACCCGACTTTTCGGGTAGAAATTGGTCTATCTTAAATCTATACATCCAAAATACTGTTATGGCCCTTATTTCTAAATGAAACATATTTTACCCTAGTGAGTAAAAGTGACTTGCTAGTGCTACACTTTTAAGCACAGAAGCTGTCTGCAGGAGCAGATACCTATCTCTCTTCTTTTTAGTTAAAACTACTTTTTTGGAAGAATGTGCCTTTCAAACATTTACAAATTAACAAATTGGAGTTAATGTACTGTGCAGCTCTCTTTATTTTAGATTTGATATTTGTATTCTAGTAACAAATTATGTTGAATGTAATTTAATTTGAATATTTTTCGATCATCTTTCTCTTCACACTTCTTCCTTCAAATTTTACACAGCACCATACAATAACAATCGGATGGAAATGTTCATTTTAAATCCTTCCTTTAAAAGGTCATATGGGTCTTGTCTCGACGCATGGATTTATATTCGACTATTGAAATGCCGAAGTATGAATATTAGTGTAGTCACGTGCCCAGCAAATCAGTTATAACATATTTGTCATCAGAAGCAAACGTCCATTGTTAAATAAGTTTATTAGATTGAAAGATAACAAAAAATTCGATTTTTATGGATATACTGATACCATTATAAACCAGTGTATCCGATCCAATTTTCATAACTTTGTAGCACCTCTGTGGCTGTTGACCATGATGTATCATTTAAATGGCAGGTTACCTAATTAGCCCTGTCGGGTTGGTGTGAGTTTTGTGTGAGACGCAGCGCTAACATGGGTGAACCAATACACCCCATGCGCGATAGAACATTCTGAAAAGAGCATCGCGCTACTAATCCCGAAATCTTCACGTGCGACCGTGAAATCACAAGTGCAGGGATTTTTCAGCCAAGCAACAATCAACTGCATTTAATGACTAAGCTCTGTGTCATATATTCAGCCCAAATAAAGGTGTTCCACGTCATATCGTTGATGCAGCTTGACTAACTTCGTGAGCCTTTGCATACTAAGGAATCTTGCCAAAGGGATTACTGAGCATAAGTCAGAGCTTATTCGTGTAGCAAGCCGCTACAGTTTTGACACGCGGTTCTTCCTTAGTATCTCTGTCCTCTCAAATGCGCTATTTGAATGATGGAAAAATAGTAGGAATGAGGATATAATAAATTTCTGTAATTTTTCCCCTATTTAATTATCTTCGAGGTCTATAGCCATCGCTTTATCCGTTTTTTTTTTTATTAAGTGAAGGAAATGTTGAAAAGAGAACAACTTATAAGGCAGATTTTCATCAGTACAGTGTTTTCATCTTCCTTTGCACACTGTTGTAAATAATTTCTCTTTTCACAGGTCGATAAAATAATGGCCTTAAATGTGCTTAATGTATTTGCAGTTATTTTGTCCTCAAGGCAATTATTTTGCACTCATAAAAATAAGTTTAACCAGTTAAAACTAATATATATACCGGTATAGGATTGGATACAGGCCAATGCTTGGCCGTCTGACTGGCTATTAAGAGCGTTAGCGATAATTACTTTAGGGGGTGGGGGTACTACATATCCAGGTGTGAGCGTAGAATCAACGGATTTGGTTATTCAAAGCCAGAGATATGGATATTGCGAATTTTTTCCTATCGAAGATATTCAATTCGGCCTTGCAACTTGAACGTTCTTTTGTAACATCGATCAACTCTTTATAGCCTCCATTGTAATGGAAACTGTGCAAAGGAACAATTCAATTTGCATTTTGGAAAAAATAAAAACACCACTGCAAAAAAATAGATCAACAATTGAATGACGTAATGCTTTAGGAACGCTTAGTCTATTCAGGAGGAGGTCATGGAGTAAAGAAAGCAGATTCCAATCAGAGTCAAGACATCCTTGACGTGGAAGACGCTTTATTTTTGGAAGGAGAGAACATATTTGGCATATTATTGGCTGTCTAGGTAGCCAATAATTGTAACGACGAGCTCTCGCAGGTGGTCTTGCAAATGCAGATGTAGACGTGGGAATGGAGTAATCAATAGCCCAGTGTACGAGAGATGAAACTTGTCAGCTTACAGTGAGTCTGCAGAAAGCATCTATTCAGTCTTCATAACACAAAGATTTCAAATATTGATATTTGACTCACTTACAAAATTCAAAGTATTTTCTTTCTTAAAAAATGAAGACTAAGAAATGAAAAGCAGTTTCTTATGATTAAATTGCGCAGGTCCATTACTTGCTTTAATTATTTACTTGTAGTGATAACTTCGTTTTAGTTATTTCCCTAGTAAAACCACCTTCAAGAATTTTAGCTAATTCTTAACTATGATCTGCTAATATCTAATTTTCAGTGTGAATGCTCCTTTCTGTAACATAATTTTCTATTTCATAAAGTAGCTTTAAATGGGTCGTAGCATTTATTTTACTTGCGAGTTGAAAGAGCATCTTATGGTTTATCAATGATATTTTTAAAATCATGGTCTCAGTGTTCCCAAAGTCGAACTTAAGAAATGTAGCTGTTTGCCTCTATACCTGGTAAATACAAGTTTGAGTCTGTCTGACACATTTTAGACTAAAGGGGATTGCCAAGGGCATGTCTTCCAACATTTAAGAAGTGATTGTGTGACAGATTGGTACGCGGATAAGCCTTGGCTTATCCTCAACAATCTCTATGGCAAAATTCCCTATTATGGAATGGTTCCCGAAATGAGCTAAGCTAACTCAACTATATTGATGAAACAGAACGAACGAAGTAGTGGAATGCGTTTCTGGAGGTTGCGGTGTTTATAGTTAGGATGTACACGGTATGATGTCTTCGTGTATTTGCTGTATGAGGACACTGACACAGCTTAGTCATTAAAGACGATTTTGTGTACGCTGATCTTGTAATGAATATTGATTGTTGATTGGCTGAGAGGTCTCTGTGCTCGTGTCCTCATTTGCTCCTAATACGACTACCGGCAGGGCTGCGCATTCAGAATGTTCGAGCACATATGAGATTGCTTAGTTTAACTGTGTTAGTTTTGTGCATTCCATAATACTCCCCCTCTAGAGTGTTAGTTGGTTGCTAAAAGTGGAGAAGAGAAAAGGTTGGATAACCAGTTACTGTACATAATCGACCAGTCGAAAGGGGAAGATTACCCTTCGACTACAACGAATGTGAGAAACTTTCGGTCGAGATATGCAGGGCTTTGTTAGGGTAAGGTGAACGGTATAGGAGGGCAGACTAAAATGCATGGAGGGGTGTACAGCATCTTTCGAGAATGGAACAGGAGTATCAGATGGGTGTTTTTTAACGGTGGGTATAGATGCAGCGAGGACAAGGTTAGAGAGAGCAGAATGGTCGTTATCTGAGGGTGGAGGGTGCCGGCCTTAACCTGTCGATTCTTATTGAGACTTTTGTTCCGTTGCGATCGTGAATGAAGTATTTGAATTCGCGTTTAAGAACTTTGGAATTTCCGTCACGGGGTGGCTGTAAAAGTTTCTTCTCAACACCTCGAACAGAAACGAAGGGGCCTATTGTTAAGTCTTTATGAATTTGTGCTAGCCTACCATTCAAACGGCTAGGTTTAGGCGGACAGATCTGAAACGGTCTTTCGATAGGGCGGAATACGACAGGGGGTCTATATTTTCTTTGTCTAGAGAGTCGATAATCATTTCACCAAGCAGCTTAAGAGTTGTACCAAATACAAGTTCTGCAGATCAGCATCCAACGTCTTCTAATTGCAATTGGTATAAATGGAAGACGTCCCGACAAATTCAATTTAGAAGGAGTTGCTATTATAGCGGATTTAAGGTGTCGATGAAAATTTTCAAAAACCCATTGGCATCTGGGGGGATAGGCAGTAGGTCAGATGTGTGTTGAACCTGGAGGATGACCCATTTCCTGAAACAGGACAGAAGTGAATTGGGATCCTCTGCCTGTTTTGATTATGTGTGGGACACCAAATACAGACATCCAAGATTCCACTAGATCTCTATCCACAGGTTCAGAGGAAATTTAGCTAATGGAATCTCGACAGGTCAGCAAGTAAGTCAGTCGATGCAGGTTAATATGTGAGTGAAAGAGATTAGAAGGGGAAGAGAACGCGTCAAAAATTGCCATTAGGAAGAGGCAAAAGGGGAGTGGACTTCGAGTATGATTGTGAGTCTTCCTAGCTTGTCAGCTGAGGCATTTTTTGACCCAGAAGCAAATGTCATGTCGTACGTTTTCTAAATGAAACGGTCGGTAATCAGCTTTGTGTTTGAAAGAGTGGTTGGCTACGACAGTGCATGGAAATGATCGAAAATCTTCCTTCGGTGTGCATTCAGAAAAAAAGGTCTTTACTTGCTGGCCAAAACATCAGAATGGATTTAGGTGACAGAAGTTTTACCGGTAGTCATTCAAAGCGTAAGGGAGGATTGAAAATGATTTCCGGAAATGCTAGATCTGACTTTTCATTAAAAGCAAGTTCTTGAAAGTTTAGCGGTGTTTAGAGGTTTTTATATAGTTCCATATGGAACATTGCATTAGTAACAACTTTACCAAGACCGTCGATGCATCGGATATCGTTTGTGAATAAAATGTTGAGGTCCAAGCTACGGATTTCCCTGGGAGAATGGTGGTCTGCGGGTGCTTGAATAGAGTAACTTAGGGGTTTGTGACCGGTAAAGATAGTGATTTGTTGAAAGTGTTCGACTGCTAAGTAGATAACAAGCAATTCTCTGCCAAATGCATCGTATCTTGTTTCGGTAGACGTCAGTTTTTTCGAGAAGAAGGATAATGGTTGGATTTCGTCATTGAGAATCTGTTGCAGAACTACCCCGACTCCCATTTGAGGTGCATTAGTTCTTAAATGATTCGTGTCCCTCTAGAGGTATCGAGATGATTCAGCTCCCGATAATTGTTCTTTCATTGTAACAAACGCATTTCGTATAATTTAGCAAAACTTATGTTACCATTTTATTGCTCTGTAGGTGACACGAAATTTGGTTAGTGTAAATGGATTCTACTTCTTTTAAGTTAGAGAGATTCATTTTTTAAATTAGAACCAGTTTTTTGATATCACACATTGGCACATATGCAAGATGTGATTGCAACCACGATTTGCATTTACTTCAATATCCAGACTTAGGATAGCGTCTATCGATACTTAATGGCAAAATGGTTCAGTGAGGTTGGGGGGGGGGGGGGGGGGGTGGGATAGAGGAGGACAATCGAACAGTAGTTCACAACGAAGTCAAAATTGAATTTAGAATTTGAATTTAGGAGGCAACGGGTTGTTCACTTTCGTTTAAGGCGAAAATTTCACTCTGCACAATTAAAATGTTTCAGAGCTCACTTTGAATACTTCCTCCTGTGGTATTTTTATTCATTTTTTTCCGCCTTATAGTCACGGTCAAGCAGATGGGATTAACAAAGGCTTACTTAAGGTGAAACGAACAAAGTTCCTATTTTATTTGAGAGAAGCTGGGATCGGCCAAACCCAACTAAGTAAATCCATTAAATGTCACATTGCAATAATCTTATCAGCATTTAACAAAGCAATTTATTTACGAACAGGCCTAAATATGTCAATCAAATGCCCTTTTTAATTTTCAGTAGTCAATATCAAAATGACAATGGTGAAGATACCCTGATTTAACCGATTAGAAATGCTTTTTAGCTATTACCGTGCCTACCTTAAACAACAATTCCTTTACACTCTATCATAGCAGAACATTCTTAATTGTAAAGGTCATTAAAGTTAGATGCGTACGTAGTAACAAAGGACATTATTTCATAAAAATACTTGGGTTTCGTGTTATTTATATCAAATGGGAGGCATCACGATAGTTATCTTAGCCCTTAAGTTGACTTCGGACTTTACAGAGAGGAGGGGAGGAACATCAAAGTCACAAAATGTCGAGAGGGGGGGGGGGAGGGAAAAGAAGAGTGATTCACAGATGTAAAAGAGACAGACAAAAATATGGGGAAAAAGGTAGGGTGAGCACTGTGGAAGCTTCTATAAATCTTACTTCCTAAGTACTTAATCCCCATATTCTAAATAAACTTTTCAATGCTAGATTAACTAATTGACTTCCAAACTGAAAATACGGATATTCGAAGTGTTTATTGGTAATATAAAATTCTACATTTATATCTTATCAATTTCCTCCTTTGCGATGAGCATGCGACGAAGCTATTTACAGGAAAAAAATTATTGACAGTAACCAAAATATCCTCATGAAAAGGAAACGCTAAGAATCCTTGTTAGCAATGCAGAATCGTCCGCTCGCCACAAATGGTAGAAGTTCGCATGTATTTTTAATTATTTTCGTTGAGATACCCTTTCCTAAATGTGCCTGAGAATTACAAGGTGAGTGAATTTATATTGGCCATCTTTAAATTGAACTGTGACAAGTATTTGCTGCAACAAAATGAACTTCATTTTTTTATCGAAGAAGCAGAGTGTAGTTGGGATCAAAGAAGATAGTGACCAAAGAAAAAAAGAGATGTAGAACAAAATAAAAAAGAGGGAGAGGACTGGAGACCCCCCTTTGTACTGTAAGTCGTAAAATGGCCGCCCGTGGATTGGCAGAAAGCTGAGTCAGAGCGAGAGGCGAGAAAAATCGATAATAATACCCTGTGACCTCGATTTCACCACCTGAAGTGTAAATGTGGCAATTCTACACGAGTTTAAGCAAGCATTAAAACGTAAAATCAAGTTCAAACAAAAATGGTTTAACTTAATGCACAGCCCAGTGTATAACCTCGGGAATCCATTAAGTATGGAGGTGGGGGTAAACACTGAACTTGATTAACCCAGTCTGTCGATTTCAGAGTTGAGCCAAAATGTCTGAAGATTTTGAGACTTTGTGAGCTTTGAAAGAGAGAGCGAGTATCTTTTGTAAGAAAAAGTTCCCTTAATAGTCACTGGCTACGAAAAAGCTAAAGAAATTAGGCCTTTATAAAGTGAGAAGGTTGCAATTAAAATAATTGGACTGGTCTGCTAAACCTGAGGACGTATTTTCGTTACTCCGAAAACAGTGTGATCTATAGAAATGGTTGAATTTGGTTAATTGATAGGCGGGAGAATGTAATTTCTTCATCAGAGACTTTGGAAAGATACCCTCAAAATAAAACTTTTGGGAGATGAAATAGCGGTAGTTGTTTAAAAACTCATGAACGTTAATTGACATGACAGTTTAGTTTGCTTCGCTGCTTTCTCCTCTGAATCGATCATTCCGCTTAATACCAGATGCACCAACACAGAAGAATAGACAAATGAATAATTGAGCCAAGATAACAGGGAGAGAAATTTAGGTTAATAATAAGCTAATTAAGTATGATTTTTTCCTTTCATTACATACGTTTTGCATTAGCATCGCATTTTGCAATGCTGTTTTCAAATTAATTGCATTTGGCTTGCTAGAATCCTTTGCCAACGAGTATCATCGTCTTGAGTATACTGGCCGTCAGAAGCCAAAATATATATATTCTAATGTCTTGATTAGTTTTAGCAATTAATCAGTCGGTCACTAGGCAGTAGAATACGAGAACTAAAATTTACCCAACGCTTCAATGGACAAATAATGTAACTGAAATTTCGGAGGACAAAGCAATAAGCAATGTTCGAAACGAAACCAACCGCTAGTCAAGTTAATCAGGAATTTTTTAATACCCTAAGTGTATTTCTAACTCCAAATTGATGCCCTCTCATTCATCTCACCATGGCGCTTCTACTCGAGTTCAGATTTGGTGCTTGTTAGTTCAAAAACTGAACTTACTCCTTCCTTTCGTTTGAATTTCTATGGTAGACATTTGAAAATTTGTCATAAAGACTAATTTTGTACATATTATGGACTCTGTTAAATGTAGGAGAGAATATCCAACAAGAGTTCTTTGAACTAATAAATGGTTTGTTGATGTTGAAGTAACTGAAACATATTATGATTCAAGATAAAGGTATGTATGAGAATGGATACGCAATAAAGTGTAATGGAATTCGGGTGAGACTGATTATGAGTAACATCTGGATGGACAAAAATGTGAAATATGTCAGGCTAATTAGAAAAGTTTGAAAATCCCAGCTTAATTTATGGCTTTGTTTTGATGCCTTAACACTTTAACGCCCTTAGGACCGTACGGTCCCCTTTCAAAATAAGCTCCGTTGGTACTAGACTCGTAGCAGAAGGCGCTATTGCCATTTGAGACATATTCAATAAGTGTCTTTAGCCTTCGCCTGATACTATCAAAACCCATCACATCGGCGTCAGTCTGCTGTGAGACACGCGTGAGTGCGGTTGGATACATTTTTCAAAAAGTAAATTGGGCGTTAAAGGGTTAATTAATTTTATGGAAATTCGTTTTGCACTGTCGCAAGTCTTAAATTGGTCTATTGTACTTATATATGGTACTAACTTTACTCAAAGGGTCCTGTCTGAAGGCAATGGAATAGGTCATATAGATGAGGAAAATGGGGAAGAGGTGAGTGAAAATACGAGGCGAACAGGTAACAATCTTCCTCTACTATCTCCCTGTTTGTTCCACAATTTTTTTATTATTTGCCATTCATTGCCCACAGTACTCGAAGTTGAGCCATCACCATTCCCAGAACTTCAATTACCTTTGATGCGTATTAATAAAATCAAAACTATTCTATTGATTTGACTATTTTTTATCAGAAATACACATTTTATGCCGATATTTTCGTTTTAACTCGTAAAGAACTGTTAATACACCATTAGATTTAACTTCAACTCTGGGGAGAATTTCAATAGGGCGGTTGAAATTGTATAATGCCTGAAATACAAAGAGAAGTGCTCAAGACCGCTAAAAAGTCCTCGAGATTAATTTTCACTGCCACAGAGCAACTAACTTTCACCAAAGTGACAAGGATTATACGAAAAACGTCACTAATTTTGTATGTTATTTCAAGCATGGCACCAATTACCCCCTTCAATAGGTAAGCTCATTTAGTTATAAATTGTGTACCTTTGCAATGATGCCTAATTAGCAGACTTAAAAGTAAAATCTCTCCTTGGTATATCCTTATTCAATCGAAATTTTACCTGCTTTGGAATAGAAACAATGGCACTTGTTCATCAAAAAACATCTATTCTAGAGGAAGAAGTTAGAGTTAGTCAGTCAGCGCTTAGATATGTTTCCGCAGATGTTGAGCTGCAGTCCAAAAATTTTCGCATATGCTGGAAATCAGCTAGTTAGAACATGTCTGCTATTTTAACTTAAAAAAAAGACTGGAAACGGTGATTGGCTAAATCCGTTAGACCCTGCTCAATTCCGAGGTTCACGTCTTTCCAGACGTTTAAATTTCTGGATAGATCATGCGCCTTAGGAGCATCAACTACTAACTTGGTTCACGAGGCATAATGCCGAGACACAAAAATCCATGAACCGACAAAACCAAGTATTCTCATATTTGAGGTGAATAACTTTATCATTTGTGCTTTATGAATAAAGCCGTGATAAACGCACGCAAATAACCTGATTTTCTTTTGGGTTTACGCTTCCATGCCTCATCATTGAGACACATGTTGCTTGTGTAGGTCAAAGTGATTGTTACTCTTAATGGCAGCAGTAATTTTGGAAAATAACGAAGCTGCCTTTTAATTTAACTTTGGGCCATTGGGCTATTGGGCTTATTGCACGTTTATCAGGTTAACGCCCATGTGATCAGCAGTCATTGGTGCATGTCTGTTGGTGTGGGTTTTATTATTATTATCCACAGTTTTAGAAAAAGACATTATTTCTAATTCCAGGAGCAACCGATTCAGTCAACATAAGATTCAATGAATGCTAAAGGAGGTGCAGGAGGGGAATCAAAGAGAAAGTGAGAGTAACGTCAAGGCATCAAAGTGTCTTACTTCATTCAAATTGCACATTCTTGTTATGCGGTACTTATCAAATGAGTTGATCATGTTCCACAATTCAGATTTCATTATTTTTCCCCTGGAAAGAAGGAAACACGTGTCAACATTATTCAGTGCATAGTGATTTGATTTTAAACAAGAAGTGTGGGTCTCATCTTTTTACTTCACTTCTTTCTATGACCCCCATCCTCTCATTTTTGCCCTAAATATTGGACTTTAGCAATAATGTCCAGCCAGGGATCCTGTTGTCCTTAACTAAATTATCCAGACAGTTTAATTCAGACATTTTTGATATCACACATTTTCGGAAAGCTGCAGTTATGATAACAGGTTCATCATCTAATCTATATTCATTTGTGCCAAAAGGTTTTCTGCAATTTGGGATGGCATTAGGATTGTTGGGAAAACTTGCTATAAGCATGCATATTTCGGATGCTATTGACATTGTTCGAGATGCCTAAAATGCAAAATCTGACTAGTCTTAATCATGAGATAGCAACTGAACACGAAGAATAGCAGAATAATTATAGCTGTGACTGAAATGGAATTTTGAGCAAAAATATTGTGATGTTGAAAACGTTACCATATTTCCGGATGATAAACTTTCGTATTGCGGAGAGCACAACCCAGATACTCTTTAAATAAGCAATCTCATACCTTCATCACTTTTTTTTCTTTGGTCACTATCTTCTTTGATCCCAACTACACTCTGCTTCTTCGATAAAAAAATGAAGTTCATTTTGTTGCAGCAAATACTTGTCACAGTTCAATTTAAAGATGGCCAATATAAATTCACTCACCTTGTAATTCTCAGGCACATTTAGGAAAGGGTATCTCAACGAAAATAATTAAAAATACATGCGAACTTCTACCATTTGTGGCGAGCGGACGATTCTGCATTGCTAACAAGGATTCTTAGCGTTTCCTTTTCATGAGGATATTTTGGTTACTGTCAATAATTTTTTTCCTGTAAATAGCTTCGTCGCATGCTCATCGCAAAGGAGGAAATTGATAAGATATAAATGTAGAATTTTATATTACCAATAAACACTTCGAATATCCGTATTTTCAGTTTGGAAGTCAATTAGTTAATCTAGCATTGAAAAGTTTATTTAGAATATGGGGATTAAGTACTTAGGAAGTAAGATTTATAGAAGCTTCCACAGTGCTCACCCTACCTTTTTCCCCATATTTTTGTCTGTCTCTTTTACATCTGTGAATCACTCTTCTTTTCCCTCCCCCCCCCCTCTCGACATTTTGTGACTTTGATGTTCCTCCCCTCCTCTCTGTGAAGTCCGAAGTCAACTTAAGGGCTAATGATAACTATCATTCAAATTAACGAATGAGATTAGGAGACCATTATAGATCGTTGATTTCTGGACTCCACTGTCCTGCTAAGTCCTGCAAACTCGAAATAGTTACCTACATTAAGGTGTATGCCTACTAAGCTCCAAAGCGGTAAACTCAACTCTGCTCACAGCAATTCAAGCCATAGCAACCTAATTTTCTAATACTCCCTGCGGATGTTTATTCCTTCAATCTCCCCTTTTACACTCTCGATGATTTGGGAAAGGGGATTGGTATTTGGTAGACCTTATAAGGGATTCTTGGTTTTATTTGCACATTTACTTTAAAATTACAGAGTCGCTTCCTCTTAAAATTATATGAGCGACCAATGAAAGGCACTTGTGAGCATTTTCCATTTGGCAAGAGTAAAGTACACATTTAAGTACAGTGCCACATGCAAAGGAAATACACGAACCTTTCACGAAGACAACATTTCTTCTACCTCTACCACCAACTTTAACCCTTTACTTAGAGATTACTTCACGATTGTTTTAGCTAAGATGCCTCTCGTAAACATATAAAAACTAATTGTACTTCTTCTATCTTGATATATTTGTAATAGCCCTTTCAGCCACTACAAGGAATGCAGCTGAAATTTTCTCTCCATTATTTTTAGAGGCCTTCAGAGGCATACTGAATAACTGGGCGTGCATTTGACTGTCAGACTCTCTTCAACCAAGAAAAACACCGACCGGGCAACGAATCTCATCACTTTAAAGTGTAATATAAATATGGATACTGTTAACCTCAAGATAGGATTTGTTTATATCAAATGGTAGGCTTTATGATAGTTATCAGTAGCCCTTTACTTGACTTCGGACTTCACAGAGAGGAGGGGAGGAACATCAAAGTCACAAAACGTCGAGAGGGGGGGAGGGAACAGAAGAGTGATTCACAGACGTAAGAGAGACAGACGCAAAGGTAAAGGAAAAAGGTAGGGTGATTTCTGTGGAAGTGGTCAAATATGACATACAGTGCGGTCATGGTAGTTTGAAGTCGGAAGACAACTGCCGATTTATGGACTTATTTTTGCCGTATAAGTATACGTTGCCCAGGGTGCATATGAGGTAGGTCTATCGTACACCCCACCTCAAGATAAGATGGTAACGGGGATTTTTTTCTTAATTTACGTCATCCGTTACCATATAGGATTGACGATATCTGTCTAGTTTATTATTATTAATTCACAGAAATGCCAAAATAATTTACACTTTTCTAACTCTGTTAAGTAGATAACTTCGGATAACAGTAAGTCTGGCAAGCGATAAAGAGGAGGGAATCAAGAGGGTTGTAAGGACAACATCAAGATATCAGACTGCATCACTTGCTCTTTGAAGCTGAGTTGTGCGCCCCAAAATTCAAATTTCACGATTCTTCCCCTGCATTACAGCAAATGCTTGTCATCGATACTCGACGCTTATCGACTGATGTTATTGCATCAGGAAGGGCTGGTCATTTGGCCACTTTGCTTCATTTTTTCCCCAACTATTGCGAAGGTAAACAATCTCATATAAGTTACACCCCTAAGCTGACAGTTTAACATTTCAGACTAAATTTTTAATTTGGTAGAGCACTGTAAGCTGTGTTCCAGTATACAGGCTTTTCTCCTGTTTGCAGACAGCTTATCGGATTCCTTCGTTGTGAAATTAAGTCTCCAGAATTGGCATTCTTAACGACTACTGGTTACAAGGTTGATTCGTTTTCTCTGCTTGCTCTAATAAAACATAGTTTGGTTTTTGCATTAGCTGCATCCGTGAAGTTAGCTTAGTTCCTTTCCATCTTGTATATGCGCATCTTCTAAGTCAGAACCCCAAGTTAATCACACAATCCCGTAGGATTTGCTAATGATCAACAAGCATAAAACGTAATTCTGGACACACCCTTACTAAAAGTTTAGGTTCCCTAAAACGAACAAAGACTGAGAAGAATAGAAGATACTGCGGTATATTTTATTATAATTATAGCTTCTAGTTTCAGTTCGCCCAGAAGTCTATTTATAAGAAGGGTACTGCAAGCTGGCACTTGTTCGATACAAAATGAGCGCTAAATGCTAACAAGTAGAAGAGGAAGAAAATAATTTTAGAAGAGGCGGATTATTTAGAAGTGGATTGGATCGATTGGTGCTTGTTTAGGAAGAGTACTTGGCCAGGAAGTCTTTGTGGAAATCTCCCAAATCGGCCATCACTTGACGCATCACTGCAACCGATGGGAGAATTGTGGTTCTGAAAGGTGGAAAGTGGATTTCATTCACACGTTTTCCGAAAAAGGAGATAAATAAAAAAGGTTAATAATAATCATCTTGGTGTTATTTTGACTCCAGGGCATTAAATGAAAATTATTATTCATCTTTCAATTTTGATTCACGATATAAAAGTGGGAACGAAAATACTCGACATTTTTTTTGAGGGAGAGGGGAGAAAAAGTCGAAAGAAATGTTTCACACCATGGTAACCAAATATCCGGGATACTACCAAGAAACCACCCATATTAAAGGCAACATTAAAATATTATTTGTTTTAAATTAAGTGTGTGTGACACGATATAATAGAATTTCCACTCTCATTTGCAACGCCTTTATATTAAACTTGGAGTTTTCTCGTGATCTCATTTGCAATAAGAAAGTTGGCAAACGCGAGATCACGAAAGGAAGAAAGTTAACTCATCATGGGACAACCTTATGAACTGCACACATGCATTTAAAGTGCAAACGAACGCAGAGCACATATAAAAACATGTGATAGGTCAATAGTTCTGAAAACATAAACACTATGTCCTGCATATCAACCTCTTTCCTGCCACGAGCACTTTCGTTTCTTCTAAGTTTCAGCAAATAACCTAAAGAGAGAGATCTGAGCTCACAATTAAGTAGTTATACATGGAAGCATATTTGAAACACCAACACTAGTTATTTCATCCAAACGTTCACGAATTAAACCAAGTCCGAGCGTTATTTCAATTCGGGTCAATATAATTTCTGGACATAGGATGCGATTCTCTATTTAAATGTTAGGACGTCGCATAACCAGAAAAAAGTTTTCACAAGAGAATGCCTAACTTGCAGAAGCGGTGGATCCGACGAAAATGAATTTGGACGAGCAATTTTACAGTTGCAAACAAACCCTACCAAGAAGTAATAACTTTATGTCCTAGCAGACTTTATGTCTTTATTAGCAGACGCGTTTATTTGCAGTTCTATTGGATAGTGCTTCGTCCAATTAGAAGTAGAAGGAAATAAAGTGGAGTTCTGTAAGAAGTTTTAGTCACGTGACAGGGGCCACGCATGCATGTGATGTAGTTCTCCCGCCAACCGAGATTTTGCGATGGCTTTTCTGGAGGGTTATTTCAAACATAGATATATACTCCACAAATTAATCATGCATGGCGTCTCATAAACACGCGCACACACATGACTGACGACTCATTATTTTTAAAGAATACAATAATTTGAACTCTCCTAGATACGTAAATAGGAGAATCAGAATACAAATAACTTAGGATTTAAATTGAATAGCTGTTTCCATCCTTAATTTCAATACTATGTAACATCTAACAGACTTGGCACTATGATTTGGTATTAGACGTAGTAATGCTTGAGAGGTTAGCGATAAAGAAACCAGACCAAATATTTCCGACCAGATATTGTGAATTAGAAGTGTTGACAAAATACTTACCAAAGTAAGCCCAGCTTAACAAACTTACCGGGTTTTAAGCAAATCCAGTCTCAGAACTTCTACACTAATGGCTCGCCTATCATTTTGGAAAAAGGATATTGAGAAAACAGTTGCTGACGCTCCACAGCAAAAGCAAAACAACATTTGAAATATAACTATACAAATTTGTACAGTTGCGGCCGATCTTATCCATAATTCAAAAGGAAATTGTTATGAACCCACTCACCAAACATTGAATTTCAATAAGATGGGAATGTTTCCCACAAATATACCGGCTCCACATCAGACTAAACGAAGAATTGGGAACTTGGTCGGATAGATATTATCGAGTAGAATGGCCCACCATACAATCATAATTTATCAGGACCAAGTCGCATACGTATTAAATGTCTTGGGGATGAAACAAGAACTAAGTAGATGCGGGATAGTCCGCAAAAGGACAGTATTTGCAAGCACTCATATTGGAAAAAAAACCATTGTGTAAATATGCTAGCATGGAATATGTAATATTGGTTCACTAGCTGATAAAAAGGAACCTCCATCCAGTATTCATTTAACTTTCCAATTGCGGTGTATTAACCACCTCGAGTTTGCTTTTACCGGCTGCACATTACCAAAGGTGGATAAAAGAACACTATATCTCGAAGACAAAACTTACCGGAAGTGGTAAGTACCAGGTTGTTGACCGAAGCCAGATCCAGGAACGAAGCAGATACCCTTCTCTTCAAGAAGATTCAGACAATAGAAAAAGTCCGGTTCCATGCCTTTTTCCTAAAGGCGATCAAAGGAAAGCATATTTTTAAACAACTTCATCTTTAAAGTGGTACATTAGTAAACCAATAACCAAAATTTGGAAAGCGTAAATACCGAAAAATCATTTTCCAGAAGTGAAACAATTTTGCATTTAAAAAAATTCGACAGCCGGCTTTATTCCCTATCCATTTCTTGGTTTGCAGAATTTTGGGTAAACAGAGGGATGTAATGTTCCTAATCGCATAAAACAACCAATACGATTAAAGTACGTGGGCAGGAAAGAGAGAGGAGAAATACTGGTCCAGCCCTCGCGAAAACCCCTGCGAGAGACGAAATTAGAAGAGTGCCGTGGAGCGGCAAACTGTGGTTTGACTTTGAAATAAATCGGAAAGTAGACGATATTCAATGCACACTGAAATGGTTAAATATGGCTAGCTATAATATTATCACCAATAACACATTGTATAGCTCGAGGGGAATACCTTACCTTTGATAATTTCGGCACTTCAGCCAAAATATTTTAAGATGGACATGATCAGCAGGTTTCCTAAGTTCCATACTCTTGGCTGTGAAGGAAACTTATGACAAAAAAATAATTAACATAGTCACTCTGAGGGAAGTCAAATTCAGCCAACCCAAACAAGGGAACGGAAAGATAATTGAGACACTGAACAAGATCCTTGAGAACAAAAATTTCGATTTGTCAATTTGATATCAACAATTATCGCTAATCGCAACAATTGTACTTATATTGTACCAGTTAACTTCTGGCCTAATATTAAATACCCAACAAACTGGAGTGTTAGGTGCTTGTACCCTAAAACCAAATGTTTATAATAAGTAAAGCTACATTTTCTTAAAGCTACAACATCCAAGATTTAATCACGACATACTATCATAATTAATAGGCCAATAAATGAAGGGAAGAATAATTGCATAATAGCCTCCACACAAAACAAACCTTGGCGGCAGCAATAGCCTTAGGAGGGAGACGAATTTGTGGGAAGGCATACATGGCACCCTGCACGGCATTGCAAGTCACTCCCTCGAGAGCATTGAGGGTGTCGGTTGTGAGTTTGGCCTTCACCTTCAAGTCAGCCAAGACGGAATCCCGCTCCTTCACAAAGACCTCATACGATGGCTCGCCTTCTCTTGGCGGATCGCAGATCACACCAATCATGACCTTTATGAGAAGAAGAATGACAGTTGTTTGCTCATTAGAATAATAAACAAAACGGTTTATGTTAAGAGCGTGGATATTGTAACATAAAGAAAACTACCTACAAAAAACTCAAAAAGAACACGTCGCCACTCAACGACATCTTAGTACATTCTGCCAATTACAACTGTTTAGATGGGCAAAGGAGACCAATTTTACGACTGAGAGAATTCAATCATATCATGAAAATAGACCGCACAGAACTTAACTTCATGAATATAGTAATACATGTATTCTAACGATTTCATATGTTTTTATTTACAGGATTATTGAGGAATCAATATTTGTACTAGGAGTTATTAACCCTTTAACGCTCGATTTATTTTTTGTGATCTAACAAATTTTCCCACTGTTTTCCCTTCTGTTACGAATCTAGTACCAATGAGCTTATTTTGAAAGAAGACCGTACGGTCCTGCAGGGCGTTAATGGGATAAAGATAATAAAGGAGAACAAACCCTGAAATCCAAATTGTGGAATATTAGAAAATGACATAGAGCCATATTTGCTTTAACGCGGACAACCTAATGGCTATGGAATTCGAGTGAGGTCTTTGGTGACCTGAGTTTATTCCTTATCACTATTGAAGCATTTCCATTCCTTACAATTTCTTCTGCTTTGATGTTTTCATATCAAGACCACATAGAATGAGCCAAATGACTAGTAGAAAATTTGGCAAGAGAGATGAGACATTTGTAGTCGCTCGAAGCTCGTTAATTAACCTTCAGTAATTGGGATGAATACCACCATTGAAGAAGTGATTGAATGCTTTGTTTTTTGACCAAATGTTCTTACCAAGAAGGATAGCAAAAACTCATTTTCTTAGGTTGGAACTAAAGATATAGGAAGACTGCAGGCTATGTCTTTTAAAATAGTAGTAGTTGAAATAGCCTTTGAGAAAGGAGATAGGAGCAATGAACGTTTTCTTATTTCCAGCGTCTAAGAGAAAATATTTAAGCTTGCTATAGGAAACAGTCAATGCAATTAACCCTAACAAAAGAACGACTAGTTCAATTTGGACACAGTCTGCCAATCACACAATTCATTCTAACCCTTTAAAAATCAAGCTTTAATTCGATTAGTACTTATTTCTTGTACTCCTAACCAAAAGTGCAACCATTCGACCAAGATATCTAAAGTTATGATAAGGTGCTCATACTCTTCGCCTTTTATTACTATAATCCGGCTTAGTTATTTTCCAGTCATCTCACTGGAATATTGATTTTAAGGAATACTGAGCGGAAAAATTATGACAATGTTCGTTAATTGAGAGGGCACAACATTTTGTAACATTATCTGTTAGTCCAAATACGTGCGCAAGTTTTTGGGTACGTCCATTAACTTTAACGTTGGCCCGATATGTCCCAAACTATGTTCGATCAAAATACAGTTAATCTATCTGATACATGAATTTTGATACTTTCACGAAATTGACTTGAATGAATTAGTACGTAACGATGATTAGCGTTGAAGGATTTTGATCATTTTCCCAAACTTTATATGCTTTAAACACTTGCCTAGCCCATTCGAACTAAAAGATGGGTTTGTATTCATATCAGTTGTAATTGTTCGATGTTCAATAACCAACTTAAAATTTATTGAAATAAAATTTAGAGCACTCCTTGAGCCTTTATGGAATAATATCGTTAGGTTCGGTTGGAGACTTAGATTTGAAGGCTACCATATGAGAAGAAGATTCAGAATCCTTGATGTATTATATTAATGACTTTTAAAAGATAGCTCGAATACATCTAATCTAACTAAGAGAGGTGGTCAAAAGCGATTTTTCATCAGAAAAACAGTCAAGTATATCAGTTAAGAAAACAAAGTAGCAGTGCTCAAATGCTGCGCGAAAAATAACACAAGTTATGCAAATGAAATGGTAAAGGACAACTAAAACAACGTGAAGATTGCAGTCAGAAAACGGATCCACAAAGAGATGTCAGATATGCTGAAATGAAACTTAGTAGACCCACCTGACCCAGAACAGCAGGGCAGAGACGAGCAGATAGGTACTTGAAGAGTTGTGCTTGCACATCAGGGTCAAAGTTGATGAGTTCACAATAGCCTCCACGGAATCCACACTCCCCCATGTATCCCTTGCTAGCAGACATGAATGAGGCTAGTTCCACGCTGTCAGCATACTCGGGACCCATGTCGTGGAGTACCTTCTTGAAGGATACCCAGGGAGTAGCAACGGGGTCGTAAATGTTGAATTGATAAACTTCATCAGCAAGAAGAACCAGACCATGGCGTTTTACGAAGCGAATGATATCCTGGGAAAAGCAAAGAATAAACAAATAAATAATGAATCCCTGCGCACTTTGGTTAATCTAAAGTAGAAGAATGCATTAAATGTTATTTATGAAATTGCCACTACCAAGATTTATTTAATTTTAAAAATTAAACTTAAGATACTACATAGAGTTCTTCAAATAACCTGGAAAGTATTATCAACTAAACAAAGATAAAAGATAAAATTGTAACAATCTGAACTCATCTACAATGACGCGGTGTTTTAATGTGTCGCTGCTCATATTGAATTGTGAGATCAAATATATAATGCGAAGGATGATGTATTCAATTTTCATAAAAGAATATTCGTCAGGGTAACAAGATTCCTTCTAGGTGAATTGCAACTGTGGGCATTCATGGCGTATGTGCTAATGGTGCAAGCGCACACAGTGAGCGGAGTCGCCAACCGCATTGGCCAAGTTTGGCTAATAAATGGTGCAACACAATTCGAGTTCCCCATCAGGAAGACTCCGTAATGCCATTCTCCTCGCAAAACGAGCTAGGAAAATTATTATCACGAGTCAGTTGTTAGCTGGCCGTGAACAGAGTCTAAGTAACTGATCCAAAATAAAAGGACATAGACGCAAAGACCATTTCATTTTTTTAAATCCTTTCGCCTTTTAGAGCATAACCTTTTTACGACGAATCTGGAAAAATACCTCAATTCCACATGCCTTCCTCTTAGCTTATTCAAAAGTAAATGCATCATGTCTTTATACCACAAGAACGGTCCCTAATTTCAATCGCTCTATAGAAAGATAGCTTAATTTTCTAAATCGAGCAACATACACCAAGGATTTTTAAATAAACTACTTGGTTTTGGCCACTTGTCTGATCTGCTTTGAAACAACACGATTTTTTCCAAATATATAAAATCAACTGTTTAAGAGGAACCCAAAAAATCACATTGTTATGCCATTGAGGGCAAGTATTCAGCGTTAACTACCTGCTCCAAGTTTCCTCGATTAAAGTAGTTAATGATGCCCTTAGAACACTCATGTTCCCTTCGAATCCTCAAAATTGAATAAACTCTTATTATATGCCAATTCCCCAAAATATAAATACCACATGTCTTAACGAATTTGGTCTAATCCTATCAATATTACGAACAATGCACCAATCTTCTAGCAATTAGACGAACCTCCATACACTGTCTTGAGAGAACTTGTCCAGTAGGATTTCCAGGGTTGATGACAACAAGAGCACGAGGTTTACATTTAGCCTTCGCCTCAGCCAACGAACGCTCCAGCTCGACAATATCAAGATTCCAGTTGTTGGATTCATCTAGATAGTAATTGATCTGGTAAGCGTTGTACTCAGAATTGGTGGCGGAGTAGAGGGGATACTGTGGAATGGGCACCATGACACCAACACGGTCTGGTCCGGGTTGAGAGGAAGAGAGAAGAAGCAGTACAGCCTAAAAGAGAATGCCATGGATTAAATGTCTATCAATGAAACTCGAATGACCAACGATACCAGTAAATGCTAGTAAGCCTGTATTCTTTTTCATCATTCCTCTAAGTAAGATGGTGTTGGGAAATATGATGCTACGACCAACATATAATCAAAGAATACCTTTATATGTGTAAGAAATTAAAAATTAAGACATAAACAATCCGTTGCATACTGGAATGAATGTAAGAGTAATATGAAAAAATATTAGTTGAAAAATCGGCAGAATAATGCTAAGATTTGAAGGATAAACCGTATGAAGCACAATAATAATTTATGTTTACCGAAAGAACTAGGTCACGAGAGGACGATAAAGAAATAAAACCAAATAAATTTTCCAAATGAAGCAAAAGAACCAAAATTGCAAAAGTAGAATATGATTACTCTGGGACACCATTAAATCAGAGCTCTACTAATTTAACAGTTTTCTTTCTTTAATTACAAGCTGAAATTAGGCGATTGCATGAAACACTTCGCCAACAATAATAATAATAATATTATATTCAAAACAATACTTTCCGCATATTTTCCCAAACCAAACTTAAAGCAAATATGCTATGTTCTAATTTATATACAAACGATACATTTGAAATGAAAAAAAACTAGAAAAGAACCCCATGATACGATGATATTTCGCGTTTAAGCAAAATAAATTACATTTCACTGATCGTTATACAGTAAATACATAACAACAACACTTACAAATAATAGAAAAATACATTATTTAAAACAGAAGTTTAATATTTAAATACAAGTTACTAAATTTGAACCACGATTGGAGACTATTGAATCAAAAATATAATGGAAAATTTAACCGTAATTAACAATCTGGCTGTAAAAACCATCAGATTTAATTAAAATCGCAATAAATAATTTTAACTACAAAAGAAATGCAAAATAAACAACCTTAACAGCTTCGCTGGCTCCGTTTGACAGGAAAATGTTAGTAGGATAAGCATCGAGACCATCTCGACGCTTAATATAAGCAGCAATGCGTTCGCGGATGGTCGGAACACCAATTGAGATACTGTAAGAACCTAAAATCGAACAGAAAAAAAACGATAATGAAAGCGCAAAGTTATAAATAAAATAACAGAAACATACCAACGCTTGCTCCTGCACATCCAGCCAGGATACCACGAGCTCTATCCTTGGCGTCTTCTGGAAAATTGGGATCATCAAGTAGTGTAGGATAGCTGCAAAGAGCGATAACTTGACGCAAAAATGTGATTGGCTTTTGTCCAGTGGCATGACAATCACCAATATTGCATTTTACAACATGTTCAAATTTTTTCTTTTGACCATCTTTCAGCTCTTTTTCTAGTTCTTGAGAGCGGATAACAATCGGACCACGAACGGCATATTGCATTTGAACAACATTGGGGTTAATTGTTGCCAAGGTTAAAACGTGCTGGGAATTCTCCATGATACGCTTTGCTAAAGTGAGTTCGTGTATACAGCCAACAACCACCCTTTCCAGTTATCGGGAAATTTGCAAACAGGGCATTTAATTCGATAAATAAAACAAAGAAAGCTCTAATCTTTTAGTACTGAATTTTTTCTATAAATCTCTTGATTTTTAAAATTATACAATTTATTCATTTAAAAAATGAGATCTATTAATATTTGAAAACAAAATGACTTTATTACTTCTAGTTTCTTTTGAAAAGCATATTATTTGAAAAATTTGGTCCATAAATTATTTATTTTTAATGAAGGGCTGCTTAAATAACGTCGATTTTATTTTAATTATATGACTTTGACTTTAAGTGGAAGTGCTTAATTTAGTATTTGCATTTAACAGAAGGGAAGATATAAGAGATATTCATTCTGTATGTTTTGGGCAGTTTGTCCTACCATATTCTATATTGGACTTATACAACTATTCAATATGATTCGGTGAACCCATACGTATTAGCCTTATCTGATAAGAAATTGTTTAATGTAGATTAACACCGTGATAATCTACTGGTACTCATGCTAGCGCGAAAGTAACTTAAATTTATGATTAAGTTGAGTTTTGTATAATAATTTTCTTCCAGACCTCTACTACCTCTCAATTTATACGAAACCATAGACCCAGAATGTTCAGAAGAAAATGTTACGGTTCTATTATTAAAAAAAGACAAACAGCGCTATCATGGTAAGAACACACTATATGTATTGGATCGTGGAACTATTCTTGAGGTTGTTTTTTTATTTATACGTCAACATTTAATACCTAAGAGAATTCGTAAGTGCATAAAATGCTAGGGCTAATGTTACCTCACCATAAATATTAAAGCGAACTCGCTAAATTTAGCTTTTTACAGGTGGATATATAAGACAGTCAACAATTTCAAATACTGGCTGCATTTTCAACATCTTTAACGTATTTAAACCCCATTAGAGCTACAGATCAATAATGTTAAAATTCATAATTGGATATTTTGTTTAATATCCTGCTAGATATGAAAGCTATCGAGAATGCTCATAGCAACTTATTCAGAAAAGCATCACATGGAGACATCAACAAATTGACTAGACTGACATGAACATTAGATAGTTACCTCAGAGAAGTTTTATGGCGTTGTTGTGGAGATGTAGCTGACTGGAAAAGTTCCGTTGTCCAGCGTAATGTTGACGTTAAAGTCCATTGATGTTAAACCGAGTGTAAAATCGTTACAGATAGTTTATCATTAGCATTGAAATAACTCTTACTCCATGGATCATACATCATTTCGATGTATCAGTTGCCCAATTTCCTGAGGTTAACGTCCACCGACTATTAAGTGATCAATGAAAGATATATTTGTATGCGGTACGCTAATAGTGGTTCTCAGTTTACTGCCGCCACAAGTTCGCTGCATCACCATACTTCGTCTAAGCGAAATAGCTTCCGACGGCTTATTTATCGAGTAAATTCCAATTTTCCCTTTAGTCTCACTTTATTTGAAGTCTACTTAAATTTAGATTTTGTGGACTTACCCTTTTTCAAATGTCATTCATATTCAGACGTGCAAACCGCTTGTCAAATTTTTGAATATTGAAACTCTGAGTTAATGAATCCTCTGTCTGTCAAATATGCTTTAGATCCTTCTAACTACTCAATCTTCAAGGATAATTTCCAATCTCTATGGAATTCTATCAATTCTCAGTAAATGCTACCCCTAAAATACTTTTTATCTGATTCCCTTTTGAAATTTAAATAATGTAATGAATTCGAGTTAGTTAAGAAAAAGATTGTACATCTTTCCTAGAAACTCATCGCCCTTCTTTCATTCTATACTTTTTGTGCTTTTAACTAGACGCAGTCGTGGTTATTTCAACAGATTTGTAAAAGTACAGGAGTTGTGTTGGTGATGTCACGAACATGAATTCATGCGTATTTAAGAATTAGGTATAATTCTCAGATCTAGCTTATTCATGCATCGTAATCCTAATTATTCTGCTTAATTAGAATCAAAGTAGCATCACTTTAAGTAATCTCAAACAACTTGGTACGATTTAAAAAAGATCTGAAAAGGGAACACCAGTCGGGAGTGAATAATGAAAGTGTGTAAGTTAAGTGGATTCCAGTCAGATGGAAACAATTCCCCTATTTAGTTAATTTAATAATACGTCGAGGAGACCTAAGAAAATATTTAAAAGCCGCAACCCAAACAAAGCTGAGTTAAGTTTACGAAAAGTTACCTTTTAGTGAATAATTTCCATTGTTATTGATAAAAAGGCGCTTAATTGGCAGAAAAAAACAAGTTCGCTAAACATTAGTTTACACAAAGCAGATGCAACAATCAAATAAGGCTGACGTCTAAATTCGTGCCAGAGGAGTTGGGGAGAAGAGGATCGCTAGACGATCGCTTCATTCCCTTTACACGCGTAGCCACGAGAACATGTCTACACTTTTGATCCCTACGATTACCATTCGCCTTCCTATTTTGTCCACTCTTTTTCGAACAGAGTACGGCTGCTCTGCTTCTAGTTGCATAAGTGGTCGTTGCAGACACACTACTGAAACAGCCAGGCATCACAAAAGGATGCAACTCAGGAGGAAGGAACTTCCTGACATTCGCTGCACGACGAAGAATTACGTCCCGGTCGAGTACACCATCATTGTGGTGTCGATTTTGATTATTATCATCATCTTTATCTCCTCTGTAGCCAATCTCGGGGGCATGAAGCGGCAGGCAATCGTTGCTCAAGGAACGCGGGTAACCAAGATCTAAAATCATATGGGGACCATATCATTGTTTCTCATATAGACCGAAACTGGAAGACACACTGTTTAAACCTGGTTCATTCATATCATCAAATGTTGTTAACAGAAACACTGCGAGTACTTTAATATATTTTTTGAATGGAGTTGCATATTGATAAACAAATCTACAATAGGTATACATGAGAAATTTTGTGCAAAACGAGGTCAGAAGAGCCATATAATTACATTAGAATCGTAATTATCAAGTTGATTTTATGCAATGTGGTCAAGAATTCGACGACGAATTAATTATTTGTATTTATAAAGTTCCATTAGTACCCCAGCTTAAATTGTCCACAACTATCAATTGAAGCAAAATAAAGACTAGAAAATTTCAACATAAAATCTGTCAGACGGTACAAAATGTCCTTATAAAAGATCGTTTGGAAAACATGCTCCTCGGACTGGGGAGAGAAGAATTAATCATTTCGATTCCTACAAGCCGAATCCTCCCGCTCTTCTCCCAAATTATTTCCCTCTGCTCTACCTAAGTATCCGATTGTTCGATTAGTATATTGTACAAAAACCTTAATAAAGTCATGATTGCCAAAAAGAGCTGCTTATTGGATACATAAATTAAAATATTAATTGATCGTTAAGGACACACAGTATTAGCAGCTGATTGCAATTTGATGCGAAGTTCAGGCTGGAAGAGTCATTAAATTAGCTAGCGAAAATGTCGAAGATGATAAAATAACAACTAACTGTTAAAGTAATAGGAATAAGGAAAACCAGATTCCCATTTATCTAAACATTTTAAAATATTTGTGATAATAGTGTGTTATTTCAACCAAAAGGGCAAGTTCTTCCAACTCTGGTAAGCCGAAGAGATCAGCAATTGAGGATTTTGAAAGCGTTAGAAGAGCAAACTGAATAATACCAAAATTTTAGTGAAATATAAATTCTAGCATCTCGAAAATAGTCCACATTAATTTACCTTTCCCATGTATCGAAATGTTAATAAATAGTTAACGAAATTGTCCTCTTTGAATACAAGTGCGAGATTTTACTTACACTAGTGAAATAGTAAGGCAAATTAATTAATTCGAAATATTTTAACACTCCTCTACAGTGGAGGTATAATGTGCCGGAGTTTCTCCTCCACCTCATGCCGTTTTGTAGGGCACACAAAACTAACACGGTTAAAGTAAGCAATCTCATGCCCGCTCGAGCACTATGGAATGTGCGGTCCTGCTGCTGATCGCGATAGGAGCAAATGAGGATACGAGCACAGAGACCTCTCAGTCAATCAACAACCAATATTAATTACAAGATCAGCGTACACAAAATCGTATTTAATGACTAAGCTCTGTGTCAGTGTCCTCATACAGCAAACACACAAATACATCATGCCACAAACATCCTAACCATAAACACCGCAACCATCATAAGCGCATTCCACTCCTTCATTCGTTCTGTGTCATCGATGTTGCTGAATCAGCTTGGCTAATTTCGGGAGCCATTCCAAAATAGAGGGTTTTGTCATAGCGATTGCTAAGGACAAGTCAAGGCTTATTCATGTAGCAATCCGCCACAAGCTTATTAAAAACAAACTTGGCGGAATAATATAAACTTTATCATAAAATGCCTAAACCGCACTTATCAAAATTCATATTAAAAAAAACTCCGACGTCTCCCCTTCACCAAGGCCCAAAACAATAAAAGTAAGCGGCCTGAATTCCCTAATAGGACCCAAGTAACGAATAAATAACAGAGAATTCAAAATCAACTAGTTAGATCCATTTAACAGCTAGAGTGATTAATAATAATACACAGAAATAAGAAAAGCCGACTTACTGAACCAGAGATCTGAAATTACCAGCATTGACCCTTTCTTTCCATTTTCGAACCGCTCGTAATTTTCTTCCCCATTATTTTCAAAATCAGCTGCCTCCTCTTCTACCAGGAGTTCGCTATCAAAGGTGCCATCATCTGTCAACTGGTCGTCATCAATTTGAGAGGTGATGGTTGTGACGGTTCCACTGTCAAATCCTTGCAAACGTCGCAAAAGACTCTGGGAGTTGACATAATCAGCAACACCACGTTTTGAAATCCGACTCGAAGGCTGTGGAGGTGGTGGCAAGAGTACTTTCGATTTTCTGGCAGAGAGGTCGTTGTGATGGGTACGATAGAATGGATCTAAGTATAGACCGATAATTAAGAAATTACTATAAGTCGAAATCTCTTTTTAAATAAAAGCGACTTAATGAATTATTTCGATAGTTGACATAAACCTCAGAAAGCTCTAATAGGATCATGGCGTCTCGTCAAAGCCTCGTCTGATTCTAAGCACTTTATGGATAGTACTGATCAGCTACAAAGTGACTCATTCAGGGCCGAACAACGGCGAGGAACCACAAACAGGAGGAATGATAACATACGCTAAATAAAACGAAATTGTTTCATTCAAATAGTGATTTACATTTTTGTCGCCTTTACTCCTAGGAATAAGTGAACGCATTTATTGTGAATAGTATACGATAACTAGACCGCTCTAAGTCAAAGTTGATTACAAGTATTTCCTACAGATGCTTGCTAAAGCAATAATTAAGATGCGCAACAATTACAAGTCTCTCATTCATGGAAATGAGACCAACTGACCGAATGCTAATCTCAAAACTTGCAAAGCGACTGGTGCTAAAAGAAGTGGAACCAAAGTTAAAAAACTAAATCCGAAGCTTGTTTATGATCGAGAGTTCAATACAGAATCCTTTTCAAAAAACAGAACTTAAACTAGAAGGTAATTGAAAAAGGAGTAAATATTTTGAAGTGTCTATAGTATAAACTAGAAAAATATATAATTAAATGAATTATTAGAGTAACTTTGAGTGTACTCTAGAAAGCACTGTGTCATAAAAATCTAAGGAAGTCTCATCAACGCGCGCGCGCCTGGCCACCATGACAAACCAAAGACTTAAATCAGCCGATCAAAAGCTCTGATTATTGTGAACATAATCTCATCCACGAAATTAGCAGTAATTTCATGAAATTCGAACATTAGGACATCATAAAGTGGACTACAATCCTTGTGAGATTATGCACAACTCAAAATCCCCTTAATTCAAACACAGTCCTGACTTCGTCGCCAACTTACTCTTGACCTCCACCCTCCCAGCTTTCATATCTCATTGAATTCTTTTCCTCATCTCCTTATTTCCGTAGTTTACCTATCATACATCTTAGTCTTCACGTCCTTGAAATAATCTAAATTTAGCGCACATTTCGATCATTGATAAGCTTTTCCATGAAATAAGAAAAGACGAAATGTTGGGAATATTGGAAGGACAATAAAAGTTAAAAATAAGGCAGCAATTTATAAAAAGCTGGAACCTAGTCATTTTGGTCTCTCCCAAAGACGCTAAGTCTTGGAAGTCCAGTATCTTTTAACTTTCATGAATAAAAAGCGGTTAACTTACCAGTAGGATTGGATTCAGAGGAGTGAGTTAGAAGAGACAGCGCAGATTCCCAACCCATGGCGTGTAATCTCTGACAGATTCTTCTCGCCTCATCTACTATGTGCACATTGATTCGAACCTGTTGATCGATTTTTTCAAGCAACTGGGATCCCCCACAACCCTTTCTATGATTTTTTGCATCACGAGGTCTCCAACCCCCACTACGCTGTGAAGCGTTGAGCGGCAATCGATTATTGTTAATCGATGCTTGTACTGCAGGTTGCAGTGGCGAGGAGTAAGCGTTTTCAAGGTTATCATATTCAGCCCTAAATAAAAAAACAGTATTGGCTAGCGAAACGGTGACTCCGGAAGCAGGCAAAAGAAAACTCACAAGTCAGATGTATCTGAATTTGCCATTGGTGGAACGCAAGTGAGGTCCATGAGAAGAGGAGGGGGAGAAGGTTTTCGAATTTGATTGGTTGTTGGTAAACCGGTGCTGCCCCCACCAAAGTTAGGAAGACTAACAGGAGCAACATCCGGAAGCCGACGTCCACGCTGATTAGAGGATTGGTCGGGAAGGGGAAAGTAGATAGGAAGAAAAGCGGAGTCGGAACAGTCTTCATCGAGATTTCCATCAGTGGTGTAGGTTACCAACTAATGGAAATTAAGTAATAAATAACGTCAAAATCCATGCATACATTAAACAGTTGAACTTGTCAAAGTGTTTAATTGGAATTATGAAGAATACCGACTCAAGTAAGACAACAGAAGACGGTTAAGAATACCATGATTTATTTTCAAATAGCCTTAGCTAATTCTATGCTTTGATGCCAACTTAATCTATAATAATTATTATGATAATATTTCTCAACTAAACTAAATTATCGATTCGGGTTCATTTACTGGTTCAATGGTAATTCTCAAACTGTATTATGGTTCGCAGCAGTTGTCTGACGTAGAGAAGTGGCTGATCTGCGATAACCGATTTATCGTAGTAAACTGCATTATACAATGTATAGATTCTATTCCCATTTTCATTGTTTTCACATATTCTATATCATGTATTTGTAAGAGAAGATCGGAAATGCCATCTCACATTATTCGCTGAAGAGGAAACATCATCATTTACTCCGGAGACGATAGCAGCTGCTGACGACGAGAACTCTGAGAAGTCATCGTCAAGAGGTCCTCCGGTCTCTACTAACATCGAATCACTCATCTCCTTTCCCTTTGACGCACAACCGTCGTTACCATCATGACTCCAACCATCTCCATGACCCGCTCCGTCTGCAGAGGTCATCCAGGAGGTGTTCATGAGGAGGGGAACATTTACGGGTTCCGAGAGAGGAGACTTCTCATTGTTGGCTTCTGACACTTCCATTTCTAGATCCTGATCATTATCATCATCGTCAAAATCATCGACGTCTTCATCGTCATTTTCGTTGGCGCTAAAGTCTGTTGTGACTGCTTCGACTGGAGAAAATAAAGGAAAAGAGTTAAAGGAGGGTTCGTTAATGATGGTAATTCATTCATGGGAGTAAAAATAACTTACATTCATATTCGCAACCGACCGAGGGTGCCACGCAAGTGCTTAACATATCAATTGATACTGATTTGTTTTCATTTTGCTATAACAATGATGACACACATTAAGCCACTTTGACTCAAGAAATAAAATAAATTACAATAAAAACTATTCATCGTGATTCAATTTAGTAGCTCATATTTCAAGAAAGTGCCTGTGTTTGGTTCAAAATTGAAAGGAAAGTAAAGTTGCAGTGTGCAGTTGCAGGGAATAAGAGTTGTTAATTTTTCCAGGAAATTGCCTATTCACTGATTCTACAAAATGATTGTAATTTTATTGCAGATTAAACCAAAGGTTTGTAGCTACAATCCCGTAGGTTTAATTGCGTAAAAATGATCAGTTAGTGGGTTTATCTTGCATATTTAACCTCGAAGTCAATACCAATCTAAGAGAGATTGTAGGGAAGACGAAATTGCATATATAAAATTTACATTTGCTCTAGTGCACCTGGATTCATTAATCAATGATGCTGCGTGCGTATCTATCCGCTGGAGTTTATGTTCGTATAGATTTCCTATCAATCGATGAACTATTATGAAGCTCCATTAATGTCAGTTTCTGCAAGGTATGATCGAAGTACTGTTGCAATCTGCAGTTTGATTGCTTGAGGTAAGATAATTGTGAGTTATTCAATTTAATCCATCCAACTGAACATTCCATTCTGCTGGTATTTTATCCAAAGTAGATGGCACAAACCATATAAAAGTAGAATCGAAACAGATGTAAGTAGGTTTACGAAATAATTGCACAAGGGATATTTATAAGCAAAAGAATTTTCCATTTGAAAAGAAATTTTGTCTGTATTTCATCAATAAGTACTTAAAACAATTGTTGAAATTTACTTAGTAACAGATTTGGAACAAAATAGAAAATCATACACACTTTTACCCTAAACTAAAATATGAATTAAATCATCGATTCTAACTACCCAATACCCCATATTAATTCAACAAACCTATAAAAGAACAACCTATTTCAATTTAGGTGGTGTCTCAAATTCAACTGACCTTCATTGATAACCTCCTCTGATTTTCATTGTTTCCATTGCCTAAAGGAGAACCACCAACAGTTAATTGTCTATCGTAAAGCGTTCGCCTTGGATTAGAGGGAGGAGGTGACGGTCGACGGTAGTTTGGATAGTTTGATCCATTTCTAAAGATCAAGAATGGAAATATTAGTCAACAACTTGTAGGAAATCAGCAGAATTGTCGCATTTCGACTTACGAAGTAACTGAGACGGTGAAATCCCCTACCATAGGAGCTCTTTGCAGCCATTCCAAACCAGCATCTAGACCACCGTCTGACACTCCTTCAGGATTTTTAATCCCATTCATATCATTAATTCCATCAACACTCAAATCCTCCTCATCATAGTACTCATTATCTGTGTACAGAGGGTTGCTGTGGTGATGATTTGTGTTACTAGGTGACATTGATGATACTGAAGTCACACCATCACTTTGAGCAATTCGTTCACAAGCGCCTTCCGCGACTAGAAAATCGTTCTCAGAAGACATTAAGGAATTTTTTGAGACATCAGTTAGTATAGTGCCTCGCTTATGCATTTCAAAAGCCGACTAAAACGCAAGGATAGAGTCAATATCCATCTGAGCTACTTAAATAACTATAAGTAGCATTACCTGTCTGTTTGTGTGATTTGAATAACCGTTTGTATCCTTCGTGACACAGTATGGAGAAGCCGTGGCACCGTTTCCGAGTAAACGGGTTGTTGGTTGAGCATAGCCATTCACGATCTCAACATCACCCATTGCAAAACATGCTATAAGTTATTAAAATTGTAATAGTAATTATTTATTTCCAAAAGGCCACATAAAGAAGATTGTCAGACACGGAGCCAAAGATGATGATATGCTCTTTACCGCAGCATTTTAACACATATTAGAGGAAGGTCTTGCAACATGCTAGGAGTTGAAAGTCAGACTCGAGTTCTGAAGGACGATTTATTGCGATTAGGTCTTAAAAAACCTTTTGCGGAAATACAACTTAGTTTTAGACAAATACGATGTATGAAGAACCCAGTCAGAATATACTCATGTTCAAAACTGGAACAGTCACATATTCAGTTAGATAAACATAGGATTTATCGAAGGAGTTTAAATAAGTATATGGGCTCTCCTGAGCATGATAACTGTCTAGCTGATGCTGCTATATGACTTATTGCCATGAAAGCCAAAAGACTGTTAGTGGTGCTCAGGCCAGCCCTAAAACCAAAAGTGAAGTCCATCAAACCTCGAGAGAAACAGCATGAAACATGTGTCAAGCCTTGTCTTCTTTGGCTAACGTAAGGTGGAGGACAGGGAAGTAAATACTGTTCAGAGCACGGCTAGAAAGATCGTGCAAGTCTCTACGGTAGAAGCTAGCTGAATGTTAAAGTGGTGACAGATGGACTTCCTCTGAGAAATCTCTCAGCACAATTACAGAAGTGCACATTTAATCCTTGGATAAAATCTGTGCAAACGGTGTTAAGATTGAAAAAATTCACAGTTTCTCATGTAGAAAGCTGAATTTCAGTGTAGTGAGGATACAGCAGGGCTTTGTTTTTCGACTTACCTCAAAAGGTTTGACTATGTTTAAATCTCTTCCATTCGCTCTTTCGCTTAAACTCTTTCCAAGAAATAAAGCTGAAATTTTGTTAGTGCTTTTGCTCATCCCTTCAATTTCAGACCTAATTCGATTAATTATGTTCAATTCAATCGTTTGCATTGTGTGCCAATCACTATTTAGTTTCGCATATTAATTTTCAGATAAAAGCCAAACCCAATAACCGAATCGAATTACTTTAATCTTTAAAGTGAAGATAGTTACCTCTGTCGACATTATCTTCATGAACGTCCAAGGAGACAGCGTTTTGAGTCCATTTAGAGGAAGGAGAGGCATGCCTTGGGGGAAGCAAAGGTGAAGACGTCTTCCTATTGCGGTTAGACTGAAATTAGCAGTAAAGGAAAACATAAGAACTAAATCCCAAAAATAAACTTTCAAAATTGTTGATTTTTTTGGGTCTTACAATGAGAGGAGAGTTGTGATTTTGATATCTAGCTTCACCAATCGCATAATTGCGTTTGTGAGGTGGAGGTGGTGGCGGAGGTGGTGAAGCGTTTGAATTAGCCGAGGTCGTAGATCTTGGTTGGGAGAACTTGGGGGAAGTCATGGTCTTCTTCGTCTTTATGGAGAAAAAAATAATTTACTTAACCATCAAATTTAAAGGGCAACAAAAATTAGGACAATTCATCAACGCCAATTTAGTCGAAATAAAATAAAGTTATGTAAAATTTTACAGTTACTGCAATAGAAACTTCAATTTCGTAATTATGACAAAATAAAGATTCGTGCACGAAAATTACGGCAACCGTTATTTAACCTCATTAACCTAAAAAGATTAAGAAGTTTTCTTTTCTGATAGTCTGTTCTCCAAGAGGCGGTTTTTAGGTCTTTCAATTAATGGTTAATATTAGAAATGTACCCTATTTCTGACAACAGGAGGTTGAATAGCAGCACTCAATACCGGTCGCATAGCGGACGAGAGACGCGAAATATGTTGAACGTCACTGCACCACAAAAAGGCGTCATTCTCACCGCTTGAACCATTAACACCAATCGCCTGCAGTCCTATTAGACGCTCTCCTCCTCTGCGAGCAATAAAGTCAGACGAAGCGATGATTATCGACTTGTCGACTAGGGAGGGAGGTGAGGAAGTGGCGAGACGGAGAGCAAAATCCAGAGTTTCGTGGAGAAGAAGGAATTGCGGACCGTCCACTACACCGCTGACCGTGGCTCCTACATGAAGACCTAAAGTAATAGTTTAAACAACTTTAAATAATCCAAAAGCACAGGAATTTTCATTTAAGTTTGCTGGTTTCAAATGTATTTTAACAACCGTCAGGCAAACTGGTCAATTCAACTCAATGAATTCATAGGTGAGAAATTCTAGAGAACATGACTGTCGAATGGAAAGGTTCAAAATACCAAAGACCATAAGTGAACCAATACGAGGGTGAGTCAAAGAGTTCTAAGACAAATGACATAACTTTAAGTAGAACAAAATTTGTTGGTTTTTGCAAGTTCAAACATGTCTTTTAGAGCTTCCTTTATAACATACAATTGTCCGATCATTCTATGAAAGGTCAGGATCAAGACAGATAGCATCTCAAAATAGCTAGCAATTTTTAACCCTTCAAAAGATTTAACTAAACTAAATTAGAAACCTGTTCAGAACATAGAAACTTTACAACAAATAGAGCAATCAAATTAAATGATATAAAGATAGAAGAGAGTAACTTGATGACAAGAAGAGAAGCCCAGCACAGCAAGGAAGCAAGAAAGCATCTCTCTTGTGCAGAAACTGGTGGAACAAGATAGACGAGTTACAGAAAATCTTGGCTTAAACAAGCTCTCAGTGGACACGGTAGGCCCCAAAAGTGTTGCAGGAACAACAGCTGATTCAAAAATCGGAACTTTCTTTAGTAACTTTGGCAAAGATGCAAGCAAATGAGGATAATTTTTTCCGAGCGCTGTGTCACCGGTGATGAAACCTGGATCTACCAATTTGATCCAGAAAACAAAATTCAATCAAAAGAGAGGCGTCCAAAGTGAAAATTTGGACCTGTCAAGTTTGAAACTGAAAGGTCCGTAAAGAAGGTCATGGCCAATAATTTTTTAGGACTCAAAAGGAGTGATATTAATAGTCTTTCTAGAAAGACAGAAAATGTTCATCTCAAGTTATTATGAAGGCGTTTTGAAGAAGTTGAGGATACCCTTAGCCAGAAACGGAGCAGGAAACTGAAAAGTTAAATTTTGCTTCATCATGACAATGCCACTGGACATTCTTCAAAAGCTGTCAGGGCTCTGTTGCGCGAAACACTTCCACATCAACCTTATAGTCCAGACCCAGCTTGCTCACACTTTTTCGTTTCCAAAACTGAAAGGAACTTACAGGTGGAAATACAGATTACAAAAGTGTCTAGACAACAATGGGACCTATGTAGAAAAATGAATGTAGTCACTTGTAAAATAAATAAATAAATTATGGATTTGGTCTGAGAACTTTTGACTCACCCTGGTATGTGCTGATTAAAGTATTCCATTAAACTTCTTTGAACATAAACATAAAAATGTTTGACCAGATGGAAATAATTTACAGATTTTATAGATTTTGTTCTCTTTGTATCCTTCATGGAATCTCTGAATAAATGGACTTATTAACAGTAGTTAGTTAGTGCTAAGGTATCAAGAAGAGTGAGGTCACGAACCATACGAGATCAAGGTCTTAACCACGACTAAAAAAGCTATTTAAAGAAAGAACAACAAATCCGTCTATGAGCTATTTATATAAATACATCCCCAAACGATTTTTTAGAGCAGCTGACTGCAACGAATTCATTGCTAAATGCTATAAAATAAGCTATGCTTGTGGATCGGTGTTCTTTCGAAATTCATTTTCACCAGTGAACTCTTATAAAATTTCTAAAACCATAGGTCTTCACCGAGCCTTTTTAACCAGTCTAATCTAAAACTTAATACAAAATAGTCAACTTAACCACCTATTGACTGTTTTAACAAGTTATTAAAACCCGGATAAAATTTATTTTTGATGGAAAGCTGTGTTGTCAAAAATCATCCCCTTTCTTTATAGCTCACCAATCTGGAGACGGCAAACAAAGGTCTCGTCGACATTTCTTTGTTCTTCTCCAGATTTCTGAAGATAATGACTCTCTAATTCCTCAAAAAGTCTAATGAGAAATGCTGCAAATGCACCAAGTTTCGACAGGGAATCCTTAGCCTCCTATAAGAAAAAGATAATAAATTGAAGTTTCATGGGTAATTCGATAAGGATACAAGCCTAACTTACCGTTTCCATTAGAGCATAAGCAACACAATTGCCAACTGAGTTAACTTTCACAAGTGGCAATGAGGGTCTAGAAATTGATTTAATAACTCTCTCAAGAGAACTATCGATTAATTCTGGATTCTCTTCACTAGTTCCTCCACAGGCCATTTGATCAATAAGGCATATTCGACGATTCAATCTCCTCACAGCATCAGCTAACACAGTAGCTTCACGAGACCGATGGCTTGCTGAGACACTATTGGACGAAGAGGCTGTAGTTGCCGTGGTAGTTATTGATTGGCTTAAGCCAGCGGTTCTGATCGGTGAACGTTGATGTTGCAGCATCTCGTCACCTTTTCCTATTATGAAATAAAGATTATATTGATTTGTATTTATAAAAGGTTTAATAGAAACAAATTTCTATTCTTACCAATTCCATGAATGGTGATTGCAATAACTGCAGTAGCTAAGTTTTCTTTAGGAGGAAAGAGATCAGATAAATTAGTTGAATCTGTATTCGACTCCGATAGTGTTCTGTTCGGTTCCGTCTGCATGTATGTCCTGGGGATTCTATTTTCTAATAGATGTTCGAGAGCGAAACGACACCGGGTAAGCTCGACCTTCGCTTGAAGAATCTGGAAAAACCAAAAGGGAGATTTGAACGTGATCTAAATGTGACACACACACTTACGAATTTGACCCATTGTTCGGTCAGCATGTGGAGCTTAGCAGTTTGCCAAGGAAGTAAACAGATGAGAAGAATGAAGACAATGTGAGCTGCAACTGCATCAGGAACTGTTGCCATCCAGAAAGACATTACACTAGAATCCCAATTATGGATCGTTAATGAAACACGTTATATGCAAGTAGAAAATATATTTCAAAATTACCCGTTAGCTGTTGATAATGGTGGTACGTGCATGAATCGAGTGATAGCAAGACTAATATGCAGACAGGAGAAGATCGCAGCAACAATAGCACTATTGATCGGTGTCGGCGGAACAGAGGGGGTCAGCGTCAGCAGAAGAAGGAGGCCTAGGCAAGCAAGTTGAGAAGTGGTTCCTAGCTGGGTTATGGGCAACCAAGGAGAATTAAGATTTGCTGATGTTTGCTGCACTTCAAATGGTAGAAACGTCTAAAGGGAATAAATGAATGTGATTATATTAACGGAATTAATCATCCGAATAAGCTATCTATCAACTAGCACTTGATTAATATAAATATTTCCCAAATCATGAAGGAAACACGCCTATTACTTATTCTGAGAAAACATTTATTGGAAATTGAAAGGAATCCCTTCATCAAAGTGCCAATTAAAAACACCTTATTTGATTCTTCTCAGGATTGTTGACTAATAAAATTGGAAAGTTGGCAGTGTCAAGAATAACAATGGATCACTTGACAAATGGCAATAAAGTGGAGAATTTCGTTTGACTAAGCACGTTCGTAAGTAAATCTTCAGCTTTTGACAACACTTTTCGCTTTTAAAGTGGCCTATTTAAGCGACCAGTAACTAATTAGCACATTGTGGCAAGTTTGTCCTTTACCATTTATTTAGAACTAGCAACATACGATGCTGCGACATCTGTTGTACTTGGACATTGCTTGAGGCCCCACAACATCTCACCAACACGGTTTCTACCCTTGGATTCCATTAGAGGCTGAAATTTTGTTTATAATATCCAGGTCCCGTTTGCTTATTAGCTAAAAACTTATCATCAACTGGATATTTATTTATCTAGTTAAAAAATAATATTTGGCAAACTTATTTTTCAAAAAATAGGAGGGATTCAATCGAAATTCAATACAGCTATGGGGATAATTCAGAGGGATGTTAAAAAAATCACATAAAAGAAACGGCGGTATTTGAAATGAGAAACAAGATCCATGTCTCTAACAATATCGATAAAACTGTCGTACTAGAAAGATGTATTCACGAACTGATTCAACTTCCTACGCGGACTACCTTAATGAAAATCTTTCAGGTATACCAAAAAACATCAAATTAAATTAAAAACTCAAAAGTAATAGAAACAACCTTACTAAAAATGCAACGAATTACAATGGACGTCAATGTGCACTCGTAATATCTTCAACTTTATAAAAGGAGAAAAACCGATCTGTTACTTTGTTACAGATAACGTTCTTGGTAAAGGTCTATTTACTGAGCAGAAATATCGAGCCAACAACTTGATAGATGGCTGTGCAAACGCATGCGTCTAAGAACTGGGTTAAATAATTATCAGCGAGCACTTACAAATTCAGGATCCACTCCTTCCACACTTTGAGGCGAAAATGTTATTCATTTGCTTGTCTAGCTCTTCATACCTTGCTTGGGGAAAACTAACAAATACTGGTCGTAAGTGGACAGATGAAAAGCTAGCTGCGTGCTAGTGACAGTTTGACGCAATTTACAGGAAACAGGACTATAATACAAGAAGCAAAATCAAGAAGATGAGGAAGCGAAATGCATCATCACCAGGAGGGGAGGGGAATCGTGACCAGTTTCCATTAGCCGGGGAATCAGATACTCTCGGGGACATGAGATGAGTCATCGCAGACAACCCACTATGGGTGTCAAAAACCCAGGCCCAAACACGTAAATTTTAATCGGAGGAATAGGCTAGACAGTGCTAAAGTTTCCTTGCGACTGCTGTAAGTCGGGAAATGGGGAAGTTGATTGCTCCTCTTTCTTAGTTTATGTACAACTGAACACATCTCTCGAGACTAGTATGAACTTAGAAATAAGTACCAAGGTCTTTCAGTATAAATATTTTGAAAAATGGGAAATAATTTTGGGTAGGAAGGCTGCATTTCAAAGTCTCAGTGATGAGAAATTCGCACTCTGCTTCCAATTTCTTAAATAGTATTGATGACTGTTGATCCCATGTCCTCTGAATTTGTAAAAAAACACGTTAACCGATATAAAAAAAGAGATGATAACGGCTGTGGAGGCATACAAGATTCTGGCATGATCTTGTTAGTCGCCTTTAATCGATTTATTTAGTATGTCTAAGATAGAAACAGTTCAAGACTAGTCAAAACAAATCGTAGGCTTTAATATGCAATACCAATAGACTCTACGAGATTAACAAAAGCTTAAAAACTCCTACGTGAAGCAATTTTCTCGCAAGCCTAAAGTCGAGAGACCGGAATAGAATGCGAGTGTAAAGTCAAAGTAGGACGTCAAAGTGCAACAAATTAGATGACAATCACAAAAAGTTGGATTGGAAAGAGGTGAGAACAAAATTACTGTGAAACTCTTGCCATCTATAATGTCCCGCAGTTCTGAAGGGTCACTAATAAACGTATCGAGACGTAGTTCGACTGGAGCTATTATTGTTACTATTAATAATTGTTACTCTGCGTAGCAGGAACTAAGATCCGCTTAAAACCATACGTAATTTACTGCAAAACTCGAATGAAATCAAAGCGGTGAACTGATATCGAGGTAATGTTACTGATATCCAATGATAACACGACCTACTTACTTCCAACCAGTCTTTGACTAAAACTTGTTACGTGGTATGGACTGCATTAAATAAACTTAAGTCCTAGTAATCCTCAAGAGAAAATGAAGATGGAATAGGACCAATCTTGTATTTTTCATCAAGTAAACGAATTAGAATTGATTTCAAGTTGTTGGTACTAAAAATTCATCTTTCGTGGAAAAACTAACGCCCATTGACACTTAACGCCATAAAAAATAGGTCACCATCGACCTTAAAACTTATAGACATCTCAGTTGTAGATTTCAAAGCCAATTTGGGCTTAACCGCAAGGAAATTTTCATAATTTAGTAACGAAATCAGTAATCTCAGTTTTCGAAGCTATTTGTTTCATGTTCAAATTTTTTTGACATGAACGCTAAACGATTATTAGTCAATAAACCGACTGCAAAAGCATTGTCTATCTATTATAATTTCAAGAGAACAACTTACCAATTTACATTGTTATCACTAGTTCGCCTTCACATTACTCCCCAAGCTACGACTTTGTAGCAATATTGCCCTTTTAAAACTGCAGAACAATGCGAGAATCAGCGGAGAAGAATAAAACGAGGCCGGAAAAAAGGATGGTAGTTGCAAGTACTGGGAAACAGTATGCAGGAAAACTGCCGCGTCTACAAGCATGAGTCATTCAACAGGAAGACTGCATGCAGGATTTGGAAAAAGGCATCTGCCTCCAGGAAATCTATCCACTCCCCAATCCCTTTGTCTAAATTTTACGGACTGGGGGATGCTTGAAATGTCAAAGTGCTGCAGGGGGGCAGAAGGGACTCTCCAGTAGCGAATAGTATTGGGATTATAACTGATATTTCATTAATCCATGGACGTGACCTGGTTTAACTTTAAATGTAGAGATTTTAAGCAAAATAAAACTTAGTTAATTTGACGCTATGATAGAGAACGTCTAGATGAGACACCTCAAATGCAGGAATCCTGCAGTTGCATCGATACATAATGGTCAAAATTACAAGAAATCTTCTGGCAATAGTAGTCACTCAGAAGAATTGAAAGTGATTCTCATCAGCTAGCATTCAAATCCGCATCGCCTCCAGCGACTCAAAGCATTACGAATAATTTCCCCTGTGGGTTCAAAAGATAGATGATTGAAAAATTTTATCCTTATCGTTAAGATGAGAACAATAAAATTTCACTAACAGGTACAAGAATTATTAAAAATATACCGAATCGCCAAGAGATCAATCATATGCATGGATGATTTGGAAATCGGCTTTGATCTGGTAAAAGGAATAGCTGTTAGGTGAACTCACGGTGAGCATGACTTTTTGACAGGTGGATATGTACAGAAAAAGGAAGACACGAATATGCACAAGCACAGATGCTTGTCGGGTAAGTGGGTTGTCAAATAAGTGACCAACAGAACGTCCAAGTTGATAAACCTTTGTAATCAGAGGGGAGAATTAAATCCACTTGTAATCCATTAATGTTTCCTCAATTTGCCAGTGAAAAACAAAACACTTATTACAGTAAACATTAATTTAGCCAGTGACGCAAATCTTTACGACTGAGCTGCCAAATATGAACATGAAGAACAACACACACACACGCACACACCCAATATATATATTTATTATTATTATTTGTGGACATGCAATTGCTCGATAGGTATAGTTTGTTTCACCTTTCTACTTTGGAGTGACTCTTAAATTTCGGAGACTTTTCATGTTCATGGCTGATGGGTCGAACAATGGAGAGGAATGAGAGACAGTCATATGTTTATGATAACCAATGAGCAGTCAAAACTAATATGGCAAATTTGAAAAATAATATACAAACTGCCTGACCTATATAAAAGATACAATTAAAATGGAAGCAGTCACTATAAGATAGCTTTACGCTGCGTTTTATTACAGCAATGAGGTAAAATGATAGCTGAAATCTTCGGCGGAGTTTATTCAATTAAGATATGCCATATTAGCTGTCGTTAATAGAAAAGAAAAAGAGGATTAGCAAAGCTACTGCACTTCTGCATCAAAAGATTGCCATATTTCCATCAATATCCACATCTTGTAACTGAATTCAAGTAAAATTATAAAGATAAACCCTAGACCTTCGAAAGCACATATCCCTTTGTGCTCTCACGCCTAAAGAGTTCATTTAAATTCAGAATGAGTAAAGAGATGCATAATGTTCGAATCACTAATTGTCGTGCTAAATTCCAGAGCATAAATTTATCAAAGATAGTTAAAAATTTCCCATCATTAATCAGAATGAAGATATTCAATTGTTGGGATAATTAAATTAGACAAAAATGTACGGTTTTAACAGAAACTTTCTGGAGACTTAAATATAGGGATAGATAGTGCGCCTGTTCGTGTATCAGCTCATTAAGAAGACTGTCACTAATGCAATGGATCTTAGTTAAAAAAATGGATTTAATTAACTCTCACGGGCATTCTAGTATGCAGAACAACAGATTCCGGAAAAGGTTAGATGTTAGATGGGCATAGAAAAGTATAGACATCGAAAGCATGTGTTTAAGACCGCTTCGTCAGTTTATGAACCTCTGTCATCATACCAAGAAGAGGTTCACTAAATTTGATGAATCTTATCGTTATGGTTACTGATGAAAGCGTCCTCAGTTTGGTAACGAAAATTTGTATCGATTTAATTGGGATAAGTAAGATGACTTTAATCACCGGAATAATAGTAAAAGATCTTTGCCATCATTACCGTCAAAACCTACTACAAACTACAATGCTGATTTTGAAATAATTTAATAAATTAAGATCCAACATTCATAAGCAAGATTCTACGCAGAAGACACAAACGAGATCACGACTGACATAAATCGAAGAAGACGAAAAACGGAACCAAGTGATAAAATTAAATTGATAGTAACATATCAGACGGAAAAGTCAAGTTTCTTAGATATTCTTGGAAGGGCCCCCGAACAGAGTAATAGGGATAAATTTTGGAGATTAATATTTGATTGTTTCATTTCCAGATGTATTTAAATTTTGCACGCACACTACGCTTCCTAAAAAGGTAGAAACTCTTCTCATTCACATACGTGATAACATCGAGAGTGGATGATGACTAGAACCCGTCTGAATTATGGAAAACATAAGGGAGGTTTATGGGCACTGTTCATTGCTCCATCGATACTGTGAAAAAGATCCGGTATATGGCTAAAAGATAGCAACATATCAGAAAGTCGGATCCATGGCTTCACAATTCCTACTCTGTCACCATAGTTTACTGAATGTTGTACACAATACAATGAAGCTTGCAATAAATGGGGCCTCACTGCTACAAGCTCATACAAGCACCACAGAGGTCAATTTATCACAGAAAAGGACCTCGAAAAAGGTGAATAAACTACTGATCAAAATGAATTATTCCTCTGAAATACAAACAACTTGATTCTTCTGACAAGAGAACAACTTTTCCCTAGATCAAAAGCACAACACAAATTATAGCAGATAGTGCGGAGCGCAACCAGTGCAAAGGACAATCCTCGAAACAAATTGAATAAATTTTCCTAAACTGTCATGCTTTTCCGACGTGTTTCCTCCCCCTAGGATGATATAATGCTTCCCTCCGCATTCTTGGAAGAAGAGCTTCGAACAAATTCAAATGACTACGTGGAATTGCTTACTACTGTAGTAGCTAAGATCTGGATAGGTAGCCAGCAACGGGCCATATGTATGGTGGTAGCAGGATTCGCCTACCTGATCTACCTCCGGGAAAAAGTTAAAAATGGTTGTCAGTCCCTTTTTATGACTACGCCTGTCCCAATCTCCGTTTGGTCTCCGAACTTCCCAGATCTTAGCCAGGTGGACTATCATGTACGTATTGGGGTTTATCAAGAACATTAATTACTGCGTTAGTACTACATAACCTAACCAGTTCATGAAGAAAATGAAAGCAGATTTTGAGATTCCTATGAGGGAAAATAAAAAATGGCTTTTTCCAGATTCCAGGGGGTGGAGTCGGATTGACATTGTAATAGACAATAATGGCGGTTATCATGAGTATAGCTCTTTGACAATTGTGCAATTTCCTTGCCTATTCAATTCATTTTAAATCTTTTCCTAACGATACTGTACAAGAGCGAATAGAAAGTCCAAATCTTTGAATGCTACATAGAGTACTTAATAAAGGAAGATGTGACCATATTATCCTTCAAAACAAAGGCGAGAGAAAGCTTATTAAACTAATGCTACAGAATTTGTAAAAACTAACAAGTGAGCTTCATTCCATTTTGTCATGTCCGTCTGCTAGTTCCATCCCAACCTGGGAGGCAAATAAGGTGTGCAAACTCCGTGGAATCACAAATCACGTTGGCTGATAAATGGGCATAAATCTTGTTTTATTATTAGGTTGCGAGATCATCAACAAACATAAATGACGATACTGCCTCCTAACGCTACACAACATATTTCAGAGACCACAGCAAATGTCAATGAGTCACCCTCCGGGTATCAATGAAACAATCATCATCTCCACCAAGAAAATAAATGCACTTTTTCATATAAAATGGCATCAAAAATTCGAAAATCATTGAAGCATTTGAGCTTGCAGTCATGAGAGTTGGGATACAAGGATGAAGAAAATGGAAAGCTCCTATGGAGCTAAAAAATAAATAATAATAATAATGATAAGTAATAATTACAAATACTTTACAGACTACGTCAAAAAATCAGATTCCGTCTTGGTTAAAAGCCAGTAATCAATTAAAGAGGCATAACTAATCAAACAGTTGTATTAATCAATGGATAAGTTCTGAGTACCACAGAAGTGAGCTCACGTAGAAAGAGAAGATGGTGTTTTGGAACATTTTAAAATAAGAAATGGGAGTATAAGGGAGTGAACAAAGCAATGCTGCCAAAACCCAAGTAAGTAAGTAAATTAACACCCTGGTTTCATTATACGCTCCTATTACATTTTTTCCACCCTTAAGTGAACAATCTTGGTATTGCTTATATTCAGATGTTATCCCATAAACAATAGTTGAAGTTCTGTTTTGCATTTACATGAATGGAAACGATTCTATATCCGCTATTAATGGGCACGCTGTGATTGTCAATTAAGGCAGATCTTTAAATCGTAATGATAAACAAAGTAGAAGGGCAAATAAAATTGTCGATAGAATCTGAACACTTGCAATGAAAAATATTGCTAAAATGGTAAAGCGAGCAGCATCCAAACTCACCAAAATAAAGAGTAGAGAGGCGAGCAGAAGGAAGATGGTAAAAACTACACAGGCTTGCCGTACCATCAAGGGAAAGCAGGAAAACCTCTAAAATTTAATAAAATTTTTTGAATTCGGATTAAAAACGGATTAAATGATCCTATCAGGAGATATGTTATTCTAAATACAATTCAATAAATAGCGTTTGTTATTGTCAAGTATCGAAAGGGCATCTCTGGGTTCGTAGAATACGATGACAGGTTATTTTAAGAATATGAGAAAAAAAAGAAATCGAATTGAACGAGAGAATATGGACACGTTGCATGAAAGAAAAACGATAAAAATTGTATCTCTAAATAATAACTTATTTCGCTAGTTGACCTATTAAATAATCTGTACCGATGTCAGCTTACGGAGTGATTGAATCAAGTGAAGATGTCGTATTAGCATGTTTAGGAATTCAGCTCATTTGAACTAAGGTACCTTCAAGGGTAGGAAGACAAGTAGGCGATTCCAGTTTTCGAACATCATTCCGGTAAAGAGATCTTTAACCCGAAAAAGGTACGCCGGCGGAAGTGATAATAGATGTTGGCTTTCAGCATCAACAGAGGTTTGCATTTCTTTATACTTTCTTAATTTCACACAACTCAGATCAAATTCATCAGGTTGCAGAAGAAAGTGTACACTCAGCTTAAAAGGCCGTCCATTGGTAATTCCCTTTCTTAAAGCTACAGAGGCCAGAGCGACTTTTTCCCGTTTAGAAGCCACAGCAAAGATTTTGTACAAACACACGAAGGATACAATGTGCGACCATTTTTGAGTTCACCAGAGTCACATTCGAATAGGGTTTGCACCACAAAAATAATTCCTTCACTGCCAAATAAACATTAAGGCCTATCAACTAGAGAAACAAGCTACTCAAAGACTAATAGAGCTTTTTCGCAAGGCTGAGTTTTCTCCAACTTCAATAAAGAATTAAGCTTAAATGCAGAATCTCACCAACAACGATTCTTTTAATATAACTGCACCAAAGTTGTTGCTTACGGCAAAATGCAAAGTTGGAATATGTTTGCTTCGTTCACTGGTTATAAGAACAGAGACTGCATCTTCTAGAGGTAAAGGACTGAGTGGTCATGGCACGTCTATTTGTTGAAATAGTAAGACTTGCAGCTAATACAGTTCAGCTCGACATTAAAGCGTCCACAATCTAACTCACCACCGAAAAGCTAAACTATTCTGCATTGAAATCAAAGAGTTTTAAAAATAACAAGCAACTTATTTCTATCTTTACCTTTATTAATTTGTCTTGAACAGTTTTGACTCAACTTACAACAGATAGACCGGTAAACAAAGTATCGACCGAACTGTACCACGCATCGTTATTTAAGACGAAGCTAATTCAAATTTTATTTTTAACCTAAATAGCCCCCTAGCCCAAAGACTGAAATCTGCCAATCTATTGGTTAATAAATCACGACGGGAGTATGGCATTCAGGATTGACAAGGTCGCTTCTGTGATGGTCACGTCGGGCAGGTGATGCAAACTGATAGGATAACTGGGGCGCGTGCGAAAAAGCGAAGGGGAGGCGACTGCTTAATGATGACTCATTGTTAACTACACAAACGAGGGCACAACTGTGTTTTGCCGGACAGGCCTTTCTTTCTCTCGCTCTCTTCCGCGTTTTCTTCTCCTCTCCTCGGGGGGAGATTTTCCACTTACCTTTGCAAACGGAAACGTAATAATTTTTGACGCAGACGTTTTTGCCAGGCCTGGAAACGATGTCTAACTTTATTGCATGATAAACCGAGCAAGCTGGTTTGTAAATTTAAGACAATTAAGTGAAAGGTTTGATTGGACGTAAAAAAGAGAATTCCTGATTTTTCGATTCATACGAAATAACAATGCGCTATTCTGGAGACACCTGTTGCTAAATTAAAGACAAAATCAAATTAATGACATCCTCGAAGGAATTACATCGTAGATAAAAAGGAAATACTCTGATGTCGTTCAGATGGAGAAAGTTTGGTTAAATCGATAAAAAGAAAACCTTCAATTCTAGCTGAACAGAGATGGGCGTAGATTTTGCCAGGTGGAATGAGATTTTAAAAATTATGGATGTTGAATGAAACTTCCCCTACAGTTGAAATTGTGATTGGTACGTCGTAAGCCTTAAGACATACTCCTTTAACGCATTTGAGAGTGCTATGTCTATTCGGCGAAAAATGCAAAATATGCCGCTTCTGGAGAACGAAGATTCAAATGTGCTTCGGAATTCAGTAATCAGGTATTTCTTAAACGTGTTCACGAAAAGGTTAAAGGCATACATCTAGAATTTCATAAGTTTACAAAAGTGGGGTAATAGTGCCCATAACAATGTCAGTTAAAGAGAAGTTAGTTGGAATAAATGTAATGCTCGTGTCGACCGGCTACACATTTACATTAGTTTTCATGACGTTGTTACTTATACTCATTTATAATAACAATAGCATTTCATAAATGTAACTCTATTTTGCTAACAACAACTAATATCTGTCCAATCAACACATAGAAAAGATGAAAAAGTGCCTAAAAAATTAGACAATAGAACAATAATAGTATGAAGTTGTAGAGGATTCCCAAGAAGAGGAAAGAGCACCACCTGAATATAAGGAACAGATTGGTACTTTGACACCTCCAATCGGATCATTATCCTCACATTATAGACATTCTTCACTGTTCTCTTTATGCAAATGGCCTTAAGCAACACAAATTATCCACACTTTCATCAAAATTTGATCATTTAAAAAGTGGGAAAAGAAAAAAAAGAGCGAAATGCGGAAGAATGTAACGGAAAACTTACATCAAGTCGACGAATTGAGAAGACGGCAAGAAGAATAAGACACCAGGCCACAGAGCAAGGGTAGACAATCAGGGCGTACGATACTCTGAAAAAAGTAATACCGAATAAAAGCACTGATCTTGCTCTTCAACATAATTTACTTAGATATGACGCAAACCCGATTGTCGTCCAGATAATACTTTCGACTGCATAAACTCTAATTGATATGAAATTCCAGCTCATAAAAGGTAAACATTAAGCATTAGCTCATTCGAATAATGCATTATATCCATTCCTGGTAAATAAACAGAAACGTAACAATCCAACATAATCTCTTCCAATTTTGCATCATAATCAGTGTCCTTTAAATAGAATTGATGAAAATATTAACTTACTTTGTGATCAGTAATCCACCTGCCGCTCCCAGTAGTACCACAAGAAGCAACATCCAGGCCAATGCATTTCTTAAAGTATTCAGCTGTTCCTTCCTCAAAAAGAGTCGATTCCAAAGAACAGCCTCAGCAAATGGACACAGAACCCCAAGATCTGGCATTTCAGAATCCCTTGGACATGTCTCGCATTTTATAGGGCCTGTTGTTAATGGTTGTTGTATTGAATGACTATCATCACAACCATCCACTTTGCATCGAGGGAGAGATGAATTTGATTCCTCCAAACTTAAAGACGAAGGCGGGGAAACCAGTAGAGAAGACACCGAGGAAGGAAGAGAGGAAAGACCATGGCATAGTGTGACTAGAAGTGATGATGGTGGATTGGAAAGAAGCTGGCCTTCAAGGGTGCTGATTTTCGAATTAGAAATATCCAAAAAGGAGCTGGAAATTAAAATAGGTTGGTTCTATCCACATACTCAGCTATCCTAAGGGATAAATTAACATTTTAACCCACGGTGTAGGCGTGGTCCGATGATCACAAAGTCCTTTCAAGCAAAGAGTGACTTCATTGAAGACTCCATTCTTATTATAGATGTCATCACCAACACTGCCTAACCAAACGCCCTTCTCTCTTATTTGCCGAAGAACTGACACAGAGGCTGAGGAGCGTGTTGAGTGTCCAGAGGATTCACCACTCTCTCTGATGGCATGATTGGCCAAGCGAGCGAAGGCTTGGGCAAGACCGCCCGTTGCAATAGACTCGCCTAGTGTTGGCCACCTCGTTTCTGTAGATTGCTGAGAGAGAAGTTATACAAAAATTCTAAGTAAAATAGGTCACCAAGATTTCAGTATAATCAAATGGGCATATCTTGGCTTTGTGAAAAATTGGCATCTAAATTTTTGAAGAAATATCGATACTAATGAAAGGCTGTCATATTTTTTGAGTGATTTTAGGGGTAAAGAGATGAGAATTATTTGACAGAGTCGATGTCAATTAAAACTTTGCCAGGTGTATATATATGTAAGCAAATTGCGAAAGTAATTTCATTCTTTGAACTTGAGAGGATGAATAATAACTAAATGTCTGGCTTGCATTCGGCGGAGGATGAGGATAATAACTTGGATGTTAGAAAGAAACTGGCATTTATTTTTTTTGCGCATAAAGAGATTGAAATTCCCTAGGTAATTAAGCATAGAAGAAGAAGCATCATCAATAAAACCAATTAATTAAAGATCGCGCATACGGCATAGTTCCTTAACAATCGGGTGTATAAATTGCACATTCCAACACATTGGAGAGAGAGAGAGAGAAAGAGAGAAGGAAAGATTACCTTTTTTGCATTTCGAACTAGGCCTGACTTACAATTATGGGAATTTTCGTTTTATATTAGTCGAGCAGCCTTGAATTTGGGACAGTTATATTGTTGTTTTTGTTTAAGTAGAAGTATGGCCGATAAGGAAGTCCAAATCCATACAAACTGACAGGGAAATTAAAGGCCAAATGGTTTTTAAGTAAATACGCTCCATGATCTTTTCTTTTTTGGTCTAGAGAAATGAGACACATGCGTTCTCTCAGATTGAGCGTTGTGGTGTCAACTTTTAACAACTACTCAACTGCTGTGCGATATGGTCATCAACTTTGCATTACTTATTAATCACAATGCACTAACATAATATCAGTACCAGTAAGTGGAGAGAGAGGGAGCAATGAAATGAGTCGAAATTCAAGCTACATAACTTTATTGGGGAAGCTAATTTTCCAGCCGGCATATAAAATAGGGTGGATTTGAAATGACCGAAAAATAAACACCTCACACAGTGTGATGCTGTCAACTCCATACGAACACAAGACAAAGCGGAAAATGGTTGGGTAATTAAAAGACAGAATTGAAAGCATTCGAACTTGACAATGAGTCATAATCTCATCCCTCACCACACTACAAAGATCAAGAAAAGACAACGTTCTGCCAAATAAAAGAGAAAAAATCAAGTTGACCTACATTTGAAGACATTGAGGTATCAGTAGATTTCCTTGGTTGAACGTAGAGTGTTTCACATTGGAGGACATGACGATTAGTTGAAGGATCTATAACAGTTGGGCCCAATTCACCTTCGTAACCCTCTGGAAGTTGATCAAATGTCGCTCGTGAAACGAGAACTCGTCTAAAATAGATTATTTGAAATTACTTAATTGGCAAGTTGTAAGAAATAGGTAAAAACGACATTAAAGTTTTCAAACAGAATGCGGAGTTTAGTAATATTTAACGGTCGAAGTGAGGCACTTAGACGATTGCAGAATCAAAAGAAAGCAAGCAATAAGTAAAAGCGTAATTCGTGAAGGATATACAATACGCGAAACCTTATTAGTGATGTCAAGCCAATTTCCACATCATAAAGAAATATTGCAAAGCATCGTTTAGACGCCTCGTCGTCGTTCAGACAGTACTTAAATTTACAAACCCAATTCGTGAAAGAAAATGTTCTTTTAGTAGCTATTACTGATGGCATTTCATTTCCATTGTGTCATTCTCAAGAGTTTCTTTTTCACAAAAAACATAAACTACAAAAACAGACTCACTGAAAACTCTGGATTACTAGATGATTGTAATGCTATCATTTCGTATCACTTCTCAAAAATGTAACGCACACAAAATCTCGTCCAATCTAAATAGTTTGATAAACTGCTCACTAAAATGGATTAGATGAGCCAAATAGACACGTTTGAAGGCAAGGCAATTAGCATTCCATCTGACATGGACACAAGAAATATCCCAAAATTTTCAATTTCATTAAAGGGCAACGAATAGGTAGATTGCTAGCATATTTTGTCGGAAATGTGATAGTAATTGGGTCATCTTTAGCCTCTATCTGAGAACATCCCGATTCCATCAACAAGTCTAGATCCGAAGTTCTTTAAAGGGTATGAATGTCTGGTATTTGTTCAGAACACATTAACGCTGATCATCACAGAGAGGTACTACTATTAAACCGATTGATGAAGAGCATTGGTCTTAATCACTACCTGTAAAGGTTATAACGAATGTTAAAATTCAGGTAAAACATGAATGCCATGTTACCGGTACACAGTTTAAGGACAGGAGTTAACCCATTTCAGCCCCATATTTGAATTAATTAAAGTGGGCAAATATTTGACATTTTAAGTTTACATTGGAAATACCGCTTGCTGCTGTTAATGATTATCAATAAAAATAGTATGATTTATTACTGGCATCACTTTTCCTCCACATCTCGGAATAGATAAGACATTTACGATCAAATTCTTTCGGCAAATTCCCTCGAATAGTGAAATGGAATATGATAGGAGAAGAAGGGTATAAATCGTCCTATCCAAAGCTTTAATACAAACACTAAATGATAACACTTCGATCAATTGACATAGCAAAATGGTCAAGGATGGCTTTGTGCCTGGCAAATTGACGAAAAAATTATATTGCAGATATGGTTAAATGGTTGTAAAATACATACCCCGGTTTGGCAGCTGTGCGTAATTGACGTCGAAGATGAAAGACGTCAGCCCCCAATAGGTCGAAGGTAAGCATAGATTGACCCAAGACTGCAGCATAAGCCTCCCCCGTGTGAATCGCCATGCGAGCTTCCAAATGGACGTGCGCCGCATTTGAAATTGATCTGAAAATAAAACGGAATGAAATCTATTTAACATTAAAACTAGGATCCCTCTATCATCACATTCATGGTTTTCGAGATTTACGAGAGCAATGAAGACGATTTTTTTTAATTTAGCTTACGTACTTTACAAAGGAGAGGCACAAATATGGAGGAACTAAATAAATCTGCCCTTTAGAGTATATATAAGCGGAGAAAACATTCGTGAAAGGCGGTAATGATACAATCTCTATAAAATGAAATTCTATTGAACTGCATTCTAACATTTGAAAAGGTAAACAAGTGGATGAACCCAGAAATTTACTGATCTCCATTCCTGGGTTTTATTCCACTTTCAATCCCTGTTTGACCCATCTAACTTTCTCTTTATTGTTTTTTTGTTTCTATTTCTCGTCATAAAAAATAGTACCAGCATAAAAAAGGAAATACGAGGAGTGAATCACGAGAAAAAAAAAACAAGTGAATTCGAACTAATCAATTAAGAGATTCGAAGTAGCCAGTCAAAACAAAGTCGTGTTACTCACACCTCAATGATTGGCTAAAACCAAAAACATGAATTCCGAAATTATAGAAAAAAGGTAGAGAAGATATTTAAGGAAGTATCCAAATGGGCATTTGAAGTGAGAAATTGCTGAACTACAAGAAGTGTCTAATCTAAACACACCGGACTTGCTCGGTTTAAAACCAGGCAAATTTTAATTTATTCGGATCAGATTACTTACTTGCCCATAGATGATTCAGTTAAAGCATAATTGGAAAAGGCATAAACACTGAATAGGGATAGTAATTATGCTTAATGTATGAATGGTCAGCTATTAAATGACTTATTCAGGCAAAAGAATTATATCTATCAGAAAAAAATAATTAGAAATAACTACATTTTGACATTTCTGTTAATGGGACGCGTCAAAAGAAAAGAAAAAAATACGAGTTTATTAAAAATTGACGCGAATATTTTTCCGGACAAACCAGTCACTCGTCTTTAACAGCTGAAATTCGTTTTAGGCAACTCAGCATTTAATTGTCAAGACAGAGTTCAAGAAGTTTCTAAATAGCATTCTTATTAAAAAAACTGGATTACGTTGTGACTGGAATAAGTATCCAGACGGCTTAGTATCGAATAGTACAGGGAAGACAATGAAAGAGTCATGCAATTACACAATTAATAAAAATGAACCATTTTATAGCGCCTATCTTGATCAAGCCAGAACGTCTGTGATGTGCAGCTCATTTTACACTCTCCTGGCCAATGTTACCTAGCAGGTGGTTAAGACGTTCATAGCTGCCAATAGATACAAATGAGTAATAGCCTGGTACAACCAGGCATTTATTTCACGAATATTGTGGACATGAACTTGCAAAAAATCGAAGGTCAAACCTAGAGATGTGAGTTTTGAAACATTTGAGCGTGCAAATAAAGTAGGATTTTTGACAGCCTGATATGGATGTCTACTACCCTCTAACCGTACGTTTCATTTCTTACAGAGTGATTTTACTATTTCTTGGTTCTTGTATCGTTATGGTCAATAATAACACCATTTACTTGATGTATGTTGATGCAAGCGGAAACAATAATTTCGGACTTTGACTACAGATCCTTAAGCCATTGACATATTTTAAGCGACCTAAATTTTGATTGCTCGAGGGGCAATGGGATTTCACAATATCACTCGATGGGAATAAAGATCGAAGGTAACTACTCCGTTCCCCTCTTTTAAGAAATTTTCATAATCTGAAAACAACAAAAAAGTGGGATTTTCTAATCGTTCAAGAAATAATCATGGTGAGGGAATTAAAATGCCTTAACTCCTTGTCAACAAGAAAACGGACAAATTATGACACTCTAAATTTCTTCCAAGGAGAAATTAAAATTAATAATCCCCTATTGGTGATATTGCATCGAAAATTGATGAGCCGATGTAAACTTTCCGAATTTTTTGCATTAGGAACTAATAAACAGTCGCTTAGAGACTGACGAGTTAACTCACTCATTGTTAATTCAGTGAAACTAAAATCCATTTCGGCTATCTTAAGATATTATTTCATTTTTTAACGAAAAAGATATTGCCAAACACCTTCTAGCACTATGAGACACGAGAAGAAAACAAGGGTTTAAACAGCGGGAAGTGTTATTTCGTGTGCCATTTGTATCAGTGCACTTAAAGTTTAAAAGTTATTTGTAAAACAAGTGTCCAGATGCCCTAATCATAAATAGCTGGATAGTAAATAAATTCAGCAACCACACCCAAAAGATTAATTATTTTGATCGGCTGTCGTGGAGAAGAGTAGTAACAAAGAGAGAACTTATTTGTCCTGAATCTCCCGACTATTACAACTGGACAATTAAATACACATGCTTAAAAGAGGGAGAGTGAACAGAACTATAAAGATACAATCAGACATAGGCACAGACAATTACCTTAGAAGACGGTTAATAGCCAGAGCTAACTGAACACAAGAGTTGGCATGATCAACTCGAACCTCAGGGTAGCCGGCGATACAAAGGATCTCTCCTGGTCTAACGTGAACGGCATAGCAACCGTGACTCTGAAATGGAATATATCAAGTAGAACTTCTACAAAAGGCAAGACAACAGTCCCTTAGAAGGCCTTTAATATACCACACAAAGAGATTTGATATGGATAACGAGATGGTCAATGAAGGCTACGACGTGTCGTGAAGCTGGTTGCGGATAACGTTCCAATTCTTGAATACCAACATTGGCAATCATCGGTGACATACTACCCATATCATTATTTCCACTTGTTCCATTTGATGTGCAGAATCCAACCAATTCCGCGCTCAGAAAGCTAAAATAATATGTAATTTTTTTGAAATGATTAACTTCCAGATTGACTAATAGAAATTGCGTTTACCTAACATTGCGCAGATAGATAACCAGTGGGGAAGACCATACACAGGGAGTAGATGAGAAATCATGCTCGAGATCTGCGACCAAGGCTGGAGGAACAATTGATTGTGAAATGCGACTCTGAAAAGAGAACAATGTAATAGTTCACTTAAATGAGCAATTTAACAGGGGGAATGGAAAAGTGTGTCAACTGGCGAACATACAAGCTTTTTTTGTGTGGATCGCAAAGTAGACTGTCGGTCAGAGGCATGAAGGGCAACACAAAAGCAACGCCAACGCTCATGGTTATTCTGACAGGATAAATGCCACCCAATAAGGCTACTTATTGTGAAGGCCACCAGGTTCGAGCCAATCTAAGTAAAAAATAAATAAGTCAATTAAACTGCAAATACGGGAATGTGTTATGATGATGTGGTGGCCTAAAATCAAATATTCTCAATAATTAACGTGTTAATGAAAAACCCCAGTCTGGAAGCATCTTAGCCACAAATACACCGCAAAAACAATCAAATCATGCCGAAACTAGACAAGGAATTTCAGAGCTTTGAGATAAAAGGATACTTGTCTGTTTCTAAGTATATTACATGCAGAATTATTCTGTCCGTGCTACAGACAGATAAGGTAATTTTGGGACAAATGATGTTCAAAAAGGGTTGATGACACACACCAAGTAGTAGAAAAGGTAAAGTGAATAAAAATCAAGCATATTGCAGCCAGACCTCGAAAACACAATGAAAAGGCCAATCTTAGTCTTGCGCCAAGATGTGTGAAAAGCTAGCCTAGAAGTTCTTTCTAAAATCTCCTGCAGCTTATTTTGGATCAGGAGGTCTCGATGGGAACTATAAAGAACGCTCAGTCGAAAGGATGGCTAGAGTGGACTGACCAAAACTTTAAAGAAGACTTAGATTTAACCTATTTTTCATGGCATAGAACAACTAAAAATATCGATTCATGTCTCTAGAGTGCAAATCCCCAATTCAAGGGAATTGAAATGAGTGCAAAGAAGGGCGAGACCTCCAGTGTTCGCAGAAAGAAAGCACTGCTTTTGAACTTTCGTCGGGATTTCTGTTCCAGAGGCATGACGATCATAATTAGAGAAGACTTCTTGGCCATTAAAAACCACTGTTTTAAACTGACTTACCTTCAACAGATATTGAAGGAGAAGCGATTTGATTAATGTTTTCTTACGGTTGGTATCGAATTTTTTAAACAAACGAAGAAAACTGCAAATGAACAGACGTATCCCAAATGAGAGAAAAAAACAGTCATATACAACATTCGGCATGAATATATGAAAGAAAAAAACAAGAACATGATATATCTAGAAATGACTTTTCATCAAGATATTTATGTAGAATTTCAAAAGATCGAATGGTTATCTCATGCCCCGAAACCAGACTTATCGGAACATCGACGTAATCATTAGACTATAAGCATCTTCCCTGTTCGAATTCTACCTATTTAATTAAAGAATATTAAATTGATAAATATTTAATAATTTGGTTATTTTAAAAGTTCTTCATTTCGCTAACCCCTTGTTACAATTTGAGAGTAATCCATAATGATCAACAGGAAATTCATTTTGAGAACTGAAAACGAACCACGGAATCGATGGTGACTTATTCACACCACATCAAGAGCAATACAATTAATGTGGAAAGAGAGGAATTTCCCTGGTCTTAATCAGCTTCAATGGTGGTTCGAGTTAATCGTAATTCAAAAGTGAAACTATTTGAAATGAAGACTATCTTTCTATATATTGATATCATTAGTTAATCAGAGTAGCATTGAAACTTTTATAACCTCTCAATTGCCCTTTATTGAAGCTACAGTTGATCCGACACGAGGAAAGGAGAAGGCTTAAAACTCAACCCAGCATTTTTTTATTTAAAAATAAGTTTACTTATAAGATATTGAAATACGTGATAGAGGATTAGCTGTCTAGGTAGTCAATAATTGTAGCAAGGACTTCACTACAGATGATTACATTTCTGAATGTTGGCGTAGTAAATCAATCGAAGCGATGATATAGTGCATGAGAAATGGAAGCTGCGAGTCTCTCTCGAACGCAACTAAAGTATTCGATTTGGATTTCTAGCAGATGCACTAAAAATATATACTTAGAAAATGACAAATTTTAGTAAGCAGTTTCAAGCTAAAAAAAACAGACTAACGGAAAAGGGACCTAGAAATCGATGAATTTACTTAGCCTAATTTGCTAGTAGGTTGCACCAAAAAACGATTTTAAAAGAGAACACACTTCGCAAAAAAAATATTTTACAGGGAAAGTAGATGTCCATCTTGATACATGGATGGCCATATTGATTTTGTTGAGACTTTGGCCTTGTTATAAAAGCCTTCAAGCTCTAAGGTGTTTAAAGGCACACAGTTCGCCTGTAGGACTGGCTTTGAAGGCGTCTTAGTGATAATTATAAAACTAGAAACAGAAACACAACAAAGTCTTCATTTAGACCAAAGTTTCCGTTTCGGCATTTTCGGCAGGGCAAACAACGCTTGTCTAAACTGAGTTAATGAAACCAATAAATGGATTAAAAACTAACTCCCAGAAAATCAAACACGAAATTTAAAATAATCAGATAACGGTGCAGTTTTGAGAGGATTATTTGTGAGAAATCAATGCATGAAGTTCCCATACGAAAATGGGAAGTTCAAAATATGGAAACCAGGAAACCAATATTACAGATTTCGTAAGGTAATTAGATCAATAATATGAAAATAAAATTTTTAAAATTTGAAGTTTCAATTATTTAAATGAAATTGCAAAATTGTTTACTACGGCGAATGTAAATCGATTAAAAATTCATGGAAGGCATGAAAGCGCAGATATTTTTATCCGACTGAAGTTAAAAAATGCTCAATAAAAGAGCTATTCAATGGAGTAATCCATTGTAAAATTTTCAACTTTGACCTCGAGCTAATATCTCACGACAAAAAAATAAAGAATGTGATTACTAATACTAAAACACTTGCGTTTTTCTTTAAATAATGACAATTTGAATAGAAGAAAAAGGAAAAGGTCATTAAAAGTAATATGCGAAGTTTAAGGGAAAATAAGTGGCTGCGAGAGCCCAACGCCCTTTAATTACGAACCTTCAAAATTGAAAATTTAACGAAACTAAATTCAATTAAAATTCGACTAATATCAGGACATTTTTAAAACTGAAAACTCCGTTTCGTATCAAAATAAAGTAACATGAGGAATAGAATGGTTGCCTGATGGAATTGCCAATTTTAATTTTGCAAATATCATCCGCAATCTCTGCAAAATTAAGTCCAATGAAAATTAAGTTCACCGGAGATTTTCAAGAACAAGCATATTTAATCCGCCAAATTTGAAGTTATTTAGCTAATATTAACGGATATTTAAGGATGAAAAGAGAATTCCAACACATGTTCTTGAATTTACATAATCCTTTACGTATATTGAAAGGAGGACTAACGGCCATTACCAAGCACAACGCATAGGTGGTGAACATTTCAAGATTTCCAGAATTTAGCGTGCAGAAATAGAGGTAAAACACCATAAGTATAGAAAATATATCATTGCATGTTTTAAAATCATGAAATGATGTGCTCCAATAAACTTCAAGTGCTCTGACATCACTATACGAAAATCAGAAAAAAATCAGAATACGAGAGAATATCGATTTACATACTTCCAATTCAACAAACGTTGAGTGACAAGCACAAGTAGGAATTTACATGTTTTGAAAATTGAGGAAATGATAAATTGAGCGTGAAATGACAAATATAAACGCCCCAAAAGGCAAATGTGGTATAAATATAGAGCTTGAAGTAGTAAAATACCGGAAAGAGTAAACAATACATATCGTGAAATTAATTGAAGATATGTGATTAGAAGTGACAATCACTGAAACTAAGTTTGTTCAACGAGATTATGAAGGAAAATAAACCAGGGGCATATAAATGCAGGAAACAGTCATTAATTTGTAAAGTTTTAGAATCTTAAAAGGCAAAGATCTACTTTAAGAGAAAGAAGTAAATTATTTTGACATTACACTTAATTAAGTAGTAATTCGCTTAAATGAGAGGAAATTACGCTTTGTACTTTAAATACGTGTTTTGAAAATTTGTTCTTAACTGAAGTTTACATAAATATTACGAAATTTGCAGGAAAATTATGTTATGATTAAATACCTCCCGCCAGAAGCGAACTTCATTAGAGTTCCAGCAAAAGATACAATCACTGTCAGCTGAAGAAATCCTCTCCGATGTAAATCTTGTGACAATTACCATGATAGAATGTGCTAGTGCAATAACTCCGCAAACAAGATGTCGAGCTCGACCGCTGAGGATGCAGACCTGGACACAAAGCGTCAGAGCCAGAAGGAGCCACATATCAATCCGAGTAAGATCAGGCCCCACTCTATTGGCCAAAGAAGGAGTTGGTAAAGCAGCCAAAGTAAAGAGCGTGATAGCAATTGAGGCACAAAGAGTTGCTTGACGAAGACGTTTAGTAGTATGTGCATGACATAATTCTATTTCAAGATTTTTGCTCCGACATTGTAAAAAACCAACTATACAGGACACGAGAGAACTAAAATAAAGAAACGGTTGTTGACTGAGAATTCGTGCGTTGAGAAGACGAGCAGTTGATAGAGCAGTGGAGATTATTGTGATAAAAAGAAGGAGAATAAAGAATAGACGAAGCTGCCAGAGGGAGAGGACTGGTGAAAAGGCCGATTGAAAGAGGTGAGACACTACGCAAGAACGATGCGCCATGTAATTGACATAAAAGCCAAAATTTGATTTAGTACAAATGCAAATATTTAAAGGCCCAAAAATGTGACAAAGTCCCGTCACATTACATAAAACGCGATATCCATAACGTTTAAAAACACCACGTCCTTGAAATAACTATCTTTAAAAGGGTAAAACAAAATTTAATAATTAAATTTCTTAAACCCTCACTCTATAAATAAAACAGATATTAGATGCTTAAAGTTCAAATATTTGAATAAAATAAATAGTTGATCTGTTTTAGATATAATAACAAAGGGAAATCCTTCAATCTGGGAATATTGATATCAACAGGTAAAGGAACCAGTTCGAATAATTAGGTAATAAAGCATTCTTTGATGGAATTCATTTCTGGTAACAAAGAAATAAACAGCCACTTTTCTGCTTTTGTAAAAATAGAAACGAGTCATTTGCACTAAAGCCGGGAATGAACCGTTAACTTGAAATCAATTTCTTTAAACGCACATATAAAATTAAAATTGTAAAGACGCTTGTTATTTTAGATAGGTCTATATGTAACTACTAACGGAATTGATTATATTTAATTTCATTATTCAATTTCAGTGTTGGAGTATTTACAATTTTGCTAAATTTTAAATAAGATAAGATGTATAATGCTTCAAAATTTTCATACACTAGAGTTTATGGACATCTATTTTCTAACTTTTGATACTTTTAATTAAAGCTAAATATGGTAAGAAAAAGAATGAAGCCATTAAAGCAAATTAATCAAACATTTATAATTTCTTACCGAAGGTATTTTTATGGCCGTTTTGATTTTAACTTATGATTAAATGTTTAAAACAGGGTAAAATTATTGTTAGAGATCTTAAATGATAATGCGAAAAATATGATATCATTTCATTTATCAATTTATATCAAATTGTAGGCTTTATGATGCTTATCATTAGGCCTTTAGTTGACTTCGGGCTTCACAGAGGGGAGAAACGTCAAAGTCACAACAAGTCGAGAGGGTGAACATAAGAATGATTCGCGGATGTAAAAGGTAGAGAAAAAGGCAAGGTAAGGTGAGTGCTGTGGAAGGGGTGGAATATGGCATATAGTCGGGTCATGGTAGTTTGAAGCTTGTAGTCAAAGGCGGGTTTATAAACTTTTTTGCCCTATGAGTATACGCTGCCCAGAGTGCACCACGAGGTAAGTCGATCGCACACTCCATGATATCATAAAATATATATGATAATATATGATAATGTTTAAAATTAATGTGTCTAAGTTGATATTTTACATTTTTCAGCTAGCAAAACGCACTTGAAATTAAAAGGGAGTTAATTTTAAAACATAACTCCCTCTAAAACTTCCAACATTTCTCATGATTTACATATATGGTAGTGATTCGTTTGTATTGCCTTTTCAACCCTCTCCTTTTAGTTGAAATACGCACAAATTTACAGTTTGCACTTCTGATGTAATAATTTACTCAGTTGTTTATGAAGTTAAAAATTGATACTTGCGTATGTCTTACAGCTATGGATCAAACTTAATCTTCTTATTTCCTCCGAAGTAGGGGAGTGCTTACCTTGATTTGGGTTTCTTAAAAATACATTCGTGCATCAATGATTGATGTGATTCAGCTAGATGAAAAAAGAATAAATGTAAAGAAATTTTCGACAAGTTTTAAAACACTTAATCTTCCAAATTTGCACAAATCTCAGCAAAATATTCCAAAATTCCAAATTTGACCTTAAAAAACACTTCAGTTTTTTCATATATTTTTTTATTTATAGTCCTGAAGTTCAACCTCACAGAAATATTGGCAAAATACGTGTCGCATATGGATATGTTTAATATTCATTTACCGTGAGAATTAACATAGAATTGCGAATGGCTTTCATAACAGACTCATTAAAAATTAAGGTGTCAAATCTATCTTTGCTTGCATTTTTATCTCAAGGTCCTTTAGAGTATTTATCAATATTACCAAATTTAATAGCCATATGGATTTTAATAGATATTAAATTTAATTTAACGGTTTTTTGCAATAAAAACTACCATTTATTATGTTTATTCATAAAATTTACAGGTAACAACCTTCCAATTGATTACGCGATGTGCGCATTTTTAAACTAACCAATAGTTCTACTGGTCGAGTATTAATTCTTTGGTTAGGAGCATAATAGGTCTGCTTTGTTTGTCTCGGAAAATGACTATCAGATTGGTTTCCACTGATACCGATTTCAGTGATGAGATTAAAAAATCACACGAAGATCCACAAAAACTTTTCATTCTAGATTTTTATGCAACTTGGTGTAGAGCTTGTACGGACTTTGATTCTCATTTAATCGATCTGAGTAAGAATTATCCTTTTATCTCTTTCATCAAAGTGGATGTTGATACATGTCCAGTAAGTCTTACGGACATTTTTTTGCAAATTTTTGATACTTTCATTCTTATATGTTTTATTTCTATGTTGAATAGGAAACTGTTGCTAGCTATGGTGTTGATCAAATCCCAACATTAATTATTGTTCGTCACGGCAAGCCTTTGACTTTTTTGCCAAAACCAAGTTCGGACGCACTAAAAGTCCATTTGCAAGAACTTGTTAAGTCCTCACCTTCAAATTCTGCATCTAGCTCATCGAATTTTGTTCCTTCAGTGGCGCCCATGCCTGGTCTCGTAATATTTTTGTTTATTCATTAAATTTCAAATTTTCAGGTCGACCTCTCTGATATGATAGATAGTTCAAGATGTGAATGTCTCAACTGCCACAGTGATCATGGTCTCGAATGTGCTTTAACTAAGGATATGACATACCTCATGTCAGATGCTGATGAACAGGTAATGTATTTCTTTATTTAATTTCGTTCATTGTTGGTTTTCTGGATATGACTTATGTATTTTTGCTATTCCAGCTCATATTATTTCTTACCTTCAATCAAATCGTAAAACTCCACTCTCTTCGTATCACAGCTCCTGCAGGTTGTTTCGCGTTTATTGAAAGCGTCCAGTATTTCATTCTTGTTATCATTTATATATCTTTTCTAATTAAAATGGTTTTTTTTTATTTCGTCTTAACCACAACCTATTCCCCCTCTTACTCTTTCTAACGATTCGATGAAGTTATGCCTTATAGCAGCTAGGTGGAATTTGTTTTTTATTATTATTGTTATATATGACATTATATTCTCATCTTGACCTATGTGGCAATTGTAATAGCTAATCCTTTTTCTATTTTTCACAGATTCTGGACCCAGGAATATCAAAATTTTTACCAACCAACTTGCCACTCCTGATTTTGATGCTTGTGAAGCGGCAGAAGCTGTCCAAGCTTTTACGTGAGTCCTTTGTCTATCTGATTTGCAGAAATTGTTTAGCAGTTTTTTTTCTATGATACTCATTTATTCACATGGGATAAACTTAATTTATGATTGTTCTTTTTTAACTGAAATTGGGTTAATCAAATATAGTTGCAGAATTAAGCATATTCTATTTGTTTTACATTTCTTCACAGCCTGTCACCGTTTAATTAGTCATAAGATGTGAAGTTATACGTGGTAAGCCGTTCAAATTTTGTTAATTTCGTTTTATCAAAGTGAACCGTTACAGTTTACGTAAGTTAGGCTGGGTGTTGCCTCTTTGAGGGCGGAGAAAGACTAAATTGAAAGCTATAAACCTGACGAACTATTGTTATCAATTAGTTATCTGTATTCCCCTAGAGACTGATTGACGTTTGAAGTAAATCCCATATTTGATCTAGCCTGAAGCTCGACTAAATCAGACTTAGGAATTTCTGCTTGCAAAGCTAATGATCTTTCCAGAGTCTAAGTGGAAACAAGGATATTTTAAATTAGTAGAACCTCCATAAGCATTTAGGGAATTAGAACACAAGAGAATATTGGATAAATGCTAGTACAAAGTGAATCGAACTTCGGCTGTGCTAAAGATGCCAAATTGCCATGCACGGATTTGAATTCTGTTTTGTCTCCTTTGTTACTCCGATCCATAAGCATTTGCAAATCATCATCCGACAGCTAGGAAGGGTAGAAATGAGTCAGGATGCGTATCTGTTAGGATGCTATGCATTTAAAGATGGTTTACAATTGAAGAATTTACAAAAGTATGCCAGACTTCGGTTTTCTAAGTGGAAATTTACTCTCCTGTGAGTTTTTCATAATCTCATATTTTGATCTTGCTTCCATATTCATGCCTGCTAAAAGTATAAAAATCAACGATCTCAATTTAACCCTCGTTTTTATTTAAGTCTTGCTCCTGAGGATCTTCACGCATCTTCGCTAATTCAACTGAAATTTGTGAAGTTCCAGAACGTTAATAGCGTCACTGTAGGTACTCTTTCCGTAATAATCATCTCTATCATATTTTCTTTTTTGTTTAAGATTTTCGTTCAAGACAACCAAGAGGGCGTCGAACAAACCCGTATTACTAATCTTATTCTTTATGGTTGTCCCATTAACAACGTAACCAATATGAACGAATTTAAACGTGTATGCTTTACCTTACCTACTCTCAACTATTTAGACGCCATTTCAGTAGTATTTGATGAATTACATCAATTTTCAGGTTGCTGGACAGAAAGGTGAAGCCCATGGCTAGAATAGAACCGCAGGGAAGAGGAGGAAAGGAAAACCCGTTTTCTATGGCCAAAATTTTGTGCTTTAATGAATTAAAATGAAAGAAAATTAACGAAGAAATAACAGTCATGTACTACTATTCTTTTTCTGTTTCGATAGTTGTTGGCGAATTTGATTTTGAGGTTTGATTTTTGGCCTCTGCGAAAAAACTCTTCGCTGCTTGCCATAGAGAAGGTGGAAATCTGTTTTCAAATCTGTGATAGTCATCGTTATTGTTGTCTGCAAAGGAAATATCTTTGTTTAATCTTAAAAGAAGGGGATTGGGTTCGATTTCACCTTGAACTTACTGTGGCTGGGTTTCGATTTTTTATCAGTTGGTGTGGCTAGGGTTTTCTCCAAGCTTCGCGCTTCAACGAAATTTGCTAGTAAAGCAGGGTTTAGATGGGAGGCTAGGAGAGCTACATTTGTGTTTCTGTTGGTTGAAGCAACATCTTTGGTAGCGAAACAGGAAGCGATAAGAGTAGGGAAGAGAATATCAGCTAATTGGGGTTGAGAGAAGTAGCTTAGAGGGAGTTGGCAGAGTTGTAAGAGCAGGGGTGTAGTGGTCTGGCCACTAACACAAAGTCGAGTCTGATTTTCAAAGTGGCCCAAAGTGAGATAACCCAAACACACGATAGCCTCATGCAGGATCTCGACCATCATTGAACGGCCGCTGAAACAGATAAAAGCAGTATGCATTTATGTGCAGCACTCAAATTACGTGAGCGGACTAAAAATAACACGTACGAAATTAAAATAGCACCACCATTATACTGCGATTTCTATAGATACTGATAAAGTAGACGTTAAATGTTCATACCTCAGGTTCTTCAATGAAATATATTCTGATGAAGCAGATGTTGGCAAGTTGGATACAAGGCCGGCTTTTTGCATAACCTTGACCCCAACTTCCTTCGCACCACTGGGAATAAGAGCAGAACCATGTCGACGTCGTTTTCCAGCCAAACAACCACCACTAGTAGCTGAGGGTGTTGCTTTAGCAACTGTTGCTAAGATCGGAGATGAAATATCTTTCACTGGTTTGTTGACATCTTCACTCGGCGCACAAACAGAAAATAGGAGACTCAAAATGTGGCGAATTTGAATAGATGTGGTGTCGTTACAAACAACTTCCTAAAAATAGCACAAGAACAGTCCAACCTCAAAAAGAAATAGTTCGTCTTATGTGATTAATCTGATAATTACCTGAATTTTCGACAAATTAATCGAAGCTGTATGATTGATCAACTTGAGAGCACTCAGCACGATATCAGCTAGGCCGTTGTTTGATTGAAGTTTATGACCAATCACATCCAAGTTATCATGACAATCACCTGGTCGATGATTGGGTGACATTTGAAGAGTGTCATAGAGGAGAGAAACCACCCCGAAAACTTCGGTGGCCGCAACGGCATCGAAAAGGAATGTCGGATCGTCTGAACTTCCTTTAGAACTACAAGAGTAGTCGTTAAAGTCCAACAAATTGGAGCTAGGTTTACCAAGCTAATCACTCTTACATCTTTGATTTCTCATTCAGGCTGGTATTGTTTGGGGGAATTAATCGAACAAAGGCTGTCAACAAATCCAAACTAAGTAGAGTAAATTCCAATCCTGTATTGATTTTCTCCCCGGCGGAGGATTCTAACTGGGCACTCAGATTGGGCGAGGAAAGGTAATTGGTTAATACTTCCATCAAGCCAGAATTCACTGCATACGCAACAAAGTCCTACAGAGGGAGAATTTACAATAATAAGAATCATCATTATTCAGTGCAATGAGTCAATGTCCTGCATTTGTTCCGCGCTAATTGCAAGATTGATTAAGTAAAGGTTTTATGAATAAATGTAAATGTGGCAAGCATAGCTCATTTAGTAAATAATGCAATGTTACCGTTAGGCAAGCGGCCGTGAAACTTGATGCTTTCTTTGAGGTTGGCCCAACACTTGACGCAGTTAACGGCGGTGGATCCAATTTGAGACTTTTTGAAATGACAAGAAGACAAGAGAAGATGGCTCTAATACATTCAATATCATCCGATTGTTGAACCTTGGAAACCGAACCTTTCAATTCGCCCCATTCGTCGATTGCGTCTAACCGCTAAAAGAAATCAGTATTAGATAAATTTATGAAGCGCACAGCAAGTTTGACGGTTATACAGTCAATCAGAACAGGAAGATCTCCGTTGAAGAATAAATGCCAGGGCACCAAGGAAACATTTTCACATAGGGACTTTAACAAACCACAAGCCAGATTCACAGTTCTAGGAAAAAATTTATTTTATTACATTCAAAGAATCTTACCTAGAGGGTACCATTGGAAAGTCAAAATACCTCTGACACAAGGTTAAATCAATCAAGCTCACAAGAACAGAGGTTAAATCAAGATGAAAACAGCATAACAGCGACATCTAAAATAGAATGAGCTAAACGTCAACTCAATTGCTTTTATATAAATAAGTAGACATCTCTAAAAGACTGACCTCATCGTTAGCCAATCGCCGAATAGCATGTAGGACTTTCTCCATTGCTGCTACTCTTGACGAAACCCAAGGTCCAGACTCGGGTAAATTGGAATATCTTCTAGCTTCTTTTACCAGCTTTTGAAGTCTAAATAATCTAAATCAGTAAAATTATAAAAACTGACTGAGCCTTTTGTCTACAAGTAGGAGCTAATTTGGGATTTTCAAGGGGGGCCTTGCGGTATAGCAGACTTCTGAAGTCGAAAAAAACACGGTTATTTATTTTCTTCAATGGCGTACATCAACTGGATCAGAAAGCTAGAGTTACCTTGCATTCACCCGCTGTCGGATTATGTTCAAGCGTTTAACGAGCAACCGTTGACGTTCAACTTCAGTCGACCTCACACGACGATGAAGATGAAAAGATACTTCTTTGTGGTTTCCAGAATGCTTAGAAGAAACGGGAATTTCCACAAAGCAGGCGGCATTCAGCCTATCAATATCCCACCGATCGGCTCGCCTTAGACAAGCAGGTAAAGAAATCAAGAGGGCAGTCCTGTGACCCTGTGAATCGAAATGACCAGGAGAGTCTACTTCCAAGTGACAGAGACGACACCATCCACGTTGGTTTTTATTACCATAGCGAAGGGGAGTGGAGGTGGTGGCTGAATCATATTGTTGAGGAGTGGCCATTTCTAGAGCTTTTCGCCGAATTCCACTCAGGGTCTCCTGATGACGACGTTCACATTCTCGTTGCTGATGGAAAAAGAAGGCCAATCCGAATTATTTAAAGAACAGTATTAGAATAAAACTACTCATTCGTTTGCCAAAATAGATCTCATATTTTTAAATGGATAATTTAGATTTTTCTACAGGCATCATTGAATAGTTCTTTGCTGAAGATATAGTGCAAAAGAAACACGAATACCTCAAAAGTCTGGCTCAACTGCCTCATCTATTCTCAAGTTCTGTTTCTTCTTAGCAAGCATTTTGAGCAAAAGCCACGCATTTACAGTAACTACATCATCGATAAATTATTAACTATCTTTCGGCAGTATAAATAATCGGAGCCAAGAATATGAGCAAATAAAATACGACCCAAGAGATACAGTTAAATTAGAAAAGAGATAATAGCTCCCTCAAGAATGCAAGCAGATTAAAGAAAAAGAATGGTGCTCAAACGCACGACTATTCAAAATAAGTCAGTATTTCCAAGTTTTGATCAATAGACATTCGATTAGATAAAACTGATATGAAAAAATGGCAGTCCCAGATACGTTGGCAAGATCCCCCCTCCCCCATTACATGAGCTTCGACAGATGCGTCTTTTTGCTAGCATTCATTGAAAGAAGCTGAAAACAGTTCTGTTCAGTAGAAATAACTTGCCTTCCTGAGAATTTTCGACCGCAACGCCTCAATGTGTTGGCGCTGTTGTTGCTCCAGAGCAGCCAATTTCATCTCTCGATGAGCTTCGCGCTCTCTTGCTGCGGCTCGACGCACCAATCGAGTCCGCTCACCACGGGCTTCTATCTCATGGGCGCGAGAAAGCCATCGAGCCTGCAATTCATCCAACCTCGCCAGACGCAAAGCTTCTAACTCAATTCTACGAAGCTATAATAAAATAAATCACTTAAATGCACTCATTTGGAAAGTATTGTAATCTAAAAGGCAAAAGCTATGTCAACTACAATAAAAATTTCCTTAGTGTCTGTCCCTCCGGTCAATTTGATAACTATTCAGAAAAAAATAGTCAATAGTCCGGAGGTGGTCTTACATCTCTCAATCCTGCTCTGAAATAGCTGTAGCCTAGCTATATCATATGGCACATTGATTATCGTGAAAGAAACCAGACTTTCCTTGATTGCAACAGAATAGTCATACATTACAAAACAATACACAGACCACACACAGTTCACTAACAGCAGAAGAATAGAACGAGAAATACATCTATAGAAACTATATCTATCCTTACCAAATGAGAGGCTTCTCCATGATTGATAAAGTAGGTGCATTTTAAGAAATTCAGACCATTAATTGATTAATCACCTTTGCAGCCTCCTCTCTTTCAGCCTTTTCTTCAAGACGTCTTCGTCTATTCTCCGCACGCTCCTTCAAACGAGCACAAGAAATCTCGTGCTTTGCAAAAATTGTATGTTGCTTTTGTTCCGCTTCTAAACTCTAAACGACAAAAAAAATTATTTACTTAAAATAATTGATATAAGTAGAATTTTTTCAAACCAGGTTTATACCTGGATAAAGGCGATTTCTCGACCCTTAATCTCCTCGTCATGGGCCTTCAAAATTCTTCGTTCTAATTCAGCTCGTCTATTCTTTTCTGCCATCAAAAGACGCTTCTCGAGGAAGTTCCGCCTTTGTTGAATCAGCCGAAGTTTTTGCTTTCGGACCTCCTCTACCTAAAATATTTGAATGGATTCGTAAATTTGCAGGAATATTGCTCTAGTCTAATTTAGGTAGTAAAACTAGCCTTTTTGCCAAGTTCTCGAACTCTGTTAGATCGTTCCAAAAGATGTCTCTGACGTAGAAATCTAGCACGAGCCTGCTTAGCTTCGATTTCTTGTATCGACTTTCCACACCTATGCAATATGGGAAAATTCAAATAGCTTTTTTATTAGACTAATAAATAATGCCCATAAGAAAACTAACCTTCCTCTATTCTGTGAAAGCAGCTTTTCATGCATTTGAACGCCTCTACCAGGAACTCTGGGCTTTCCAGAAGTCAGCAAATCAGCAAAAGTATTACTAAACAGTTCCCCAGGCTCCATGCCTACGTTTTCAGTTTCTACAGCAACTGAACGACGTGACGCTTCAGCACAAGCATAGCATCTATGGTGAGTGTTCATGCTAAGCGTATTACTTACAGAGACACTAGTTTTAGTAGACGAATTCGAAGTTTTCTTACTTCCTAATTGACGTAGAGAAGCCTGCTCGCGACCCAGCTCACTTCTCAGCAGGCGCTCAGTAGACTCCACTGATTTGATAGCATCGTCAAAATGTGCAGTCACTTCATCATCATCATCAACATTGAGCAGGTCATCTTCATCGGAGCCCCAAGCTAGAGTATCAGCATTAGAGGTTGATACAGAAGTCGAGGGAGCACCAGAAATGAGAGCTGGAGGTGAAAGGTCAGCAAGCATTTGAAGCATAACTAGACGACCGGGAGAGATTTTCTGCTCATCCCAGGCTAAACTTGCTGGTCTAAAAGAAAATAAGAGGGCTACTAATGAGGCAATGGAAGAATTTTTACAAATTTTATTTGGTATCTTATAGTAAATACCAATTTCTTCCTTCATTTTAAACGCGCTAATTCATAAGTGTTAGAATCAGGAAACATAATTTCTTTATTCGCATTTATTTTGCAATAGCGATCGATTTTCTAAATTTGACGAATTTTTTTTGATTTTATAGAGGAAAAATAAGCAGATGATATTCATTAGTATATTGTTAGACTAAAAACAGAAGTGAACGTATTGCAAATCTTAGTAACGATAATAAATCAGTGATAAAATGAGAAGAGAAACAAACAAGCCAATATGGAATTGTGGAATATGCCACTACACAAATTCCTCGCTCCCCAACAGACCTCGAAAGTGATACTCAATCTCAAGCTCAGACTCGATACCTATAGATTTCCTTCCCTCCTCTATTCATTAAAGGACGAGCATTGAGTAGAACTTTAGTTGGCTAATTCAGCCGGCAAATACAGTTTGTACCGACATTACATGATGATGAAATTTAACTTGGATTTAATTTAATAAAATCATTACTAAGAGTACCGAAAAACGCAGTGAATAGAATGAACGAAAGATTTCCAAGCTATAGCTAATATGAGATTTATCTATGTCAAATTAAAACATTACATTAAGAACTAGACGTTATTAACTAAGGACTCCAAAACCCACCTACCTTTCAAATACATAAAGTAAACAATTCAATAGGTAATAGTTTACTTCAACGCTTTTAAATAGCATTCACATTACTGAAAAAAATAATAGACCTTAAAAAGTAATATGAAACATAAACTCCAAACGTACCGATTTCCATATTGTTGCAAAAGGGACATCTTTTCTACAAGCGACTTGAAATCCTGTTCGCTATGATTGAGAATCATGATAACCTCCTTGCATCTCATTTCACATTCATCCAACTCACAAGCAGCATAAATTTCATTAATTGTTCGTTTCAAAGTATCCAACATTTGTCCCCAGTAGAGTGCATGATAATCTTGACGTCTTCGAGTTCTACGTCCTTGAGATGTTTCACGAGAAGAGAGAGATGACGACTGGTAAGAACTTAGAGTAGTTTGGCTCTTCAAACTAACAGAATTTCCAGCCGAAGAAGCTCGAGATTCCGCTCTATAGTCTTCATGACAACGTGTTGATGCAGGAAAACGAGCAGGACTACGTAAAGAAGCCGAAAATGGTAAATTGTACTTTATTATATTACGAGCTTGGACGCCCTCGCGTTCAACTTTCAAACGAACCCAATCGGCAGTTGAGTCAAGAGTTTTATCGGAAAACGAATTATTGCATTCCTCCATCGGGAAGTTAATAAATTCGATGAGTACGAAGAAAATGATAACGACCCATCAGCACTTTCAAATGCTGGCGGAACGAATCTATTGGTTGAAGTAGTTTGCGCAAAATATAAAAATATTATCCTTGTGAACATGAACTTAATAAAACATTTGGCTATATATAGTTTATAACTTAATATACAAGATAATTTTATTTCAAACCTGTATTTCGCTTAATCATTTATTGAAATTGGTCATTTTACTGACTACAAATGGAATTATTTGATCCATGCTTTAATTGTTGCATAGAAATAATTACATTTAACTGCATAATTACGAAGTAGTATTATTTTTATTAATTGAAGCATTCTTGATATGTTAACTTTAATTCTCGAATATCCCATGAAAGCTTTTCAACCTCATTATGAACATTTCTACGTCATTTGTAGTAGGTAGGGGGTTAGACCAGTTATATTGAGTCATTCACATTCTACATCCCCATACGGATGACAAAGTAAAACGAAGACCTAGAGCATTGATGACATTTAAAATATGTACACATCATTCAAACGTTTCCTTTCCTCTTACTCTGAGCATAAGAGTTCTTATATTGGAGAATAGGTAGAATAGAAGAAAGGACTTTAATTTATCCTAAAACTGCTTACGTTTGATTATGAGCCTATTTGAAGTTTATGATATTTTCCAAAAGAAAGACTTTGAAAAATGACATTTTTAGATGCATTTGATTGAAATTGAACATAAATCTTGCTGTGACATTTGAAGTCATATCTTTAAAAGCACCCATAGTTTAATTGAAAAACTTATGTTGTATAGCAAGCTTATATCACTATTCTCATTTCAGTCAAGCACACCTAAATTAACACGGCATTGAGTGTCCTTTTCCAGTTTAGCCAATAGATTCTGATATTCGAGATGGCCATTGACAAGTAGCTCTATGTCTTTGTCCAATATCGACCAATATATGTATCCTCTGAATAATGTTTTCATTCTAGTTATTTCTGAATGACTAAGGTGAAATTATGGAAGAACAATTCACCTGAATGCAACCGATATGATGACTCTCATACATTTAGTAATAAATCAGAACTATATTTCGTCTTAACATGAACCCTTTTTAAGCAGTGTCTTCCCTGTAGAAATTCTTGCTTATAACCGCTTGAAGTTCATTTATTAATTTTGTCTTACATTCTGGCGACCTGTTCCATTTTAGAGGCGTATACAGTGATTGATGCAGCCTCGGGCTGCTCTTTCCACTACTATTTCAACTTTGGACTTCCATTAAGCCCTTGAGAACAACTTTCAGATTACTGTCACTGCTCCCTTTTCGTCGTAGGACCCATCCACTTCCTTTCTCTGGGTTCAAGACAATCGCTTCGGATAGCTGTAATGAAGTGCTTCATTAATCTTTGCCTTCCATAGAAGATCTCGATTTTTTGGCATTTTGACAGCCTTTACCTTCGAATCAGGTTCTGATTCTTTGAATTTTACAAGCTGCGCTTTCTTTTCCTTCCTCTTCTTTCTGCTTGTTTTTTTAAGACTCTTATAGGGATTCCATGAGCTGGCTTTTGGCTTTGTCATCTAACTGATTGTTGCTTCAACATTTTGAGTGGCGTTCTTCATTTAAGTACTAGTTTCGTACGGCACATTTTTTCCTTATGTCCGCACTCGACATACAATTAGCAAAAAAAGGTTAAAAATATTATAAAACTAGTACTTAGTTAGAGTTTCACAGGGATAGAAAGATTCTGGGATATCATTCCATTAAAATGTGAATGACCCTATTGTGCTCACCAGACTTCTGCGGATTCATACCACTGCCACAATTAATGTCTAATTTTCTCTAGAGATTAGCAAGATTATCTGAGGAATCGACAACAGATATCCGTTTTACAAAGTTCTGAGAGATCACTCAAAAACAGTAGGCATTTTGAATGATCTTTAGTAGTGGCAGAAGAATCGATGCTTTCTTTGGTCATCCCGTCCTCAAAGAAAATCAATACACAGTTGTTTAGAGGCTTGAAACAGCCCTGAGATGAATGAAGCATTTGAGTCTTTCGTTCACAGCTGTTCCTAATCTCCGTACCCATAGTCTAACGCTTGCGTCACCTGAGATATGAATGAGATCTTTTCGGAAAATATCCTCACACTTTTATAAGTTTGATTTTCTTCTAGGTAGTCGTAAAACTAATTAACTTATAGAATCACGTATCTGCAGACGATTTCGGTATGGAGATATTCAATGGTTCAGTTTGCATGTCCACCAATTTTGCAAACCATTCTTGCAGCATCATAAGGCTTTCCTGCCGTTTCTTCCTAGAAGTTCATTCTTTGCTATAAATCCAAGTCACAAGGTCATTCACTCTTTCGTACAAATAATTTCATTATTCAAGACCATATTCAATGATAAAGATGTCGGAAAATGAAAAATTATTCTGATAAGGAAAAGTTTTTATAATTAACTAAAGTTCACTTTTTCTTTTACGATATTAAAGAGTTTTAACTGATAGGATATGTGGACTCAAGGAGTGCGATAGGCCTCCAGTGCGGTAAAATAATCGGTGCGTACCAAATAGATTCATTTTTGTCATAGTTAGCAACTATAGATCCAGCCTATTTCGAGTAAGACATAGGTTTTAAAACGTTTTAAATTCTCATTCATTATAGGTAGAGCTGCTAGTGGAACTAGTCTCTTAGAACGGAATACTAGCTGGGCATTCGAGGTTAATTCCAATATTACCTCATTGCGATTACATAGTTCAACGCCTACTTGAAGCATCGCATAAAAACTCCTGATAATCAACTTCGTTGAGAGCGAGGTAGTGGGTAGTACAGTGGAATACTCACCATAACAAATCGTTTTAATCGAAATATCAATTTGTGCGTCACATTTTATGGTGAGCGGAATAATTTGAGAACCTGCCATATAAGCTGTTGAGGATATATGAGTTCTACGGTACTTCGATTTTAGCTCAGTTTCCTCGTTAATTTCACAGGTCCCCGTAAGTACTGATTCCATATAGGTAGGCTGATTTTACATCTGGATGATCCAAAGAGTTCCTAAGTTTTCTTGAGAGCACAGTCATACCTAAAGCAGTGCCAAGTCGTAGTCGTGATTGCTTCCATTTAATCCACAAATTTATGCAATTTCGGCTTTCATTTATGTCAAGAGAGAAGATATCAATGAGACCATTTGATTTTGAGTATTTCGGTTTTGGTTTATACCGGAGACTTCGTTGATGGAAAGCTCATTAATTCTGTCCTTGAATATTTATCGTTAAGTTGTTAGGAAATGGTTAATGATTTCTTGGAAGGACACATCTGTAGATTATAGTCTTCCGCTACCAATATTAGATCCTAAACATCAGACACTTCTTACACAACTTCTTTCAGAGGAAATATTTAAATTTCTTTGCCATTTATGTGTCTCCATTGATCTCTATTAAAGCTGACCAGATATTCTTCGAGGCCTTTAAACTTTGGTGTTTGTAAATACATGCAGATTAATGAGAAAATTTTCCTAATTCATTTGCTTTGCATCACATTCCCTCTTTAAAAACTGTTAACCATAACGAAACTAATAACCGGCTGTCACCTTGAATTGTAAACAATCGATCTTTTTAAAAACAAGAGAGGTATCACGGAATGACTTAACTCTTCACTCTGACGCCAATTCGTGTTAAGTATGAGTACAACATAAGCTTTTTTGCAATGCATCAATGTAAAAATAGACTTGGAATATCCAATCGACTGGTTTGCCTATAGTGATTTATCTATTCAATACTAAAATGAAATTCACTTTATTTATGGGCTAAAATCAAGGTGGAAGAATTTAAATAATGGATCATTAATGATGGTAATCATGTCAATTAGAAGCCAGCACAAACTCTGCGCTAATGACCGTATTTGCTCCCTACACGACAATAGCATGGCCGCACCTTCGAGAATATTTGAGCTCACAAGGGATTCTTTGCTACGGTCATGCTAGAGTTATGTTCCCCACCAACTAAACCATGAAGGCGATTGATCCCTTGAAATGCACTACTCTTATGGCATAAAAGGCTTTGACCATCTCTTTTCTTCCATACAAGTAATCATCTGATTTATTATTTCTATACCGTCAAGGAAATCTGTGGTCCAATCAATATTCTATGTAAGAAATGGAGGGAATTTTCATGCATTAATACTAGGCTTCCCATTCATATTGCTTAGTTTCATCAATTGAGAAAGTTATTTTTCAATAATCTGTTTGTGCAATTGCAATCTCAAATACCTGTTTTCACTCTTATCTTGTCACTTTCTCAAAATTTGATCCAATAGGGATATTTATAGTGCTTGTGATAGCGTTTAATCCTTGTATTCTTCATTCTGTTAAGTCAGTGTGTTAGAAACCGCAGTCTTCCCCTGTTGTACTTTAATCGCTGTACTTCTAAATTTGAGAGGTACTTCCTTCTCTAGAGTTACAAAATCCGTCAGTTGGAACAGACCAGTGAGTGTTTCTCGAGATTTTTTTTTACCGGAAATCTCGATTTATTCAAACGCATAGTTTTTTTTTTCTTTCTTCCATATCTAAAAGAAAATTTCGTTTTGTGTTTATTGAAATTTTCTCTTAAAATAACCCCAAAAATAATTGCGAATGTGAGTTTTTTTATGCAAATACTCATTTCTAGTTTAGTTATTCAATTGTATTAACCAACTTTTATCGCCTCCTTATTGCAGCATAAAGCATACATGTGCCACCATCACAAAGACGCTGAAAAAGCAAATAGTCTGAAAAGATGCAAAGTCCTTTTGACTACGTAGAGTTTTGATAAAAAAAAAATATTTAAAATATTTAAAAAATGTCCATTTTACAGAACTTCGAAGTTTCAATTTCCTAAATGTCAACCTAATTGAAATTAATATCATGCTCTAATCTATAATGGAACATACAGTAAGCAGTTTCATCTCGTTTATCTCTAGTGCTTTCAAACAAACTCTGAATTAAGCAAAAAATATTAAACGCGATTACTACTCGAGGGGAGATATTTATTCTCGGTCGCAAACATAAAATCCACCTAGCAACAAAAACCCAACAGATCGTTGCTAGAGCCATCAGAACCAATGTGAAGCATCGTTTTAGGAGTTAAGAGTACTCTAGCAGTGCAGCGATTGTTTACGTACCCTTAAGACACCATCTGCTCTTCCAAAATTTCTTTAACTATAAAATATTCTTCTCATTCATATTGATATTAAAAGTAATAAAATAAGCACCAACAAATATTTCCTTTGTAACTACCTTTGAGCCAGTGGATTTCAAAATATATACTAAGTTACACGTTAAAACGTGATTTTTTGAAATATTCCATTTGCTTAATGAGAGATGGAGATCTCTTAAAGCTATCTTGACATTATGTCCGATAATTTATCATTACTTTTCTTTCAAGCTAATGGGATGCAATCACTAAGACGGCAAAATTCAGCATTTAGCATTATCTCCAAACCGAAAAAATTATAAATCTGTGCCCATTCTGTTTGGAGATAACTTTAAAATACTTAGGAATATCCAGTAAAATAAAAAAGGTTTACATATAAATACGCAGCTACTTAACCAAGCGAATCATCAATGCATATTTCCATTGAACTGAATATGCAGCGGTTTTAAAACAATGCGTCAACCCATTGATATGCCAAAATTTTGAAATATAATTTCAAAACTTTCACGCTAGATATAATTAGAGAGAATTCGGCATCTTGGTATTGATTTTTTTGAAACGAGCAATAGCTAATCGCGGTAGGTGGGTAACGGCTAAATGGTAGTGGGCATCTTAGTTGATAGAGAAATACAACAAAATGGAACCTTGATTTATTAGTGTGTCTTTAATTCTGGAAGAACCCGTTGAAAAAGTAAATGGTAACGTTAATTTTAGGGTTTAAGGTGTGCCTCGTCAACTTGAAGTGTATTCAGGTATGTTTACTAGTGCGTTTAATCTTGCTGAAGAAGGAAACCTATTCGAATAAAATTAAGTTAAACTCAATTATTCATTAACTTATTACTTAGCTGAGAATCACGATTGCTTCAAAAGATCAAATTACAGTAAAATACCTGATCTAGTGGAGGAGAGTTCTTTTATTTTATTAGTAATGGTAGTCAATGATAAGGCCCATAAATCTCATTAGGAAAAATGTTAAAGAACAAAATTTGTATGGTTAAGTAAAACTAATCAATATGGTGATAGATATCGTAAATAAACACTCCAAAAATAAATATGACCCAACGCAGCTCTGAAATAAAAATAATAAAAACAAGTTCTATGCCAAAATTAAATGTATTAATTTAATCAATTGATACGTACTCAAACTCCATGAAAGGCAGCCAGCTTAGTTAAGCACTGAGAGGCTTGTGACTAGCGTCGTTACAAGTAATGCTTCCTCTTTTTTCCCGAGAACCCGAAGCTGGTGAAATTAAATTGGCATTGAAATTCTCACTTGAATGATTTTTTGAATTGGTATGTTTACAAAAGGGAGATTTACGGGAAGAAGAGGTCTTAAAATAGAAGTGTCAATTGTCAATGAGAAAACCATAAAATTACATCAAAATCGTAAGGAGATTTTATTAGATTTGCTTACCTTTATATTCAGATTCACAAGTGTTCGATAAAGACGGTATTCCTAGAATCACACGTTAAAACTGTTACCGTTCGAACTTGTTTAAAACATTAACAAGTGGTAATAAGCAAGTTATTTAATGTTGATAATACATGCCAAACTTCAGACCAAAGTACTTGCCTCGGCTTCCAAATCAATAAAACTGTCGTACTCAGAATATAAGTTTCTAAAGACTTCATTTTCCAATCGATTTCTTCGATCTCCCTGAAAAGATCTGGTTCATATAACACATAACAAAAAAACCTTTATTTTTCGAACGCGTTGAGAAATATTAATCGTCTCAAGGTCTTGTCGAATTCTGTTTTGACGAATTCGCTCAATTTGTATAGCTCGGTCAATCATCGCTTGAGCACAGATTTTTATGGCCTTGTCTCTTTGGGACCTTTTAACTAATTTATTACGAAAATCCTTTTCTGAAACAATTTCACGTTCTTTCGTTATCTGCACTCAAGGGTGCCTGAATAATTTTACATTTCTTACCAATCCTCGTTTTATTAGATGTTGTTTCATTCTAGGAGAATTAAAGTAGGTCGCCAGATGAGGATCGGATAGTATGTTGTAGCTTCTAAAATGGTAAAAATTAAAGTGAAAACTTAAATAAATTCTACCCTGAAGCCATGTTCTACTTTGATTTGTCTCTACTCATTTGATGAATACGCTACTATTGATTGTGCGTACCATCTGTTGATCGCAAATTTGAAGCGTATAAACAAATTAAGGTTGTCACTTAATGGGTAAATTTTGGGTAAATAATAAATAAATGCTCTTAACAATCTCTTTTTTCTGACTTCTATTTATCAAATAATTTGAAGACGATTGTTATTTTACTCAAATTCACGATGTGTTTCTAAAAAAATATTTAGTTAATATTAATTAATGCACATAAACTATGCATTCATGTCAACAAACTTGTGGATGGCCTTCCCAATCACCTCCCTCTAGACACATGAACTATTTAACTCTTTTATATATGAACCCTATCCATGCAATATTTAACTATTGCATTCCGATCTTTCCATCGATGACAGAGGAACTAAAGTGGAGAATGTGTTAATTTCAGTTTCAAAAATTCGAGTGTTCATCCATGTTGCCCAAACAAAGATGATCAAGAATGAGAAGGAGAAGAAGAAGAAGAAGAAGAAGAAGGAGAAGAAGAAGTGCCCGTTGCAGCTTCTTATTAAACTGTCAAAATACATTGGGGTTGTAGAACTCTGTTGAGTGAAGATTGTTCATTTAATGCAGTAGTAAGCAGGCACGAAGAGGTGGAAAGAATAAAATTTTACAGTCTTTGGATTCTTTGGATGTTTAGTGGGCTTGCCGTCTGAATTTTCTCAGTGATGCACGAAGCAGATTACTTATCATCAAGAATTGAGTTGATTGTATCAAAATAATTGCCTAATTCTGAATTTTACATTTGGGACTTTTACGTAACATGCATTGCATGGATTCATTTCGTTCGTGGACTGCCTTCGTATTCGCTTCGTTGACAGGGCGTGTTTTCGTACACATTGGGGGTGGAATCTATTAACTTGTTGTTTACTGAGGAGAAGAAGAAGTGGATGGTGAAGTGAGTTGGTGTCCTTCTCTTTATTATTTATTGTCTGGTTATAGGTGGCATTTGCGAAGACTCTCGGAGTGATGAAAACTTGACCCCCAAACCCGAGAGGAAATAATCTTCGATTTGGATTTGGATTTCATTCGAAAGTTCTTTTAGTCCTACTGCTTTTATCCGTGACAGTAAATATGTCTTACATTTTGCAATTTGAAAAAAGAAACTATTTTATGAGCTCCATGGAGTTTTCAGAGTGTTTGCATTCCTAAAGGGACTGCATGGTTGGCGAAGTGGTGGAGCCACTAAATACGTAGTATGTGGTGGATACAAAGATGAGAGAATTGAGGTGGGAACAACAGTAACCCCTGTTTCCTACATATGCCCCTTCCCGTTTGCTCGGATGTAAAGCGTTCTTGCTAACTACTGACAGACTTCACTTTGTCTCTTCTTTTCTCTCGAAACGAACTTGGATCTATAGTGGATGCTTCCCAAAACAAAGCCTTAGTTAAACCTCAGCGACATTGTTTATGTGAAAATCTCCTAGTATGAAATTGGTTTCGAAATGAGCTAGTCCGTGTCAACAATATCGTGTTTATTCTTGTTGTGGGTCATTCGCATAGAGCTTAGTCAGTAGGATCCAACTGATGCCAACCGTTTAAATACTAAAAGGAGTTTGAGGGTGGGGTGGGGTGGGGCAGAAGGGCATCAGTAATTAGCTGGAAGGTTATAGCACAGCCATTTTACTCCATTTAAGGTGTTCATCCATTATTTCACTATTAAAGGTGTAAAAAGGAAAGAAATAACGACCTCCACCCCTCCCCCTATGTTAAAGTTAAATTGAACGAAAATCCGTCGTCCAAGTAGGGAGCTAGTTGACTTCATTTATTTGGCAGCCAAGTGGAAACGTTTCCAAGTTGGCGTTTAGAACAAACAAAAAGGGTAGTAGAAGCGATGTAATAATGTCGGAAATTTTTGAGTTAGTCGAGAATCAAAGCCCTCAAATGTATTTAAAATTAGGATGGTATATTTCGGAATAATGGCGTAACAACGTTCTTTCAGATATCTCTTATAACGGCCATCCACTAGGTGGGAAGATCATTAAGTTATGAAATATATGCATTTAAATGAAGGCCTGTTCGTCACCGTCTTCGCATCTCATGCGCATTTGTAAAACGTCGATGACACCAACAGTGCATTCATACTATATCCCTTTTCTCGTGACATTTCATTTCTTTCATTTTTCTTTCCAGTGTGGAGAAAAAAAATGGTCTCACATATTGTGCCTATATGACTTGATGTCAAATGCTTTTCTGGTAATAAGATTAAAGATAGTGATTAGTCTGTAGACGTTGAGCCATACAAAATACTCCAGAAAATAGTTTGAAATGTACACGTTCGAACAAGCGGATTAACCGCCTAGTATAAGTGGAAAAATACGGCATGAATGTGTTAATACGTGAAAAATAAGCCATGATCGATAAAATTATACCTAAATTTACAAAGTATTTGCTTTTTACAATTTTTCTAATAACCTCTTCTCAATGGCTATCATACAGCGCTTTAGAGTTGAACTGGTTTATATATCAATTGACAAGATAAAGCTTATCACTCCGGCTGAGAATATTCATTTACATATTTATTTTGTTATTTTGTATCAAGTGGTAGGCTTTATGATGGTTATCATTAGCCCTTTAGTAGAATTCGGGCTTCACAGAGGGGAGAAACGTCAAAGTCACAACAAGTCGAGAGGGTGATCATAAGAATGATTCACGAATGTAAAAGAGACAGACACAAAGGTAGAGAAAAGGGTAAGGTAAGGTGAGTGCTGTGGAAGGGGTGGAATGGGACATGCAGTCGGGTCATGGTAGTTTGAACTGAACAGCCGGTTTATAGAATTTTTTACCATATGAGTATACGTTGCCCAGGGTGCACCAACGTGGAGGTAAGTCTATCGCACACACCTTCACTTATATATATTATTTAGTAATAATGAATGAATCTAAAAGAAAAGTTTATTTTCCACAATTTAGAGAAGGTAATGTAGCCGTTATTTTGTTAAACACAATAATTTTCGGAATGATGATCTTTCCCATTGTCTGTTAGAAGTAATTATACTAATTTCATCAGAACGATTCGAAAAAACGCACATTCCTTGTAACAATTTGAAATGATTGCCTCAGAAGTGAATTAGACGATCTACAGCTTTGGCTGAATGAAAGTAAATTTCTAAAATCAAATAGCTAAAATAGCAAGAAACTAACAAAATTGTTAGGATTAGAATAAGGAAAGAGGATTACCGATGTAAAAACGAGATACATTCTGAAAACTGAAGTCCGTAGGAGCAGAAAATCGGACTGCAGGCCTTAGAGGAGAGTCGAAAAGCAGAATAGTAGAAACAGGGACACTTTGGAGTCAAGCCTTATGTGGGGTTGTAGGTGAGTATTTATAGGTACGATTCTGAAGAAGATAATTGCAATAGTGAAAAGACAACGAGAAATACAGCTGGAAATTTCGAGGTGAAGAAGTAACAATATGGTTAATGATTCCGTAAGGTGACTTAGTAGTTTCATAGACACGACGAGGTGTTCGAGAGAGAAAAAAGAACACGAGGTTTAAAAGCAGCTCCCACAATTGTCAAGCCGTCTAATAAATTGATTTATACAACCTCTCGAAAAGATCAAGCTTTTCCAACTCACGAAAATTTAACTCGAAATTAATTGTAGCAAATCAAGCCAAGACGCCTCAGGCAGTTAAAAAGAGTGAGAATAATCTCAAGTGGGTAACGTAGATAAGAGTTTCTCTATGTTAATTAACCAATCTTTCCTTCACTGCCATTATAAGCATTCATGCGCATTTGATTTCATGCATGATTAAAACAAATTTGAGTGCATTCTTTGTGGTATGGTCAGCTGTCTTCCATACTCTGACCTTCGGTAACTTGGGTCTGCTCACCATGCCATCATTGTGAAATATTTGAAGTCACTCAACGACTATCTAAAACTTTGACTGCATACACTGATCAAACTCAACGAGTAGGTACCTGGTTATAAAAACTGTCTTCACCATGTCTTTACCATCAGCAATTGTATGATTTTTTATTAATTATTGATAGCAATTCAATCTTTCGCCTACATGATCGTATGCAAACACTACAGAAGGATCAGTTCCATCTTTACGGCAGACGGATTCCAAAATTAATCCACCCAACAAAAGCTTATGTTCGCTACCGCCCACCCCACCCCACCCTCCCCCACCACCTTCTCCATATCCACCGTCAGAAATATTAATCCCACAGCCTCTCCACAGCCTTCCCACAGCCTCCCCACCCCACACACCCCCTCAACCCTCCATCGCCCGATCAATCCACAAATCTCACCTCAACTCAAGCTGCTCCTAAGCATTCAAGTGCTTTATCCAAGACACTCGATATTTTCATTTTGCACTTATCCTTATCAATTGGTTCATGTTGGGACATTTTCATTAAAAGAATTTTGCCAGAAATATGTGTTTTTTTTATCAGTCGTGATACGTTGAAGTTCATCTGGCAGCATACATGTAGTTTATCTGAGTAAATACACACACAAATCGACCTCAATTATCTACCGCGCTCTTAGAATGGTGTCAGACTTTTACCATCAAATGCCAAAGAGTCACTTCCTTTTCTCCTTTAGCTCTCAATCAGTGAGCGCGTTTTCCCACTTTTCTGACTTCCACCACATCCGATTACACAATTTCTCGAACTTCAATGGGACTTGTTCACTTCTTTTTAGTTCTTGTCACTTTAGCTTGTTAATAGGAATTGTATTAGATATTGAACAAGTGATATACTTCCAATCAACTAACCTTCTACTTAACGACGTATTAGTTGCCAGCGGAGCGCTTCTACAATAAACAAAGGGAAATTCAATGCAATGGAGAAAGAGTAACTCGAAGTATTTCCAGTACAGCATTTGCCTTGACAAAACAGACAAGACGCAAAGTTCGAAACTGGTTTTGCACAAAATGCACTTTAGGCGTCTTCTTCTCACTAATGAGAGATGGACAAAATGGTATCACTGAGGATAATGAAATTAAGAATTCTGTGTTACTTAACGCTCTGTGAGTGTCTACGCTTTTTGCAGCCACACCTGCGTTCGGAAGTTGACCGACAAATCCATATTCTCTTAGGGTCACTTCAAGCAATGCATCATATGATTGATTGACTGCATAAAGTATGCTGTGTGTTCTTGAACAACTTCATTATCTGAAGTCAACTTTATCGGTGTGTAGTCAGTTAGTACTTTCCCTTATTTCGGGGGGAGAGAGAGAGAGAGAGAGAGAGAGGGAGAGTGTAAACTTAGGTCTGCAATGGTCTCATTCGAAGCTGGAGCTGAGCTATGAATATAGAAACTCTCAAATAAGGCTTATTAGGGCATTGAAGGTTTATTCCTACATCTTCCTCAAAATAACCTTCCCAACTGATTTTTCTACTTAATTCACGTCATGCAAAGTTATTTTTCACTTTAATGCTTTTTAACCTGATTCCAGTCACTTCATTCTGTCCACCCTACCCTCCGCATAAATTTATAGAAATCGCAGTTACGAAGGTGTATCGATTATCGATTTTTGCCTCCTTCGCGGTGCCTCAGTACTTTAGCTGGCCAATCACTCACACGTCACTTGCGGTGCGAACATCCAACTCATGCACTCTCCACCTCCATTTTTCATCTTCATTCTTCCTCATCGTCCTCCTCTCTTGCTCCCACTCGAATCTCCCACTCGAATCGAGGTTGTTGTCGTTGTACAGTAGAATTGGGTTCATTCACTATTGGTATGGTCCAATAATGATGAAAAGTAATTGATGAGTCGAATTAGGCGTGAAATGAGAGAGGAGATAATAAAGCGAATCAATCATTGATTTGTAGTAGTTCGAAGTAGTTCTCTCCTAAATATCCTCAAGTTTATTTTCGTTTAACTGACTCTCAGGCTAATAGGTAGGGTTATGTCATGTAATCAAGTTATCGTACCAAGTAAATACTCCCCATAAAGCTTTGAACCATAATTTTTATCTAGGAGTCAGTCATAGCTGCATATATTCACCATGATCTGGGCATCCCATGCACTAGGTGAATAGAGTCATGAGTTGGTCGATTCTATGCTACCCACTTTCGAGTCTTGTTCAGTATTGCAAACGTCTGTTGACTAATTTCATTAACTTTAACTGAAATACAAACTTCTGTAAACAAACGAAATAAACACGTGACATTTATGTTAAACTGTAACATGGAAAATGGGAAACGAACATTAAAACAAAGTAAATTAGTGCCATTGACATTGTTGTTTTATCATTATATATAGCCAATGTACTGATAAATTAGTAAGCTACAAAACGTGTACATTTAAGTGTAATTTAATTTTCTAAATATACATCTAACAGCACTCACGAAATCTCAGCCATACTACGTACACACACCCAAAGTGTTGTTAATGTAATTGGCCAAGTTGAGATCCCAATCAAATCACTCTAGATCCCCAACAAAAGTCTTTTCCGTCCACCAATCAATTGGCAGCTGCACCACCTACCCCCTCAAGTTTAACCACCCTTTCTTCTTTAGAGCAATTAATTCATTTCAGAGCGCCTATGATTATAAGTCCACTGGTGTGCCAATTGAGCCATCGCACGCCTCCATTCACACGCTACAAATAGTTAAGATGACCTTGATTGAGTGAGATTAGAAACAGAGGCAATTTGCTTTACTTGACTTGGCAACAACTCGAAAATGTCCAACGGGAGCCACCGAGCATTAATCCAGTGGGTGCTCCTGAACGCCCTCTTCCTTCGAGTAGCTGCAGCGTTAATTATGGCTGTCGGAATCGCGGGTATAATTGGTGGAGCAGTGTTATGTCGTGGAAACACCATTGAGATTTTTAGAGGAGAGAGTATACAAGGCGTTTATGCGTGAGTTGAAGATTGGTCCTCTTTGTATACTTACGTGCTTGTCAGTAGAGATGATGTTTTAATGACACGCCTATGTCTTAGCTGAAATTAGCCTATCAAGGAGAAGTTTGTCTATCTGGAAACTGCCCATGGATTTCTAGACAAATGACGTTAGGATGTAATCTGACTGCAGGTTTTATAACGATTAGGTAAAATTTAGCCCATCTTTGAGCCAAATTAGAATACTGCTCGAAAGAGTTCACCGGACGTGACATAATTACATTATTCACACATTGCTCCTGTTCGCTGATTCGGAACATTCCACTTCAAAGTGTTTAGTGCTAAAGTTGATAAGGTCCACACCTACTAAGGAGACGTGTTCTCAACGCGATATCCAGTAACGAATCACTCGAAACGAACTAACTAACTAACAGGGTTCATGTTTAGTGGCTTTGAGATGGTGAGTACTGAGCCTGTGACTTCAGAATTCGTCGAGGAGAAAGGTAGTCGTTAGGGCACTGATGCTGTGCGAACCTGTTATCCACTATTTATGCAAGCAATACTATGTAGGGAAGCACGATTTTTCTCATTGCGGATGCCACAATCACCTTGTCACTGTTCAATGTGAAAATGAAAGTATTGTTGGATCTGAACTTTCTGCAAAATTGATTTCATCAATGCTTGCTCACTTTAACTTGTCACTCAGCCTATTTACATCGGTGTCGCGAATTGATATGGGTTTTGTTGCCTTGCATTTTAGGCATACACTCCACTCCACTTCATTCATATGAACTGTCTGTTAAAAGTGTAGTAAGCAGACCTCCCGATCAAGGCTCGTTCTTTACCCTGCCTAACTCGATGTATTCCGATTCTCTCAAGTCCTCTCACTCTAGGATGTAGTGGGACTAGCGTTTTAGTGCTTGTGTATGGTAATGGGTTGTAGGCATCCCTGGATTAACGGTTGGCAACCACATACTGCGATATGCTAGAAACTTCGTTTGCCAGTTCCCCTGTTTGCATATTTCCCAAGTGATTAAAAGTTGCCCCCAATTTTTGCTGGTCCATAGACATGAATATTATAATTGGTTGAGATCAAATGAGTATTGATCTAAGGCAAAATACATTGTTGTGAAGTTGGCATTGAGATAGCTACTGAAATATTTTACGTAGTATTTATAGACTGTAGTTTTATCGAAGTGATTCTTGCTGATTTTAGAGAAATGGGCGTGCCGGTGATAATATTCAGTTTATTTGTGTTCACTGTTGGAATATCCATTGCTATCGTAATATGCGTAATTTCACGAAAATTTGAACCCACATATCAGGTAAATTTCCACCTACCAAAGCAATCTAACAATGCTTCCATTTATTACATGTATGTATACATTGTAATCAGTTATATTTACTTGGCAATTTTTTGTCATTTAGACTTTCTACAGACGTCCCGAATATGTATAGGATAAAGGATACTATTCATGAGCTCAACTTATCTATTCTATCACCTCGACCAAAGTGAAATTCACATACAAGTATTTTCTACAGCATCAATTAATCTATTTATGATAAGTAATTTAGTTGTTTTTTAAGTAAATTGCCCACGTTTGTTAACTTTCCATTTTGAAAATCTCAAATAAAAGTGGAGGGCAAATTGATGTAGAGGTTGGTATCGAAGTTTAAGAAATCGATTTCCAAATGTCACCAAGTGTATTTTTAACACACATTAAATGTGGTTGAAAGGATCCAATTGCCTTATTCTGAACTGTTGAAAGTGATCGAGAGGTGAGAAAGAGGCCACAAGTCTTTTATGCATAAAAGACAAGCCGAAAATATCTGTGAATTGGAATGGACTCGAAAGAAGCTGCAACGCTGGCGGTTCAATGTAGGCGGATGGATAAAAATGGGGGTTTGGGGGGTGGGATGAAATGTGACTCGTGCACATTCACAGACACAAATCGATAAACCACGTTCCCAGTCGATAGTTACTCTGTGAGTCATTCGGTTTTAATTAAGATCGAGGCTTAGCCAGCAATTGCTTAATAAGGCAAATTGTGATTCGTAAATATGCAGACCATCGAAATGGCATAATTGAATTAGGCTCTCGGAAGATGACTGTTTAATGCCCTGATAACTGTGAGACATTTCCAAGAGCTTATTTCACACGCATTTTTGTAGTGGACGTGATCTAAGACATTTTGTGACATTCGCGTGTCAATGCTCCTGAAAGATAGAATCGCGTAAAATTGGCATTCAGCAAGCAACTAACCAAAATTTACATACAGTCTAGAAGCATTTGTGGGTGGAGAAGTAGTATCACAGAGCCACTCTGGTGATAGTAACACCAAATTCATCCTAATATTTTACTTCCAAATAAATCATTTCACTTCTGATGTTTCGCGTAGAGAGTTTTTATGTATCCTTTAGCATTTTCAGCATATTAATGTTGAAAACTTGTTCAATCTGCAAAGAAGTCATGGGATTTACTGCATTGATCAAGCGATGTGATCAGGGTTACGGAGGGTGCAATAGTAAATGCGTGCTTTTATCTTCATGCACCTACTAGCAACCTTAGTCATCTCTCTTGCTAGACAGAATATTGCATATCTAATCATTTTGAATGTTGGTAACATAGACATGATCCAGGCGTTAGGGGGAATTGAATTCACAAATTGGTTAAATATTTACCTCAACCTTATCTCCAAAATGTACTCTTGACTTATCACTTTTATTCATTTTAATCTGCATCAAGAAGGGAGTTGCAGTGGAATAAAGAAATCCCACTATCTCCACTGCAAGTGGTCTTACTATCGCAGTGGAAGAAATGGGAAGAAAGGAATAACTCCAAATTATGAAAATTCCAGTTGGGACACTTTATTTCGGAGGGCCTGTTGGAAAAATGGAAAGAATCTGAAGTGACAAATAAGTAGTAATTACTTGTTGAGATTAACTGCTCAGAAAAATACTGGGACATCGAAATTGGCCATTCATCATAATGCTCAAGCCAGTTGTGGAAATGATGAAACCGACGGTACTGCAAGTCGTTCCTTCGTGGGCATATTCTTGCAAACCTTCCACCAATCGAAGGCAAAATTTCACCCTTTGACAGTAAACTTAAAAATATCGAGTTCTCTTCCGCTTAACTTGGGCAACTGCAGGCCTGATTTTACATATTCACGTACTTCATTCATTCTCTTTTTAAAGTAATGGTTCATCCAGAAGCCACTTTGAAGTATAAAGGAGCATTTTTAACTTGCCTTTTTTCAAAATCAACCACAGGTACGGAGGATGCTGAACAAATAAACCTTGACTAAACCCCAGCAATCCAGTCGCGCAAAATCCCCTTGAATAAAATTGACAACTAAAAGTAGCCAGTCAACCTCAACTTTAACGAGGGACAGAGATCACAAAGTAACTAGTGTTTATTACAGCTCATCGTCCACTGGCACAAAGCTGAGTCATTAAAGTACAGTTAGGGGTTGCGGTGGCTATTGATTGCTGGTTGGTTCACTAAGCGATCAGTAGCACGACCGCACCTCTCTCAGACTGCTCAAGTGCAAACGAGATTCCCCTTTGTTAAGACTTGGCAGCGTTGATCGCTCGATTATATACTGGGACTAATTTTCCATCTGTAACTGGATTACTAAGGTTAGGCTAAAAGGAGATACCTAAACCAGATGAAAACGAGTGCTAGAGAGGTTTCTTGGCTCTTAATAGGAGGTGGCTGGAACACCCTCTGACGTGGTTTACATGCAGTTAAACGATTGCAAGTTAAGCCCGTAAAATAGACTCTGTGTAGAGTATGATAAGAATATGGATTCACTTATGATTCACTACTCAACTCAATTTTGTTGGATCAAGTGGGTATTATTTTGTTTTCTTTATTTATAACAGGGCATTTAAAGTCCTGAACTCTGAAGCATACGCAAGCAGGCAGAATGGAGTTGGCAATAAAACTGCAGGAAGGAGGATGAATGAGAGTTGATTAGAATTGCAGAAAGAAGTGAAAGTGTAAAGAAAGGAAGTTGCTTAATCTCGATTCTGGATTGGTCAATTTTCGAATTGTGTGCACTGCATTTCTAGGTGTCTGCCTCGTTTGAACAATTAGCAATGCAATTAACAATGTCATCTAATTTAGACAGAAAAGTTGAAACCAAGTAGTTTGTATGAATTATTCTATTTAATTCATACCTTTGAAATTGATATAATTACAGCTTCCCCACTCTGTTGTATTCTCTTAATAAATTGGAAATAAATGTTTACACTTCTTCTGGGTTAATATTGTCATCCATCCTTTATTCTTAAGTTGGAAAGAAAACAAGTACATGTCCTTCAGTGTTTAGTAAATTTTAAAGGGTCAGTGCACAGACTCACCTCAAATTTTCATCACTTCAGAACAATGAAACTGTGCCTTACTTGGAACTCACTATTTAAAAATTGGTACAGAGCGTTGTTAGCTGTGTAAAGAAAGTCTCCGGATATCTGGAACCTATTTCTACTGGCGTTGTGTTGAGAATCTCCGTGTAGTTGAGGTGAGTTTATTTACCTTGGCACACATTTTAAACAAATTGTCGATTTGTGGGTTAAGGAAGTGGACGCATGGCCTTATTTGCACGTCTCACAAGTCAGAGTTTACGGAATCAGCAATTATTGGTCCAGAGGTGTGGTAGGCATCCCGATGCTTCTCCAAGATATCTTCCCTACACTCTGAATTTGACTTGGCAATTTTATCTGTTCATTGATAAAGCATCCTCTATTGTACAGTGTAAATGGGATTGAAGGAAGATGAACTGTTCGTTTTCTTTTCAAGCTAACTTTATATGGAGTGTTGACAAACTACGCTACTTTATTCGTAAGTGAGAATTCGAATGATTAATGTGAGTAATTTGGAGAGTGAAGTCGAATATGAGATGTCATTAAACCTCTTTTTAAACCAATATTCACATAGATCACCTCTTCCTAATTTTCACGTAGTTGCTCGAGGAGAAGTCAAATCAGTCAAATCCACTTTATATGCCCTGGATATGCCGATTCAAACAAATTCACAGCTGCACACATATTGGTTAGATGTCCACATCTGGTTCTTCAGTGTGCAGTGTTATTACCCCCAGCTCTAGGTGTCGTGTCTCCCTGTGTAATGGCTGTTGTATCCTGTTAGACAGTGGAGAGACCATTACCTCTGGTTGGAAGTGACTTATTTTGTCTCTTCAGGTTGTATTATATATAGTGCTCTTACTATAACTTCGAACAACTCAACTTTGTGTATCTTGGCTGAAATGTACTTATGTCTAATCATTTTGTGCTCAATTAATTGACCTTGCCATAGAGAGGTTTTTGGTTTTTTCGAGATTATTTTGATTAAAGTGGGAAATGATACTATTTCAAACCAGTGGTACTATTTATTTAGAAGAGTGAATGGTTTAAAGCTTCCTTATTAGAAGCATTTACAAAATCCTTCAGCTTGACTGATCTGATGAATTGGAAACCAACAAAGGGACATTTTTGTGGTACATTGTAGAATGTTGTATACAAATAGTTATCTTCTCCTATTCTCCGAGGTCCATTAAATTGAACCCAACAGCTTATGGTACGAACTAGCTTAGAATAAATTAGTACACATTCATTGTGAGTTTTGGTCAAAATTCAAAATGTCAATGGGATCCAATGGCAGCGCAGAAACTAGAAGGTTACTGGCCAGTGGCAGAGCTCAGAATCTGGATGCTAATGACAAATAGTCCTACATGGGAGCTTGGGTCAACCTGGCTCATAGCATATTGACGCAGTATTCTGTCGCAAGTAAGGCCTGTTAAATTAACCTATTTCTAAGCCTCCGTCGTGGTAGAAAGAGGCTGATCAATCCTTAAGGATTACAAGAAATAGTAAAGCTAAATATTTCCAATGAATTTTGTTTTTGTTTTATTTCACGGCGATTCTTTTACTCACTCTAGAATTTTTGCATAAGTTATCCTTCAAGAGAGTGAAGTTTAATTACAGAAAATCAAGCTGCTCAACCTGAATTCTTTGTCAATTTCAATTTGTGCCAATGTATTCAAACTATTTACATTTCTCATTCAATATTACTTAATTCGCAAACCGTTTTATATCAGTAGGCGGATAAAATATTTTCAGCTATTTCGTTTTAATTACCTCTAAATCTCTACTATAGCAATATGTTCAAGGTTGTACTAAATTGAATTAAATTTATAATTACTAGTCAATGTATGATTGATCGGTAGTTTTTTTAGTTTATTTATTAATAAACAGTGATAAAAGTTGTTACCTTCACTTTCTTTAATAGAACCTAGTTATCATGGTCAGTAAATCCTCCCGAGTTGGTGTGCTTTACTGTGGAATTTCGTCCGTAATCTGCTATCTTCTCACTCTGAGTTTCATCATAGCTGGCTCGGTGTTAATTCACAAATATACTTACAGTATTCATTGGTGGGTTTTATTGCTATCACTGTTATCTACTTATTGATTATTAATTAGAGCATATTTTTGTATGAAGAGTACTTTGTTAGGCAGATATTGACCGTAGAGTAATTTAAATACCCTTTCTTTTGATTTGTCGGTTATCCTCATAGCTCTGAGTTAGAGTGCAATAAGTATGAAGAGGAGCAAAGGTAAATTTAAATGATTGACGTTTTTCACATTCATTTGGCGCTGAAGTCTTAATAAAAAATTGCAGCTTGTTAAGGAATCGAAATTTTTTACATATAACGTTTATTTTTCTCTTTGAGACATTTTGGAGTCGGAGTAGGTTTGATAATTTTCGGATTTATATCAGTGATTGTGGCTTCAGTTATGATGTGCTGTGCCTGCGGATTTGCGGCCTTTAGCCGCTCAACCGGTGAAACTCCCAACGCGGTAAATCAGCCACCCTATCCGGACTTGGTAAGTCAGAAATTGCATATTCTCCCTCTATTATGCTCGATCCAAGATTATTCAAATGAGACGCAACAAAATTAGTAGAACTGAGTTATTTTCACTTCACTTGCGTTAATTATGTTGGGAGAATGAGTAACATTCTACTCAGAATCGAAAGTACTTTGACCATTGTTACGATATAGCTACAGTAAATTAGACCAATTTATAAATGTCTCAGATCCGGTTATTTTGACTTAGAATAATAAAGAGAATGAAAATTAAAGGGTCCTGATTACTCTCCATCTCGTAACCGTAACCGTAACCGTAACCGTAACCCTAATAGTAATCAAAATAGGAAAACTGTATAATTTCCATTTGGAAAGATTGATTTCGTCATTTTCCCAACATCCAAATAATAAACTTTATAGGATATTTCATAGCTTCCATGGATTCTAGTATTTGAATTGGTCTAAGTGGATTCACTTCGCTTAAACAGGGCACCGAAATGTCTATGGGCCCCTACACTAACACTTAGTTCGTGCAACAGAGCCATATTTTCGAAGGACCTCTAATGCCATCGACTCCTTATCCTACGAATCAATCACATCCGATTCCGTGTGACGAGTACTCCATGCCATCCGTCCCTACCTCCACCCTGAGATTGCCATTGCACCACTAACACCATCACCACCACCACCACCACCACCACCACCACCACCACCACCAATACCTAATATATCTCCACACATGCCACCCCATCCTGCTCCTCCTCCACCCTACGATCAATGTGTCAATCAATCAGCACCAGTAAACTCGGAGAAACTATGAAAGCAACTGTGTTTTGAATAATGGTACTACTTTACTTCATCGTTGTTGACTGTACTCCATATTACCATGGATCAGGAATGTAATAATCATCGCTTACTTTCGTCCTACAATAGATGCATTTCGATATGATTTATGTTCTGCACTTTAGCCTCTGTCAACAAAATAGAAAAAGAGAGGAAATTGCCACCATTGCCTTCTTGTTTTCCTATTTCTATTTGGAGGTAGTTGGGCACAAAATTAGCATCCATGTTCCTACTCTTTGACACTTTCTCCACTAGTCACGTTAATTGGGAGTTCACTTCTTTTCTACAACTCGTGCGTGATTGAAAGCCCACACATTAGCGAGGAAATAAACAGGAGTAAATTAACATCATTTCTCATTTCACACTGATGGCGTCACTGTTGAGCGCGCATTAATGAGTTAACATTTCATTCCACTTATCATGTGTTTGTGGAGTTGACGCATTTACCAACAAGTACCTTCAGCAACAAGGGTGCCATAATAAGAGATTAATGCTGAATAGAATCATCCAGCTTGACAAAAACGCATTTTCTTGCAATATTAACAAAAATGGAATTTGTTCTAATTCCATAAATTAAGCCTTTATCTGTGCATTTGCCATCACACATTTTCACTTTGCAATTGGATACCAGAAAGTACCCTAGTCAAACAATATTTATTGTCTGGACATTTTAGACATCAAAAGGAAGAGTTGTTTGCAATTTTATCCAAACTCTTACCTTCAAACACGGCTTGAGGAACGACCTTTGCGGGTGAAATTTGTTGTTCTCATTTGTACCACCGTCATGTGACACGCGAGGAGGCTTAACTCTTGCCCAGTTCACAGATAACTTATTTTTAAAAATTCGTTTTAACTGATAAATTTCAAACTTCGGCCAATTCCATCACATCCATCCCGCTTCGCAATTCCACAAGAACTTAAAATGTCCAACATTCACTGTCCAAGGGACTGGATGGGGATCGCATCGACTATGCTACTCGGATAAGTGAAAATTTGAACAGTCGGACTTCAAATCTATAACGAACCATCACTTTAAGTGCCTTTGTTCCCTTGTGGTCTATGAGATTCCTAATAGTCGGATATCTGTGTAGGAGCTCTTAATATACGCTCTAAGAGTCGACAGTATGTTACCTTGATGATCAATAAAGACATGGAGAGCCTTGAGTTGCCTAGTACTGAAACCGACAAGTCATATACGAAACTCTCGAAACCTTTCTCAAGACGCTTTTGAATAGAGAAATAAACTTTACTGTCAGCACATTAGTGTGAAATTCGCAGAAAAATTGGCATAATTTTAACCCCCGGGGCTAAATGGACTAAAGGATCGAATGAAGAGAAACTACTGAAGAAAGTCAACCACTTCCTTGGCGAAACAGCCAACTCGGGTGACCCGGGTGAGGGAATCAAAGACCAACTTGAAGAAGGCCCGAAGTCAGAAAAAATAACGAGAGAAATTCTAGCACACCTGTTACTAATTCCATGAAGGAACAACTGAAGATGAAGAGAGCATGACCAAACGATTTTTCTCGGTTTTCAGAGAGAGAGAGAGAGAGCCTAGGTCAACGCACGAGAATGAAAGCAAGCTTGTATTTGAGCGAAAGTGCGAAAATACTTTTACATACAAAGTGTCCAATTCCCTTTTCTGCTCTACAGAGTGTGGAGATACTCACCATCTTCTTCATTATGCTAAAGGTATGCAAATAGAGGGGCTGAATGTTTCAAATGGAACAGATAGCTAAGAGACGGTGCCTGTAACTTGCTTAGTGATAATAGTCAGCATAACCTGGAGCACTTCTCATTCACTCATCAACGTCGATGAGTCAACTTCAAGTTAGGAAAGTCATAGACTCATAGCTCAGATAGGCCACACCAAGTATGCCCACCTGTCTTTTGCAAGAATAATAATAATAATCAATAATTTTCTTCAACTGCTATCATACTATTGCTTTGCTTCAAAACCTCCGATTAATTATACTTGGTGATCAAGGCAAGTCTATGGCCCAACCCAGGATCTCGAGAGGAGAAAAAAATGTTATTTTCACCTGAGCTATCTTGACATGACCATTTCTCCTTAACCTTACCTAATTCTAGTTTCCTACTCCAATGTAGAAATCAACCCGATTACCACACCTGTGTGCGCAGTGACCTCAATAGATAAAAACTCATTCTGTCGACCTTGTAAAGTTGAATGTTTCGTGCAATTTCTATTGCATAGCTAAACCTAACTACTTACTGCCAGGATGTCTCACCACTGACTTCTTGCTCTTTGCTAGTGCAGGACTTAGTCACACTTTATAGAGTACAAAAGACTTAGTACGTATAATCGATCGGATATATCTCGTCAATTTGATAAATCATGGAAATGTTGGATTGTTTACATTCTCCAATTTGCAGAGGATCTATAGGAATGGTAAAATGGCCCCTTGCAAAATCAAGTAATGAATGTGTTAGAAATGAAAGAACCATTTGCAAACCGCCATAACGAGTCTCTCTAAAGGTAGGTCAGTGTGTGCTATCAATTCTACCGATGCATTCGTTTCCTCTCCACTCTAACTAATAACCTAACTGAACCTGTTCCACGTGCTCACAATGCGAACATATTACCACAGCTTTAGCAAAATCAGTCAAATTTAGTGAAACTGAGAAGAGGGACTCATTCAGAGCTATAGCTTCACCATCACAGAATATTAAATTCAAATAACTTAAATAATCGAACCCTTACTTGCAAGGACGTAAAAGATAGAGACCACCTCAAAGGTAAGAAACGTCGGTATTAGGTCAATTTTCAAGAAGACTTAAGTCTCACTATGCCAGTTATTAACCAAGTGTAAATAAAGGGGCATTCTCACGGCAAATTCAATAAAAGATTCTTGCTCCATTAGTTGACCCTAATTTAGTTCAGTTATTGGTCACTATTCCATGAAAATAAGTTCTCAAAATATATTGGCATCATTTACTGAACCCGACAGCAGTAGTCAGCTGTCTTCCATACTCTGACCTTCGGTAACTTGGGTCTGCTCACCATGCCATCATTGTGAAATATTTGAAGTCACTCAACGACTATCTAAAACTTTGACTGCATACACTGATCAAACTCAACGAGTAGGTACCTGGTTATAAAAACTGTCTTCACCATGTCTTTACCATCAGCAATTGTATGATTTTTTATTAATTATTGATAGCAATTCAATCTTTCGCCTACATGATCGTATGCAAACACTACAGAAGGATCAGTTCCATCTTTACGGCAGACGGATTCCAAAATTAATCCACCCAACAAAAGCTTATGTTCGCTACCGCCCACCCCACCCCACCCTCCCCCACCACCTTCTCCATATCCACCGTCAGAAATATTAATCCCACAGCCTCTCCACAGCCTTCCCACAGCCTCCCCACCCCACACACCCCCTCAACCCTCCATCGCCCGATCAATCCACAAATCTCACCTCAACTCAAGCTGCTCCTAAGCATTCAAGTGCTTTATCCAAGACACTCGATATTTTCATTTTGCACTTATCCTTATCAATTGGTTCATGTTGGGACATTTTCATTAAAAGAATTTTGCCAGAAATATGTGTTTTTTTTATCAGTCGTGATACGTTGAAGTTCATCTGGCAGCATACATGTAGTTTATCTGAGTAAATACACACACAAATCGACCTCAATTATCTACCGCGCTCTTAGAATGGTGTCAGACTTTTACCATCAAATGCCAAAGAGTCACTTCCTTTTCTCCTTTAGCTCTCAATCAGTGAGCGCGTTTTCCCACTTTTCTGACTTCCACCACATCCGATTACACAATTTCTCGAACTTCAATGGGACTTGTTCACTTCTTTTTAGTTCTTGTCACTTTAGCTTGTTAATAGGAATTGTATTAGATATTGAACAAGTGATATACTTCCAATCAACTAACCTTCTACTTAACGACGTATTAGTTGCCAGCGGAGCGCTTCTACAATAAACAAAGGGAAATTCAATGCAATGGAGAAAGAGTAACTCGAAGTATTTCCAGTACAGCATTTGCCTTGACAAAACAGACAAGACGCAAAGTTCGAAACTGGTTTTGCACAAAATGCACTTTAGGCGTCTTCTTCTCACTAATGAGAGATGGACAAAATGGTATCACTGAGGATAATGAAATTAAGAATTCTGTGTTACTTAACGCTCTGTGAGTGTCTACGCTTTTTGCAGCCACACCTGCGTTCGGAAGTTGACCGACAAATCCATATTCTCTTAGGGTCACTTCAAGCAATGCATCATATGATTGATTGACTGCATAAAGTATGCTGTGTGTTCTTGAACAACTTCATTATCTGAAGTCAACTTTATCGGTGTGTAGTCAGTTAGTACTTTCCCTTATTTCGGGGAGAGAGAGAGAGAGAGAGAGAGAGAGGGAGAGTGTAAACTTAGGTCTGCAATGGTCTCATTCGAAGCTGGAGCTGAGCTATGAATATAGAAACTCTCAAATAAGGCTTATTAGGGCATTGAAGGTTTATTCCTACATCTTCCTCAAAATAACCTTCCCAACTGATTTTTCTACTTAATTCACGTCATGCAAAGTTATTTTTCACTTTAATGCTTTTTAACCTGATTCCAGTCACTTCATTCTGTCCACCCTACCCTCCGCATAAATTTATAGAAATCGCAGTTACGAAGGTGTATCGATTATCGATTTTTGCCTCCTTCGCGGTGCCTCAGTACTTTAGCTGGCCAATCACTCACACGTCACTTGCGGTGCGAACATCCAACTCATGCACTCTCCACCTCCATTTTTCATCTTCATTCTTCCTCATCGTCCTCCTCTCTTGCTCCCACTCGAATCTCCCACTCGAATCGAGGTTGTTGTCGTTGTACAGTAGAATTGGGTTCATTCACTATTGGTATGGTCCAATAATGATGAAAAGTAATTGATGAGTCGAATTAGGCGTGAAATGAGAGAGGAGATAATAAAGCGAATCAATCATTGATTTGTAGTAGTTCGAAGTAGTTCTCTCCTAAATATCCTCAAGTTTATTTTCGTTTAACTGACTCTCAGGCTAATAGGTAGGGTTATGTCATGTAATCAAGTTATCGTACCAAGTAAATACTCCCCATAAAGCTTTGAACCATAATTTTTATCTAGGAGTCAGTCATAGCTGCATATATTCACCATGATCTGGGCATCCCATGCACTAGGTGAATAGAGTCATGAGTTGGTCGATTCTATGCTACCCACTTTCGAGTCTTGTTCAGTATTGCAAACGTCTGTTGACTAATTTCATTAACTTTAACTGAAATACAAACTTCTGTAAACAAACGAAATAAACACGTGACATTTATGTTAAACTGTAACATGGAAAATGGGAAACGAACATTAAAACAAAGTAAATTAGTGCCATTGACATTGTTGTTTTATCATTATATATAGCCAATGTACTGATAAATTAGTAAGCTACAAAACGTGTACATTTAAGTGTAATTTAATTTTCTAAATATACATCTAACAGCACTCACGAAATCTCAGCCATACTACGTACACACACCCAAAGTGTTGTTAATGTAATTGGCCAAGTTGAGATCCCAATCAAATCACTCTAGATCCCCAACAAAAGTCTTTTCCGTCCACCAATCAATTGGCAGCTGCACCACCTACCCCCTCAAGTTTAACCACCCTTTCTTCTTTAGAGCAATTAATTCATTTCAGAGCGCCTATGATTATAAGTCCACTGGTGTGCCAATTGAGCCATCGCACGCCTCCATTCACACGCTACAAATAGTTAAGATGACCTTGATTGAGTGAGATTAGAAACAGAGGCAATTTGCTTTACTTGACTTGGCAACAACTCGAAAATGTCCAACGGGAGCCACCGAGCATTAATCCAGTGGGTGCTCCTGAACGCCCTCTTCCTTCGAGTAGCTGCAGCGTTAATTATGGCTGTCGGAATCGCGGGTATAATTGGTGGAGCAGTGTTATGTCGTGGAAACACCATTGAGATTTTTAGAGGAGAGAGTATACAAGGCGTTTATGCGTGAGTTGAAGATTGGTCCTCTTTGTATACTTACGTGCTTGTCAGTAGAGATGATGTTTTAATGACACGCCTATGTCTTAGCTGAAATTAGCCTATCAAGGAGAAGTTTGTCTATCTGGAAACTGCCCATGGATTTCTAGACAAATGACGTTAGGATGTAATCTGACTGCAGGTTTTATAACGATTAGGTAAAATTTAGCCCATCTTTGAGCCAAATTAGAATACTGCTCGAAAGAGTTCACCGGACGTGACATAATTACATTATTCACACATTGCTCCTGTTCGCTGATTCGGAACATTCCACTTCAAAGTGTTTAGTGCTAAAGTTGATAAGGTCCACACCTACTAAGGAGACGTGTTCTCAACGCGATATCCAGTAACGAATCACTCGAAACGAACTAACTAACTAACAGGGTTCATGTTTAGTGGCTTTGAGATGGTGAGTACTGAGCCTGTGACTTCAGAATTCGTCGAGGAGAAAGGTAGTCGTTAGGGCACTGATGCTGTGCGAACCTGTTATCCACTATTTATGCAAGCAATACTATGTAGGGAAGCACGATTTTTCTCATTGCGGATGCCACAATCACCTTGTCACTGTTCAATGTGAAAATGAAAGTATTGTTGGATCTGAACTTTCTGCAAAATTGATTTCATCAATGCTTGCTCACTTTAACTTGTCACTCAGCCTATTTACATCGGTGTCGCGAATTGATATGGGTTTTGTTGCCTTGCATTTTAGGCATACACTCCACTCCACTTCATTCATATGAACTGTCTGTTAAAAGTGTAGTAAGCAGACCTCCCGATCAAGGCTCGTTCTTTACCCTGCCTAACTCGATGTATTCCGATTCTCTCAAGTCCTCTCACTCTAGGATGTAGTGGGACTAGCGTTTTAGTGCTTGTGTATGGTAATGGGTTGTAGGCATCCCTGGATTAACGGTTGGCAACCACATACTGCGATATGCTAGAAACTTCGTTTGCCAGTTCCCCTGTTTGCATATTTCCCAAGTGATTAAAAGTTGCCCCCAATTTTTGCTGGTCCATAGACATGAATATTATAATTGGTTGAGATCAAATGAGTATTGATCTAAGGCAAAATACATTGTTGTGAAGTTGGCATTGAGATAGCTACTGAAATATTTTGCGTAGTATTTATAGACTGTAGTTTTATCGAAGTGATTCTTGCTGATTTTAGAGAAATGGGCGTGCCGGTGATAATATTCAGTTTATTTGTGTTCACTGTTGGAATATCCATTGCTATCGTAATATGCGTAATTTCACGAAAATTTGAACCCACATATCAGGTAAATTTCCACCTACCAAAGCAATCTAACAATGCTTCCATTTATTACATGTATGTATACATTGTAATCAGTTATATTTACTTGGCAATTTTTTGTCATTTAGACTTTCTACAGACGTCCCGAATATGTATAGGATAAAGGATACTATTCATGAGCTCAACTTATCTATTCTATCACCTCGACCAAAGTGAAATTCACATACAAGTATTTTCTACAGCATCAATTAATCTATTTATGATAAGTAATTTAGTTGTTTTTTAAGTAAATTGCCCACGTTTGTTAACTTTCCATTTTGAAAATCTCAAATAAAAGTGGAGGGCAAATTGATGTAGAGGTTGGTATCGAAGTTTAAGAAATCGATTTCCAAATGTCACCAAGTGTATTTTTAACACACATTAAATGTGGTTGAAAGGATCCAATTGCCTTATTCTGAACTGTTGAAAGTGATCGAGAGGTGAGAAAGAGGCCACAAGTCTTTTATGCATAAAAGACAAGCCGAAAATATCTGTGAATTGGAATGGACTCGAAAGAAGCTGCAACGCTGGCGGTTCAATGTAGGCGGATGGATAAAAATGGGGGTTTGGGGGGTGGGATGAAATGTGACTCGTGCACATTCACAGACACAAATCGATAAACCACGTTCCCAGTCGATAGTTACTCTGTGAGTCATTCGGTTTTAATTAAGATCGAGGCTTAGCCAGCAATTGCTTAATAAGGCAAATTGTGATTCGTAAATATGCAGACCATCGAAATGGCATAATTGAATTAGGCTCTCGGAAGATGACTGTTTAATGCCCTGATAACTGTGAGACATTTCCAAGAGCTTATTTCACACGCATTTTTGTAGTGGACGTGATCTAAGACATTTTGTGACATTCGCGTGTCAATGCTCCTGAAAGATAGAATCGCGTAAAATTGGCATTCAGCAAGCAACTAACCAAAATTTACATACAGTCTAGAAGCATTTGTGGGTGGAGAAGTAGTATCACAGAGCCACTCTGGTGATAGTAACACCAAATTCATCCTAATATTTTACTTCCAAATAAATCATTTCACTTCTGATGTTTCGCGTAGAGAGTTTTTATGTATCCTTTAGCATTTTCAGCATATTAATGTTGAAAACTTGTTCAATCTGCAAAGAAGTCATGGGATTTACTGCATTGATCAAGCGATGTGATCAGGGTTACGGAGGGTGCAATAGTAAATGCGTGCTTTTATCTTCATGCACCTACTAGCAACCTTAGTCATCTCTCTTGCTAGACAGAATATTGCATATCTAATCATTTTGAATGTTGGTAACATAGACATGATCCAGGCGTTAGGGGGAATTGAATTCACAAATTGGTTAAATATTTACCTCAACCTTATCTCCAAAATGTACTCTTGACTTATCACTTTTATTCATTTTAATCTGCATCAAGAAGGGAGTTGCAGTGGAATAAAGAAATCCCACTATCTCCACTGCAAGTGGTCTTACTATCGCAGTGGAAGAAATGGGAAGAAAGGAATAACTCCAAATTATGAAAATTCCAGTTGGGACACTTTATTTCGGAGGGCCTGTTGGAAAAATGGAAAGAATCTGAAGTGACAAATAAGTAGTAATTACTTGTTGAGATTAACTGCTCAGAAAAATACTGGGACATCGAAATTGGCCATTCATCATAATGCTCAAGCCAGTTGTGGAAATGATGAAACCGACGGTACTGCAAGTCGTTCCTTCGTGGGCATATTCTTGCAAACCTTCCACCAATCGAAGGCAAAATTTCACCCTTTGACAGTAAACTTAAAAATATCGAGTTCTCTTCCGCTTAACTTGGGCAACTGCAGGCCTGATTTTACATATTCACGTACTTCATTCATTCTCTTTTTAAAGTAATGGTTCATCCAGAAGCCACTTTGAAGTATAAAGGAGCATTTTTAACTTGCCTTTTTTCAAAATCAACCACAGGTACGGAGGATGCTGAACAAATAAACCTTGACTAAACCCCAGCAATCCAGTCGCGCAAAATCCCCTTGAATAAAATTGACAACTAAAAGTAGCCAGTCAACCTCAACTTTAACGAGGGACAGAGATCACAAAGTAACTAGTGTTTATTACAGCTCATCGTCCACTGGCACAAAGCTGAGTCATTAAAGTACAGTTAGGGGTTGCGGTGGCTATTGATTGCTGGTTGGTTCACTAAGCGATCAGTAGCACGACCGCACCTCTCTCAGACTGCTCAAGTGCAAACGAGATTCCCCTTTGTTAAGACTTGGCAGCGTTGATCGCTCGATTATATACTGGGACTAATTTTCCATCTGTAACTGGATTACTAAGGTTAGGCTAAAAGGAGATACCTAAACCAGATGAAAACGAGTGCTAGAGAGGTTTCTTGGCTCTTAATAGGAGGTGGCTGGAACACCCTCTGACGTGGTTTACATGCAGTTAAACGATTGCAAGTTAAGCCCGTAAAATAGACTCTGTGTAGAGTATGATAAGAATATGGATTCACTTATGATTCACTACTCAACTCAATTTTGTTGGATCAAGTGGGTATTATTTTGTTTTCTTTATTTATAACAGGGCATTTAAAGTCCTGAACTCTGAAGCATACGCAAGCAGGCAGAATGGAGTTGGCAATAAAACTGCAGGAAGGAGGATGAATGAGAGTTGATTAGAATTGCAGAAAGAAGTGAAAGTGTAAAGAAAGGAAGTTGCTTAATCTCGATTCTGGATTGGTCAATTTTCGAATTGTGTGCACTGCATTTCTAGGTGTCTGCCTCGTTTGAACAATTAGCAATGCAATTAACAATGTCATCTAATTTAGACAGAAAAGTTGAAACCAAGTAGTTTGTATGAATTATTCTATTTAATTCATACCTTTGAAATTGATATAATTACAGCTTCCCCACTCTGTTGTATTCTCTTAATAAATTGGAAATAAATGTTTACACTTCTTCTGGGTTAATATTGTCATCCATCCTTTATTCTTAAGTTGGAAAGAAAACAAGTACATGTCCTTCAGTGTTTAGTAAATTTTAAAGGGTCAGTGCACAGACTCACCTCAAATTTTCATCACTTCAGAACAATGAAACTGTGCCTTACTTGGAACTCACTATTTAAAAATTGGTACAGAGCGTTGTTAGCTGTGTAAAGAAAGTCTCCGGATATCTGGAACCTATTTCTACTGGCGTTGTGTTGAGAATCTCCGTGTAGTTGAGGTGAGTTTATTTACCTTGGCACACATTTTAAACAAATTGTCGATTTGTGGGTTAAGGAAGTGGACGCATGGCCTTATTTGCACGTCTCACAAGTCAGAGTTTACGGAATCAGCAATTATTGGTCCAGAGGTGTGGTAGGCATCCCGATGCTTCTCCAAGATATCTTCCCTACACTCTGAATTTGACTTGGCAATTTTATCTGTTCATTGATAAAGCATCCTCTATTGTACAGTGTAAATGGGATTGAAGGAAGATGAACTGTTCGTTTTCTTTTCAAGCTAACTTTATATGGAGTGTTGACAAACTACGCTACTTTATTCGTAAGTGAGAATTCGAATGATTAATGTGAGTAATTTGGAGAGTGAAGTCGAATATGAGATGTCATTAAACCTCTTTTTAAACCAATATTCACATAGATCACCTCTTCCTAATTTTCACGTAGTTGCTCGAGGAGAAGTCAAATCAGTCAAATCCACTTTATATGCCCTGGATATGCCGATTCAAACAAATTCACAGCTGCACACATATTGGTTAGATGTCCACATCTGGTTCTTCAGTGTGCAGTGTTATTACCCCCAGCTCTAGGTGTCGTGTCTCCCTGTGTAATGGCTGTTGTATCCTGTTAGACAGTGGAGAGACCATTACCTCTGGTTGGAAGTGACTTATTTTGTCTCTTCAGGTTGTATTATATATAGTGCTCTTACTATAACTTCGAACAACTCAACTTTGTGTATCTTGGCTGAAATGTACTTATGTCTAATCATTTTGTGCTCAATTAATTGACCTTGCCATAGAGAGGTTTTTGGTTTTTTCGAGATTATTTTGATTAAAGTGGGAAATGATACTATTTCAAACCAGTGGTACTATTTATTTAGAAGAGTGAATGGTTTAAAGCTTCCTTATTAGAAGCATTTACAAAATCCTTCAGCTTGACTGATCTGATGAATTGGAAACCAACAAAGGGACATTTTTGTGGTACATTGTAGAATGTTGTATACAAATAGTTATCTTCTCCTATTCTCCGAGGTCCATTAAATTGAACCCAACAGCTTATGGTACGAACTAGCTTAGAATAAATTAGTACACATTCATTGTGAGTTTTGGTCAAAATTCAAAATGTCAATGGGATCCAATGGCAGCGCAGAAACTAGAAGGTTACTGGCCAGTGGCAGAGCTCAGAATCTGGATGCTAATGACAAATAGTCCTACATGGGAGCTTGGGTCAACCTGGCTCATAGCATATTGACGCAGTATTCTGTCGCAAGTAAGGCCTGTTAAATTAACCTATTTCTAAGCCTCCGTCGTGGTAGAAAGAGGCTGATCAATCCTTAAGGATTACAAGAAATAGTAAAGCTAAATATTTCCAATGAATTTTGTTTTTGTTTTATTTCACGGCGATTCTTTTACTCACTCTAGAATTTTTGCATAAGTTATCCTTCAAGAGAGTGAAGTTTAATTACAGAAAATCAAGCTGCTCAACCTGAATTCTTTGTCAATTTCAATTTGTGCCAATGTATTCAAACTATTTACATTTCTCATTCAATATTACTTAATTCGCAAACCGTTTTATATCAGTAGGCGGATAAAATATTTTCAGCTATTTCGCTTTAATTACCTCTAAATCTCTACTATAGTAATATCTGTATGATTATGTTAAGTTGATTTAGTGCTGTTATTGTTTAACAAACCCTTTATTGTATCATAATGACTAAGCTCTGTGGCAGACACCAAGCCCAAATAAACCTGTTCCACACTGTACGTCTGTTTCTCCTATAATGTTGAGCGGTTGTTGCCGAAGAGGTTGTTGAGGGTATGTCAAGACTCATTTAAAAATATTTATTTCTAAAATATTTATTTAAATATTTATAAAATATTTTTACCTTCTCTTTGTTTGATTAACGCTAGATGCAGTCAGTACTTAATAATTATTAAGTAGTGCATATTTTTTATGAACTGTGTTTTGTTGCGTAGATTTGAATTTTGCATAATTTAAATTCGATTTCTTTTGATTTTTCATAGCCCTCGATCGATGTGTGCTGATTGTGAAGATGATGAAAAGTAAATTTCAGTAGCATACCACTCATTGTTGTTTTAAAACAAAAATTTCTTCTGTGCAAGAATCTTGATAAAAATATGATTTTTGCATATAGCACATGTTTTTCTCTTTGAGACTTTTTGCAATCGAGGTAATTTTGGCAATTTTCGGATGCACATCAGTGACATTGGTTTTAATCATGATGTGCTGTGCCTGCGGATCTGCGGCCTTTGGCCACTCTACCGGTAAACCCAACAACGCGGTAAATCAGCCACCCTATCCGGACTTGGTAAGTCAGAAATTTCATATTCTCCCTCTATTATGCTCGATCCAAGATTATTCAAATGAGACGCAACAAAATTAGTAGAACTGAGTTATTTTCACTTCACTTGCGTTAATTATGTTGGGAGAATGAGTAACATTCTACTCAGAATCGAAAGTACTTTGACCATTGTTACGATATAGCTACAGTAAATTAGACCAATTTATAAATGTCTCAGATCCGGTTATTTTGACTTAGAATAATAAAGAGAATGAAAATTAAAGGGTCCTGATTACTCTCCATCTCGTAACCGTAACCGTAACCGTAACCGTAACCCTAATAGTAATCAAAATAGGAAAACTGTATAATTTCCATTTGGAAAGATTGATTTCGTCATTTTCCCAACATCCAAATAATAAACTTTATAGGATATTTCATAGCTTCCATGGATTCTAGTATTTGAATTGGTCTAAGTGGATTCACTTCGCTTAAACAGGGCACCGAAATGTCTATGGGCCCCTACACTAACACTTAGTTCGTGCAACAGAGCCATATTTTCGAAGGACCTCTAATGCCATCGACTCCTTATCCTACGAATCAATCACATCCGATTCCGTGTGACGAGTACTCCATGCCATCCGTCCCTACCTCCACCCTGAGATTGCCATTGCACCACTAACACCATCACCACCACCACCACCACCACCACCACCAATACCTAATATATCTCCACACATGCCACCCCATCCTGCTCCTCCTCCACCCTACGATCAATGTGTCAATCAATCAGCACCAGTAAACTCGGAGAAACTATGAAAGCAACTGTGTTTTGAATAATGGTACTACTTTACTTCATCGTTGTTGACTGTACTCCATATTACCATGGATCAGGAATGTAATAATCATCGCTTACTTTCGTCCTACAATAGATGCATTTCGATATGATTTATGTTCTGCACTTTAGCCTCTGTCAACAAAATAGAAAAAGAGAGGAAATTGCCACCATTGCCTTCTTGTTTTCCTATTTCTATTTGGAGGTAGTTGGGCACAAAATTAGCATCCATGTTCCTACTCTTTGACACTTTCTCCACTAGTCACGTTAATTGGGAGTTCACTTCTTTTCTACAACTCGTGCGTGATTGAAAGCCCACACATTAGCGAGGAAATAAACAGGAGTAAATTAACATCATTTCTCATTTCACACTGATGGCGTCACTGTTGAGCGCGCATTAATGAGTTAACATTTCATTCCACTTATCATGTGTTTGTGGAGTTGACGCATTTACCAACAAGTACCTTCAGCAACAAGGGTGCCATAATAAGAGATTAATGCTGAATAGAATCATCCAGCTTGACAAAAACGCATTTTCTTGCAATATTAACAAAAATGGAATTTGTTCTAATTCCATAAATTAAGCCTTTATCTGTGCATTTGCCATCACACATTTTCACTTTGCAATTGGATACCAGAAAGTACCCTAGTCAAACAATATTTATTGTCTGGACATTTTAGACATCAAAAGGAAGAGTTGTTTGCAATTTTATCCAAACTCTTACCTTCAAACACGGCTTGAGGAACGACCTTTGCGGGTGAAATTTGTTGTTCTCATTTGTACCACCGTCATGTGACACGCGAGGAGGCTTAACTCTTGCCCAGTTCACAGATAACTTATTTTTAAAAATTCGTTTTAACTGATAAATTTCAAACTTCGGCCAATTCCATCACATCCATCCCGCTTCGCAATTCCACAAGAACTTAAAATGTCCAACATTCACTGTCCAAGGGACTGGATGGGGATCGCATCGACTATGCTACTCGGATAAGTGAAAATTTGAACAGTCGGACTTCAAATCTATAACGAACCATCACTTTAAGTGCCTTTGTTCCCTTGTGGTCTATGAGATTCCTAATAGTCGGATATCTGTGTAGGAGCTCTTAATATACGCTCTAAGAGTCGACAGTATGTTACCTTGATGATCAATAAAGACATGGAGAGCCTTGAGTTGCCTAGTACTGAAACCGACAAGTCATATACGAAACTCTCGAAACCTTTCTCAAGACGCTTTTGAATAGAGAAATAAACTTTACTGTCAGCACATTAGTGTGAAATTCGCAGAAAAATTGGCATAATTTTAACCCCCGGGGCTAAATGGACTAAAGGATCGAATGAAGAGAAACTACTGAAGAAAGTCAACCACTTCCTTGGCGAAACAGCCAACTCGGGTGACCCGGGTGAGGGAATCAAAGACCAACTTGAAGAAGGCCCGAAGTCAGAAAAAATAACGAGAGAAATTCTAGCACACCTGTTACTAATTCCATGAAGGAACAACTGAAGATGAAGAGAGCATGACCAAACGATTTTTCTCGGTTTTCAGAGAGAGAGAGAGAGAGCCTAGGTCAACGCACGAGAATGAAAGCAAGCTTGTATTTGAGCGAAAGTGCGAAAATACTTTTACATACAAAGTGTCCAATTCCCTTTTCTGCTCTACAGAGTGTGGAGATACTCACCATCTTCTTCATTATGCTAAAGGTATGCAAATAGAGGGGCTGAATGTTTCAAATGGAACAGATAGCTAAGAGACGGTGCCTGTAACTTGCTTAGTGATAATAGTCAGCATAACCTGGAGCACTTCTCATTCACTCATCAACGTCGATGAGTCAACTTCAAGTTAGGAAAGTCATAGACTCATAGCTCAGATAGGCCACACCAAGTATGCCCACCTGTCTTTTGCAAGAATAATAATAATAATCAATAATTTTCTTCAACTGCTATCATACTATTGCTTTGCTTCAAAACCTCCGATTAATTATACTTGGTGATCAAGGCAAGTCTATGGCCCAACCCAGGATCTCGAGAGGAGAAAAAAATGTTATTTTCACCTGAGCTATCTTGACATGACCATTTCTCCTTAACCTTACCTAATTCTAGTTTCCTACTCCAATGTAGAAATCAACCCGATTACCACACCTGTGTGCGCAGTGACCTCAATAGATAAAAACTCATTCTGTCGACCTTGTAAAGTTGAATGTTTCGTGCAATTTCTATTGCATAGCTAAACCTAACTACTTACTGCCAGGATGTCTCACCACTGACTTCTTGCTCTTTGCTAGTGCAGGACTTAGTCACACTTTATAGAGTACAAAAGACTTAGTACGTATAATCGATCGGATATATCTCGTCAATTTGATAAATCATGGAAATGTTGGATTGTTTACATTCTCCAATTTGCAGAGGATCTATAGGAATGGTAAAATGGCCCCTTGCAAAATCAAGTAATGAATGTGTTAGAAATGAAAGAACCATTTGCAAACCGCCATAACGAGTCTCTCTAAAGGCAGATCAGTTTGTGGCTACAACTACCAATGAATGAGTTAACGCTGTTCGCAAAAGCTTCGTGGTTCGAAATTGGTGGCTCACCCCTGAGACAGTGTGCATGTAGGCGCACATAAACAAGTCACCTTTGCTTCTACTAATAAATGGTTCATTTTGTGCTTTTCCTGGTATTGAAAAATAATGAGTCAAACAACGATGACTAATAAAACAAACTCACGGGAAAACAGGACCTACTAGAGATCATATTTAATAGGCAAACAGAAAGCGATTAGGGAGAAATGCTATTAATTCTACCGATGCATTCGATTTCAGATCCTGTCATTTTCTCTCCCCCCTAAATAACAACCTCAACAGGTTCCACTTGCTCACAATGCGAACATATTACCACAGCTTTAATAAAATTAGTCAAATTTGATGAAAATGAGAAGAGGGACTTATTCAGAGATATAGCTTCACCCTCGCGGAACATTAAATTCAAATAACTTAAATAATCGAACCCTTACTTGCAAGGACGTAAAAGATAGAGACCACCTCAAAGGTAAGAAACGTCGGTATTAGGTCAATTTTCAAGAAGACGTAAGTCTGACTATGCCGTTTATTAACCAAATGTAAAAAAGGCACGTTCTCATTGCGAAATTCAATACAATCGGTTGCATAAATTGCAAACGAGAAGTCAGAATTGAAGTTCATCTAGCGTAAGAAGCAAATTACTGGAAAAGGATTTAAAGGTGAATATTAAGTAACGGACTAATAATTTCACGATGAATGAACCTGATACATCAGGCAAGATCATTTAATTTAGCTAAGAACATGTATGTAAAAGTGTACTTATAACGAAGCTCAGTTCATGAAGACCAAGGCAAAGAATGTGTGTTACCTATTTATCAAGCCTTTATGCAAAAAAGAGACTACGGAAGTGCCCTAAAAGGGCAAAATGACTGACAGAAACAAATACATTCGTCCCAGCGGGAGTTTCAGGATAGAAGATAATGAATCAGTAAAAATTGAAAGGAGAATTTCTATAGAAGTAGAAAAGTCGAATTTTCATACATATTGATATTAAACAGTGGAATAGATAGTAAAATCAATATGATATAAGCCCAAAACATATTTATCAAGGCGAAACCCGTTTATTAATAAGCAGAATTGTAAGAAGATTGGCAAAGCAAAATAAAAAAGATGGAATGGAAGATAAATGATTAGCCAGTTATTAAAAAAGAAAGTTAGAAAAAAGGAATTTGGAATGATGCAAAGTTTCGAAATTGGAAATAAGATCAAATAAACCTCAAAGATTAAACTCAGGAGATTGGAATGTCAACAACGAACTGGCGCCCAAAGGAACAAATTTAGAAATTTAATTTGTGGCACGGAGAAAAGTCTCTAGACATGAGTCCTCAATTGCATTTTCGAATTCCTCATAACCCTATAACAATTTATAATTCGTTCCGATCTAATAAATACTGAACTTACGCCCAGATATTCATCTCCATAAAATAACTGTGGTGGCAAAAAGGGTTCTTTCTTATTGTTGGACATCATTGAAGCCTGCATTTTATTTTTCGCCTCCACATCTGCAGATATATCGATTAATTTGAAAGGAATCTTTTTCGATTGAAGCACATCTTCAATGCGTTTTTGATGAGTGCGAATCTAAACAAAATAATTAAAATAAACAAGAAAAAATACCAAATTGTTCCCACTGACGGTAGATACATATAGAAAGAGAGTCATATCTACAACGGAAATGAGAGGAGAGCTATGACTGACTTAACCTAAGTTGAAACCAATAGAAAACGAAGACCTTGTTATGAGCATAATAGCAACCTTAATTAATCATGTGGTTAACCGTCGAGAAAAAATTCGAAGTTGAGTCTATGAAATTAAAATAAAGTTAGTATATAAATGATTTTATAAATATCAGGTCCGGTTTGAGGAAAAATAATTCATGATTACATCTATAATGCCACTGCTTCCACAATGAAAAATATATGGAGTATTGAGTAGTAAAAGATCCATTTTCTGCCATATATATCATTTTTGAAATTTAATTACATTGCGTAATGAAATAGTTTTGTATTTTAGCGGCTGAATAATTGCCTTTCTTTTAACAGCGCTCATTGTGACTAAAATTGTAAATAATCGAATTAGGACACAGCTTTCTATAAAGAATAACAAATTTCGTTTTAATTTTAGAATTTTTCATTTCAGTGCCTTAAAATAATTATGCAGGGGATGTATGGAATTATTCACTCTACGTCGGTAATAGTACATTAGCTAATTTTACACTTGTGCAATTTGAGGGTCGCTGTTCCTCATTTCTTATAAAATTCCACTTTGTTGCATTAATCAGAAGGTTGCATTTTATTGATCAAATTTTCATCATGCATATTTTGTTTAACCTTGTACCACATAGTCGATCTTAAAGCAAGATTCCATTTTATATCCTAGGTTGTAAGTGAATATATCTTACGTCAGAGTAACACAGTCAAAGACAAATTATTTTATCTCTAATTTTTTTAGCCAACAATTATGTTAAAGAGATTTTTTAAGGATTAAATTTTGATTTTTTAGCTTATGTTTTAACGTGTTTGGGTTTGACATATTTGAATTACAGATTTATCTCCAACTCAATGCCAGTATGTGAATAAACTCGTATGTCAAGTCGAATTCCTGCTTCATTGTTGACTAGAAACTCCCCCAATGATAGCGTTTCGTGAAGATTTTGCTGGTTGATTACACTTATGATTTTACTGATTCGGAGATTTTGGTAGATATGCACGTAAAGCAGTAACGCGTCGTCCTTATGAGATCTGTTTACAGTTACACTCATAGACTTTGCATCGTCCTTAATATCGATTGATATAAAACACTCGTTTACATAAAAATAAATAACAAATCGCAACTTTCCAAACTATGCCATTAAGTGAAATAGTTTTCAACTTCCCTTAATATGTCTTTATCTTTTAAGCTGAATACTGACTTATACCAAGGTACTACTAGAATATAGCTTACGTCCGCATCTAGTATCCAGATTACGCGGATAGACCTAGTTGTCACATATAATAACATATCCGAATAATGGTTAGCTCTAAACTGATTTTTCAAAGCATTGTGCGATAGTTTTGAAAATTCATTGAAATTCATAATAATTTGAAGGAACTACAACTTTTTATAAATAATTATTCCCAAATGCCTTCACATGCAGCATCGGGGAAAAAGAAACTTCATACAATTAAAAGTAAACTACTACTGGGAGGATTTTAGCAGGAATTCGAATGCAACTAATGTTTTGAATGTTGGATATATGTACACAGCCATCGGTGGCTCCAGTAAGTTGTTTTGCAAGTGAAAAGTCAAGCTAAACAAAGGGAAGGAAGAGAGTTCTAAGGTTGAAGGCATCCAAACTCATTCTGTGTAATCATTGACAAGTCTTTCATGAGACCGTCTAAATTGGCCATTTCTTGAGTGAGTTCCTCAGTGCTGATGGCCTTCTATAAACAAAATAATCACGTTCAGATATTAATTACTGGTAAAAATTAAGTAGCAACATAAAGTTTCCAGGCATACATTTATGTCACTTCTATCAACACCAGTTGATTGTGATTCACTAGCTCTATTTGAAACATCTTTTCGTGCTGGAAGTGAATTATAAGCACCTCGTGTTTGAGGCTGTAAATGCTGCATTTGGCGTTGAAGATGGTGACCCTGGTGGCTGGATATATTCGAATTTGAATTTGAACAGGATGATACCGTAGAAACAGTTGAGAACTCTGCTGGATTTACACCAACGTTGTTTGCAATTGTTGCACGGGTGACCGAAGTCATTTCAAGAGCTAAGCATGAGAGAGAACACAATTATTGCAACTGAGCCTTATAATATGGCTTTCAATTACCTGGAAAAGTATCTCAACTCACCCGAACTGCTCTCAGAGATGAGATCAGAAGCATTCACAGATGGAGTATTTGGCGCAATGTGGCCTCGATTTATTGGTAGACCGGGATACTGAAGATAAGTTCCTTCATTTTCTGAAAGTTAATAGCGGAATATCCAGTTAGCGCTCTTACGGAAGTTAGTGATTTCGATCTGTGGTAAGATTATAAGAATCTATCTACGAAATTCGGATCAATGGAGTAACGGAGAGAGCTACTGAGACTTATACGTTATACTTGCAATAGTTTTCATTTAAACAAACTTTTTACTACATTTACACAGCAGTTGCTTACCCCCTGCACTCAGATCGATACGAGGACCACCGACATTGCTTGGAGTGAAGAGGGGAAAGGCAATGGTTGAGGGATGGGGCGGAACAGGAGGTGGATGTTGACCTGGTCCTCCTCGCATGTAGGCCGGAGGGGGGTACATACCTACTCCACCACCTGCAAGTGCATTCTGATGGTGTTGATGATAATAGGCCTGGGCGAATGTGCCCAATTGTGGCTGTGCTGAGGGATAGATACCATAAGGAGGCACCGATGTGGTCTGCAAATGAATAGAAGTAACGCATATCAGTTCGTACGGCAAATGTTTGCTATGTCCTCTTTAAAATCCGGAGAAAAAATATTCTGTACATGTGCGAGATCAATGAAGAGTAGCTAATTGTGATTTAGATTTTATTTTCAAAAGGAGCTCAAATAATACCATTAGGAAAATAAATAAAATGAGAATGAACCTCAAATATTTATCTTATTAACTACCGATAAAGAAGTGTAAAATAAAAATTCAAGGCTTAGAAACACTTGTCAGTTGCCTCAAATTCCAATATAATTTACCGGACTAATTAGTGAATTCCCAGTAGGACTAACGTAAGTTGGATTTGTTTTAGCTCCAGTTGTAGGGAGAAGTGAGATAGCAGAGCTTGCGGAACTTCCAGTAGCTCCTCTACTCGCAGCATCGCTACCACATCCACTCATTGGATCAATAGCCGATCGAATCCCCATCATAGGAACTGGATTTCCCATTGGCATCAAACCTTGTTGCTTTTGCTGCTGTCGTTTGATTGCCGATTCATTCTCCACAGTCCACGGTTCTGGCGCTTTAGATGTGAAATCAATAAGTTGGGCTTCAGAAGACTTAAGAGGAGGGGGAGGAGGATACGTTTGCAATGGGATTTTATCATTAACTCCATTTCCACCAGCTCCATTATTAACATGACCTTTAGATGGGCTTAATAGGTTAACAGAAGCCTCTGTTAATCCTGTTCCACTGCCCTGTTGGTCAGGTTTATAGCTGAAAATGTAAAGATTTCAATTTATTATACGGCTTCTACTTCGAATCGCATTAGGAAGACTAAGCTTTATGGAAATACCAATAGCTAGCTGCTCGCATTGGGTTTGCTAACACAGAGCAACAGATATCATTCAACCTGCAACTGATTTGTTTAAGTCACAAACTAACAGGAATGAACGAAAACAAATAAATACTAAATCACATGTAAATAACTTTTAAAAAATCAATAAGGCAGCTGTTTTTTATCTAGCCTAATTTAGGTTTCATTTAGGGGAAAGGAGATGCTTGGAAAAGATTATGAAGGGGGAATTGTGATTATTAAAATGGAATACAATTGCTGATTAAATGATGTCATTTATTGCTCAATATCAAGCTGAATTATTTAAAATATTTAATTGAATATAAAGACACTCACCCAACAACCATAATGGGACTCCGTTTAGCCCAACAGACGACCACAATTACGATGATCATGAGTACGATAGTTGTTACCATTATAACGGCAAGAGCAACCCAAATATCAGAGTTGCCGTTGCCAATCAGATCTGAAGAATGCGAGCCATCAACCGATGTTCCATTAGAATTTTCATTCGGCGAAGCAAGCGTTTCATTAGAATTGGACGATGACTTGTTAGTGTTTTTAAGGTTCTTTTCACTGTTTTCAGTGATGAGAGGACCAGAATTTTCTGTCAATGAAGTCATGCACGATAATTCACTCACAATGAGCCGATTTATGCTGGTTTAATGTAAAGCATACCTGATTGTTGAGTTTCAAATATTTGCACAAAGCTCCAATCTCCAGTGCGTTTGGCATTTGCAGTATCGTGAGTTACCGCACGAACACATGACACATAACGACCACCTGGTTGAAGCTGTTCGAGTCTGACCCAAGTCACATTTACATCAATCTGTTTTGCTGTTGCGGAATCATCTTCAGGGCAGTTAGCTACATTAGGTAAAGCATATTACTTAATGGCAGTTCAGTAATGTCCTTTAAGTAGCATATGACTCACCAAAGGCTGTATTAGCTGTTTTGGAGTCACTAAATTCAACCATATCATACCGGAGCTGATATAACAATGAAAAGCTTCCACTTGCACATGGAGAGGCTCTCTGTGTTGTTCTTCTACTTCCAAAATTTTTATTAAAACCTTCAAATTCATCACCAAGAGCGGAACACGTTGGCGCATCCCATGCCATTATGGCCCAATCAGAACCAGCAGACAAAAGACGGAAGTTTAGCGGGATAAGTGAGTCCTTGGCGTCTTAAGTAAGAATAAACTCAATTCAACACCTATTGAATTGGGTAGAAAAGATTTAAAATTTCTAGTACTTACGGGAAAGAGGTTTCGTCTGAGCTGTGATCATCTCAACTGGACCCTCACCGTCCTCGGTCATGAGTGCAACTGATATCATGTAGGTGGTTGAAGGCTCTAAATCAGTTGAATAATGTAATTTCATTAACCTCTCAATGCACTGCCTAATTCACATCATTAGCAACAACTTACCAAGTGATTCAATTGAGAAAGCTCGCCTTTCCAGACCGACTTCAGCTTTATTAGGACCGGGATAAATGTTTCCCCAATGGACAACCACTCCTTTAAAGCGATGAGGAGATGCTGATATTGGAGGAATTGACCAGAGGAGAAGTATATTTCGTTCTCTTGCAACATAGCGTAAATTATGAACCTAATTAATGGAAAAGACTAACGATGAATATTCACATCGAAAACAAGTGAAATACATAAGCGAGAAAACCAACCTTTAGGGGAGGCAGTGTGGCAACACCGGAATCGACGAAAAATTGAGAGTTATCAAAACCCTATACAAAGAATATGAATGAACATTATTTAAGTATAAAATGGAGAATTAGAAACATAATAACTTACACTATCAACAGGGCCAACAGTGACTTCATTGTCGATTGGAGTTGATTTCAAAGTTGTTGTGAATGTAAGTGGCTGAGATTTCGGACCGATTCCAGCGCGAGTTGCTGCGGCGACTGTCAAGCTGTAATTCGTCCTTGGGTTCAAACCTAAATTAAATACAAATAATGTTTAATAATAAAATAGGAAGTGGTTCACGTAGATTAATAGTGCCAGCTGAAAGTTACCAGTAATTGTGTAATTGAGTCCTTCAGCAACAGTGAGTTCCCTAGGAGCCAACCACTCTGGCGAATTGAACTCCAGCTGGTAGGCAACAATTTCTCCATTTCTGTCTTTAACCGGTGGAGGTAGCCATGTAAAAGCAGCTCTTAGAGCTCCAACAGCTGAAAGCATCACCTATTAGCACAAAAATAAATTTGATCACTTTTCCTATTTATTAAATGTCTTAATTAATTCAATAGAAGATGATTGCCAGCAAAAAAACTAAAACTGCAAATATCACAAAGTGATAATAACTGCCCCAAAATGAAATCAGTTGAGATTATTCGATAGCGCATTACCTTTGTAGGGGGAGCGGAGGGTGGTCGTGAAAGAAGACGGGGTGAAGACGCAATTGTACCTGGGTTTCCATCGACACCTGTTGCCGAGACAGCAATAATTCTTACTCGGTAAAATGAGTCAGGCTGAAGATCGGTGATCGAAAAGGAAGTAACTCTACTTCCTCCGGGAACTCTATAAGACTTCCAGCGTCGAGATTCAGGATTACTTGCGGCCAAATTTAGTAACATTATCCTTAAGGGTTGAAAAATTAAGTCAAGTTTGCATAGTATCAGTGATATGGGACATCTGCTGATGACCACTAAGTACTATGCATATACCTGTAATAACCAATTTGGGTCTCAGCCCTATCGGATCGCTCAATATGAGGTATTTCCCATGAAACTTTCAAAGTGGCAAATTCGGTTGAATCGGCCTTTGGATTTATTACAGTTGGCAAACGATAAACTAGAAGAACTATCAAGATTATAAACGACAAAATACCTTCAGTTTTAGTGGTAAATTTGATATCCACGGAAGCTACTGAAGTCTGTCCATCAGAAGGACGATAAGAGAATACAGACACCTCGTAGACAGTGTTCGGTCGAAGTTCTTCAAATGAAATTCGTGTTTCTTCTGTCATCATGGAGAATGTTCTGAAACAAGGTAAGAAATAAAAGAATGCTGGAAGTGAATTATCTACAAAGCATGTTAGAGTAAGAAAAAAAAACGATTTCGGTGATGCCGATAGTAGAGACGAAGCTTACTTTTGAGAATTTTCGGGCTTTATCTCAATTCGATAGTTGACTTGAACATCAGAGGCCTCTGGTGGATCCCATGACAATTGGGCACTATCTTCTGTCACAGAAACTATCTCAAGGCCACTGGGTGGATTCGGGGGTGACATGGCTTGACGCTTCCATCGAAATAAGGTATTCATGGCAGATTCATTTCTAAAATACAATTTTCCAGAATAAAGCTAGACCATTAGGCAATTATTACATGAGAAAAATTGACGAAACTAAAAATAAATTTCATTTAAACAAGATTATTGGACTATTCGAACAGGGGACTAGAGATTATGTAACAGAAACAGTTGTCTTCATTTTTACCCAAAGCATAAGATTTGTGTTGTAAAACCTATTCAATCGTCAAGAAATCAAGGAAGACAGACAGACAAACAATTTTTCAAATAGGCGGTAAAGATTTGGAAATTGTTCCCAGTTGATTTGATGCAGAAAAGATAATCAAAGTAAACAAATGTGTAAATATAACTCATTTGGAGCTTTTAAACAAGAACAAGATTTCTTTCAAAATGCAGGCTTTTTCCATTTCAGGAAGATTTTCATTATAACTATTTCAATAGGCACTGAAATTGAAAATGTGTTAAAGACCCAGCCCAACAGATTTGCTTTCGACCTGTACTTCGTTGGGAAAAATTGCTGTTTAAATGTAATGGCGCTCCCGAAGCCCATTAACCTACCTCAAAGGGGCATAAATCGTCTTAATTTAGCAAAAAAAGCATTTTCAAGAAGAAGCGAAAAAAATACGGATGTTACTTTTAACAGCAATCAGTGTTAAATGTAATGAAAAGAACTAAAATAAAAGTGAATGCTAAGTGTTGTTTAAGTATAATGGAATATTAAATTCCATTCATTAGAACAAACAAAATACAAACAAGTTCGGCAGAACTGCACTTGTCATTGGCAAAAATAATCCCGACTACCTCTAAAGTCTACTTTATTCCACAAAAAAAGTGATTTTAAGATGAAAAATTAGATATTGCAAAGGTCAATATTATTAAGTAAAAGGGAGCAATAAGTGGGAAATCCTATTTTACTGCCTTGTCTACTTTAAGTACCAAAACTTTCTAGTTTTAGTGAAAAAGTTGGAATCTACACATTGACAAGATGCCTCTTTCAATCATTGATTAGTTACATTCGGCATATAAATTTAACAAAAAATGGAAAAGATTATTTAATTGTTTAAAATATGGATTTCATTTGTAAAAGGCCGCAATTTTACTAATTTGAAATGAGAAACATACTTAGATTTGGCATAAAATCTACCTTAGATATCGAATGGGGGTTTTAATTAAATTAATTTATACAATATATTCCCTTTCAATTTCATTGAAATTGTATGATCTCAAATCTACAGTAGTAATAGTGTATTGCCTGCACTGCGTAATCAGAGGTCATCGATTTAATTAGATGGAAGAGGCAACCACACTGACTAACTGTGGCTAATAAAGAGAATTCGAGTTTTACATCAAGGAGGATCCTTAATATCCTTAGCATATTGATTACCCAATGCAAACACACTGCAACTCAATTTTCCTTTGAACAGAACACTTTTTTGCCCACCAGTTTGATTGCAAATAGCCCACAATAATAAATCGACGGTCTGGAGGAGGTTTCGTCGATAATATACGACGCGCTCACAGGGAGAGAGACTGAAACAAACATGTCCTCCATCTCACAATATTGGGCCGGCGTATTTTCACCGCACATATTTGACAACTATCACAAGGGGTATTTTTACTTTGTGTAGGAGAAAGTGCACGTCAGGATGCTGTACTTTCATATTGTGCATCTTCTTTTCCACTGTGAACCGAAGTGAGCACAATGGTCAACATTCGAGACGATAGATTTAATTTATACTGCAAATTTTCGAATACAAGTTTAAAATTCCTATCTTTATAGCAAAATTTCACTTATGGGATATACATATCTACAGAGCGTCCAAAAAATCTATACACTTTAAATTAATTTTAAACGTGGCGATCAATTAGAATTTTATTATTTAAAAAGTGTCCCAAAAAATGCATACAGTTTAAGAACAACCAGTGAAAAACAATAAAATTATACTTAAATAAATAAATACTTCCAAATAATAAAATTCTAATTGATCATGTATACATTTTTTGGGACACCCTATATATATATATATATACATGCCATTTTTGACAAACAAACTAGGATAACAGATAAATGAAAACTTTAAATAAATACTTCGGGAAAATTTCTAAAATTTCGCATTAAAAATTTAGATTGAAGGAATAAAATCGTTTGCTTTACTTAAAAAATGTACTCACAAAAGGAGCTAAAAGCAGGAAAAGGGCAGCTTAAATCAGAAGAAAAAACGGGGGGAAATTTTCCTCATACAAGGAGTGAGGCTTTGCCTTCCGGTTTAATTTTGGGTGGATAACCATGGTTGTTTTAAAGTTTGTTTAAACCAGCAAGAAGCACAGAAATCAGGAAATGAATTCTCCTCTTAGATAAGCACATTGATAGCGTAGATAATTTCGAAAAATGAAGTAGGTAGATATTCAAGCAAATTCTACTCTATTGCACTGTGCTCAAATAATTACAATATTATTGATATACAAATTTGAAAAGAATATGCGTTCCAAATTCCATCTTTGGGAAATAGAAAAAGAATTCAATAATATTTTCAGTTTTGGTAAAAAGAAAATGACAAGCTCGACAGCAATCATGGCAAATACGATATTGGAACGATGTTAAAAAATAAAAGTAAATAACCAAATCTTACCTGTTCCAATATCAAATTATTTCACTATATCTTGTGGCTGCCAAGATTTAGTTTATAAGACAAGAAATTTTTGCTCCAAAAGAAGATTTGAGGAATTTATGACGTGAATTTTGCAGTTTCTTCAAAATTTGCTTTAAAGAGGCTCACATTGGATTTTTTATCAAGGTTTAGTTTGAAATTCGCATACACTACTGCTAGAGTGCACACAAACATTTTGTAAAATACTTGCACCTTAATAAGTTGGTTCGAATAAATTTGGAGGGCAGGGGAGGGGAGGAGGAGGAGGATTACAATCACAGAAATGAAAATTTGTCCTTCTGGCCGTTTTCGTCCGATAGCAGACATAACGTTTATGAGCTGTCCTTCAGCAATCCAGTCCTTTTTTTAATACTTCCAATCTTTCTTTCAACTACATTCTAAATTCTTGCAGCAGATCATTTCCTGTCATAAGATGGTGAGACAGTCTGTAGAAAAAGCTCGAATAATTCGTTTCTTTACTACTCTTTGTTAACTGCATAAAAATTTTGGAACCAGAGGGAGGGGAGGAAAGTAACAAATTGTCACCAGCATTTGTTCATAGAAACCAAAGTGTTCGCAAAGTAAAGGAATGGCTGTGAAACAAAAGCAAATTATGCAAAGATCTAAAATTTTCATTTATGGTTCAAAATTTAAGCAATTAGCTGCCAAAAGCACTGTGGTCAGGGCGCACAACAGCTAAGTCTGAGGTTAGGAGACTAGTGATGTGGATGTATGAATGCGCTACTTGGTTCTGAGCTTCTCGCATTCCACTGGGGCGCTACTTAGATCAAGTTTTTTACATGTTACCTTAAAAAGACTTGAGGTTGAGCAAATGAACATATTGATCTAGTGGTTCATCCACTAATCGTACACATACAATCGAATACTCTCAAAGGTTAAGAATATAATGTACAAAATACAAGTTTTAACAATCATTTGATGACAAGGGATATGGGTGAAGATAAGCACGTCTAACATGAGCAATTTGGTTTCACATTGGCATTCTCGCAAATCACAACCTACGCCGCTCAATGCTATACTTTAAACAATAGTTAGTTACAAATTCGAGTCATAAAATGAAAAATAGCGTTGCTAAATTATGGTAGACAATAGAACTTGATCGAATTAATCGTGAAAATTAGATTTGCGAAACTCTAGTAGATGTGCTTAAAGCCACTAGGGATTCAGTATATTTCAACTGCTTAGATGGAATTAAGGCGGCTTCACATCATTGAAACTGTGTAATGAGAATGAAATGCGTTTTAGAATGAAATTTAGAAAAAAATAACATGCTTATAAACCTACGAAAAAAATAAAAGCTAACTTATTCCAGAAAGGTTAGTTAACAGTAGATCACTGGGTAAATATTTTTATTTTTGAAAGCAGAAAGAAGTTCTTCTAGTTTCAAGATAGAAACCACTCAAAGTTCAACTTTATCATTAAGAGATAACTCTTTGTGACGCTGAAAATGTCATTCAAATCATGAGGTCTAGCACTTAATGAGGACAAAACTCATTTTTCTTACAATCGAGACACATTTTGAATGCCAATTGAATGTTCCTATTACCAAAAGAAAAGTTAAAAGTTGATAATATAAATTTGACCTTGACAACCTTCAATAAAATTTTCACATTTAATAGACAACTTAAGGCCAGCATTAAAATATTGGCTTAAATAATTAGAATTTGTAATTAAGATTATATTATCGTTGCCAAACAAAATGTAACTGAAAAAGAGATTTATTTAATTACAACATACGAGTTTGACATTCTGAAATGCACAAAGTTGGATTCTATTGGATGCTTCAACAAAACAAGAAGTGGTTATGATAGGATAGAGGTAAAGGAAATATCAACCTGTAATTATTTAAAACAAGCTCATATCATTACTAACCACAAGGAATTTCGAACTCTAGTCTTCATTCGACCATAGTCCACAAAAGTTTAAGTACCAAAATTCTATCCTCAGAATTAAGTCAGTGTGCAGTCAAGGGGATTAAACATCACTTAATGTAAAAGAAAAGCACAAAATAGTATCTACCACGTAAACATATACATTCCCTTACACAACTCGGTAGAAATAACTGACGAATTCTGGCGCCTCTTATGCAAAAAAGCCCTTTGCATGCCTGTCGGCAAATTGTACTTCTATAGTGCTTTTTTCCAAGAATAGAAATGAGATTTACGAAAAGGCAGCACATTAAGCTTTAGACAGAGTGGAGAAACATCGCTAATAAAGCGAAAATTTTTAAAAACCTAACCAACTGAAAATCATTTTATAGCAGCTCTTTTGCTGTTAAAGTTGTATAAAAGTAGAGAATGGGATAGATCGGAGCAATTAGTATACGTTAAAATGAGGAAACCCGTTTCTCTTCCGGGGCTTTTAATGGAGAGACGAATACCTTTATTGACAAATCTCTTCCCAATGGTTGACCGGCCTTCCAATTCCTTACAATAGTTAACAAACTCAAAAAACAAGAATACGAGTGCATAGTAGTTCGGAAGCGACAGACTCCGGAATTTTAAAATCATAGGCAATGAAAATTGGAGATAAATTTCGAAATTAGGTGAAAATATGACTGCAATCGTGAGATTCATAAAATTTCATCATGTTTTAATTTTGATGAAAATTTAAAACGATCAAGATTGTCTCGAAGCCTGAACAATAGAACCATATATGCACGTATAAGCTAATTTTTATCGTCGATTTAAACAGTCATTTTTGAGCTCACATTCAGGCGGCGAAATTTTATGGAAGAACATATTTCTAGAATTTGTTGACAGGAATAGAGCGCAATAATTGTGGTCAACATTTCTGAAAATTAGCCCTACCACCCGCGCAGGAGAATCTAACTGAACTATTCTACATTGATTCCTGTCCGAACTTCAAACGAAATGTGTCAAAATTACTTTTTTTTAAATTTAAATCTAAACTTTAAAATGCTTTACTTAGTCAAAATAACCACATTCACAAAAAAATGGTGACTTCGAATAATTGGATGAGAATGGGCAAATTGAACCAAAACAACCAATTTAAATAAAATTATTAAGTTAAACAAAGTTATTTTAACCTCCCATTTACAATTATTACAACTTTCATTAAAATATTATTGAGAATTAAAGTAATGGTGATGAATAAGTGGGTTGACAATTGGATTTCATAAAGCTAAAAGTAACATCTATAAACATTTTCAAATGCATATTGTATGCTAGCGGTATTTCTTATTTTTATTTAACTAAAAATTTATTCCTAACCAACAATTGAGTTCCTATGAAAAAAAATGTTTTGTTTAAATAACAGAGAGGAGAATGTCGCGCGAAACTACCCAAGAATAGAAGGAAATGAATGAATTGAGTAGAGTTTTCTAACAAGATCATCGATTTTTAAATTCGTTTTATCATGTTTGAAAAAAATATATCTAAAGGTAGACAAAATTGAGATTGGGTCGTTGCATTTTTCATCTTTCCACCCGTTGGTACCGGTAAGGATTTGTGAATGATACAATTGAACTCCGTGGCCATCATTCAATTTTAACGCAATTTGGACGAATAACACAAAAAGACGCACTTGGGATAGTCGAATGTTAAGAATAACAGTAATACCAACAAAGAATAATGAATATCCAACGATAGATTGCTTTATAAAGGTTCTACTCCCATTTTTTAGGCGAGTTCCACGTCTTCAATGTAGTCTGCAGAGTTTCCGCATCGGTTACCGACAGCCTTTTACAATACTTTCTCATCAATAAATAACAAAAATTATGTCCAAATAGTAGAAGCGTTCGTTTACACGCAGCGAAGTATCACAATTTGCGTAGAACACGCTAGAAGTCCTAGTTTCGGAGAAAAAAGCATTAGGGACCACGACCACCCACGTTTGAACTAAAGAATATGTTTCCTCATTTCCTATCTACGTCCTTGTGCTATTCACGACAGTACAAAATCCTTTCCATGCGAGGAAATATGATTGGAGCATTTAAATTTTATTTCTTATTTAAAATAGCTGGTTGATCAAATAGATAATGAAATCAGATAATTAAACGAATTTAAAGAACAAATTATAGAAACAAAACTGTGATAAAACACGACGAATTTCCGACCTTGTTTTAAATGATTACGAACATCTAATAAATAGCGAGATTTTCGCTTAAAGCTCCATTAATTTTAATTTTAACATTAAACAGTGCAAAATTCTAAAGAGATGTATTTAGAGAACATCAAAATTAAGTCGAAAAATATCGACTTTTTAAAAAAAGACTTCCAAAACTTTAATAGATATTTTAACAAGAGAAACCAATGAAAAAAAAGCTGTCAAATATAACTCAAAGTGTGAAAGAGACATCAGTCAAGAAGGAAGTCTGCATCCTTGGAAAAAATATGAAAGTTGATTAGGACGCACCCCACATAGTAAAGGGTGACATAATTTGCCTAGATGAGAGAGAAGAAAAATCATCTTTCACAAACATCAAAAGAAAGTATCGAGCGCGCCTTCTGCAGAGATTATTACTGCATCGTAAAACACTTGAAGCGAAAATCATGACACCTAGAGTAGTCAACCGCCAGTTTCCGACTGAGAGGTAACTTTTTCTCCAACAAGTTTTATGAAGCATACGTTCACTATGAAAATTTAAGGTCTAAATTTTAATGGCAAAGTAAGAAATAGGGGAGAACTGCTATGAATTATGAGCCCTATATTCCAGTTTCAGCTAAAAATAGAGAGGAGAGGTGGGAGGACACAATCAAAGGGGCTGGATTCTAAATGAACCTGATTTATGTCCTTGAAATATACAAACGAGCCAATAAGATAGAGCAATATAACAATGTAGCAGATATACATGATGAAAATGTTATTTTCTCAAGAGGAAATATTTGTTAAAGTATTTTCCCCCAACTAAAATAATACTTCCCCTTCGACACTTCTCCATTTAGGCCGTGCCTACTTCGTAAAATCCCTTCATTGGTTCATCGTTCTTTCCCGCCGATTTGCTTCGTCGATTCCTCTAATTTCAGTCTACTTTTATCCATTAGCAACTTCATCAGAGATTTTAGGCTGTCTTCGAAAAGAACCTATTTGAAAGTTTATGAGTACAGTCTCCAGTCATTCTTCTCCTGCTTCCTCCATTTTCGAAGGGCCAGTTTGTTTTCATGATTATGAAGGAACATCGCAGTTCCTGTTTACTTAGCACACTTCACTTTCAATTCTTGTCTCAAGTAGTTGACTCCAGCACGAATCGGTTCAGGAACCTATGTCCTTTTCCCATTCTCTTGGCCCGGTTTTACAGCACTTTCATTTTTTAGTAATTGATCTTTGATTTCACATTCTGGTTAAGTTTCTACTTTCTGAACACTGACTTAGTTCGACAAATTGTTTCCAAATTTCCTCGTTGGCCACATAGAGACCACAGGCGAGATTTAAATGTACAAAATAGGGCAAAATTAAAATAATTATATAGCCAGCATTCCGTTGGAGAGAAAAACAGTCTGAAACGCAGACCCATCAGATTCTTACCACTACAGCCCATGGTGTCAAATTAAGTGTATTTACTAACAAGGCATTCTAATGTGGCTTTACAGATTTCTTCACTTGCTCTGAGGAATCAACAACAGGTACCAATTTGACAATTTTCAGGGAGTAGATATCCGAAAAATAGGAGAATTCAAAACAGGCGCATAGACAGATGGGTATTGGTCCTCCAGTCTTAAATATGCCTTTTGGGGTGAGTAAGATGGTTAAAGCGTTCTGGAATTCAAAAGACTTCTCCATAACACCAGTCCCATAGTAATAGACTTGCTTTTCTCCACTTAAGCCAGCACTCAAGTCATTTACATATTAAATCAATTTCATTATGGACTTTCAAATGAGCCAATACTATGTGAGGGAAAAATAGACGACAAAAATAATAAAAAAAGTCGTTTTCCCAAGAAGAAATATATGGTGAATATTTTTCTATTGCTGAAATAGTATTTTCGAGTTTTTAAGGACTTTTTTATAATAGAACGCAAGAAACTAAATAAACATAAAATTAAGAAAAAAAGAGAACATTCAACTCTCCCCAAAGCAATTGTAAATAACAATTTCGAGCATATTCAAATTGCTTGGAACGTAAATAGCCAATTAATGTAGTCTATTGACCATAATGAATTAATGGGTTTTGTATAGACTGCACCTAACAGCTATAACCCTTTAAAGCCCGAATTAATTTTTTTTGAAAAAATGCACCCAACCGCACTCATACGTGTCTCACAGCAGACTGATGCCGATGTGATGAGTTTTGGTGATGTCAGACAAAGGCTATAGACACGCATTGAATATGTTTCAAATAGCAACAGCGCCTTCCGTTACGAGCCTAGTATCAATGGAGCTTATTTGGAAAGAGGACGATACGGTGCTTAGGGTGTTAAAAGGATAATACTCTGAATTCATAGGACCGATTTAGGACAACCTGCAATTGCCTCAACAAGTCTCCGTTGAAAGACTTCACACACAGCTACTAGGTGGCTTATCATCCTACAACGCAATCAAATAAGAGCGAAATCGGATAATAATATACTATTCTAGAGAGTAGTTCTTTTTAAATAATAAAATCCAGTCAGATGTGACTGCATTGCAATAAAATTATGAAATATAACTGAAATTCCACAAGTCCCAGAGGACTCCAACGTGTACAGTCGACGCTGCAATACCCAACTGGAGCAGTAATTATTAAAATTTATGTGACTCGTTTTTTATTCATTCTACAAAATATTTCGCTTCTAAGAACAAAACTAGCCCATCAATTAAAACGAATCTCAATGAATACATGGCAATGAAAATAATGAAATGTTGCCATATTTCGTGTTGAGGAAAAGTTTTAATCGTTGCCTCAAGCAAAGCTTGCATTTTAACCGATATATTCAATCGTCTTCAGTATTTTCGTCATGTAACAAATATTGGAACATAACTCTAATGAATGTTAACTTTAAATAATAAAGAAAATAAGTAAATAAATCTCTTATTTCTATTGACAAATTTCATGCTTATTTTCCATTTTCTACTCACTTCAAATCCTGAAGGCAGGAGAATACTATTTTCCCCACATCTGAAGTTTTCTTGAAACATCCAACGTAGCATGAAGGATAACCTGAAAGTATAAAACACACAAATTTAATTTCTTTTGATAGCAGGAATGAACACCTTTCGTTCAATCGTATCCCACCTTAAGGAGTGGTATCAATGGGTACTTAGATTAGTGTCTATAAAGGGTGATTTTCAAATTTTTTGGAAGGAGTTCAGTAAATCTGAGAGAATGAATTGGCAGTTGTGAAAGAAGTCTAAATGGTATGCAATTCTAGATTGATCTAAGCTTTCGGATCGTTTGCGAAGGATAAAACTTTCAAGGTGCTAAACCCAGGAAGTAGCTAAAGATCAGGCGAGAAAACTGTGACATTTACACTAAAAGTGGAAGTTCTATGGGATAATGGATGAGTTGACCAGTTTCTCACGTTTTATAAACACAAGGTAACATCGTGTGTGTTTGACGATGAGTTAACGAAACGGAAAAAGCTGATGATGATGATGATTGTAGTTTTGCCGTCCTAACTTTCTCCATCCTAAACACATGCATTCAAACAATACCTTATTCAAATATCCACTTAAAATAATAATTATAATAATGGCTTTATTACGACTTTAGTGTAAACACTTTCTGTTATTAATTCAAGTGTTTCCTTACATCTTTTATTAATTTGGTACTTTTTTCTAAAAGTCACATTCCAATATAGCGAAATATTTGGTAATAAGCATTTAATGTGCTAAATACGTTCCGAATTCTCTATGGTGTGAAGGTATTTTGGAAAAAAAGAGCAGGGGATTTGAAGATTGAAACATTAAACGAGTTCGCTCTTTACATTTCTGACTTAAAGCAATTTTTCAACGCGCCTCAATGTTTAGGCTGCTAGTTTGTTTGTTTGATTGAATTCTTTAACATTTCGGTTCAAAAAAAACAGTTCAACACAAAATAACAGGCAATTCAAATTTAAGTTGTTAATTGCTTGTTGGAGACTATTTTGAAAAAATTTTAAAGATTTAAAGAAGCTGCCAACTTAGAGGCTTTGACATAGTTCAACTCTTCAAATTGAGAATGGAAATTGTACTCTAGCTTTCATTCTTCGATTGATATATTTCTATTTACTGCTTATTAAAAAGTTGTTACGAAAGATGAGATGCATTTGCCTCCAAATCATCAATGCACAAAGCTGTCAGATAGGCCACAACAGAATTGACATTTGCTTTTTGGAAAAGAACGAGCTCAACTGTTGTCAATAGATTATAAACACTAAAACATGTCATCCAACAACAACGCACCTGTGTTTCCAATCATAAAATCAACAACAAATCAGCCAAATGTACTGCCTTCTGTCTTATGATTTATGGCGTGTAGAAATTTTCGCCAAAGTCCGAATTTCATCGCGGGATACCATAAGGTGATGACCACCAATGACTCATTCAGAAACGAAGGAATCATAATATATCTTCAAATTTCTACGGACAAAATAATTCACTTGTCTCACATGCAATTCAAGGATATCTTAGAATCGCAAATGCAGCATTTTGAAACGAAAAATGCAAGCGTTGTTAAGAAAAGTTAATGGTTAAATTCAAAACAATAACATTGAGTTTTCTTGTATCCATTATAAAAAATATACTGAAAGTCGATGAGTAAATTAATTATTTTCACTAACGATGAAAAATGCTAATATTTAAAATAACAAACAATTTGAATTTTGTTGTAGGTCTTCAGTGGACAAAATAAGCAAGAAAATGAATTAAAACGGATGCCTTTGCTGCAAAAAACTCCTCCTTTCAAAGGATTCCATATTAAATGTCTATCTAATAAAGTTAAGTTAAAAAACAAATTCATAGTGTAGCCATCTGAATGTCTGTGAGAATGCGCTATTCCTAGCAGTAAATAGCCAAAACGGAATTTAATGTTTTCGAATGAATTTATGAGCAAGAGTTTGTGTCCAGACAGTTCTAAATCATATTTTTGCAAGAAAAGAGCTCAATCTTCACCTGGATATAAGACCATGTGTGATGTTTAAGTATATTTGTAAAAAACCTTGAGCAAGACATATGAATACCTCCAATGACTCCTCAAGGTTAACATGCTACAAAGTCAGAGTTCACGTGTACAATGCTAAACTCATATATACCAAGTAAGTGTAATATCCCACTGCAATAAAGTAGTCTTGGGGTCACAGAATTCGAGTTCCTTGACAGAGGAGTTCACTACCCGGGCGGAGCGTTTAAATACGATTGCCCAAAAATCGTTTCTTCATCGGATCATCTTATTATAAGACTGATCTCGCTTCTTCCGTCTGGTGTCATTGATTCAATTAGCCAGCCATTTAGGTGTAAAACAAAGGCATAAAGCGAAATGGCAATTATATGCCGATTTGATTTTGCCTAAAGAAGTGACATAATAAGACTTATAATACATTAATTGATTATATTATAAGGTTAATATTAATAGAAAAAAATACAGAAAATTACACTGACTAAGATGACCATTACAATTTCATTGTAACTTAAACAGATTTCTTAATGTTTAATATATTCATTCAAAATGCTATGCCAACACTAGAAACTGGATATAGAAGTCTAGACTCGAAACCACTTTTATTCGACCAATTTTAATTGTCCTATGTTACGATAGTTTAGGTGAATACAAATAGAGGATAGTCAATTTGCGGTAATGGGAATTCAACAGCAAAAAACCTGGTTGTTTTACTAGCCTTTGAGACAAAAGAGGACCTAAAGGCTAATGAAAGCAGAGAGTCAATGCATCTACTTCGGTGTACTTAATCATCTCACGTCGAAATCTCAACAAAATTCAAACCACTTTTCAAATTCCGAAATAATTAAGATAGACTTTGAGTTATGGGGACAGAAGGAATCCTAATTAAATAATCATGTTACATTTTCATCGGTTGGAGAATTTCCACTTTGTGCATTCATTTATTCTCGGGTTAATAAGTGGGCTGCGTGACGATGACAATCTAAAATTAAGTGCTTGAAGATCGCAAATATTATGAGTGAAGGCAATTTCTCCTCTTAAGTGTGAGAATATCACACTGATTATCACGATTAATATTCCACAGACATTTGTAACGTGGGGTTTTACAGCACACATTTCTGATATGATACTAGACAAGATGATTTGTGATATGGTAGTTTGGGCGTAATGAGCCCACGCTCTCCGATTATTTTACACATACACATAATACGAATAAACGATTTAGAAAACAGACAAACGAGATAAGCCGTTTTTATAGGAATGAGTAACGCTATGACATCGATATACTATAGTTATCATAAAATAGACGCCCCACCATTCATTGTGACTCTAAGTCGAACGTCTGTCACCTACATTGAAGTCAACAAATTAGACTAGCATAGCGAAACCTCAACCGTTTCGTGTTATTTCTTGTGCTTCTATTTCTCAATAACCCCATGTTTAATTCAAAGTACAGAGGAGTTATATGCCACTTTAATAAGAAATAAATTACGTTAGAAACAAAGCGGGATACTTTTATCAACCTGACGTTACTTCAAAAGCAATCACAGCTTTTGGAGACAATTAGCCTGATACTTAGAACACAGAACTAAATTCTTCAAGATAAGATATACAAATGCAAATTATAGTGGCTTCAATCAACTGAATGAAACTTAATTCCCAAACTTTTGATTTGATATATATTTGATATATACATAGAAAATAGGAAGGCAAATTTCTCAATTGCTAGTATTCAAAATTATCTTATGATAGAAACAGCTTCAGTTAGGGTAGTCAAAAGAAAGGCACAAAAAATCCAAGATATACAAATCAAAACTGAAAATTTTCATTTTTATGATTACGTCATTTTCCTGATTTCCATCATACTTATCTTCAAGAACATGCTTCCAAGATTATGCCTTCAATGATGAAAAAGTGGCAATAAATCCGCCTAGCTTGGTAACGCAAGCCCGCATATATCGAAAATCAATGAAAGGACCACCCACTGAATGTATTTCGTGAGACAAATAGGGTATTTAGATAAGTGAGTCATACATTTTGCCTAATCTTAAAGGCAAGTTAATTTAGGCCAATTCAATTCTTCCAACTTAATTAGTTTTGCATTTCACATCGGCCGGAATCGTACTTTTTTACCAATTTCTTTTATCCTTTTCAAATTAAAAATGTAATGCTTGAGCGCAAATATTACTTAGAAAACTGCGGACTTAATCTCGGTTTCCATGGTCAAAATAAGGTTTAAGTCAACTAACTTCAATTTCAAAATGTTTCGCTTAGGATTACACTGGTGACTATTAAACCTTTGCTCGATTAAAATGAAGACTAAATCTTTGGCTTGAAATTATTAAATTTCAGGAAGTATCTGCAACCTTTCTAAGAATATAAAAAAATGATAAATAAATTAATATCTGATTTTCCAAAAAAGTGTAGCAAAAGGAATGAATGAAAATTATTCCAAAGTGTATTCGTGGATAGGAAAGTAAAATAATTTCAGTCCTTCTCAGAGAATAGGCAAGAAATTAATTAGACAACAAATAACTCAAAATTTAAACAAAGAGGAAGCATATTCAATTTAGCAGATTCATATTATAATGGACGAGTAACTTATTTATAAACTAAATAGCTGTACATACTTGAGAAGCTAAAAATGGTTATTTGCAATTGGGAGAGAAGCATGGGTGATACGTCAGGTGAACCCCTTAACGTATAATTGGCTTTAAAAATTCCTTCCCTGGAAGAAAGGCTTAACATTTACAAGAATAATCGATATCCAGAATGGGAAAATATGTTTTACGACTTAAGTCCATGATACGTCACATACCATTTGCTCTGACCTTTCAAACTTGGCTGATTCAGGCAAATTGTTCGAGTGGAGACAGCCCTAAGATTTATACCTGATGACATTTAATTCATCACCTAGGTGTTCTGAATTGTTTAGATTCAGCGATAATGTGGACTCTCATTTCAAAGACCATACTTTAGGGTATAACTCTCGGGATCTTTTATGAGTTTTTGGCTACGGTGTTCAGAGTTTAGTAACAGCGTAATTGGTGTTACTGCTTTGATATAACTGTTCCTTAATAGTAAAGAGCATTTTTTTCTGATCCTATCGGATAAAACGCAGAGGAAATACGTATGAGCTAATGTTCAGATTCGCATGACTTTTAAGTCATTTTATAGATAATTAGTGCAACCTTACTTACTCTATTTAAAATTCACTTCTTAGCAAAAGGCTGTCGATAAAAGTTATCTGATGTCTAGCCAGGAAACAATTTTTGTTCAGGCAGTGTCATAAATGTTACGCAGACGTCTCAGATGTTGGCAATAACTGCCTAAGCCCCCTAATATAAAAGGAGTGAAATATTAAGTTCTTAATGTAGTGAAATTATCAAACGACCAATTGCAAAATTTAAAACGAAACGTTTACACTTCGAAAATAAAAATTATGTAGTCCAAATGCTAAAACAGGTATTAAATCCGAAGGAGCATCACCAAAAGCTAAGCATTACAAGCTAACATATACGAACACTAGGAGCACCAATAATCGATGAAAGGGAACTCACTTTTCCTACTTCATCACAATTATCTCTTTGGCCTAATTTCGTAGACAAAAACACAGACTAGTAAATTTCTGTTTAAATTTGAAGCAAAAGGTGAAAGAAATTAATTTTGATTGATTGATTATTTATTTATTGATTTTTGGCTATTTATAGTACAGTTTTAAGCTAAAACTGCTATAATAAATCTCATTTTAGGTTAAAATAATTACTACAAAATGTATTACGGCTCATTCGATTTGACTAGTAGGAATGCATTCTAAATTACTAGCAAATATAACAAGCATTGACATTAAATTCGGGTACGATAATCAAATAATAAAAGACCCTGAAAATGGAAGTCAGATAATTGAAAACAACTGCTAAATAGCCAATTAGAATGGATATCACGAGCTGTGGACTAAGTCTTTATTTGTCATTAACTTGGCATAAAGCACAAGAATGAACATGCTTCTCAGCAGGATTTGTCGCGGCAGCGACTTCACCTCACAAAATAAACTCAGCCACTTTAGTGCATCCTCCCCTACCCCCCCCCCACCCCCCAACTCAGATTTAGTTAAATAGAAGAAATGCATGCTTCCACTCGACGTATCAATCGTCCAATTCTCGTCTATTCTACTTTGCCGGTAAGTTCAGTAGAGTGATGTCTCTGATTCCAGGTAGTGTTACACCTACAAGTGTGTAACCCCAAGAGATTGAACCTTATTTATTATTTTAGGGAAGATAAGTCTTTTATAGGGAAACAATTTCATCCAGACAATATAATTCTCTTCTTCAAAAATAAGAATCATTTGGTAGAGAATAAAAAATTCTTGATACTGTTTATCCAAAATAGTTGAGTCTCTATAATACCAGTTGCAAACTAACGAATGAGCAATTAATTTAATTTTTCAAACTATTTGGCAGATGGACTTGGATTTAAATATAAACAAATATAAGTTTATGTAAATAACGCAGGAATTTATTCGCCATCTTAGCTTGCATTTTTCAGTAAAAGTAATGCTTGTTTTTTAACTAAATGAAAAATAATTTTTAAATGTCCATAAGAAGGAGCAGGAAGTTCAATTTGAAATTCAAATTGTATTTAAGCCTTGTCGTTTGCTGATTCCAGAGACTTCACAATAAAATCTGTGACGATCGGCTTACGTCAGGTCTAGAGTTGTAATCCCCAAACGAGTAATCGAAACACGTAAAAAAAACAGTGTTTATGATAGAATAAGGATGAGTAATCTGTTTATGAAAATGGCCGTCACAGAAATTTATACGGCAGCTCTCTGAAAATTGGCATTACAATAGCAGTGACAAACATCGCACTCTCTGCGAGCCTACAAATACACGGAGGACAGACCTATTCAACAAATGGTTTCTGAATCCTGCAATCTACAAACTTGTGACCCGAACACTTCACGCACATACAATGTATTAAAGCATTAAAAATTATACCCTGACATGTGTTAGCGTTAGAAAGTTTGTTGCCATATTTCCAATACACCTCCGATCTTTTATCGTTTATTGGATTATTCCACTCGTGTTTAGACATTTCATTTGGTCCAAAATTAATAGTTCCAAGTGGTAATAAAGCTCAAGAAATTTGAAATAAAAATATTGTTTGAGATACAGGTTTTCATTAAATGAGCCTGATGATAATCTGGAAATAGTGTAGAAGCAGCCTAGATCGCTATCGAGTGTATTATTACGCATTCCTCCTAACTGACTTGCTGGACAAATTCTTTTCTTACCATTTTCCACTTATAATGTTCATTTTGAATGTCAAAGAGTAGATAAAACTTATAATAAGAATAAATATATTACTGGATATATTCGAAGCAGCGAAATAGCAACTTCCTGGAAGATAGGGTGGTTATTCAAATGTGTTCCCCCCCACCTCCGCACACTCAACGCAGAATATTCTCAGACTAATATATTGATGTACCTTTTCATGCATTGCTTCATTTATAAAAAGTCAAGTATTTTACCTTATATAAGTGGTTACAATCATTTATAAATTCTTTTTGTAATTATCAAAGCATTTTTTAAGCTTAACGTGAGCATATTGGGAAGAATCGCTCTAATTTGGACACTTATATTCAACTGCTTAGTCCATATAAAAAGGCACTGACCAGTGTTGCTGGGCGAGTAAATTTCTCCTTCTAATGCACATTCAAAAGACATACTTTAAGCTCCAATAGCGAGCCAGCAAAATTTTAGCAAAGACCCTTCTCTACTTTCCTATAAACTAAGGCTGTTAGATAGACAGTTTCAGGCTATTTTGTTGAATACTATCAACGGATTTGACTACAATTAACACTCGCCCAGCTAGGGGAATAGTCAACTACACTGGTTAAGTCTGGTTAGCGTAGATGGTGGCGAAATCTGAGTATTTCACTGTGAAAACGCCATGATGCCACTCCTTACGCAGGAAAGTTTTTTTCCAAGTATGCCCTAGAATTAATCATTAGACAAGCAACCTATGTTCTGACAGAGTTAAAATACGATGAATCGCTCAGAGTGCCAATAAAATTTTTTTAGTGTAGTTTATTTTGCCTCTCTCTCACATGAAGGTGATTTCAGCCCCCCCCCCCCCCCCCCCCTGAACGTGAGTGGATTAGAATGACCGTCAAACGCTAAACTTTTTGAAACTTTAAAATGGTGTCCCGCATCAATTAAAAGACAAATTTAAAAGGAGTTAAATTAACAGGCCATTTGTGAGCTAAAGTGAAAACATTATTAGCAAAAAAGAAAATCCAATAATAAGAATAATATGCGGAAGCTAGATTCTTAGAATAATTAAATTATTTAGGAAGAATTGAACTACCATAGTTAATTCAAGGGAAATGCAATGGGTGGTCGTATAACGAAGTAACCCCAAGATATATTCTTACAACTCACGATGAGGAATGGGAGATTGATTTCTACAAATGATACACTTCACATACTTTTAATGCGCAAAGGAAAAGTTTGCTTAGGGCCGAATAATAAAGCAGAAAGATAATCATTATGGCCAAAAAGATTCGGATCCACTCTTTCGCCTTCAATATAGCCTCAATTGTGATATGAAACGGTTATTTTAGTGTTGCTGGCTCTATTCATAGGTTATTTGAACATGAAAATTAGATGAACAGTGTTGTCACATGTATTTTAAAGCTTGCTACTTTTAGAAACCAAATATTCATTTCAATAAAATTATTTTCATTGTATTTCTGTTCCAGACACTTGTCAAGCTGCGTTGAATGGCCTGTAATTAAGATGCAAAATGGTATTTAAGTAACTGAAGACCACCCAAATGGCTGGGCAGTACAATACAGCCCCGCCCAGTTATTCACCTCATTAAAGCAGCTGTTAAGGTATTTATCTACAATGCGATATGAGTCATCCAGATCCATTTTATTATTTTATCGATTTTAAGTAAACCATAAGAGTTAGGATTGGCTAGCTAATGAAAGAGAGAACGTGAACATATTTCAACAAAGCTATTTATAAGTTTGGAATAACAAGGTAATTATAATGCGTAATTATAATTATAATGCGTAAATTATATAAATTAACACTTCATCTGGGAAATAATCTATTTATTTTATTTTGAGCATGAAGTCCATTAAGTTCGCAGAGCAGGCATACCCAAAATCCTGTTTGGTAGGCCAATGACTCAGTGACTAAAAAACAGTCATTTAATCATGCATTCATTGATAAATAATGGGGATTTGCGTCAATTTTTTGGACACAGAACCTGTCAACGAATGATGAAAAATTTTATTCGGAATCTTTTTTGTGAAAAGCGCTTACTACTTGATCAGAAGCTTAAGCCACGAACAGCAAATATGGTTACAAACCACATTTAATGCGAATTCCTACCATTCTTAATACTTATATTAGAATGATGGATTTAACAAAATGATCAATATCCCGACAAAATCGTTAACTACGGTAAAATGAAACTGTGATTATGGAGAAATTCAAAGTTTTAACTATTTAATCACACAATTTCATAAAGTGAACAATAAAACATGTACTTTTGTTTATTGTATCTATACATTCGATTTGTATCACTTATGTGTTAAATCGATCAAAATGATCAACCAAATTCATTTGCACTCCGATAATAGTAAAAAATGTCAATTTAAAGTGATAATGCTCATTTTATCTTAGCTTACGAATTCTTAAAAGTACAAAAACTCGACCAATATGTGGTCAGTTTTAAAATATTTTCTACACTTGTTAATCATTCAATACCATCGATGGAAAAACGATTTAGCCTATTTGATCTACTGACTCGAGGGTACACATACACATACGCACACGAGTCAGTGAAAGGGAAGGCCAAATGGCGATTCCGGAAGTGGCTTTAGCTGACCAACCGGATTAGAGGACGGCATGCAAAAGGGAGAGGGGGAATGTTTTTTCACTTCTAAGGAATGGAGACTGTGCTCTCACTGCGATGTATGGAAACTAAGCTATTTCTCTTATTCACATAACTAAATCATCCATAGTACTAGAAGAATGAAAACTCAAAAATTAAAAATCAAACAACGGAGCACAAGCAAAACTGGAAATACTGAATAATAAATCAACAGTCATTTAGAACCTGGGCACTCATTCATCGACAATCCGGTCAAACATACATTTTGGGTTGTGAAACGTACCAGCTACTTGACACAGACGATAGAAACCATCAACGCTGAATGGTGGATTGAAAGTGAAGGTTTGATTTGTTGAAGATCCATCGTGACAGGTGATCGTGCTTAAAGAGCTATGAAAAGCGGAAGAGATTTGGATGAAACTTTTTTCGAATGGGCATTCAGTACGAAATAATGGTCATTAAATAAACGAAACAAGGGGAAAATAGTAAAAGCTATAAAGATGGGAGCGCTATGATACACTCGTCCATAATGGCCTAATCTTCACGTCAGCAAGGTTGGAAATTACTTTTGGAGGTTTCTTCTCAAAGCCTTTATCCAGACACGTCTTATTTATCTAAATTGCGTCTCTACAAGTTGTCAGTTATCTTACAGTTGATTTTCAAAGCCAAGCGAAAGTAGTGGTAGAAGGAGAAGAATGGCGCAAATTTCAAATTTGCCTTAAGTTTTAATGAGCCGCCTTTCAAGTAGATACTTTTTGCAATAAAAAACCTCACACCGCGTTGTGCCTCCATAAACCATATCGCCTACTAAATTCAAGATAAATAGCAGTTTATAAATTCTACGAGGGTAGTTTTGATGAGATAATAATAGGCCAAAAGCACGACGTTTAAATAGACTACCGCCTGGATTTCTAGAATGAATATTTATCGATTTTATTTTAACTCACGACAAAATTAGTGCTCAAAATAATCAACTGATCTTGTGTCAATTAATATCTGTTTTTAAATTTGAAAAGTCTAGTTTTAGTTTAAAATTATCTTTTAAACGCTTGAAAAGGCAGAATGGAGGTTGAAATAGAGATTGAAACCTCGAAATAAATTAAATTGTACACCTTAAATATTGCTCATATTAACTAGTCAAACCGGATAAAGCGAAAGACAAAGGGCATTTCGTTACAGTGAGTACGGTTAGATGGGCGTCAACTTTCTAAGGTATACCCCGTCAACAGAAGCGAAGCTAAAATGACGACCCTCCCCTAACTAACTAGCTCCTCGTATTCTCATGAAGTGAGCAAATGAGTCAGCGAATACTGCTGTGAAATATAATATTTTTTCTCTCGCTTTCTTATAACTTAAGTTTGACCAATTGCATCTAAGGGCGTTTCATGCCAAGATGAGTCATCTGATGCGGTACACTTTCATACTGGATGAGCTCTCGAAGTCTTGGTGAACGAAAAGGCTGACCTTGGTACGACGATACCATTTTCATGCTTCGTGATAAAACATCGACTGTCGACTGAGATCTATTCTTTAGGTCTACCAACACACTTCAATAATTAATGCTGGACTGAGCAACTCGAACAACAAATCTGGCTTAAATGAAACCAATGATAGGGTTTCTTGTTTTCCTAGTTATTTTTCATTACCTATCAGAAAAAAAACAGCAAGACATAATGGGGAGAAAATTCGCGGCAAGAAACAATGGCCAAATAGTCGAAATTTTTAAAGTACAAATAGCAAATATGCCAGTATCTTGACGATAATAGGCTTTTGTACTGATGGTGAATTCTTTGAGTATTCTTTACTTCTATAGGGCTCAATGACATTACTGAACTATCTACTTCATTCAAGAGTAGGGAAGTGCTAACATTATCTAGACAGTATTCATTTCTCAAATACTATAACAGATGATTATTAAAGAACTACGAAGTATAGGGTAAATAAGTGAATTTCTATTTATTAGGATAATATTGATACTGTTTTAGTCTTTTTCTACGACAACAGAAATCGAACATTTTTTTCTAGTTTTGACGATACAGATTAAGCTAAATTGAATTTCATATTTAAATATCATTCGATGTTTTTCTTTCTTGAACCATGTTAACAACATAACTTAGACACATTGAAATATGAAATGATTAGAGAGGCATTGAACATTTTACACTTTCCATAGCTGAGTCATCCACCGAGATTTTTTTTTAACATACTAGAAACATTTGCGGCAAAAATGCCTTTGAAAGAAATAAGGAAGTGAGAATGGTTAGGCGGTTTTCTTTATGGAAAAGAGAGGAGGTTAAGGCCTTTCTAAGAGGGTTTATTTTAAAGCTACGTTCACTTCCTCTGATTTGCAACTTTTAGAAGCAAATTCATTTGAACAAAAATCTAAATTAAAATGCTGGTAATTTTGGACTACGTCTTTTCTTATTAACTAATCTAATAATAGACTGCGATTACGAAAGTAGATGTTGACTTATTCCATTCGTGGTGAATTAGGAATTGGACGAGTTTTTCTTGGGTGTTTATCTTCTATTTTTACCCAATCAGCTCTACTTCCAGAAAACTTGCAATTTTGACTACGATTAAGAAATAAATAGGTTATTACTAAATTTTCCCTTTACTTAGATATTCCAATATTTTAGCAATGATAAAGCTAATAAATTAGAGACTTTTTTTGATAAGTTTGGTTAACGAATTAACTTAAATGAATTATTCTTTACTGTTTTCATTACCATTGACATTATTAATTAATTTAATAGCTCTCACCGATACAAATCTAACCAGCGTTGTGTTTTCAACTGTACAAAGATAATACAATAAGCAAGAATTTATTCAATTAACAAAAAAATATTTTAAGCAAAAAGGAACAACCATTTAAAACAAAATCATTAGTGGTTTAATATACAACCTTAAGTATTTTGGGTATTAGAGAAATTTGGAAATGTCAATTTCGCGAAAATACTTTTATTTTTCAATAGCTCCACTGACCATCCAATTGAAACATTCCCAACAGCTTTACCTACTATTTATCGCTTTCAAAATTTAAGACTATTGAATCCTTCGCCTATTTTTTCATTCTATAATGACATTTTGTCCAGTGGTTTTCGATTCACTCGCCATAATTAATTTGGCATGATTTGGGTTTGATTGCTTTTAAAATGAATACTTGAAAGGAGTTGAAAATATGGTAAAGATCAGTTGATCATAAATCTTCATTATGGTTGAACAAAAATGAAAAAAGCTAAAATCACTGCCATTTAATCCTTGATCTCCAAGTGAAGTGTCCAAAAACTTCCTACAAATAAATCAGCAAGTCAGGCATTAGAGAACATTAAAGAACCTCAATATAACCCTGAAACTTTTGCAAATTCATAGATTACCTCAAACAACTTGCCGCTAGGATCTTAGTGCGACCACACACTTTTTCCCTTCAAAAGTGACTAAAATTTTGAGTGGGGTAAATTCAGCAACTTTTCTGGATCAGATTTCGTTTTCCCATTTTTTTCCAACTTAACGGCAACTACGCTATTCTTAGATGGAATTATTCATTTATTATATATTAATTATCATGAGTGTAGCATTATAATTTAAGTTCGAGCGAAATGCCCTTAAAAATCATATTATTCCCCTTGAGAGATACTTATAATGATGTAATCAAGTTCTTACTTTGAAGGTGTGAATTTTTTGCCAAAATGGGAAAATAGATAACGTAGTAACATTTTCGGAAATGTCAAAATTTTTAAAGTAATTAAACTCGATTCCTCGTAAATCATGATCTTTGTTTTAACTTTTGAGCCCTTGTAACTAATGATTTACGATCTGAGCAGTTAAAATGCATTCCATGACTGACTTGACTAGTTAACTTTTCTATTAATTTGGCGATTTAATTGCAGACTTTGAAGTCGGGTTCAGAGTTCCTCAGCCTCATTGATCACAAAGAGTGTCAGGCCCCCAGTTTTATTTGTATATGTTCTGAAAAAAACTCCGAATTAGCGGAAAATTCAACAGAGGAGCAAAGTTAAATTAATTTGATAAATGCTTGTCTGCCAGTTGGGGTTGGGAAATTTCATTTTGGCACGGATAGTGAGATCTCCATTCAATTGCGGCTCTTTTATTCAAAAAAGGGGTATGAAGACAGAGGAGTGTAAATTTCATCCAATGATTCACTTTTCACGACTTCTATTTACGTCTACTTTGCTTCTTACTAATTTTGCTCTGGAATGGTTCATAAAGAAGGCGCTAAAAAGTCAGCTGGAAATGTCAAACTAGGATGGAGGAATATGTGGTAGTATAAAAAAATGGAAAAAATTTTAGAAACAAATAAAAAAGATCTTCAAATTGAAGATGACACTTCTAGCATGTACCAAGGTTGTCCTCAAGTTGCGAAAAAAAATATTTGGGTCGTACGCTACATATCAGGGATGATTACGCGGATTCTAATAAATATTGAATACACCTCACATCTACCAGAAATATTGCTATTTTGTGAAATGCATAATAAATTAAAACACAGAAAGACAAGATATTCTTCAAACATAAAATAATAATTTAAAATATTTTAATAAATATCTAGTAGTGAAAATTCTATCAGTAAATTTTAAGAAAAATCAGCAAATTTTTGCGTAAGACTTAACGGGATCAGTAAACCTAAAGCAAAAGGTCTATTTATTTATAACCTCTGCCGCCTTGTGAGACATAAGGAGAACTGACAGGTAAACGGGAGTGGATTTGCTTGCCTTTTAAGAACCGCGGAGGAGAGAAAATGATTACCCATCGGAAACATAAGCTGTCTACCTCAATTATTGCTTCCTTTCGAAAAGAAAACGGTCGAGTGAATTTCATTACTAAAGACTCAGTTTGAGCAGAACGAGTGACAATGAATGATATAGATTTTGATTGGAAGAGGAGATATTGTGAAATTTGCCCAAACGCAAATACTTCGAAAAGTTGGCTATTGATGGTTATTTTGGGTAATTGCTATTTGCATTTAAGCGCACTTTAATAACCAGTTTTGATTTTTTTGATCGAAAGAAATAAATCTCAAGCTTTATTTGTTCCATAGGCAAAGATTATACAATAACTGTGTAAATATCAAAAGAAATTCTTAGTATACCTAACAAGCAATCAGCATGCTAAGAATTGGTGCAATAAAGGAAATCCATAATTTTCAAGATTCAAAAAATATTTTAATTGGCCATTTAACCTCGCATCTTGTAAGTTCTGCTAGGACAATCAATAATAAGACAATAATCAATAATAACTGATTAAATAGGTTTTTTCCAATCGATCAAACTTTTAAATATTAAATAAACAATGCATGAATTACTCTCCTATTTTACTTGTAAAAGGGCTGTACCTACCTCTAAAATTTCTAAATATAGCCAGCACATTACTCCTAGACGCCGACCACACGATCTATTGACATGCCAAAATTGCCCGTGCGTACACACGTAGATAATGAGTTGAAAAATGTCATAAGTTATGATTTCGCCAATTGTTATCAATATCAATATCGAAATTATTATTTCCCCCCCCCCCCCCCCCCCTAAAGTATTATATCACATAAAATATGTACAAATCTTTCCCATTAAGGAGGACTATCATCATGGCTATTTAATCGCACAGGCTTAAAAAGAAAATGTTGGAATTTTCATGTCAAACTAATATTCGATTAGCGCACTTTAACTTGTTTGTCTTTCAATAAAAAATGAAGAACAGAATGTAATAGTATAATGGGTACATGAGACATTCGAACACAATGCAAACACCCTAATAATAATTGGTTCACTTTTCATTTCATTCGCGTTGTCTGGCTGTTCGTGGGCAAATAGATGCGCGCATCGAACAAAAACGAGGAAAAAGCGTGAAGGAAGAAGATTGCAATTAAAAAATTATTTCGCGAAAAATGTTGAAAGGGCAAAAAAGAGAGAGAGAGAGAGGCAAGCAATGTTAGCCCTAATGAAGCGAAAAAAGTTGGAACAAGAAGGGTAATTAATTATCAAGGGCATTGGCATTTATTGTCTTAATGAAAATAAGAAACATTACGCACTTCAAGGCAGCGTTTATTAATAATGAGTGGGAAAATGACACAAATTTGTTCAATATATAAATTATAGGGAGAAGTTTATCTCAAATCAATCTACTGATAAATAAGACCTGACCCTGTAGTACCAAAATGGGGATTAAATTCTATTATTTAAGGTTCAAAAATGGGTCAAAATCCAGTGAACTGTACACACAAATTAAACTGCAATGGATTAAGAATTCGACTTGCGTAGTCAAAGTTCATTAACGATTTGATTAATTTACACGACTTATGGACCACTTTAATGATCCATCGAAGTGCCAATGCAGAACTTAGCGTCTATGTACTTACGGTCAGCTCCATTTGTGAAGTACCTCACCTCCTTTGTGGCCAGATCCTGCTAAAAATGCAATCCTTATGATATGTTCCAGCTTAAAGCACCGATATCAACTCGTTAGGTACTGTCAGCAATAAATAACCAACAAAGGTCATTCCCAACATTTCACGTTTTCGCTTTCAAATACTTGTGAATTAGAAATATACTTTGACACACACACAGTGTGTGTGTGTGTGTGTGTGAAAGTAGTTCAGGTAGCACGCATAAATTATTGACGTAGAGAACATTGAAACAGGTCTCTGGACGTGGATTAAATACAGAACAAATTTCAAATAGAATCTTCAAATTTGTTTACAATTCCGATTCAATTTAAGATGCTATGAATTTTCATATAGGTGTCTAAATCACTTAAGTGAAAAGAACAATTTTTTTGGAAAGTCTTTGTTCGCTTTTGGAAGTACATTCATCTTCAAAGCAAAAACAGCACTAAACCTGTGAGGGATAAGAATGAAAAGTGAAAGTGGGCCTTCACTGCGGGCATGTATGTAAATACTAATATTTTTGATTTCGCTACACTAACATTCTCACAGACACGCCAGATAGCACGCACAGATTGCTGCATCTGCAGTTTTACAAGCAGCAATGTGGGGAAATAACTAGTCTATCCATTTTAGTGTCAGACAAATGTTCGCAATTGTTTTAAAAATTTCAGAAACAGAAGCCTTTTGTGTTTTCTTTTTTAACACCGTATTCAAAATGTCCCAAAAGCAGGTGTTTAAAGTCCATTTATAGTACGTACTAAGTCGAAAAGGAGCTCCTCTGTTGTTTAATGCAGCGTTCAAAAATCTCTCACAATAATCTCTCAACCCTGTTTTTGTTGCAATAAGTCCCATTTCAGAGATGTAGGACATTCACTTTACTTGGCGGTACATTAAAAAATATCCAGATGAAACAGGTTTCTAGAAACAAATATCCGGTGCACTCGTAAGCCCCCCACCACTTATGTCAATCCTTCTAAAATTATATTTTGAAATGCAATGAAGACATGAACTGCAATACTGATATAAAAATCAGTAAGGGAAATTATTGCAAATATAGCTTTTGACAGCAATGATAGAAATTAAGACTAATTTCGCCTGATTAATGAAGAAATGTTACACTTCTTCGATCTTATTCACATTTACCATTAATAATAAACCCACCTTGATTTTGACACTGCATTGTCAATGGAGGTAAAATAGGGGAGAGTGATTATGTTAATAGATAATACCTCAAATGTAATATTAAAGCGAGGTTAAATTAAGCATTCTCACAAAAATTCAAATCAAACACAGTTATACACTACTTGACTTCATCTAGTCTACTACTATCAACTAGATTCATGGCTATAATTGATTAAGAACCATAATCCTTAGGTAAGCAAGTCAGCCAGAATGGACCAATCAGTCAAACATGGCACTACAACATCTGTCAGTGATCAGAGCAGGACAACCACTCATTTTAATCGTTGTCATCAAGGCACTATAGTTGCTCCTTGAAACTCTAAATGCTCTTTGCATTCCATTGTTCTTATTCGGCTATGCGGGAAAGCGTAGCCCAAAAATTACACATCTTTTAATTTGTGGTGGAGAGTAAGATGGGTGTAGATAACGCTGCAGAAGTCGTCTCCCGCTATTGGCTATCATCAATTCAATATAATACACCTCCTGAGTAACAGGTCTAAGTCACCTGTTTCCATTCCGTCTGGGTATCTACCACTTATTTTTTTCATCAAAATGACATCAATGGCCAATTCCATATCCACTTGTGCTTTCCAGTAAAGAGATAAAATATATCTCAACTGACACATTTTAATTATGACGCTGCAGAAGGTAAACAACATCAAGGAACCAATTATTTTCAACATAGACAGATATAGAGGACATATATTATTACAGCATCCCATTCTGTAAGTTGCATATTTTTCAATAAACTAAAGCGTTTCTACACTACAAATAAATTCGCCAGAGCTTAAACAACTTCAAATTGGCGAATTAAAAAGCGATCAACATTAATTCGCACTGTTAAGCATCTCGCAGAAGGAAGAGAGATGTTTTTACGAAAATTTTGTAAGACACTGAGAAAATTAGGTAAGTTGGCTCTTCAACGAAGGAGAATTTTCGTGAAAAATTCCAAAAAACTCTGTTGAATGAAAATAAGATAGTGCAGTCTAATTTCTGAATTTTTAGGAAGGAGCATTTTCACTTCAGATTGATGTGGGAAATATTTAGATATTAAAATAATCGCTATGAAAATCGATTGCTGGCGTAAGTGCTCATTTCTTTCCTGAAGGGGAAATTTTCCAGAGCGTGGGGAGGGGGGGGGGCCGAACCTTTCCTGAAATTACACTGAAATTTATAAAAAAGTGATATTATTAAAAAAATAGTACATTCATAAATTTTCTGCCCCTCTTGTAGTACCAAAACAAAATTTCAGAAAAAAGACAATACTCCGATTTGACCGATAATCGTGGTAATTACATCGAATTTTAGTCATTGGATCTCGAATGGCATTGATAAGAAATGGATATATAAAATGGAAACACAGTCTAATGTATAGATTTAATTGATTAAGACACAGTTTTTTGAAATAGGAAAAGTGAAATTTGAAACATGTTGCAATGCAGGGTTGGAAACAGAAAGGAGGGATATGAGGCTTGTAGGTAGGAGCAGAGAAAAAATAATATCATGTCTGCTTCTTTACGACAGCTGACAGGGCCCAATGGAAATCTGCCTTAAAGGTAAACCTTCGAATGGAACTCGTTTTGGCAGGAAATCGTTAGTATAAAAAGCTATGTTAAAATAAGTCAACCGTTTGTGTATGAAGTTGATTGTTAGACAGTTGTGTATGTGTGTGTGTGTGTTTATGATGGTGAAACGCAGGGCAGTTTTTTATCTTGGCGTTGCAAAAAAGTGGGTCTTTAGGATTATTTAACAATTTGCTTGCATGGCGTTGAAAGAGATGTCTTTTTATTATGAACGTTGCACAAGAAGAAGACAGCTGTCTTCTAAAATTACGAACTACAGGTGCTTGAGTTGGCAGAAGATGGAAATGTAGAACATCTGACATCTTATTATCCTTCTAGGCAGCAGCATTTTGAACTGTTACATATTCATTTAGCCAGTTTTGCCTTTCTTACTGAGAATAAGTTCTCGATATGAATATTGAATTGGTGAACATTCTTTCACTGAATTTTTCTCCAAATTAATAAAAGAAACATTAAAAAAGTATTCACATCTTAGTAAACCGATAAAGATGATCCTGCTTCGTCAAGCAATTGACTTCTAAGATCAGCTAGTCTGTAAAAAGGCAAACACCGTTTTTCCTCTTCCAAGTGCTACCTGAGTCTGCTCATTTTTGGCTTCAGCTGTTACTACTGCCCCTAACAGAGACACGTTCACATTTCTTTTCCGTAAATGAACTTTTCCACACTAAATAGACGTATCAGATCTTTCGCCTATCTGTCCATTGTTTAGAGGTTAAAGTATAAACTCTTTTCAACAGTAGGGATCAAAGCTCAAAGCATATGCAAGGGAATTGTGGATAGACTAAGTTGGCCAAAAATGTTCTAATACCAGAATAAAACTATGATTAAATGACAAATGCTAACCCTTGAAAGAATCAAATTATCGCGACATATCAAATTAACAAAATAAATATGAAAGCACCGTATTCCTCCTATGGAACTAACGAAAAAGCTCAAGAGCCAGTAAGCAGAAGACCATTTAGTAATCAAAATTGTGTTTTTATGAGTTATATACGATTTCTTTTCCTGTGCAATGTTAAGACATCACTGATTAGAACGCACTTTTACATTCCTTAGCTTTTCAATCAATAAACTTAACTCTTCTTCTCACTTATTCAGTTTGGCCGAACCGAGAGAAATGGAGCACTAAGCTCCAAGGCCATTTCCTTTACATTGCTGCCCTTAGTTCAACTAACTGAGAGAAATTTACTACAACATATGGACAATGGAAGTTTCATCTACATGTCGGTTAATGTGCTCCGAAATGATGGACTCAATAATAGTCCATTAGTTATTTGATGGATTCGCCCAAAGTCCAACTTTGTCGGCAAAGTAACCACAACGACGATGACTCAGACTGATGTGATAAAAATGAAGCACAACCCTGTTGTTGAATGGACCCCAAATATGCAATGACCTACTTTATTCCCATGTGATAAGTATTTCTTGCAGTTTACTCCGGTCAACTAAAAGGGAGGCACAATCGAGGTGGTCACTAAGTCCAAATTATCTTCTGAATTACAGGACAGATGCCGTATCCAAGACTAACATTGAGGCCGGTCATAATAAGAGTCAAACCTAAATTAGTTTTAGTACGATAACTTTTTTTCCTACCTTTTTGCGTTCTAACAATAAATGCATCTGTGGAATGCTTGAGAAGTCTGTCAGGGAATTAAGCTTCCCTCGTCTTCAGTCCATAACAGAGCAAGACCGAAAGGGCTCTACTTTCTGAGAGAAAAACTTTCAAATGCTCTTTGAAAATGTAATGTTGGAGAAAAAAATTAGACGCAATTTTCTTATTTATCAAAAGAATTCTGAATGACGGCCTTTTTGCAGGCCGTTTCTCCCAATCCTTTTAACTACGTTCAACCTCTTAAAACCTTGACTAATTAATCTAAGCTTCTAGAAGGAATAGGATTCGGAAGCATACCATATGATTATTATATCCCCTCTTTCAAAAAAAATAGCTCGTGCATGTAGTTTAATAGACACAATAATATGATTCCTACCACAAACTTTTAATAGGGTGCCCACTAAAAAGGAAAACGCATAATAGCGTCAAATTCGCTTTCAAAATAGTTAATGTGATCATCTAGTTAAGCTGAACGTTTCAACCTATTCTGCTTCAATATTCGTAATTTAAAGCAACAACTATTTACCCAATTCATTTAAACTACCAGGGCATGGGGGATAAGGCGCTGATTGATGTGCTTGGGTAGATATCTGGGTGTCCCAAACTTGGGCCAATTCAAAGGACCAATCAGGAGGGAAAAGAGAGTTATATTAATGGGAAAGGACTCTTGCTCACTCATATAAACAGTTGTTTATGAAATAAGTAGTAGTAGAGATAAAGCATGAGGAAATGTACTCTATGAATTCGATATAGATTTCATTTTGCAGTCTAATGAGTTTCGAATGGAAATTGTAAAGGCATCAATATATTGGACTTTTAGTTAATTAAAAGGGGCTCCATTATGTTGGAAATGATACCGATGAGAATCAAAGATAGATGAACGAAAAGTTTATTTAATTCAAAAGAATTGAGAATAAGAAAATGAATGGAAAGGAAATAAAGTAGAGGCACAGTAAATGACTCAGGTTTAAGGTCTACTACGAGAGGGTAGGGGGGAGGGGTTAGTTAATCGAAAAGTAGCCCCAAATCGGAAAGAGATGGTAAGCTAACTGTGCAGACTCAGACATCAAAGAGAGAAAGGAGACGATCTCGGTGACAAAAGGAGAGAGAGTGAGAATGCAGCAAATTTTCAGCCGGAAAACAATAAAAAAATGATTCAGGCAGGGAGTAAAAGCACCAATATGGGAGTCAGACAATAAAGGACAAGGGATAAACAGTTGAAAGATGGGAATGTGTCGTGCACATAGCCCCGTAAAAAGGGCAATAAACTAAGCGGACAGTTCGATAAGTGGACAGAAGAGTTCAGGAATGGGCTCAGCAGGATCGTAATTGGTAAATAAGCACTCGAATCGTTTTTAACTGTACTCTAACATGAGGAGTTTTGTCCAAAATGTATTAACAGATAAATTGCTAACTTAATTTAACTTCAAACAAAGTCAAGAGATGGAATTTATTTATATTATCAAGGACTACTGCTGTGCAAAATAAAGCTTTGTTGGATGGTTGTGGTACTCAATGTTTGGTCGATTTGCATGATGACATAAATCGAAACCTCACAGATGGAGCCTCTACGACCGTGCTGTTCCAATTGGGAGAGAAATGGAGATGATTCACGACATAGCTCATTACTGCAGGGTGTGTGTGTGATTCACGCATGTGATGCGAGGAAGGGGATAAAGAGGAAGGACAGCAAGTCTAAGAGGCTGCGTTACTCTAATAAGTGTGGGCTTCAATTTATTTGGATTCCGAATCTCCATCGCCTAACGTTTGCATGGATATGAAGACTTCGATTTGTAAGTGTCCAGGTGAATACGAATTCGATGTCTGTTTGTTTTGAATACAACTCGCACGTATTATTTGGAGTCAGACCCAAGCGTTTGAAACACACTTACAACTTTCAGGAACGAATTTTTTTACATGCAGCTCAGGTTTCAGTCTTCAAAGGAAGTCTTTACCAAGGATTCGAAAACAATGACGGAAGAAAAACCAATTCTAGAGCTTATATTAAACAGCGCAATAAGCGAAAATGCAGTATATTACTAGAGTATTAGGCTTCTGGTACAACCAAAGTTAAACCATCAAGATTTTTTGGGCAAAACTCGTAGTTAGTTAGAGAACTTGGCAAAAATAAAAGAATGACACAATAACCGGTTGATGGATTTAAATTATCGAAATCATGATTTTTTGGAGGTTATTCAGCTTAGTTAATGAAATTGTTATATAAAGTTGAATAAATTTGAAAGCAAAACTAGAACACTTTCACGTAAGCCAAGTTTACATTTTGTTGATCGGAAACTCTAACCTTCAATAGGATAGTAAAATTTGGAAGAAGTATTAGCTTGACAAAGATGATCATATATATGTTTGCAAGTCTCAAGAAAACACTACAAACAACAGAGAAGGAGGAGCCCAGAACCTCGCAAGTGAGAAATTCGCATTCCCTTACATCCTAGGTCCCCCCAATATTCGCTTAAACCGCATGACTCCAACTTCTTAGAGGTCGAATTTGCCCTACGCAATACAAAGAAAAAATACCAAAAAGCGTCCGGTTTCAAAGTAATTAGAAAAGCATTCATCTATGGTGCAAACTGTACAAATGAAACCTTATTCAATGTCTGTAAAAACGAATAGTAATTCATCGAGCAATCTTACCTTAGCACAAGATGTTAATGGAGGCAAAAGTCGCGTTGTTTTCTGGCGTAAGAGAGATAAAAAATAACCTGTGTCTACATAAACTACGTATTCTCGCGGATAAAATTTCGTTCGATAACAGAAGAGATGAAGAAAAACGTAGGAACAAAAATGAAGCCACTGGCAAAATTAAGACCACTTAACTTAATCAATTTGAGCACACAATAAATAAATGACTGTTAGCAACAAATAGCGAAGAACTCATATTATTAGATCTAAAAAAGTATAGTTCTTCATACGGCTAATAACAGCAAATTAAAATGTGAATATAAAAATATGAATTTCAAAACAATTTGCAGAGAGGAGATTTGTGACAAACCTAAGAGAACGAACACGTAACGCTTTGCCATTTAAAACAGTCGAATGAACGTAGTAATGCAGAATAATTTGTTCATTTGGACAAATTTTGTAGAAATGTAGAAATTATCAGTGCTAAAGACAAGTAATGTCCTTGGGAAGAAAACTATATAACTTTTGCCAAGAACTAAAAACGAGGCGAAAATGACCAACGGGAAAAGTTGGGAGGCAAAGGACAGACCAGACAGAGGGAGATTAAGCGGAGCGAAGAGTATCCAACTAGACATTCTCTGAAATCCGATCATTTATTGAAGACGTTTGCTTACTTAATAACAAAAGAAGACTATTTTCATCTAAATATTGCAGTATTTTGAAGGCTAATTAAAATCAACTTTGTTAAGCTATGGCTATCAACATTTAAAGTGGTGACTTAAAAATGAATAGTTAACACAAGTGGGGATAAAGACTTGATTGTCAATAAACCCAATTGATTCAAAAATTATCATTTACCTGTAATGTACTCAAATAAGACTCTAATTTTTTGAAATATAAACTGAGATGAAGGCGTACATAAAAGAAAACAAGAACTCACTGGTGTGATAAGATGATAATGTGGGTCTCGCAGATGATATCGACACGTTGGTCACAAACCCCGATATAAACCAAAGCAGATAAAAGCATAAAAACTAGAAATATAAGATACATTTGGGACAATAAAAGTTGAGAAAATATTTCACATTAATGAAAAATTGTCGAAAATATGAAGACCTCTCTGTTTCAAATATAAGTAAAAAAATAATAAAACTTTATTTGAAACACAAATATTCATAAACAACTTTGATGTTAAATCGAAACATAAAATGACACAAGGCGTTAAATTACATTGAAAAACATTATGAAGCCAAAATTTTTAAACTTACACATTTTATTTTCCCATTGCATGTTAAAAAAGAACAACTATTTTGTCCTGTACTTGGATTAGAAATCCAGCCCGAATTTGATCAGATATGTGATTTTAAACGCTCGGACAAATATCCCATATCAAGCTCAAGGATAAATTGAAACATGCTAAACAAAGTATCCAAATATTTTATTTCTGATTTCAAACTATAAAATTAAAACCACTAATTTTCATATTGTGATTTTACTTAGTTATAATACTTAACTTTGCATTACCTCATATGTGAAATATTTATTTATAGCAAATGACAGGCCTTATGATAGTTATCATTAGCCCCTTAATTGACAGAGGTTAAAAACATCAAAGTCGCAAAAAGTCGAGAGGGAGAACAGAAGAGTGATTCACAGATGTAAAAGAGACAGACACAAAGGCAGGGAAAAAGGTGAAGTGAGTACTGTGGAGGTGTAGAATATGACAGGTTAGTTTGAAGTCAACTGCTTTTTGTCGCATGAGTACACATTGCTCATGGTGCACCACATGGAGGTAAGTCTATCGCGCAATATCGTTGAAGAATAACTTATCATTTTGGCGTAAAAATTACTGATAAAAGTACTGCTGCAGAGTTAATTTGAAAATCTATTAACAATCAACATCTAATTAACAATTTCAGTGCTGAAACTTTTAAAATTGCTGTAAAACTAACATTTTATGGTTTTTGACGATGCGTTTATTGAACATTAGGTACTATTTAGAAGTCGGTCTATTATGGACTCATGATTTAATATCTTTTAAATTTCTATTGGTCTAGCATTAGCTAAATTTAGAAAGTCTGCTCCTTTTTCGGCACTGCGCAATAATTTGGCTAACGTTAGGCAATTAACTATTGAAGTTTTAATGTCGAAATTCAATCCCATGTCAAAACTTACTCTATTAAGAGTAATCAAAAGAAATTTTTAATTAAAATTTCATACTTTCACTTCAATGACAAATTTGTATAAAATAGCTTTTAATATCCTCAGTCAATACTGTATTCCTGTATTTTCTTTATTTAGAAAAGCATAAGCCATTTACACGAATGTTAAACTAACTTTCGCTTAGAACAGCAATCAGATAAAAATGCGTATGAGAAATCTGCATTTTGGCTAAAAGTGATTTTATCAATCACAGGCTTTGTATAATTAAAATAGAATGCAATTGTTTTTCGTTTAGTGCTCTTGTGCCGGCAAAAATGAAACATCAAGGAATTGATGATGTGAATAGTTGAAATTTCATTAATGCAACCCTTTGTTGGGTACTAAATATCAACTCTCAAACTAAAGTGATGAATTCAAACAATTTTGGTCTATTTTTTCGGAGGTTTCGTAAATTCTCACTTTCCTTCTTATTAAGTACTCATTATCCTTGCTGTTGTAATGATATTATAACCGTTTTCTGCAAGAATGAAATATTTACCTACAAAAGTTAACATGTGAATTCAATGCATTCCGAAATTTTCTATTTAAATCAATATTACTAGTTTAGATCTGATAATATTGACCTCAGAGTGGTGCTTGAAGTGCTTGGCTTCAAGTTCCCCATAGGGAAATGTCGTGAGCACTCTATTGCATAAGGAAAGTAAGTAGTGCCTGAATGAGAACCATGATGTCTAGAACTATTTCGCCTGCCTTTGGTAATCTTCTTTTTTAAATCTATATAAAACCCATTTTTACACATAATTGATTATGCGTACCCTAACGTAATGCAATCTTCTAATTAACAGAAACTGTTATCCCAACAAATTGGAACCACCCGAGAAATTAACATTCCTTCTCAGCAATCATCAGCCTTTTGCACGAATTATATTACTATTATACGTTTGACTACATACCAAACATTAAAACGAGATCGCAATAGCTACAATACAATTTATTAGTTAAATAGTGACATAATATAGGACAAAAGATTGTCAGTATTTTTTTGATATTGTGAGAGTGATAGCGATTATTTTCACAAATAACGTTCATGCTTTCAGGGTTATTGTGGGCAGATTTATCGATAGGAAAGATGTACGACTGTGAAACAGCATGCGAGAATGTTTTATCTCGAGTCAAAGCAGAACTATTGTAGCTAAGGGCTTTGTTTTCGAATCCTATCTGAAGGGTTAGAGAATTCTTTACCAGTTGTGTTCGAGGATTCGTTAACTTGTTAATGCATTAGAAGTAATTTAACATCTGACAATCCTCAATGAGATTCTGAAATATGTATATAAGGTGACCATTCAATTACGAAGATGCTGTCGGAGATACCATTTTGAAATATACGTGAACAACCTGTTTAATATATCTTCTTTGCACTTGCCAATACAGCAAATGAATGTATATTTTACGTTATTTTTTAAATTTAATACGTACAAATGTCTTTTTTAAGGCCGACATTTTATTATTAATTTAAGAACGGGTTTAACTGATGAACAAAATTTTCAAAAAATTGTTAGCGATCGAAGTTGACTAAAGGTTATAGATCATGTTAAAGCAAAAGAAAGCATGGTGATTCAATTGAATAGAATTTGAATGAAATAACTATTTACAGTTATATGCAAATCTCCTGCAATTTATGGAACAAATGGATTAAAATTTGGTGACGCATTAATACCTAATTTATGAATAATGGATAATTGTGAATAATTTTTACTGAGAGCTATTTTAATTGTAAGTAACCTTTCAAAGATTTTAGTTTATTTAAGCAATCGTCCCCCCCCCCCCCCCTCATCCCTCTTTATAAATAATCGCTTTCTTTATGCAACTAGTAACACCATTACCTAAACATAATTTATTCTAATGCCCATGTTTATTTAACTTTAGTCCCTTCTTTGTGATAAAAAGGACTAATTTGTTGAAGCTATATAATCTGTGCTTATTTGTCATCGTTCAATATCTTTTACTGCACTCTACTCTCTTGCAACTTTTTGACGCGATGCTCTCCGTTGTGTTTTTGGCGCTTTCCCTTCCATTTATTTTTGCTCAAGGTATTTTATGTGTTTGGTTGGTTTAATTTGCCTTCGGTAATAGACAGTTCTCTTTCTCTAACTAACTTGCGCTTTGTAAACCATTGTAGTTTTTTATCAGATTTAATTCTTATCGCATAGATCCACCGCCCAGAATATGCTCAAGTAAAATCGAAGTTAAGCCTGTAATGATGGAAAAGAGTGGCGTCCATTACGCTAAGCTAGCAGTTGATACGGCTACCGAAATTAGAATCGATTTCCTATTAGGCCAGTCAACTAAAATTCATGGTTCGGACTGGAGTCTCAATGGTCGTCCCATTGATGTCGATCAAGGCAAAATTAAGTCTGCGCTTTATTGGATCCTGGATACCAACAAAATCGTTTTAGTTATTCGTGTACCTAGTGAGTTAGTTCTTTATTTTTTCGCTTCTTGACATCCACGTCATATCATTTTTGCCTGTTATAGAATTGCAATACATTGGCACATGGAAAGTCGTCATTGAGGGTGAAAATGGTGAGAAATTAACCGATTCATGCGAACTGCAATGTGAGTTAACACTATTTATATTCTAATAGTCTTAATGTTTTAATTGCTGCAAAATTGTAGGGATTTTTTTCTCTATTTCATTTATTCTATTCATATTAATCTTGCCATAGTTAATTACGTCACTCTAGGCCTTTTGACTCTGAATTATTATATTTCATTTTTCCATAAGACTTAAAAAGCAAGAAAAGCCAGTATTGATTTCCCTTTAGAATTGCAGTTTGATATAGAGGGACCAAGGTTAGAAGTTAATGTTATGCTTCTGTCTTTTGAAATTTCAATTCGTTTTAATGTAACATCTCTGACAATTGAAGTATGCAATAAGTTTATTTACTTCCACATAATTGAGCGTATCCTTTTGTCGAAATATTGGGGAGCACTACATTTTGTTCATCTGCCTATTTATTAAAAAAGCAGAATCCTCACTTTTGGTAGTAGGAAGACTTCTTAAATTCATTGATTGAATAGCTCGCATTATGTTACCCCCTTTAATCATCGATTCCTCTTTTTTATCTTGTTTGTCATATTACAACATACGAAAGTGCTTCAGCAATGGGGATGCTGTATCTCATTCAGTGATTGCTTTATTTAGCTGCTAGACCTATTTATACATACCAAATCCATGAATGAATGCTTAAATTGTGCCTCTTCCGATACCAACAGACTTGTAGCATGTTGTTCAGGAAAGTTAAATTTATAGTTTTCAAATAATTTGTTGCCATTTTGGTCCAGAAATCCCACATAATATAACGTGATGCTGGAGATCTTACCTGTCGTTAAATTTTTGTCAGTCATAACCATAGCGACCTTATCGTTGCCGTGTTACCTACCAACGCCGTATGATCTCTCCCCCAGCGTTCCAGGAGATGATATTAAGGTCTTCTTCCCCCCCTCCCTCTGCCCTGATCATTCATTTATTTTTTTTGCGAAATATCTTATAGATGTTTGTCACTGTTTTTTCTACCATACACAAGTTTCATTTGATTCTCCAGGTGTAATTTTTGTTTTTGTCCTGATTTTGTAATGTCTATTTCTTTCATGCTTCCGTTATATACTCCTCCTATGATCCCAATTTTCTTCTAAATACTAAAATTGTATTTGTATTTCGAGTATTCACTAGAGGTTCGTAGTAATGGTGACTTCATGTAATTTGTCTCCAAACTCGCTTTTGTTTAAAAATGTTTTATTTTTTCACATACCTTTGTAGGTTTGTTTCTCTTCATGACATTTTCAGATTTAATAACTAACTTTACTAACACCATAATAGCTGCTTCTACTCTTTCCTTATTTAACTATACTCATTTAATTATTCCCGGTAGTTTGTTCTGAAAGCAGTCCATTGAAATTATTAGTAGAGTTAATGCAAATTATAATAGTCAGTTAAGTGGGGCAATATCTCTAATTTTTTATTGGTAAATTATTTTCACTGTTAATAATATCACATTGCCTCATCCTATCAATAAATAAGAAAAGTAAGCATTTTATTCTCATGGTTGGACCTTAATTTTTATCTCTTCTTTAGCACCACCCCTAGTTCAACGTTTCATCGAGTCCTTCCGTTCAACAGAAGGCTACGAGATGAAGGTGGTCTGTAAGAGCGCAAGTGTGCCATATCCCGATGAAATCCTTTGGTTCCGTGTTGATGGATCTGGTGATCAGATGACCCTTACTAGTGCAGAAGTATGCAACGTTTCCCTTTTTTATTTCTATTTGTTACTTTTAAATACAAGATGCTCTAATAGTAACATAATCGCCTGTAGCAATTATTAGCCGGTGGCAGAGGGGCTAGCATGTATACACTGCAAACACCCATTTATCGGCGAACACCCTGGGAAAGTTGTAATTAGCCGTAGTGACAGAAACCTGTCGAACTAGGCAATACAATGCGATTTTTTCATCAGATGCTCAATATGGATGCTTGAAAACACGGAGCAGCAGTAATTGTCACTGATTTGCGAAGTTTGTGGCAACAAGTTTGAAACACCATCAATCAACTATATTGATTAATGCTGATCAATAAAAGGGAATTGTTATTCTCATTTTTCACCAGAGGGGACTTTATGATACTAGTGGCTATCCAACATGAGTGCTGAAGCTATTTCCTTTAATTCAAAGTCATAATAGAATAGAGGTATTCTTGAATCTGATAATACTGTGCAGTTGAATATGCTATCAGTCATTCGAAGCAATTGGCAGCAAGTATGTGAGGGATGGGTTTAAGTAGCACTTAGTTAACGGTTACTGAGACATCGATACTAATTACCTGTAAAGCAGTTCATTAATTAATGGAATTATCTAATTAAGGATTAAAACTGCTTTTTTTCAGAATATTGAAACAACGCATATCAAGGGTGATACTCTTGTCTTCCCAGAGGTGAAAATGAGCGACACAGGTTCCTACGTCTGCAACACTACGAACAGAGGTGGTCTCTTCGATTCTTCTGTTGCGGAAGTGAAAATCAAGAGTGAGTAGCGACAACAGTAGTTTTGTTCCTTCTCTCTCAATCCACAATGCTTCGTTGATTGGCTGGGGTTATTTTTAGCAATAACAAAAGCAGCAGCTTTCGTCATCTTCGGATTTATAATGTGCGCGTATTCCACTCCATCTGTTCGTCTTTTCCTAGCGTATTCTATCCCCTTTACTCTTGCTGCCCTAATGATGCACTACTATTAGTAACGATTATTAAGTAGCGGATCCACTTTAAAGATGATTCAATTGTATGATTGCGTCGAAAATGGAGGGGAATAGTCAACAGGAGGAAATTAACATCTTTATGACCACATTATGAGTCCACTTCTTTTAACGGTGATAGATTCTGTTTTGAAGACTATCAAGCATCTAAACAGAGGTCACTTGAAATGAGATTTCTCTAAATGACCAACATTTCTATACAAAGGGGAAAGAATTTTGCAACCTTAAAATGAAATCGTGTGTTTGGGTTCTCAATAGCCCCCTTAATTTTATGCCAAATGACGGTAGCAGAGGTTCAAGATCTGTGTAAAAGGGCGCTTATGATTGATGATATGGTTGTGAATCAAGTGTGTGTATCACGAATTTACTGTTTGTAGCCTCTTGAGGTAATATCTTAACTATGCAATTGGTTAGACTCTACTAATGCTTATGGGAAAAATCGGAATTTCGAATTGTACCTCTTATGAATTAGTATGAAAATCGTCAGAAAGTAGGTCCCTTTGATTACTTCATTACCTGATATGAATGACTTGCGATTTAGGAATATCAATTGAGAGCAATGTAGAGTTTTACAAGTAGTCTGAAGTACGTAAAATGTATGCAAGCCGTTCAGTATTACTCGCTTTCATAGTGTAGTTTTTCTTCTAAATATTCGGGAATAGACGGATTTTATTCCCGGAAAGTGACTTTTTAGTTCCAAGTAAGGAAAAAGTCTAGACGCCAATTCGTCGCTAATTTCCTTTGCCTCTTAACAGCCGGTCTTACGTTAATCTGTCGAAGGGTATTTTTTTGAAGAAAATTTTTGAAAAATGGGCAGAAACGCAATCTAGTTCGTGAATAAATATTCTTCAAAAATCATATCGGAATGCATTTGAATACTTAAGGACGCACTGATGATTTATATCGATTTGCTGTAAGTAGACACGTCATTCATCTCTTGGAATGTCCCTTCGTGAACCATGTCCTTTTAGTTTACTCATCCACTTGATTCAAACTTATCAATCATCCCATCACCAATTCTCGTTTCTGGTTTAGGTCATTTGCTATTACTTGAGTTGTGCAAATACTGTTTTGATTGGTCATTTTTATGAGAGCTCGATTTCATCCTCCCCAATTGTTGCGGAATCAAGAGTGCTGTTCTTTCCAATTATTTTGATAATTTGATTTATGTGAATTTAGTTTCCTTCACTTACTTACTTCTGTTTATCTCGTTCAGTTTGCAGTGTCAGGAAACGGAACGTCAAGATAGCCAGTTGCTTCTTTGTCAAAATATTCAAATTTCTTAAATATTGTGTCAGTTACGTTTCTTAAGAAAACTTGGCTTCAGGAGCTTGAAAACTCAGGGATAGTTCTTAAAGTCCTTCTTTATCTGAATTTAAATGCAAGTCCTTTTTATAACACTTTCCGGTCAATTGAATTTTACTTTTTACTACCAAACTAGCTTTTTTTCTTCATTTGCATAAAGCCCTGACTGACTCTAAATGTGCTTTTTAGAGGTGTACAAAATTGAGAACATCTCTGTAAAGATGCTTATTTCCTACAAAATCCCCATTAAGCCAGAATTTTACAACCCGGAGTTATGCTTGTTACGTGGTGTAAACGGATTTTGAATTTAAATGTCATTTATACTGAAAATTATGTTCGAGATCTTTCTGTAAATGGTAAGCATACCACTATGTAAAAAGAGGATTTCAAATCGGTTGTTTTTTATTATCGCTCTTCTATCGTCTCTCACGCACGTATGTGAGTCATTTACTTCTGCTCATAAAAATGCGGTGTGGTCTTTCTCTGCTTACTTACTACTGGTGGTAGCATTCTTTTTCACTCACACGTACACTCGTGTTCCCTCCTTCTGCTCTGCTCCATTGCTAGAGGGTTTTTTCTAAAACTAAATTTCACGCAGCAGTTTCGTTGTAAGGCACGTGTTTCGTGAGGTCAATACACGTCGAAGCCTGTGTGAGCGCGCTTGTTTTAATCAGGATTTTTCGTAATTTTACACGCTTCGGCATGTTCGGTTGTGGTCGTTGTGGCTTTCAATTGTTCTCTCGATTATGATTGTCATTTGACTGCTTAATCTAATTAAATTGAAGTCGTAAGCTGCATTATGAACAATCCTCGTTTCACTTGCTCTGTGGTGATAAAATTCCATGTTTACCTCTTCATTCTCATTTATTGGCCTTTTGAATTGGAAAATTTGATTATATCCGGTTAATCTTTATAAGGGACTTCTTAAATGGTTTTATTAATAGTATTTAATGCCAGCTCACATGATTGGAGTCTAACATTTGAGCAGTATTTTATCGAGATTAACATAATTGGATCTTTTTATAATATACAGAATTGAATTTGGGCCGATGAGTATCGATCACGTGGTATGCTGAATCAGATACTCCTAACTCGTAGCAAGGGGTAAAAAGATGACGATTGAAAAGCTGCTAACAAATTTCTAGTATCAAAAGAGCATTACTACATTTGATTTTCTGGATTCGAGTTGTGGAGTATTTACTCAACGGTTTATTCATTTCTTTGCGTTAAAAAACTCAAATTTCCTGGACTCGTCCCCTGGATTGCTGAGAAAATCGTTCAGTCCGTTTGGTCTTCTTTGGCGATATTTCAGAAGGCTTACCCTTTTTTTAGAGTTTTAGGCAGCCTTAAACGGTTACAAGTGTTCATTATAGGCACTTAATTTGAGTTGCATTTGATTAACCAGTTTAAAAATTGTTAGTTGTATCAACAAAACAATAGTTCTCATTAATAGTAAATGTGAATACACCACTACTCTCGCACGGACAAACCGAGGTCGTGTACTGAAACGAAACTCTACAAAAACGTACCTCTGCATACCTGGGCTGGCCTGACTGCCTAAAATGCTTTCTGCAATTGAAGGGTAGAACTTTTTTTCAGTTTCTGATTCGCTGTTATGGTCATCTACTTAAATATTGCTTTTAAGTAGCCTTTACTCAAATGATGCCTATTACCTCGACTCTTATTTAAACTAAATCAAGCTGAAGTGTGCGTTTATGTGTTTACCCAAAATAAACAATATAGCTTTCGGATATATTATTCGCGTACATTTACGGTTTCATCTGAGTTAGGTATTGCGATAAATTCTACCCTTAAATTTATGGATACATTTTTCTGTAATGGGACCTGTTTTGTTCTAAGTCGTTGATGTCGGAGAAGCGGAAGTTGTTATCTCCACATGGATGGCAAAACGCCTCCACTTTCTCTAATTCATAGTAAGAGAAATGACAGTATCATGAGGTTCCTCTTTCATAGTGATAGCTTTAAAATTTGCATAATAAAAGTGAGTGCTTTTTGCTTTACACGAGCTAAGGGAAAACTGTGAATGGTCTTAGTTATTGCCATTTTTAGTCAATTTCTTGATCGCTACTTAATTTGTTCCAAAAGAACAATTAAAATTTAGTTATTTGAATGATTTTCTTTTGCCATTGTCCAGACCCTTCTCTATTTATTTAAATCATTCACAATTTGGTAAAATCTGCATTTTCGACTGTCAAGGCAACAAATGGAAATCACGTATTCTAATGTCTTTGCTAACATACACTACCTGTGTTTGCCTAAAGCTAAAGTAACTGCCTTTGCATTATTTATCAGAAACGCGACCTGTTTTAATTACTCTGACATTAGTGATATTAGTAGTATGGAAGTCGTGAACAAATCATCTTTAGTCAACAAACTGTATATTTACTTTAAGGTCGCTTCGCCGCCCTCTGGCCATTCATTGGAATTCTAGCCGAATTGATAATTCTTATGATCACCATCATCGTCTATGAGCGTCACAAGGCAGCCAAGAAGAAGGCCATTTCTCAAAACGACTCCGCTCTCTCCACAAGTGTTTCACCTTCCGGAGACGTCAAGTCTCACCAAGGGTAGGTCGTCAAAGGCAAAATTACTTTGAGTTTGCTTTTAAGTGGCCCTATTTTGCTTTATTTTAATGTGTATTTATGATTTTATCTCTCCTTTGGTGCTTTAAACTTTAATTTTTGACGTGTTTATTATATTGATGTGCTTAGTCGGTATAGTACTGGGCGTCGGTCAGTTGTAAATCGTTAAACTGAATATATGGTGTAGCTACCAACGAATAAGTTAATCAAAAACTTATTGATGTGGATGCCATTTCTCTTCCATTTTGTTTCCAGTGAAATTTGTTATATTTCAGCTAGGATTTCCTTACCTTTTAATGCAATCAGCATTTAAATTCGCGCATGTATGGCTTCCTTAAAATGGTGAGAAGTTGACCAAAAAGTATACCAACAAATAATTACATCATTTTAAAGTTTATTTTGTAGGTACTTATCCTTTTCTAGTATTTAATACTCGATCCTCTCGATCGAAGGCCTTTTCAAAGACACGATTTGGACAAGGAGCAAACAGCTGTGGAAATGATAAACAAGTGAATATTAAGGCCTTTGTTTTTTTGTTCTTTAAAACTTTTTTCCTTGCGGTTGTGGCAGTGCCTTTGGTTTGAGCTCTCGTTTTAAAACGTTTCTGAATTCTGTGTCACAACAGGTGGATTTGTGGAAGCATGTCTTCAGTCTATACGAAAAATTTTATTTTTTAATTCAGATCAATTACTGTGCTTATGTTAAGATATTTTATCCAATGCTTGTAACAAGATTCGGGAAATTAAGGTTGAATATGAAGCTCCTTTATCACATTTCATTACTGGGCTCCTTTCACTTCCTTAGAGCTGGAACCCATCCAGGCTATATGGTGGGAAAACGAAGATGAGTTTCGTTAGTTTGTGTGGTTGTGCATTAGAATTGACATTTGGAAATAGGAGTTTCATTTATCACAAAGTATCTGAAATCAAATCGTTGATGGCTGGTCAGTGTCAAAATCAGGATGGCGGAATTGTTGCATATTTGTGAGGCTGTCTTTTGTTGTGCTCTACCATCTTTAAGGTTATATTTACAAATTATTTAGAGAAGGGGGAATAAATTTGCTGAGCAGTTAAAGGTAATGTTTTCATCCTTTTAGCCTTCTTTCGGTGTTTTAATACCACCATCACCTAAAGCTAGTTTATTAATTTGTGTTTGCGTTAGATTTGATCGAATTTTTCAAATTACTACGTGTTTCTTATTTCATTTAGTTACTTTTCTCCCTAAATTACAATATTCCTTTCACAGTTCGCTCTGCTAGCTTTATTTAAGTCCAGTTGATATTACCTTATATACTTTAATGAAGTTGACTCATTATTTTCTGATGAAAATATCACGTTCTTTGTATATTTGAGGTAGACATTTCAGCCAATGTGCCATATTTATGGAAGAAAAATCACGGAATTTATTTCTCTACGAAATGAAATCAGCTAAATGTACCAAGCTTATTTATATCTTTAGAGTACCAAAAGGAAATCGCACATTTTGACAACAAATCTTTAGCAGGTGGTAATGGGTTTGCAGAATATGGAAGTGGTAGAGCCTCCCAATTTAGTTCTTGAATTTTTTTGAGAAAATTGTTACTTTGTAGGACCCACTCGGTGGGGATTGTTTTGTCGATGAAGTAATACTTTTCTGTTAAACAAATTTGGACATCCGATTTGGTCCTCGCTATTGTTGACAACAATAAACTTCCGTTGTAACTGTTTAGCCCGGTTCCAGCTGTTCTCAATGGATCATTCCATGCACTTCCCACCATGTGCATAAAAGAATCTTTCGTAGGTCGAATCTGGTTTAGGCGATGGAAATGATATTTGATTTGTAGACAGCCACTGTTTTTCCTAACCTTTTCTTAAATGAATCACCTCTCAGTCACAGTAACAATTTTCTATACTGGAAAATTTGATACGGCGGCATCAAAATCCCATTCTATTCAATTTACCAATGGACAAGCGAGTTCCTGTCATAATTGTTCTTTCATTAATCAAGGATTTAATGCTTCATCAAATTTTTACATCGTCCTCATTTTGGCCCTTCGTTTAACTTCATATTGCTCTCTCTAGAATTCTTTTAGAGCAAAGTTGACTTAGGGGGACTGTCGTCTTGCTGGCGCTCAAGCTCTGATGAAAGAGAAGATGACGTGTTCGTTGCCTGCTCTGGGTTCCACATTGTATTGCTCATAAGTAATGCTAAACAATTTGTCTATTGAGAAATATGTTACAGAGTTGTTTCCTTCACTGTTTCTGTATCCTAACCAACTCTAACACCTGTTTGCAAACTGTGTGATTTCTTATTACCTCAAACTCAGGAGAGAAATTTTAAGAAGTATTGAGTCATTTTTATATGGTTTTGGTGGAATGCTAATGACGAATGCCTTTACAGTTGAGTTCTGTCAGTTAAAGACAGTTGTATCAAATTTACCCTCGCACATTAGGAAATACTTTCGCTTTCATTGAACTCAAAGCTTGTGCACAATGTAATTATTTATCGGATTACTTATGTGCGCGAGAAAACGATAAATAGTAAACTAAAAATCCAATTGTTTTGTCGGGGTATAAGCTAGGTTCTGGTTGCTTTTAATAAATGGTACTTTATGAACAAGATTTTATAAGAATCTTTTATTTTTAGCAACAAATAAAGGTATTTTAGCCCACTCGCCTTTGCATCTCTCAGCGAACGCTCTCTCATCCAATAAGTCACCTAATTTCGCCTCCCATTTATCATTATTTGATCTAATAAGTAACCTTGTAATACATTTGAGTTGGCTTCAAATGACTTTTTAACTTATTGCATTAATTTTCTCACAGTTTTTTTCACAATTGCCAAGAGTTCAATCATTTAACAGGCAAGACTCTCATGCCAACGTTTATCCATCGATGAAGTTGAAAGTTGTTCTTTAGTGCTGTTATCAAGGTGACGTTTAATGGTTACCATGAGACACATTTCCAATTTGATGGTCGGTTGACCTCGGGCTTCTCAGAGGGTAGGATCATTAAAGTCACAAAAAGTCGAGAGGGGGAACAGAAGAGTGATTCACAGATGTAAAAGAGACAGACACAAAGGTAGGGAAAAAGGTAAGGTAAGTACTATGGGGTGTTTGAATATGACATACAGTCGGGTCATGGTAGTTTGAAGTCAACTGCCGGTTTATCGACTTTTTTACCGTATGAGCATACGTTGCTCAGAGTGCACCACGTGGAGGTAAGTCTATCGCGCACCCCGTTGGATTTCGAGATTATTTTCACTTAATTTTGTCCGTTAGGAAGACTCCATAAGAAAGCAATTTTTCATCACGGATTTGACAATTCTTATCAACTGGCCTCTTCTGCTTATTTTTCGCTTTGTTGTATGTACTTTAATGGATAGGAGAGTTGTTTGAGATGTAAAGCGTTGTAGCATTTTCCTCATAGCCAAACTGGAAAGGACTCGGTAACTTTTAGAATTTGTTTCAACCAATGCTTAATTTATTACCCGTTGTTAATCTCTCAATCACACAAAGCCCGATTGTCTCTCCGTAGTGTTGAAGTACGTTCAAAGTAAATGAAATTCAGTAGGAAGGTGAAAATCATTAGGTAAACTGTAAAAAGGATACTGTCTTCTGCAGTTTTAAATTTGCTCTCTAGAATTTCTTTGTGCAACAGTCTCTTGACTCAGTTAAAATGCTTGTTGTAGGCATAAATATGCTATGCTCTTTGACTTTCAACATAATATATCACCTAGGAGAAAAAAGTAATGGAAGTTAGACTTGAGTCAAAATATAAATGTGTCTTTATTGGTGAGGGTGATTTTAGTTCCTCCTTTTGATATTTGAGGACACTACGATCTTTTTGCTTAATTATGAAGTTGAAATGATAGACCCTTACATTTACATTTCTCATATAATTTGAAAAATTAGTTTTGGTTCGCCTGGTAGAAGAAAAATGCGTATTTAGAGTGGATTCCATTTACACTGATACCATCTTTATAGCCCTTGGTTGGCGTACGTTAATATCTGTGCGAGTACTAATTCATCAAACTTATTTTGACAGATCTCGTATGTATGCTATATTTTTTGGAAATCTGTGTGTTTCGACCTTGTAAAAATCGCAAAATATTTCACCCTCTGGATTCAAAAATGAGAACTATCCATCTCTGAATCCGGGCGAATATACTTTTTAATCTAACGCTAGCTGCCTGAGTTCATTAATGATTTTAACCGGGAATGCTTTCCATCCCCACATACTTCTAACAACCAACCCCAAGTTGCAAAACAATCAGTAAAAAGCGTCATGATGTTCCACGCACAACTCAGCATGTCTAAACATGTTTTGACAATTTTTTTCAAGTTTTTTGGTGCGGTTTTCCCAATAATGACTGTAGGTTGTAGTGTTTGTATCACCTTTTCATTGTACACTCGCATATGTGACTGCTTCAACATGTTCTGTCATGGCGTTCATTTGAGGTTTTAGTTGGGAGGATAGACGTCAGGTTGATTTCCATGAATTTCTTAGCAGTCTCGGGAAAACGCTGATTTTTCTGTGGACAAACCGTAGGTACGCGGTTTCATTTGACGTTAGCGATTGAACTTTGGGCTCCGGTTTGAGAAAACATTTTCTGGACAAAATTTTTAGCAGGATCAATTGTCTGTGGTTATTATATGGTGGACCTTTCATTTAACAATACAACCGATTTACATCTCATACGCTCTTCAACAAAAGACTCGCCGATTCAAAAACAACATTTTATAGGATTGTATTCACTACCGGTATTAAGATGCGACCCAACACTAGACAATATACTCTTAGCATATAATATCTGCTTGACAGCAAGTGGTCCCGAACAAGCACTCAATATCACTTTCAGTTTGATACAGGACACGGAATCTTTTTTATCTTGGCTATATCACAATTTCAATAATCGTATCATTGTTTGGTCACTTTAGAGCTAACACGCTTCGTTAAATAGACTTGTATTTTAACCTTTTTTCTTTGTTGTAGCGTCCGCGCCTAAGGTGGTCAAATTTACTCAAAACAGAAGTGCAGAAAACAAAATCTTCCCTTTTTCAGCTCATCCGCATATCCTCTTTGCATACATGCATTTCTTCCATTAAAAATAGACAAAACAGAGCGTGTCTCATTGCACATCCTCAAGCACACACACACACAACTGATATTATGGACTAGTGATTTAACTGACTACTCCCCCCCCCCCCTTGTGTACTTTCCTCCTCTGTAATGCCGACTTTCGAGATCTATTCATTCTTCAATCTCTTAGTGTAGTCATCTGTCCTACTCTCTCGCTTTTCCTCTCTTTTCTCTTCTCTTCCCTTCAATTTTCTTTCGATTCTCTCTCCTTAATTTTCTTGTATTTTAATTACTCACCAAATGTGAGTAATGATAATATCAATTCTAGTACTTTGTTGATGATAATGATGATGTGTCCATTAATATATTGATTCAAATCCTAAAATTGTTTTATTTTGTTTCTATGTGTTGCGTGAAAGCGTTTGTTAAATTTAGTAGCCAATAGGCAGTAACTCTTCGCATATTTGTCTCCGTTTTAAATATTTATCGATTACGAATATCTATATAAGGAAGATGTTAGTCGATAGGCAAATTAAGTAGGTGTTGGTAATTGACGTATAAAAAGGGCAGAGATTGCTATTAGTTTGTATAATTTATTTGCATGTTTACGCTGTTTGTAATATCAGTTAATAGCTTAGTAATCTGAGAGCGTATCTTTTTCAGGATTTCTGATTTCTTCAACCTTTATCGGATTATCTTACAAGTATGTAGGTTTCCATTTTTTTTCTTATTTGAACTCATGTTCCATTTACGACCTGGCTTAATTTAATTTAGTAAATGTTTTTTGCTTAATACATAAGCCCTTTCGAAGTTCAAATTTTTTCCTTTCTGCCGGAAACTGCGTAATTTCATGCTTTTCAAACACTGTTCATTGTTTTCTATATATATTGATTTGGATTTACCTAGGATTGAGTTTTTTTCTCTAATAGATCACGGCTATCACTTCCTTTTTAAAATATCTGAAGTATCAATAAGTCGAGCTTATGGAGTCATTCCAGTTGGCTGCATTTTCGATACCATTTCTCTTCTGAAATATCAATGCAAACATCCGAACACAATTGGAATCATGGTACTTCAGTCTTATTTCTTGAAGGCCACTTTTACTGGGTTTATGGCCTCTTTTATTACCCTGGCTACTGCATGTTTAATTCTATCCTTTTAAGCCATATAAGTGGCTGTGTTTTGTCCTTCTCTTGAATTTCCAGCATTTTTAGAAATCGAGTCAGTCAGCCAAAAACTGCTAAAGTACGTATTTTCGAGGTTGCGTTAGTTTCGTGGAATTCTGCTGGTCTGCTTTTGTTTCTAGTTAATTATGTTAATGCCTACCCTGGAGGGGTTTAGAATCTCAATATTTTATTAAATAACACTGCCATATTATTCATATCTTAGAAACCAACGTTATACACATATTATTGAGTTATTTCTAAATCTGAAATTCCACTGTTATTTGACTAATCGTTACTTATAACTCCTGTCATTTTTCAATTGTTGAATCAACCCACTGCACCATGTATCCTATTTAACGCTCATATATCTCAATAAAACGACCCCGGGGCTTGTTCTAAAAGTGTTGACTTCGCACTTGGCTTGGATAAAGGTTGTGCATCATGTAACCATTCTTAAGAGAAATTCACAATTTACCATCCTTCTTATTAACCCGAACTAGTCAATGCGGTTGGCCATCCACATCACTGACTTACGTCTTTTTCGTACGTAGATGCTAATTTCTAAGCCACCGGCGCTCATTCTTATTTAATAACCAAAATTATTTTCAAGTACACTTGATCAGTAAATTATTATCTTAAGTTTATTTTGAAGAAACTTGTAAGATAATGTGTATCTTTGTACAGTTAGTGGAGAAAGGTGAGAGGAAGTTTTGGTGGTTACTGGTGCTTTTCTATAACCTGATCTCGGGGTTTCCTACTACCTGAGCCTTCTAGAGTAATCAGAACTGCTTACTACTTTACCAATCCCAGTGCATTCGAAGTTAAAAGAAGCTTGTAAGATTCAATTGAGAAACTTCGAGTTGTTTGATTTTGTTTACTATATTAACAGGCTGATGATTTTGAGTTCACTCAACCTGTTCTTGACAGTGGATATTAAGAGGGTGTTGATTAGGGGCGTTACTGTAAACTTGTTGAGCGGCATGATCTGAACTAATGGAATTTAGTTAGTTCAGAGGTCCGGAATTTCCACTTCCGTTCTTACATCTTTTGTAATATTGCGAGCATTCAGTTAAAAAAATCATTTCAAATCAGAAAGGCGGACATCGGGAATTCTATTAATATAAAAGTTTAAATAGTGGGATCTAATCCAATCGATGTAGAGCGCTATAAATCAAACTGACATAGCTCCATTCAACTTTTATTTGAGAGCATAAATTGGATTTCGTGATTATTTTCACCTTACAGCACTTATACCACTGATGTGTTTGAAATGATCATTGTAATAATCTACCTCATAGTCGTGCTATCTTTTAATCTGCTCTGATTTGTTCTTTTAGTAAGGAACTGACACTTCGATTTCGCAAATAACTTCCCTAATTACAAATACAAATCGACTAATAGCATGACACACGTTCGCAATATTAGAGGGTTGGTATGTCGCCGTGGCATTTACAGCCACTAATTGAAGAAAGTAGTTCGACTAAATTGAGGTAGAGTAGCAGAAAATTCTAAATCTTTCTATCTATATTCTGCAAGGCAAAGTGTGAAACCGCCGTAAACAATGGATGAGCTCCTCATTATTCCCACTTATTGTTCTCTCTCGCATATGATGAGTTGAGTCACATGTTGTAATTGACCCTTCTAAATGGAGTGCACCTGCAACTTGTTTGCTTTCGTCTTTTTCCCATCTTCATATGTGTTGGATTGCGGTAATGGTCCATCGAATAATTCCTGTTGATGATGACCTCTTACCAGCAAATTTAACAATTCCACAGTTGTCCTTATGATTTCACGTTCTCGTAGTTCTCACTGTTCCTTTTCATTAAATACTCACCTTACTATCTTAATAAATAATAACTTTTTTCCTAGGTTTGATCTCTTACATTTATTTTGCTGCCTGGCTTAGGTTTGACTGATCGGGTCCGGGTCCAGGAATGGCTAATATAGTAACTTCAAGTTTTCCACTCTTTCAGTCACGTTTGGTTCAAATCCTCTAATTCTGTTGCCTGGTGTCTGTTCGCTAAGTCGAAGAGGCAGGCAGGAAACTCTTCTACACTGTTATATATTGTAAAAGGGTTTGCCTGTGCTTTTTGGGTTGAAAGTGGTATTTTGTTGGTGTGTTTCTCAGTGTGAACTCGAAGTCGTTGCCTTATCTGCAAACTCTTTGGTCCAGAAGAAGGGTGCCTCCTTCATATGCATCTGTCCAGGAAAGGTATTTTCTACTTCTCATTGTACTAAATAGTCCCACCTCTTCCCTTAAGCTGCTCATTTCGACCACGATTGAATTTACGGTTAGTTGTTTTTTTTCCACATACATTGGTAAATCTGCAGTCTTTCTGCTTAATTTTACTTGAGATGTCCTTTCCTACCTTAACGCTCCTCATGTGGAAAAATTACACGATCTAGCGCTGATGCTTTTTTTCTAGGTTGTGACCCATCGAAGCATATTTATTGATTTGCAATGATCAACTTCATTAGTAGTCAGTAAACGGACTGGGATATCAACCTTACTCTCTTTTTTCTGCAACTGCAAAAATTAAGATATCCATGCATTTTTCTCTATTTTCTTGTGTTTAATGTGTCTATGAGTCGCTTGCTTTGGAGTTAAACTTTGATGCATTTCTACGATTACTTCTTATTATTTACTCTGCTGTTTTTTCAACATTTCAGTTTCCAAAGTGTTATAATAACGTGATTCATTTTCAATGTTTACCTGATCTTATCTCCTCTTTGAAATGAAAACCTAACCAGTGGTGTTGGTGGTGGATTTTTGCGTAATATTTGCCCTCTTACAGAGGATCATTAGGCGCGAGATTTGTGTGCGCGCGCAGGAGCGTTGGTGCTGCTGTATGCCATCGATTGATCGTTTCAAGGTCTTACACACACGCAACCTCACGCGTACTGCTTGGTTGTATGTCTGCTTTAATTGGGCTCTATGACCTTCTAATTTCAACAACTGTTCGGTAGTAAAATATGCAAGTTTTCATTAGCTATTGATATGATATGATCATTGAAGAAGTTAATTTACTAGATCCCTCAAAACGGAGGATGTCGTTTAGAGCACCAAGCGCTATTCATAAGTCCAATTGCGTCGCCAACTTATTAACACCACGATTTCATGAGATTTCGCGGTTATATAAGACTCGTCCAAATTTGAAGCCGTCTAGTGAGATGCTTCTATTTCAGATTTCTTCTTTTCTTATCTGTCCCAATCACGTTGGCAGAACACTAACCATTAGGGTTCCGTATCTCCATCTACCTTATATTATTTTCCATTTACACAAATAGTTAAATTGTTTGTTTTGTTTAAAAAAAATTTGTGGTAAATTACATAGACTCGTTTGCCGTATGTAGATTTTCATATTTAGATATTTCTTTAATAAATTATTTAACTAAATCCTACAAAATAGTCAGTGTTTAATATGGTCTGGTTTACTTACTATTAATCAACGTTTATTTGCATTTCAGAATGGATTCTACATATGCCTCAGAGTTTGTAAAATTACGAATTTTGCCAGAGAATCGTAGCCAAGCTCTTATCACCTTGAATGAAGTCGGTGCTGCAAATTTCGTCGGTTTGGGTCCCCAACCGAGAGACGAAAACACCAAACCAGCCAAGAAAAATAATAAGAAAGCAAAACTTTTGCCTCACTACAAAAGACTTAGCACCAAGGAAATTAAGCGTTTGATTAGACGTCAACAGAATTTAAAGTTGGTAGAAATGACATGTCCTTCTGACTTACCTCGACGCTTAAATGATCTTTGGAATACGTATGCGAATTCTGTAGTAGATTGGAAGGGAGTAAATGACGAAACAAGTATTTCGAGTCGCTTAGAGAATGTTTTACGGATGGATTTAATTGGTGCTTACATGCAAGTTCTCAGATCAATCACTACTAAACAAGTAGGTCTTTACGTTATCCTGTTCGTGTGAATAGCTTATTTTATTGGTCTGGTGGCATTCTAGGTCGATTTGGAGGGTACCGTTACAATGGAGACTCGGAATGTCTTCTACTTCGCTACAGAAGGAGACGGCAACACATCACAATTGAAACTTGTACCAAAGCGAGGAACAATTTTCAAACTAATCATGCCTGGCGCCGAAGTGGCTCTTAATGGAAATTCCTTGGCACATCGGCCGATAGATCGTACTCTTAGAAAGTGGAAATTGAGTCAGAATGGAAAAGGAAAGAAGCGAAGAGGAGCTGTCTATACAGATTTGTTCAGCGATTATGTTTTTACTACTACAAATCCTGCAAATAGTTCGTAATAAAGCTATCGGTATAAACTATCTTTTCAAATGCGCTGGGTAATTGCAGGAGAATATTGGGGTTGGATGTGTACAACAGGTTTGAAAGTACGCTAGAAGTATCTCATAAGTAGATGCTCGTTTAATATCCGAATGGGGAATATTTTACAAAAATCAAAACACATTGTACTAGACGATAAAGTGGCGGATGAAGTATTTTGATATATTATTAACTCTCAGGTGTGCGTAATAGACTTACCTCCACTTGGAGCACCATGGGCTACGTATACTCATACGGTAAAAGAAGTCGATAAACCGGTAGTTGACTTCAAACTTTCATGACCCGACTGTATGTCATATTCGACCACCTCCACAGTACCCACCTTACCTTCTTCTCTACCTTTGTGTCTGTCTCTCTCTTACATCGGAGAATCGCTCTTTTGTTCCCCTCTCGACTTTGATGTTCCTATCCTCTGAGAAGTCCGAAGTCAACTAAAGGGCTAATTGTAAATATAGTAAAGCCTGCCATTGAATACAAATAAATTATTAATTCTCAGGTTTGAAACCCATTTGCGAAATCAAAGTTAATTGTAGATTTATTTTATGTAAATTTAGTTACTTTTAATGAAATAGATTATAATTTATCTCATTCCAATAACCATATAATTCATTTAAATAAACCACTTAACATATTTAACCTTGAAATCATATGCAATTTCAGTGGAGTCGTATTATACTTAAATCAGAATCGCATTAAAGTAACTATTTTGGAGGAAATTCTCATAGCGTTATAGTTTCGTAAAGAGATGCCTTTAATAGGCTTTAATATCCCAGAAATTACAGAAGAAACAGGGGCACCTAGGACAACGCGTAAAGCACCGCCTCCTCCGTCTCAAGCTCCTTTCACATTCGAACCATCAACCAATAAAAACACCGAACCAACCTTCCAGAAATCTGTTGCCGCATCAGTTCGAAGGCAAATTCGTCAAAAAGAGACAGAGTCAGTTGTTCGCACTCGACGATTTTTTATCTCAGAGTCATTAGAACACAGTAGAAGATGGTTTCAGCGTGAAATAGAAGCTCAGATGAAAAGAGGTGATCTCTACGAGGACCCTTTTATGCCTCCAGTGGATTCTACTATCTGGCCCGATCGAAATTCCAGGTCGTCTAGGTATAAATGGCTTAGGCCTACGGTATGTTCACATGCTTTGAATTGTTGTATTTATCAAATATCGCAATTCGAAGTAAAATGGCCCCACTTTGTGTTTTGCTTTATATTAGTTTTTTCTACAATTTGTTATAGTTACGCACTAACCATTTTATTTTAAAGTACCTTTACCAACGTTATAGGAACTCGTTGACGATCCCCAATTTATTGCTGATGGACTCAGTAGATTTGATATTCGTCAAGGAGAATTAGGCAATTATTGCTTTCATTACTTTGTTGCTTTTTTTACTCTGCTTTCTTCTGCTAACCATATTTCATTTCTATATTTAGGAAATTGCTGGCTTTTGGCGGCCCTGGCTTGTTTGTCCATGCATCAAAATCTTCTTTTTGAAGTGAGTTGTTTGTTTTACTTTTTTATAACAGAATATTTGTAGTCCAGATTTACTCATGATTATTTGAAGTTTTACTATTTTTACGTTTTTATTTCTTGTGCTTATTATACATTTTATAGACATAATAATGATTGCTTCAGGCGGTTTCAATACTCTTGTTGCTTCGATAACGTTCTCCCTTGCAGTCATCCAATGCAATTCTTCGTTATCCTTTTTTTATCACATGTTTGCTTAAGCGCAGTGCAGTGGACACAAAGTTCAATTTTTTATGCTATTACGTCAGCTCTTTCCATTATCTTACTTTAAGCGTAGGTACAGTACCACACAAATGTATTAATTCTTTGCCTTGAGCCGCCTTGCGAAATGTGGAATTTTTCTCTCGTGACTGACGATTTATATGCCATATGTTATTTGGAAACCCTAAACTCATTAAAAGCCTGCTGGTGTTACATGTATTATTGGCTGCATTTCTTCATGTTCGTTGCTTGAAATTATCATTTTGATTTTATTTGGCTAATTACACCAGGCTAGATAGATGGAAATCCGATGGTAAGTAGGTATCTACTTTTCTCTTGATCGGTCATAATAAGCTAAATATTAAAATAATTGGTGGCAAGGTTATAAATGACTCTGAAATGCTTCCACACACCCAGTTATACGGACGTAATTCTCCCTATGGTCGTATTGAATTAGTTTATCGTCCCACTTACTAATCACAAGCACACTACCTTGACCTGCTCCTCCGACATGCCTCTCAATTCTTCATTCTACATTTTTGATGATATTTAGACGTTTTCATTAGAAGCAAATTAATAATTTTAGCTTAAAACGCTAATTTGGTTAATTTCTTTTGTCTTATTTGTCGCCTATGAATCATACCTTCTGGTAAATATTGGGTGGCGATGTAAAATAACTAACAGTCCCACACAATTTTGAAAAACCACTAAGCATTATCTTCACTACTGTTGGTTCTTGTAATTTATTCTCGTGGAATGATATGAATTCAGGCCAGCATTGGCATTTAGATCCAATATGCTACACCTGCTCTCATGTTGATTCATGTATTAAAAATTGATAAGGAGATTATTTACTAATGCTTTCTATAGACGTAAATATTTCATTCTAAGTTACTTGCTTCATTCATTCCTCAAAGATTAATTTCCTCTTCAATAATTTTTGCCATGATCATAAAAATATTAATTGTACCATGAAATACCTTCACATTCTTGCCTTTTTCTCTCTCACGGACACCTCTATCCGCGTCTCTTGTTCTGTGTGTATGCCCTTCATGCTCTGCTTGAAATACACTTTATTGTGCAGCTGAAACAGCATGTCGCTCTAGAGGATGTAACGTTGAATGGCAAAAGTTATGTTGCTTGTTGGTTGAGTCTCAATTGCATTCCATCTTACTGCGCACAGAATTAGTAATATCTCTTCTTTGTGGAAGAAAATTGTAGAATCCGGAAATAGTCCAATAGAGCCCCAATATTTATTATTATTATTATTGTTGTGTCCGCTTTCAACTTTCACTTGAAGAACCACTTTGCTCATTTTCAAAGCTTGATTGAGGGGGGGGGGGACCCTTTTAATTTATCCAGAACTATCTTAATTTTGGTGAGTAGTTGACTGCTTCTGTTCCACTTATATGTGCTCAATAAATAAACCTGTTTTACTGTTTCACTAGCATGAGGCGTTATCGTATACGAATACTACCTTGATCTTATCACCCACACCCACCTTTTACACCTGCAGGATTGGGTGATTTCGTGCTCATTAATGGGACACTCCCTTGTTTACCATTCCTGCTTGTCAGGCGCACATCGGGTTGTATGAATTAGGCGAATATTGGCGAAAGTGCAACATCACACAAGATATTGGTATGCTGAAATATGTCGATCTGGGTGTGGTCATATAAATAGGAGCTAGTTATTTTATGCTGCGAGTTTGAACAAATCCGTAGTTCATTCTTTTTAGTAAGTCTTAGTCATCGAAATTGGGCGCGCCTATGTGAGAAGAAACGCATGTCTTAAAAATTGACCCTAAGCAATGACAAATGTAAAATAGCACGTGATTAGTAAACTTCTCATACACCTAAATAATACCATGTCACTAAAGTTATCATCAGCAGAGCTCGATTGAGACTCTTTTCAGACGCCAGATATGCTGCGTATTTGGCATGCTTATGCCTCTTAAGCATTCTGAAAATGATATCAATTCAGATTATAGTTCACACAACCCGTGATGAATTGTGGTGAAGACATTTGATCAACTCTAGTCTCTTTAATCTTATCTTGTAATTGTAATTCTGGTGAAAATTATCTTTGTTTCTTTCAATCAATAAATAGATGCATGTGCTCTTATATTCACAAATTTATATTTGATGTTGCGGCTTAGCAGTGATAAAGCACGCATTCTTATGTCGCTACGGGAATACACTAGTCTGCCTTTGCCACATATCTGGGCTACCACAAGGGTGACATCTGGACTTCGGCGGCTTTCCATCATGCATGGCCTTTGTTTGTGCTACTTGCTGGTTTTGTAATGGTAAAGTGAAGATTCTGGTTTCAGTTTTACGCACAAATAAGAGTATCCCCCTTTTTCATTATTTACTTTTCTCTCCTGACCTTGATTTGAAGGAAAGTACATCAACCTTATCGCTTCAGGTTTAAACAGATTTGCCAATCCTGCAAAATACTTTTTCCATATTTCTAGTGGTGGTTAATAGAAGTATATTTGCTAGTGGATTTAAGACGAAATTGACTTAATTTCAATTGTATGAGAATGGCTGAATTAGACTATTAGTTGCGGGAACTTCTTCCCTATTAATGCTGAAACTGTTTTAGTATTAGTATTCCTTGATTTGCCAACCTCTCAGCGAACCCTCTACTTTGATTTCATTAAAATGAATTTGAAATAGTACCAATACCAAGTCAACTTATTTTTTTTTCTATAAGACCTGATTTTTTATCGTATCTGTTTCACTTGTTGTTCTTGCGCATTTCTATTCCAGATAATATAATTGAAATGATCTTTTCGCCTTTAATTCGCCATGAAAATTGACCAGGCTCAGTTTCTTTATAGGAGGAGCTAGAAAAATACAGTATCATTTAACCTGACATATTGTAAAAGCAACTTTGGCAAGTTTCAAGGGTAGGGCAGTGCGAGAGTGCTTGGAAAGCCACCCAGAATTATTGATTATGAGTATGAAACCTGAAGATTGCTTGAAGTTAATAGTCTTCAACTTTGTCATCGTAGAGGATTGGTTATGAAAGAAGTTGAAGTTAGCACCTCTGAAGCGTCACGAAATCGGATTGATTACATTCTACAACATTCTGGGCTTATTGTTGATGATACCTTTGAGCAAAGAGCAATTTCGAGAAATTACCCCCAGCTCCATGACCAGTAAATGAAGACGGATTAACGAATGTGCAAATAGGCGTGTAAGGTAACTAATTTGTACTTTTATGCCCCTGTTTTCCGAAAAAAAAAATAAAATCAATATCTAAATTACTTGGGCATTTTTTCATTTAACTTAAATTAAGCGAACTATTGACAATTGAATTTTAAAACCTGACTTTTTCTTACGTTTAAAAGGCAGAAAATGTGAAATTCTACTTCTAACTTAATATTTACTAGCTTTATTCATTCAACGTTATACTTCTTCAAGGTTATTCCTAGTGGTCAGTCTTTCGTCAAGAGCTCAGATGGCACTGGCTTGAATGCGAATGGTGGTTTCGCTTATGTGGGAATGTTTTGGTTCCGCTTCTGGCATTTCGGATACTGGGTGGACGTCGTGGTTGATGATCGCTTGCCCACTGATGGTGGACGTCTCCGTTTCGTCTACTCCAGCGACAGAACTGAATTCTGGTCTGCGCTGTTGGAGAAGGCGTATGCCAAGTATGTTGGAGGTCTTCTTATTGATAGTGTGTAGTTAACTAGAGGGTTACCAGATTGTTACTCTTCTGTTTTACCCCAGAGTCAAACGTGAGAAAATAGACCACATCTGATTCAATCTTTATCGAGGAATAACTCACTCACTCTGAATTGTGATTTTCTTTAAAACTCAAGACTTATAAGAAAAATCTATTTGCCTAATATTGGACAGAACTTTTCTTAATTCAACATTGCAGAGTACTAGGCGCCCAATAGTTCCAACACCGTAATAACTACACGGTTTTCTGCAATTGATAGTCTCCTTAGTCTGTCCACTTTAAATTTATATCTGGAAGCAAGGATATAGGTAATGCTTTTACGTCATTTCCATAGACTCGTAGGCAGTTATGATGCTCTTCGTGGAGGCACGACCTCTGAGGGTATGGAAGATTTCACTGGGGGGATGTCGGAGATGATCGAGCTGGGCAATTCCGCACCCGAGAATCTCTTCAACATCATGAATCGTGCTCATGCCAGATGTTCTCTTCTTGCATGTTCTATTGATGCCAGTCCTGAGGAGTTAGAAGCCGATGGACCCCTTGGACTAATTAAGGGACATGCTTACTCAATCACCGATGTCCGAGTTGTAAGTCAATTATTTAAGATATGAGCGGTATGTCTCATAAGTAAGTTCTACTAAATTGAAATTTCACTTGGTATCTGTAAGCTCAGTTATCTGTAATATTTTTTGGTATATTTGCCTTTGAACTACTTGTAATTTTGTAAGAGTGCAGGTGTTCATCTCTTTATTAATCATACCTTTTTGATTTTTGTAGTTCAATCTAAACGTAAGTTATCACGTATCTGCACTCGCCTGTTGCATCAATTTATGGCATTTATATGTACTAATGCACTTTGAACGAATGTCTATGGGGATTCGTTGTATTTTCGCTAGGAAATTGTTTCTATTGCATGTTTTTACTCTGACTTGACATTTCTCCACCTTTTATTATTTTTATCAGTAGTATTGCTACGAGCCTTAACAATGCCAATGGAAGTTTGCCTAAAGAATAAAATTTATGGTAGCGTAAAACACACATTGCGGTAACCACGTATCTTTAATCAGAAGTAGCACGCACAAAAATGCCGTCAAATTTAGATTTCTTATCGAAAACCCGCTCATTACTGCCTGTGTTTTATTAGGGACAATGCCTAAAGTGGCGATAGTCCAAGCTTTCTCTGCTTAAACTTTAGCTAATAATAAGTATATATATGAGCAATTATACATCTAGGAACGTTTTAAATTAATTAATTCGCCTTTGATTTGCCGCACCTTGACCAATTGTTTTTTGCGTCTTTTTTCAATGAATTCTTTGGTTTTTACATTCCTTCAAGAAAGCACCTTGAGTTTTCATATGCTGAAAGCCATCTATTTATCCAATGATCACATTTTACTGAAAGCTTTTCAGTAGCTGTTGTTTCACTTTGTTGGTAATAATCTGTCTTATCTATTTCAGTTCCGAGATATGGGAGGCGCCCATGTTCAAATGATTCGATTGAGGAATCCCTGGGGAAACGATCGGGAATGGTCAGGCCCTTGGGGTGACAAATCGAAGGAATGGTCTCGTATCTCCACCGAGGAGAGGATGCGAATTGGCTTGACATTTGAAAATGATGGCGAATTCTGGATGGCCTTTGAGGACTTTAAGCGTTACTTCAGTCGTCTCGAAATGTGCCACTTGAGCCCGGAGTTTGAGTATATGGAAACGAAGGGGGGCAGCAAGAAACGAAAGTGGGAAATGACAAGGCATGAGGGTGAATGGCTGAGAAATTCCACTGCTGGCGGATGTTTGAACAATCGGGGTTTGTCTTTTTTGTAATACTTATTCTGACGAGTTTAAACGAATTTATTTAGGTACTCTAGTTCTTAACATTTTCTGGTGCTATCAACCCTTTCAACGCCTGGTTAGATATTAATAGATGTATTGCTTTGCTTATCACATTGTGGGTATTTTGTTTATTTCATTCAAATAGACGTAATATCTCATTTAAGCTTTGGAGATGACGAATACAACTGCAGTTGTTGTCAACTCCCCTTTTTCCTTAAGGACTTGAGATTTTGATGGTTCTATGAAAAGCGCAGGGCATTATGTTTTTCAAGAGCGAAGGTTCTACAGCCGTTTAAGACTTTTAATGGCGATTAAAATAAGTAAAATTTACAAATCGACCATTTTTGGGAATTTTTGTCTGTGGAATGATTTTAATATTTTCCCTTTTTGAGTCTGATTTCTTTCTTGTAGACACTTTCCACATGAACCCACAGATCAGGGTCTCAGTAGTGGATCCAGACGAAGATGATGATGATCCGACTGGAACAATTGTCGTTGGTTTAATGCAGAAAGGAATGCGCGAGAGACGTCAGGATCCATTCTCCATTGGCTACTGCATCTATCCCGTGAAAATTTATTTGTTTTCACTTATAATATTCAAAATTTCCCACTTTTTCTACTTTGCCCTTTGCCTCCAATTTAGTTCCCCAAAAATGCGCCACCAAATGCCTTGCTCACAAAGGAGTTCTTTCGTCGTACTCAAATGTCAGCTAGATCCATTTTTGCAAATACGAGAGAGGTTTGTGGTCGTCACAAACTTCTACCGGGCGATTATGTTATTGTGCCTTCAACTTTCCAACCTAACGAAGAAGCCAAATTTCTGCTGAGAATCTTCTCTGAACGACCATATACCGCTAGGTACTTAATCCAAATTGCGAAAGTTCATTCGAATGTAATATTTCTCATATGGAAGGTTGATTAACTGTTCGACCAATTATGGGCTTTAGATGGATGATAGCAACCAGCTTTTTATTTCGTGCAAAAACATCTTATTCTAATTTGTAGGGAAGTGCTTTTAATTCTTGGAAAGGCAAGACCACTCCTTCTTAGCATGATTTAAACGCATACAAACAAACTCAATGATATTTTGTGCACTTGGGCGAAAATCATTTTCTCCAATATTGTAATATCGGGTAAACATGGTACTAGTACTCTTACAATATATCAATAACTATTAATTCAAGTGTACAATTAAATTATCTTCAATTGGGTAAAAATAATCAACTATGGTTCCCTGATTTCTGTCTGATTCTCTTTTTAATTTTTAGCGAATTGGACGACCAGATCGCTTGTGGTGTTGATCCAATAGCGGTAAGTCGCATTAACCTTTAAACATGGTTATGCTTAAAGTAATAAAGGTAGCCTCTATGTTTTTTTTCTATTTTCTCTTCGTAGCCTTTGCCATCTATGCCGAAAGATGAGGAGATGATTGCCAAGTTGAGAGCAGCTTTCGATGACATCGCTGGCGAATCTAGTGATATTGAAGCGGAAGATTTGAGGAACATCCTCAACAGAGTCTTTGAGAAAAAAGGTATATCTGGTCTATTTCAAATACATATTATTTGCAAGCTGAGCGGTCCTAGGTTTGTCTAAAACTAGAGTTAAATAGTGAAGTTCGATGAAACTTTTGCCTATTTTGTTTGAACGATATTGAGTCACATTGAAGACCTTACCTGTCGAAAGGTCATTTTCGATGAATACTTGTTCTCTTAAACAACAGGGTTTTTTACTGACATGCTCTTTTTCGAGCGTTTTCTTTTCAAATTCACAGTGAGCTGCTGAACATTGTAACTGCTGAAAATTCGGGATGACAGCTTTTCCCTACTCTATTCTAGGTGGTATTTAGAGAAGGCAAATCGAGTTGTTTTCGAAGATTGGAAAAAACATATTTAGAATTGAGATTGTCGAACTTTACTGCTGAACGCTGCATTCTATATAGTATATACTGAATAGTTCCTACCGGTTATCATGGCTAGCAATTAAATTTCGTCCAAAAAGTGAAGTGCGTAAATTGGAACTTATTAGATGGGTGGCACTATAATTCGAAGTCTTTGACATATTGCATAAAAATACCACCTCTACTTGGAAGATATTTACACCCTGAATGAAGAAGCATTTGTTTTCTCCCCTATTCCTCTCATCCGTCGGCTTATTAATTCCTCTCTTCTCTTCTAGTCGGTGAATCATTCGAAGGCTTTAGTTTGGAGACGGCGAGAAGCATGGTCGCGCTTATGGACGTAAGTTTTTGCCATTACTACCTTGTCACTATTTTCCTTCATGATTTCATTTTTTTCCTTAATCGTTGTACATTTTAGGTTGACACCAGTGGAACTCTTGGATTTGAGGAATTCAAAACTCTTTGGTATGAACTCCGTCTATGGTTGGTTAGTTGAACTACTTGCTACTATTTAAGCATCTTTACTATCCCTAAAGACGCGTACTAAATGTGCTTGTATCACTTTCCCTTTTAAGACCATATTTAAAGAAGCAGACTCTGAAAACACTGGCCGACTTCGAACCTATGATCTTCGTACTGTCCTCAGTGACGCCGGAATTAGTATAAGCAATGAGATTTTCAAAGCAATTGTCTGTCGATATGCCCACAATGGTGTCATTATATTTGATGATTTCATCCTTCTTCTTGTACGTTTGATTACGGTTTTCGGCAAGTTTAAGGAGAATCTGGACCGCCGTGGAGGAAATAGAGCTACCTTCAATGTTGATGTGGTATGTTTCAATGCGTAACAGATACCGTGTAATCGGGAAACTGAAAGCGCTAAGTGAAGCGAATCGATAATCTAGTCCAAGTGGGTGCTAGTGAACTAGCAAAGCAGGATACAAATTGATAGGCAGACCGAGTGTTACGTAATGGGGGCAGCTCATTAGGAACTACGACCAAAATGGAGCATGTTGTTTTTTATTGCGGCAAGTTACAACTGTTTTGGATAAGTGATTACCATGTCCAGAATCGGCGCGTCTGGATGTCATAAGGAGGAAAGTAATAGAATTGACTAGATATAACAAACAACCCACATAGTCATAGCACTAGTTTAAAACCGACTGCTTCTCGATCGCATACTTATTATTGGTTAATTTCTTATTCAGTTCTTGCGGTGCGTCCTCTACACCTGAGCGCCTTCGAAGGTTTCAGCAATGCCTCTTCTTCTCTGACTTAACTACTTTATATACTATTCCACTTTCTTTAATATACCTCTTTTCAATACTCTATCTGTTGTTTAAATGCTGCGTATCCGCATGGGATGTGCAATTAGGTTTGTGAATAAGCTTTCCATCATTAGAAGTATTTTGCAAGAGAAGCTTTTCGATTATTTTCACCTACATTTTATAAATTGTACAAAATCTAAAGGATTTCAGTTAAGATCAATCATAAGTCGTCCTGAAATGCCTGGATGACGAAGGTTGTAAACTTTCAAAGGGTTTCAGTAAATTTTCTCGAAGCTCCCCTACCGCAGACCCATTAGTCAAGACGTAGAATAGTCGAATTAACTCTTTAGCCTTTTCGTTTCGACGTAATTCTGAATGGAGGGTTTCAAGGTTTTCAAGGAATTCATTCAATGATTCGTCAAAGTTAAGACACTTGAGAGGCTCGTAGCGTTCAGCGAAGGAGATCAGTGCCTGCGAAGTAAGAAACAGGTGCTACTTAAATGAAGATTCCAGCAGGATATCAAGAGGCTAAAAACTCCTACCGGTTGATCCGGGACTCGGTCTAGTCCACCGCCTTTAAGACCCTGCCTAGCCGCTTTCATGACTGCGAAAGCAGCGATTTTGGCTTCTTTAGCAAAATACAAGCCAGAGCCTAAGTTCTTATTCAAAACCTGACTCTCATCCAATGCTTTCATAATTGACACCAAATCTGACTGAGAGTTGTCTTGAAGTGCCCGAACAGCACATTTAAGGAGAAGTTGTATCGCAATATGGTAGCAGAATTGGACATGGTGAGTTGCATTGTAAATGTTGCCGCTGACCGAATCTTGTTGATCATCTGAACTCAGGAAAGTAAGAGCAGTGGACAATATCAGAGTGATTTCTTGAGGATTCGGTTGAGGGTATTGATTACTGAATAGCAATAGAATCGTCATTCCTGCATGTGCACGAACCTAAAAATGGAATGGAATGAAAACGTTAATATACAAACAAGTTGCGCTGAAAAATTTTGTTGCGTCAAAATAAGTTAGTAATTTTAATTGTCAAGTACACCAACTTTAGTCCAACAAATTTAAGGATCAAGTGGTAATTTTAAGTTAAGTGTAGAAATTAGCACCTATTACACAAGTCCGCGAAATTGATTGACTTAACCATTATCTCATACTTACGAAAGACCAATAAGGTATAACGTTACAATTGAATTACCTTGAAATAGGGGTCCTTGACAAATCTTTCACAAAGAATTTTTAAAATTGAGCCTCTCTGAGGCAGGTTCATTAATCTAGCTGTCGACAGAACTGCATTCCAACGAATTTTAGCCGCTCCTGAATGTACCGAGATCTGTAGATATTCGTCCAAAACATTAATAAAACTTGAAATTTGTTCAGCGTCAATAACCTTTCCAAAATGTATGATATTTGCAAGACTATGAATAACATGTTCACTCCTTCGACAATCCAATTGAGTCCAATTAGAAATGTCTTGGTTCTCAAGAGAAGAAAATTTTAATGTTTCCAGGAAAATTTTGTCAGGAAAGGAAAAAGTTGGAAAGGATTTCACGACTTTGAGCGTACAGAGCTCAAGACAATAAGCCATTTCAGAAATAAGGCCTGAAATTTTGTCTGTGGAAGAACTAATACTCTGAAGAACAAGGTTCAGTGCTTGGCCAAGCAAGTTCGCAGGTATGAAAGAGGCACTAAAACAGATAAAATGTTGAAATTCGCGCATAGATAATTATGAGCAAACAAATAATACAACCTACTCAAGTATTGCCAGCCTACACAGCCGCCTTAAAGCCTTCGGTTTGATATCACTGCAAGAGCCATTGCATATGTTAATGTAAAGATCGATAGAACGCGAACAAAGACTTGTTACTAATGGGATGTCCAAGAAGAACCGTGGGAGAGAAGATTCGGGTGAATTGAGAACCGCAAGGAAATCGAAAAACACTCCAGTTACTTGACATATCCACCAACATTCTTGTGTATCAGGGGATTTCTAAAAAAATTAACTCAATGGTTGAGGTCAATATATTCCAATGTGCTACTATATAAAAGGTATGACATTTTGGAATATTTAATTCACAAAATTTTTTATCTCTTGAAAAAGCATCAGCTTTACGACAGTAGCATTGTACGATCAGTAACCAATTTCACCGCACGAAAGTATTGGATTAAATATTGAAGAAAATGAACGGGGCAATGGCCAAAGCTGTTAAATAAAAGGTTAATTACAAAAACCACAATAAATAAATGTAACTTATTCAGGAACTTAAGCACAAAATGGAAGTAGTCCAACTAAATAAAAACCACAAAATCCTTCATTATGTAAACATATCTGTGGGGATAACTATGCCAAATAAATGGATTAAAATATGTAAACAAAAATATACTAATTACAGATAAATTAAAAGGGTAATCCCAAACAACTGTGATAATAAAAAACAGTATTTTGTCTCTTAATAAAACACCTAATCAAGAATATGGTTGTTTTTCTGCTCCAATGAAATGCGTCTGCACACAAACTCACAGCTGCGAAGACTATGAAATTACATTTCTACAGGAAATAAAACATCACATTACCTTAATAATACAATTAAAAAATATATTTTGTCATAACTTAACAAATGAAAGATCAGACTAATTTTAGAACTGAATTTCCTCAATTTCGTTCTCCCTGTCCAACAAGAGATGAAATCTTTGGAGACTATATCAAAAAGGAACAAATGATAAATCGAAGTCCTAATATTAAATATTTCTCACGTACCAATTCACATTGGATTCCACCTCCAGCAAAGACAACAAGTAGGTTATATTTATTCGTTAACTCATTCTAATAACTCAGATGCCCCAAAACGAACAAAATCAATTACAAATATCGATGCGAGTCGCTACCGAAGGAGTAGAAGTTGGAGTCCTTCAGAGGAGAAAATCGATAAGAGAGATGAAGAAAAACCACGAAACTGGGCAAAAGTTGTAAATGATATCGACAGATCCATTGAAAATCTATCACACAGTGTTCAAGGTCTACTTAAGGTATGCATAGCAGTTAAATGTCCGTTTTGCTGAAAGTATACAAAACTATGAAAGCAAAGCGAATCAATTTTGGCAACTGCAATTAGAAATGCACAAAGGGTACTCTTATGGAAGTATCTAAATTAAACGAAATAAAAAATTTAAATTTCTTTTTAGGATACAAAAAACGAGAAGGAAGAGATTCATTTCGAGCATACTCCTGTGAGGGTAAGTATTGCAATTAAATATTAAACCAAGTCATTTTAAACTAATTTTCTTTTTAAGGACCAATCAGTATACGCTAGAGATGACGGAATTTTTCATCATAATTCAATAAAGGCAAACGAAATCCTTTAAATAATTTATTCAATTTATGAGTGAAGACTTAAGTTCGTTTTTCTCCAAATAGGACGCTGTATCAAATGGAGAAATCGATAGATTAGCAAGCGAGTTACAGCAAACACGTAAGTTGGCGGCGGATCATATTAATAAACATATTTAAAACACCATTCCGATTAAATGTGCCTCAAGTAGCAGCGCGTTAGCAATACAATTAATTAAAATGATATTCTTAATAAGCTGAAAATCAAGCTATGTTACTTTCAATAACTAGTCTACCTTAACAAGACAGAGATGTTTGCCTTGTCTCACTGCTGGAAAGGCAATGAAAACAACATTTACTGCATGATTACGGCCTTTTCGTATTCGTACCTAGGAGCGTCTGATATCAACAGAATTAAGGTTCTCCTTAGTAGTGTGACGTCAGCAATTTCACGCACTTGTTCGTAGAAACGGAAGCAGTGCTCTTGTAGTACTTGTAAGATCACTGTTTCTCAGATGCAGCAGCCAACAAAGAGTCCTAGGTCTCATAAAAGCTATGGACGCGTGGAATGTGACATAACAGATTGATAACCACTATGTTGGCATCAAGTTCCCTCTGAACCTCTTCGACGGTTCGTTTGAAAAAGATGCAGAATTGAGAAGAATTGAATATCCCCATTCCTATGAATCAGATCTCCTTATTTTTAGCAAAACTATCTTTCTTCTCCAGCAGCTACATATCCTTTTGGCTAGCGAATATAATACATCATAGTTTTATTAGTAATGAAAACGATGCTGAATAAATTTTAGGGGAAGAACTGCACCACGCAGAAACAAGACAGGCTTCCTTAGAAGCTCTAAAGTCTCACCTTCAACTTCAGTTGAGACAACGCTCAGCGCAATGTGATCGCATTGTAGCACACCTGCTAAATTCAAAATCGAAAACCCGCCAAACCGTAGTCAAACTGACTCAACAACTTGCTGACGCTGATGATAAGATTCAAAAACTCTGCAAACAACACTCTCTCCTCAAACAAGCAGCAAAGGGACAAAAGAAACGGGCAATCAAAGCTGAAGAAGAAATCGCGAGATTAAGAGACGACAACGGTGAAAATGGTGAGAAGGTAAGACTTTTAATTGCGTTATAAACATCTTATTTATGGTTGTGTTAATAAAATGGTAATTATTTAGAGGAACGTGGGTGACACTGCTAAAGCCATTGCTCATCTCGAGCAGGTAAGTCAAAACTGGGTGCATACGAGGTTATTGCTTTCGCATGGCGTCTGGACGTAAATGCTTATTAAAAACCCATTTTACTGACAGCACACCCACTTAATTGCAGTCAACAGCAGACAGGTGCAAATTATGCGATGCTTGTTAAACCTTATTTGAGCAGATATGAAGTCATGTTTCCTCTCTAACAGGACAATAAACGATTGAGAGAATTAGCAGATAGTTATGAAGAACGATTAGCGATTAAAGAAAAAGAAGTTGAGAAACTTCGAGAACGACTTTCTCAGACGAACGGAAAGGACTTAACCATCAAGGATGGATTCGAAAAGGTAAGCTGTTCTCACGATTGTGCTAGAAATCTTAATTTCAAATATATCAAATATCTCATTTATTGTAGATATCATCAAATTCCTCCCGATCAATTTCACCAGGTGTAAGTTATCCGATTTTTTAAAAATATTCCCAAAAAAAGTTAAACCAAGTAAGCTATTACTTTTTCACAAATCCTAGAAAACGAAAATCGAACCCCAAAGCGATTTGCCTACTCCGTTGCCGGTATGTGATTTTTCTATAAAATAGCAACTCTCAGAAAAAAATCTGTAGAATTGATATTTTGAATTGCTTTACAGCCATCAATAGACAAAGAAACTGAGATGGCGGTGACAATTCAAGACCTTCGAGAGAAGTTGGCTCAATCTGAAGCTTCAAACAAGAATTTGCACGCATATCTAGCTTTTCTGAAACACTCTTACAGCAGCATCTTCGATGACGATGATGAAAAGAAAGATGTGCCTGCAACACCAGCATTTGTTACTGTAGTTGCGCCTAACGATGTTTCTCCAGGTCTAATTGCATAGGATGTATTAACACTTTATAATAAATTCTTTTCCACTATAGAACGTCAGTCTTCTAATAGAGTGAGTATATAAGTAAACAAACCGAAGCAAAGTCGAGTAGAGTTCCCATTAGGTCGTACCACCATTCACAGTCTGTAAACAAAGTCGAGAGCCGCCCTTTCTCAAGACAGTCGAATTGATGAGTGAGCATGGTATCACAGAGGATGAGGATATTCAGTGTGGTAGAAACAGGGTCTTCTTTTCTCGGCGGCAAGTTTTGTCTGATCACTGCCTTTACAGCATCCATAAAGGGGTGGAAGAGATTGAAATGCATAGACACGAAAGACCGAAGGAGAGATGCGGCTTGACTGCGTAATGTAGAGAACTTGCTCTCGGAGAGAATTCGGAGACATAACTAAATGATTGAAAACTTAAAATGAAGCAAATTAAGACCAATGATAATAACCCTAACTCATCAAGCATGTTACGCACACACTTACCTGCACTCAATTTAGCATGAGCACAGCTCGTGGACAGAACATAAGCAAAAATTGTAACCTCTGTGATCACTTCCTTTAATTAGTTGAGTACTCTTCCTATTTCTCATTCCGTAGATCTTATGGACCTCATGAACATTTAGAATAATTTACCTTATGCGTAAGATACTTCTTAGTAAAGACCAGACAGTTTATTACAAATTCCCTTCATTATGGAAAGGAAAAATATCGACATTTCTTATCTCTTAAAGTACGCCCAAGAATGAGATAAAATAGCTTTACGCTTGACAAAAATGGAGTTACAAAAAAAGGTTTAATAAGTAAAATCCGACCCAAGGCTTCAGTCCACTATATCAAATCTTAAACCCATTCTAAATCGAAAATCGTAATAGACATTTACTCAATACTTGAAGAGATTAATTCGATCAGTTGATTTATTGACAGCTTAATAATGCCATGAATCCTCAGATTCTAACTAGTATCTTAATAATTCAAGCATCATCTGTGGCAAGAAACTCGCGTAAAACTACTCCTAACTCAGCCAGCACAGTTCTCTAATAAGCTCCTGTCAAACTCAGGTCACTAACAGATTATCGAATCTGTGACCTCTATCTTTGAAGTCAAGCCGGTTGAACGCTTTCGCAATATATATTAACTCTAATAAATCGACTTACATCGATAAGCCAGCAGGAGCTTCGCTGTGGCATTTGGAATCCGGTAAAAATGACCGGATCCAGTTTGGATGTGATCAATGACCGCAATTCGGGAGTTAAATTCTTTTTATTCAAAATATTGCTCCAAATTGCAAGAATTTTCACTTGCAAATTGGCAAATTTCACAGGATCATTTTGGAAATTCTTGAGAAATGCACTCGTTTTGTTAATCAACCCCGTCAGTAATCCTGGTTGCAATCGATGGTAGGGCGTTACAGAAACAAGAGTCCCAATGGCTTTTAAAAGTCCTAACTGAAAGAGGGAATTACTCCACACACATGTACATACCTGATTTTTTGTGACTTTCTCATTGATAAGTGCGCCATGGAGACTTTGATGCATTTCCCGCAATTCATTAGCCAATCGAACTGAATATGATATGTAAGAGGCTGAATCTCTATTTGGCAATTCTTCAGCCACGGTAAATGAAATCTCCAAATTCTTCAGAACGGTGATCAGGATGGATATAAACTTCTACAACATCATAGGAAAGCAAATATTTTTTAGACCAAATTTGCTAGTTTTTTTACTTATCTTGACAAGAAATGCGATACTTACCTAATGAAGCAGTCTCAATAAACCAAAAGCAATAAAATATATTACTGTAAGCCCAACAAAGCAATCTGCAAATTAGGCATAATCACTCCACCTTCTCAAGTATACCACCTAAAAATGCGCAGTTTCCTCTTGTCCATAGAGCTTGCGTAAAATTAGACCAGCTGCCCACTTCTATTTGGGGGAAAAAGAATGCTAATCATCAAGATAAGACAGTCGCTACCCTTCAAACCTTGCCTTTTATTTGTTTCTTAATACTCATTTGCATTCTCATACAACCTATAGACTTTACACGCCGCCATGTTAACCTCTCAATAGGCATTTATTTAAACAACGCCTCTTACATAACCGCATGTTGAGGAGAATAGTGAGCTAACTAGAGTTAATTCTGCGAAAAAGTAGGGAATTAGAAGTCTTGAAACCCCTTTTCCGGCTTTGTCAGAACTAAAACCTTCAGTATTGAACCAATAATGTCCCGTGAATTAGTAAGATCAATGCTACTGAAAGGCCTAAGTAGACCTAGCTTGCAGAATCCCGCAAATATGGAAGAACGTAAAATACAAAGAACATGATTCAGTAGAAAGGCTAGGATAACAAGCTCTTCTCAGGTTCCATAATGCGTCAAAGGTTAGTGGAAATTTTGGCAAGACGATACTCATCTTATCTTACAACTCGAATGGATTGTTGTCCCATTTCATGAAAACCTGTATAATCTAAAAGATGTTTCTAAATATAAAATTAGTTAGAGTAGCTTCAGTAGAGACATACCTCTCTAAGACTAGGATCCTGTTCACGCGATATAGCAAACAACAACGAGGATTGCAGGTATTGTTTGTCGCCAAAATTCTTTGACCAAATTTCATGGCAGACTTGTTTTGATGCCAGCAGGGATCTCAGACAGTACGTCGCCATTTGACGAGCTTTTTTCTTATTTACAATGATGGGCCTTTCCGATTCGGAAAAATCTCCACACCATCCATCACTAAGATCACTTGCTGACGAAGGACCGTAAGAGCTATTTGAACCAGATGTGTAGCCTACTGTCTGACGATTGAGAATGAAGGCGATTGGCCAGATGGCTTTTACTATTCTTGAAATGCAACTTAGAGTCTCTGTTTGTGTTGAATTGCATTGAAGGAATGTTCTGTGAACAAGAAGTTGAATCACGGCGTGAAGGCAAGAGATCTCGGTTTTAATCTCCACTCTACCGTATTCAAAAATGGAAGCCAACTTTTCAAGGCACATTTTACCTTGATGACGACCTAACAAATCGGAATTGGTGGTTGAAGGATCGTTATCCAATGAGAAATGTCCGGATTTCAAGTCCACGGGACGGAGATAAAGAAGGCTTGAAAGGGCAGTAGCTACAGCATAGCTATGTTCTGAATTAGGTGGTAGCGTATCAATACTCAGAAAGAGCTGAAGAAGGCGATTAAATGTATTTTCTTCAAACAATGGAAGATTACCTAAATTTGAAAATAATAAGGAAAATAAACCATAATATGATTTTTGTTAATAAAAGTACAAAGGAACTTAAAGCAGTACTAAATTCCGTCGGTAGAACTACTTTTAGTGGGAAAACCAAAATTAAGGTAAGGAATATCTCCCAGGAGTAACTAGGAGCAACAATCTTTGGCGAAGCGTATGATAAAATTGAAATGAACCCCAGATATATTTGGGCACAACCCAGAAATGAGATAAAAAGGCGAAGTTACTGTACGGTAAGCGGATTAAACTATTTTGCATCCTATGATAGTCTGATCACTAAGACTATAAAAAAATCTACATCCAGTAAAATATCTTATGAGCGAGAAAGCATCAACCCCACTTTAGTAAAGTGAACACAAGATAAACCCAAAGATGAAGTAGTAAAATTCTCTAGGCGGTAAATCGACACTTACATATTTTCCTATCTGATTATAATTACAAAATTAAATTTGTACTCAACTAATCTTTGTTTTTATTGAGTAAATCAATATATTTTGGCGCCATAAATACACGAGATGAACTGAGCAATGCTTTGTAAGCTTACTTCAATCATCTTTAGTGGGAGATAACACGGCAATAACTGAAAATCATGACGAATCCACACATTTAAACGACGACATCAATAAGGACCAAGAAAGTTCATCAGGTGAAATTTACCAATGATGTGTTGGAAGACAGATAAGAATAAATAGAATATTTCCTAAGTCTTTAAATAGAGTGAACGGAATTTATTACCTGGGTATTAGATTACTCGATAACTCAAATCCTCACAACTATACCATGGACGGAATGTGGCTAATCAATACTCTGTTTGAGAATTATGAATAAACTATTGTATCTTCTTAGATATCAGGAAAAGAACTGCCAGTTTTTACCCTAGCTCTTTCTTAATTGAAGTGACTGTTACTCAACCTATCTGACAGCTTCGTTGGTGAAAATGCCAATGAATTGTTGTAGCAGTGACAATATAGCGTTATATTATAAGAGTAAACTATTAAACTGATCTCTGTCATTTCAAGCTGAGAGTAGTTATCTTTAAACAAACGGGCATCTAACGCCATTTTCTGACAAAACAACACGGCTCTCATAACATCCTGAATCCACAACATCTTAGGTCTTCTCTTCATTTAATAAATAATCCCAAAAACATTCTAAACCAAACGCCAACGCATGAAACCGTCTAATAAGTAAACTTTTCACGTACGAATAATAACAGGCATCATTAACAAGAGACAACTTACCCCTAACGACGCCACAAACCAAGAATGACAAACGAGAATATCCCAAACACTGTTGAGTATTAGCTTCGATTAACCGATCGACTATGGTTTCAAGGAAATGCTTCGATTTCGTCACATCAAAATCTGACAGTTGTAGGGAATTATAGTACGAAGGAAAACGTTTTTCATTGATAAGAGCCGTAATAGCTTCTAAACTGAAGTTTTTTTCGGCCAAGGTTTGTATAAGAGCTGGCCAGGTTAATGGTTGGAACTGCTTGCGTTGCATTGTCTGGAAATTTTGAAAGAATTATGTTATTTAATTATAAAAGACGTCTATATTTTTATACACACTTCATATTTATAAAAAGATCTTGATGTAATATATAGTCAAAGGACAAATCAGTAACGCAAGTTAAAACTTTAAAATTTAAATTTATTATCTACCTATTTATGAAAAAAAACAAAAACTTATAAAAAAATGTAAACACGAGATCACAAGTAATTAGCCAACCCCAGCGACACTGAATCACGATTCGCTGATTCCACTGAAGCGCTCGACTTAATAATTACCTTGAAAATGCAACATTATTATTGTTTAAAAACTTTACAACAAGCTCCCCTTTATTTTTAGATATTTTAAAACGATAAGCTGTTTATTACAAATATCTAATGTATGGGAATTAGCCATTACTTTTTAATTAATGATGGGCACTATCTTATACACAGTATCCAAAGTAAGTGCTTTTCCGTGTTATAACTTGGTTGAATATAACCTAGCCAACGGTTCACAATCAAATTAATCACGGGCTTCCTCGAAAACCTTCCTAAGTCTAAATTGTTCGGGAAATAAATAAGAGTATTCCTTTTCATTCAACAACTATGATGAGCCTAATGTTATTTGTTTGCGTAATCGTAATGAAATTTAAATCAACATCAGCATTATGATTGATGTTTTTCGTAGCAAAAATTGCACTTCTACTGACTTTTACTGAACATTTGAATTGTTGGTGATCATAGTTCTAAGCGTAATATTTCCTAAATTTCCAATCAGATATGCACACTCCTAATGAAAAAAATGCTCGCAATCTTCGGGATTATTTAAGTAGGGACTATTGAAATGCATAGAATTGCCTGTATTTCAATGCATGAATTTGCTAAACAGACAAGTTTTCTATTTCTCCTGTCGAGATGGACATTAAAGATAATTTAATCAAGTTGGCTTGGTAAGCTTTAAGCTTAATAAGTTACCTTTCGCAATTTAATGCTTTAGTGGAATCGCGCTGGAACAAACGTGGGTAAAAGTTTGACCAACAATTCGTATTTTTTTGCAAATATAAGATGGTTAGCAATAAAATAAACATCAAAATCTCTCACAATGTGGCAATTAATAAAAAATTACTCAATTTTGTATAACAAAATCATATTTAAATTCAAAATAGTTATTCGTTATTTGTAAGTTTATCTCATCGTTGATGTCTTCACGTGATGTACAACTAGACATAGTTTTGTTACCGTAATCGAGATTTGTTCCTCACTTACTCTTTTCCAATCTCCAGATATTGAAGTGAATAGACTGGGCATAGTGACAGGAATCGATTACGTCATGAACTCTAAAAAATACAGAAGATCTGAACCTTTGAGTGATTTTTTTGATAAGATTGCAAAAAAACAATAAAGAGCTCGTAACTTCGCTTTGCAACTTAAGACATTCTTGCCAATTAAATTCGTTTGTAAAAAACAATTGAGTACAATGAATATGAACGCCAATAATTATAACTAAATCAAACTTCAAAAATATACTACACAGAGATACAGCAAGGAAACGCAAACCATGTAGCATTTTAAAGAATAGATAATATCAATTGTTGAAAATATTATTCTCAAGGGGATACTAGGGCGCAGGTTCGTTGGTCTTGAAAATTTGCCAAACAGTAGAATACACATAAATGAAGATGTATATATAGTGCAGGATAGTCCTAATATGTAAGCACTTATTACCGAACTTATATAGTTGATGGGGTTGTTACCGAAGATGGCTTTCTCAAAACTGTATTTGATGTACCACCAAATAATGGTTATCCTTTTGTCAAATGGTTAGTAGTTTATTTTTGGTTGAACTTTTTTATACTAATCAAATTCAAACGATTTTAACTTAGCATAGAAGACTTAAATACTTGGAAGCTGTCTGAAAAAATACGGAGCTTACTTTGTATTTTGGTTTAGAAATATGACAGATTTCGTTCTAGAAACACCTTTTTTGTCCTTCGTTAGCATGCTATTCTATATGTAAAAGACCTGAGTAGAAAAGCCTCTTAATGAAGGAAAGATATACGATGAAATGTATTGCAGGTCTGTATAGTTAAACAGTGTAACGGGAAAAGGGTGATTTTAGCCCGTATTTGCATAATCCCTTTGACGAACCTCATTTGGTACTAGGCGGACCTTGAATGTTGCCCGGCTCTTCATTTGTAATAAGTACTCATACAAGAATATTTTATAATAAGGTGGTTCTGATTGTTTGGTGGGATTAAGAGCATGGTCTGTTCATGTTCACCTTTGCAGCACTAAGCAGTAATATGCTTTATTTACGGGAAGGCACATTTTCAAAGAATCGTAAAACAGTGCAAATTGCTATTTAACCTGAGGACATTTATAAACATGCTCATAATGATAGGTAATATGAGTATTTTTTATCTATCCTTTCAAATTTAATACCCAAAATCATGAGAAGTGAAACCTAACGCAGATTTGGCTTTATATACATCCAGAATGGGACTAAATACACATTAATTTGAAGCGTATTTTGGCACAGTGACCAATATTTATGACTTCGAAGTCAATAAATGAAACGAATGAGATAACATAAAGATAGTGATTAATAGATAAAAGGGGGGTGGGGAGAGACAATAATGTGTAAAAAATGAGTTACGAAATTTTAAGCTCAAAAGGAAATTGTATCATTAAAAGTTAAGAAAATGAATTGATTTTGATAAATGATTTTTTATTATTCAGATACCAATTTACTTGTGAGATTTAAGGGAATGACAGTTAGAACGGAAACTTGGAATATGACAATTGTGTTCTATTATAAACATTCTGAACCAAATGTTGATTACACTTCGAGGAAAACCCGTAATTTAATTATGGCTGTGCCTTATATCTGTATGATGCTTTGAAACTAAGGTTTGTTTGAAAATAAAATATAACAGCGTATTTATATCGTAAGAACAGCATATTTGTTATAAGGAGGATATCATTATGTAACATAATTAAACCAAAAATATACACAATGACATTAAATATCCTCTAGTTGCACCCCAAAGACTCAATTCAAAAAATTTCTATATGTGAATTTTTTATACTCACAATTTGGGCCACCTAACGCTGTACAAAATAATGCTTGGAGCACAATTTCATTTGGGTGTTATTTGCGCGCATGCATTTATTTGTTCGAAATACAAAATAAAAAATATAACTAATAAGATAGTTTATTCGTACTGGTTCAATTTGAATACATCATATTTGTTTTTTCGCATCTATTACATTTAATTTAAATAGCCTTTCTCGCGGATATTTAATTCTCATTGTGGGCTTTGCTTCGTTGTTATCTTGGCGATTGTTTACTTCACATTCGTCTTTTTCTGTGCGAACAACTTATAAATGTCCGAAACGCCGAGTCCTTCTAATAAGAAGCCAGACCAGTCCACTGTTCCGGGTAACTTTTGTAATTCCTACTTGATCTGTATATTTTGGCTTTAGTATTAAAGTGTATAAATTCTAAAATTTGTTTTTAAGTAAAAAATTTTTGTAAGATATTGTCCTTATTACGTTAAATTGTTTTAGAAGTTGTTATTCTCGATGAAAATGTAGCTACTTTGAGTAATGACCATGAACAAAAGCACAAACATATCAGGCGTTCCAAAAAAGAACAAGATACTCTTGGTGCTCTTCGTATGTTTGTTTTAATTATTTGTTCTTTTTTATTCTCTTTACTACACATTTAATGCTTTCTATATCAGATAATTTTAAGCGTCACAAGAGACATAAAAAGAGGCATGCTGTTAAACGTAAGGCAAATAACACCAAATTATGCAGCTTCACTGATTTGCCGACTTTGGTTTTTATTTTAATAATCTGCATACTTTTTCCTATGGTTTTGAACTACCTTAATTATGCATTTTAATGGAATAGCTTCGGAAATAACGGAAGCACCTCATGTCATGTTTCAACTTGGTGAACAAGAGGAGCCAAAACAGCCTCCGGCCTTCGTGGAACTTGACGAGCTTTCCTATGGCGAGTGGAGGGAAGTTGCAAGGTGCGTATCTATCCTTCTTTGGTTTTTATTCAGAGTAGAAATTTCAAAAGTAATGGTGATATTAAATGTAGATATTTTTATTTAATTCGTAACATGATCGATAATAGAAGTTGAGTGGGTTAAAACTTGAGGTTTTATCATTCATGCTTTTTCAGTTCTTTTATTTTCTTACAATTGATCGTTTTTTTGTTCCAAAGAACTTATTTTTGTTTGTATCTTAGCTATAAGGTCTACCTGATGGTCAATTGTTCTAACACTTACTGTCTCTTATTTTACAAACGAACTTACTGTCGTTTTGAAACCGTTAGAAAACAAATATCTGAAGCTGTAAGTGCTCAAATTTTTTGCTTGTCTTACCACTTCCATCCTAGATTTGCTAAGCTTAAGATAGTATTGTGTTTATTTGTTTTTCTCCCGTTAGATAGGTAAACGTCTTCAACTAATATAATGTCTGTTATTCTGTATTTAAAGTAAGACAATTCCATTTGGCTCCGCTTATTTATTCTACATCCTACTAGGTTTACCTAGATATTCATACTTTTAATGCCATCCTCAATTCAAACTATGCATCTCAGGTTCACGCGCATAATTGTTTCATTAATTTCACTTATACATGCCTGTCGTTACGTATAACATGCATTCGAAACCCATGGAATTAGTTCCATTTATATGCACTTACAGTTTTTCCACTATGAGAGGGCTTTCTTTTAACGGGTTTCACTAATAGTTTACTTGATTTGACTTGATGCTTCGATTTGAATGAGTCTATTCACAAGTAATTCGGTGATTGAACCTAAAAATAAAGTAGTTGTGAGTGCAAAATGCTAAATTTCCGCGTAACTTTTCGTCTAGTTTGACCGGCATTTTTCTTTCCATACCATAGTTTTCATATTATTCGTACTTTCATTTGCCTCTTTATATGATTATTTGAACGTGGTCAAGGTAGCCTCTGATCAAATTTGAACGTCCGAATTTATTATGTCCCAAAATACTTCAATTTGGCCATTTTGCAAAAGAAACGGCCGTTTATATCAAATCTCCAAGTTGTACTAATTTCGCAAATTTGATAACACTTGTGTGTCGCTTTTAATCATTTTTGGCCGGCTTAATAAATTTATCTTGACTTTATCAGCCTGAAACGATTTAAATCTTAACTGTTTGTTCCGGTTAATTATTGACCTTTTTATTCATCTCTCATAACCTGATATTCTGCAGTTGGATCACATCGTGTTGGGATAATGTTCACTGTAAGTTTTCTTTATTACTAAGTTGGTTAATCAATTTATCTGGGCGCATGGTTATTTAAAGTATAAAATTCATTCCTTTTTCAGAATTGTCTAGCTTTTCTCGTCCCAACATGTTTTGTACTTTTTTACCAAACTGATTTCTGTCCATGGCGTTTTCATTTAAGATAGTCTTTCCTTATCTGTTAGTTTATCGGTAGTTTTTTCAGAGAGAAGAGAGGGCTAAAATCAACTGCGCAATTGATCTAGTTGTATCGATTAACTGTCATTGCAAGGGATCCTTTTGAATCTTGCAGACGTTTGCAGGAGGTAGCTGTGTTTCATCTCACTGGTTGGTTATCCCAACTTTGCGATTATTTTTCCCGATAAGTAAATGCGAGTTTTTGAATGATGCTATTTAATTGGGGTTTAAATCCCTTGAAAGAAAAGTGGAACTCCTCTCTGTTATTTATAAAAACTGACTGGAATTCGTGCGAATTAAAGTTAGCTGAATGTTCATTCCAACTACATTTTCTTGAAACATTCGATCCCTTTGCATGTTAACTCTTAAGTCAAAGTCCTTTAAACGTCAAAACCTTCAAATTCATTAAATGCCCATATAACTAAAATCGGAATCTAGTTCAAAGTGAATCAATAAACCTATTTACGTTCAAATTGCTTTGTGTACTGTTTTTAAAGAAGACAATTTTTACTAACCAAAGTTCTGTTGGTCGACCGAGTTTTAGCCTGTTTTGTTTAAATAAACAATTTTGGCTATTTAAAAAGCAAAAACAGTATTTTCTGAATAGGTGGTACATGGTTAGTAAGTCTGAGTTGTGCGTTGTGTTATAAAACATTTATTCCTTCATAGTTGGATAACATGTAATGTCTCAAACACTTGTCCGCGTTAATGAATTCCAAACCTTGATCGATGAGCAGAAGAGTTCAAGTGCAAAACACTTGTGCTCATTATGTTATGTATATCTAATTGACTCTAGTAAATATGGTCTTGGTTGACTAATTTCACTAATTTACGTTACCAATCTTGGTTTTGTTATTCACGCTTTTTAAGTCTAGTGTTGCAATCAAGGTTTCGAAATTAGTCTAGCATCTACCAAATTATTTCATCGTTTTATTACTCAATTGTCCTCTCTTTCTAACCATTTGAAAGTTCACTTGGTTCCACTTCATTATATGATTTTAAAACAAATAAATAAATAAGTCAATGGACATTTACTCCTTTCCTCTATTCTAATATTAATTGCAGTAGTAAACTTATGAACTCTCTTCCTAAATCTACAATCCATTTTGTGACGTCTGAGTCTCATTATATAAGATGAGGTTTAGGCTTGAAGTTAATCGTGCTATTTTATAAATTGGAGATATTTTGAGATCATCTTAATTTGACAAAGATTGGAAACCATATCCAACAAGATAAGGAAATGATTCATATTAATTGGCATTACTCAATGCCCCCTTTTACCCTTGGGTCTTACCATTCAATCTGCTTCTGGGTAAATTAAAATCAATCCTACATTTAATTTTTCCTTCGAGACGATTGTTGTAGTAACTAACTAATTTTGTGAACAGTTAAGAGTATTGAGTTAGTTCCCACCTCTTCATTAATAAATTAAAATCGCCATTTCAATGACTGGTTGCATACTACTGGGATTGAGTTTCTTTTTTATGATTAAGTAAATAAATCGCTCAACTTTGTTCCTTCCAACGTTGATTATCAGTGTTACTTTTTTTTGGCATTCCTTCTTTTCTTCAAGGCAATCTCTCTGTTACTGACCATTTTTATGCCCGGGGTTACTTCTCATCCTCCTCACTTCGCTCGATTACCATGAATGGAATCGAGATCTCATGAGATGTACTACGAATTCGAGATGCTTTGGGAGGGAATTGAACTGCTATGTTGGTCTAGTCATTTTCACTTTATATTAGGCAGGTTGAACTCATCGGTAAATACGTGGCTGCTCTTCCTCTTAGCATAATAAGCAGTCGAGGGGTATTTTGCTACCTTTTACATCAAATTTGATCACGACTATACTCTGCTATAATCTAAGATTAAGTAGGAAAAAAATAATAGTCCTAATTGGCGTATCACAGTCATTGCTTAGTAGTCAATTTTCTTTCAAATTATGAATGAAGAATCGAGGCTGTTGAACATTAAAATGTACTTTATGTGTGGGTTTTTGTCTAAGAATAAGCAGACAGTACTAGCATCCTGCATTTTTGTGTACTTTTTTTTAGTAAAATATGCCCAGTGTCATCAAATCCTGCACTTATTTTTTTAAGGTCAAGGGTTTTGATGGACAATCGATCACGAGATGTTAGGTTTCGTGATAAAAAAATTATTTTTTTTTCCTCGTAGATATTTCCCACAAGTGTTTAGGTTTACTACACGTGCACCACCACCACCACCCAATGGTGCAATATTTCTTCTTGGCGTTCGCCCACCCTGCCAGTAGTAAACAAACTTTCAGGCGCATAGACGATTTATTTTTATCTCCATCAAAACGTTTGCTGCCCTTTTCACAACTTACATCTTCACTTGAAGTGATCCAACTGCCCATCTATTGGTGAAACCTCATCACCAAGATGATGAAACTTATTTATATGACCATTTTATTGCACACTCCCTTATAGGTTATATATCTAGGGCATACAATGGCAGGTTTAGTTATAGCTAAGACCTTTTTGGATCTTAATCTGATTACTCCCCCTTCTCTCTCCCCCCCCCCCGGCTTTTGTTATTGATTTTCCCAGCTCTGGTAACTGACGATCGATTCTTCAATGGCGTCTCATCCCACTTTAAGTTGCAAAGAGCAATTGACAAAACTTATCTTTTGCATACATCTTTCAGTTTTGGTTCAGGTTCAATAGTGCGAGGCATTGAATTCTTGGTAGGATTAACAATCTACCGTTCGCCTTCCTTCTCATCGAGTATCTCTTAGCTCTTCGCATACGCAGGTTTGGAGGGACTCGTTTTTGATATGAGATTTAAATAGCTCTTCCCGATATATATTATCTCCTTGAGAACCTGCCCAAGGATTTTATCTTCATCCCTCCCAGGAGGACTTTTCTTTAGTATTTCAACGCTCATTTTCTACCCTCTACACAGCCCTAACATTATTACTCGTGTAGCTTCCTGAAGAGCGTTTAATCCATTATTATCCACTCTATGATCGAGTAATATTGGTAAACTTTACTTTGGAACTGGGTCGATAAAGGTTTCCAATATCGTTGCCCGAGTTCTAGTTAGTGAAATTTTCGATGTTAGAATTGGTTTTAGTTTCCCTAGCTGTCGTTTTTTCTTGATATTTAGTTTTACTTTATCATCCACTAAACTTTTATCTTTCAAGGAGGAAACAAGCTTAATAAAAGTGCTCTCTCAATTGATCTTTAAGATTTTTTGTCCAGATCCCGCTTACTTCAGCTCAGTCTGTTTTATTATAAGCCATTTCCGTCACATATTTGTGGAAGTATATTTTTAAGCCTCTCTGTCCAGGCTTAACACGTCCCAACGACAATCCAAGTCCTGAAAAACTCAATAGTCTGACTTTCATTTAGTATTGCCAAAACACTATAGTATCGAAGAGTAGGAGGCCTTCTTGAGATTATTGTTCAATGGTCCTTTCCATAATAAACAGTATCTGTTAAGTGATTCTCCTGAATATTATGGAGCCGTCTAAAGCGCTTAAATACATTCTAAGCAGCTTGAGTTCGCACAGCCTTGATAGCATGCAAGCAAATCAAGAGCTTTCCTTAAATTGACAAAGATCCGATCTGCATTGCATCAGTAATGGATGGCTTCTTGAATTCCTGTTCTTAAGACAAGGATTGTCAGCAAAGCAGATCTTCCTGCATGAATATCATACCAGCTGTTTTGGTAAGTATAAGTTCAGCCCTCCACCAACCTTTGGTGTATGAAGGAAAACATTTCTATAATTAGCAGGAAAGATCCACCCCACTTGACTTGTTCTGATTGCAGCTCATTCAGCCCTGGGCTTTTGCACGGTTTTAGTTAACGGTAGTTCTTTAGTAACTAACCTCGTTTTTCTAGGTATTTATATCTGTTTCAGAAGACAATTTTTGGAATGTTAACACCTCGACGGACTTCAAATAGTTTCTTTTGGTTTTCAGTAAAAGTGAGTTGAATTTATTCCTTCACTTCCTATGGACAGCATCGGATTAAAGGAAATTTTCACATGGCCATTCCTTTCCCATAGTTCTGCGCTCAAGTGATCTTTGGCTTTTCTTTCTATATCCTCGATTTTCTATTATAGTCTTCTGACACCTTTAAGTAACATCTTTCGCAATGACATTAATAATACCATCATGTTTGCTAACATCTCTACCAATAAGCTTTTCGATGTTCATCTTTATTTTTTGAGATGAAGTAAATTCCTCTCTAGTTCTGCTGACTTTTAAGTGATTTTCGCGTCCTTTCGTTGCTGGACAATGGTCAGAGTTCGTCTCTGCTTCTCTAAATGATCTTAAGCAAGGTGTTATTACTTTTCTTATGTGGACAGCAACTGGATGAGTTATTGGATAGTATCAAGCAGGGATTTTTTAATCGAATTTTGAAAGAAATAACACCCTATTGCTACTTTTTCTAAGATTTTTAGGTGTAGTTCAATTTCTTTAGTCTCACCGGAGGCTGTCAAGTGTTCTCCTAACTCCATATGACTAATAAGGGCATCAGGACTTGCTCGAATTTTTAAAGCTCCCATTCTATCATACTGCGACTTCTTTTGTCTCAAAACCATATTAAGTTTCTTCAGGAATTAGTGTGGGCAGTAGCCCCATAACAGCCGGCTTTGTGAGTCATTAATGACAGGGGCAACACCACCAATAGGGATTGAGTTGGTCCTTTGCCCAAATTTGAACATGGCAAAATCTTTGATATATCAGTTACTTTTGTTTCAGCTAAAGCTGTCAGCTGATATTGTTGTTCGGGTAGTTGATGGATAATATTCAATCGCTTTATATAATTTTAGTAAGCTTTAACGTTTCAGATTCCAAACTTCAGGATCTGACTCCTACATTCTCGATCTGAAGAGCGCTTGGTTATAACTTTCAAAAATGCACAGTTTATTTCGTTACTAAAATCCATACCAATGTGTTCATAGTTAGTCGATTATTAGGGTAGGTGGGATGAAAGGCATCGTAAGTCTAGTTATATTCCAGCGACGATGATTTCCAACACCCGCTCGCAAAGTAAGCGGATTGCGGGTGCTCACCACTACGCGAAGGATATTTCAGTCCTGATGAATAAACGGCCACAATGCATTTGCATATCTTTACCATTGCATTGATACCATTTTGACCCATACTCCAATTTGAGACCCCTACGCCTCATTGTGTATATTAATGATTCACCAGCACCTTTATGCCGAGTATTTACTATTCCCGAAACGCCGCCCTCTATCTCTTTCATATCTGCCCTTGACGGTGACATAAACAGGAGACTAGACTCTTTGTCATTGCGATTGTTCACGCAGTTAAATTCTAATCTACTAGCTAAATCGCTGTATCCTACCATGTTTTGGTTGTAGTAGTGGTAAAATGCTAAGATAAGACACATGGAGATATTTATGATATTTTGGAATATATTTGTCTCGACTTTGACTAGACTATTTGCTCTTTATCAGTGCGAATGAATGAAATGTTCCTTAGTAAAGTTGGAGCAGTTGCGGTCGTTTCTCTTCGGTGTTTTCCGACTAATTCCCCCATTTATGCACTCCGACATTGTGGAAAGTTACATTATTATTCTGTCAATAGTTAATGTTTTCACATCTGATACTCTAGTAGTTTTCTGTTGACTACACCATTACATTATAAAACCACTTGTTCAAATTTTGTTTTTGGAGTGATTTTCCTCTCCACTGTCCACCCCTTCCAGATCTACCTATATTTATTTTGTCAGTATCCGAGTCATATTATTGCTATTTCCATAGAAGTTAATCCCTTAACTGTTCAATTAATCTGAACGTCGTTTTGTTTATTTCATCTTCCAGTGAGACTTCCGGCTCTTTCCAAACTCGTTATATAATTACTTTATTTATACGTTAATTTTTTACAAATATCACAATTGCTTGTTACTATTATTTAACTAATTAAAAAATCTGTGGTAATTGTCCCTATCATACAAGACACACCGCGCGGTTGCAAATACATTTGTTATCGCCGTGTGCTGCATAAAAATGGCATATGCAGAACTGTTCCAATTAATGGAAGTAAAAGTGAGGCACAGCAAAACACATTTAGCCGATCTGGAGAGCCACTGTTCTTCATCATGCAGCAAGATAGTAAGTGAGCATGGTTTTGTCTCAGGCAAAGCTTACTTAGAAAGTCCGAATCCAAGGGGGATAGAAGTGGTTGATAGCTAGTTAGATTGGTTAAGGACTCTAGTTGAAACTAAGGGGTTATGCAGTTTTTCATTCAGGTAACCTTTCCGAAAGGTATAAGAATTCGACCAACATTGAGTCCCAGTCATATAGGTGGTAAAAACTGCATTAGAGGGTTCTAGATTCGTATTATGTCTGGTCGTTTCCATATGCGTACTGGAAAGTCATATTGAAATCATGTAAATTCCGGCGCTTGGAATTCCAGGGTTAGCATATAGTAATCGTCATGTGGAAGGTAGAATAAGTTCGTTTGAGGGTCAGTGGTTAGGTATGACTTGTTTTAGCTGCGACAGATTCAGTCATATACAGGAGGCGCCCTTAATTCCTTGTGAAAATACTATATTGAATCTTTTGAGCCGGTATAAAATATAATTAAAGTGTTATTTTCAAATATCGAGATCTTCTTCAAAGCTTAAAATATGTTTCTTATACTCTCCTCTTTCTATTTATTTGTTATTTTTTCTAGAGCTTTTTTTCTATATCCATGTTTTCGTTTGTTTTCACTTTGTTTTTTTTCTTCGTGGAATCTGATTAATCACTAATGTATTTTTTTCTGTGCTTTTAAGATTCATAACTTCCTTTCCATAGCTTCCTCCTTGAACCATTTTTGTGTATTTAAAGTGGCGCAAATTATGTTCTAAAAATTTTGTACTTTCTGGGATTCCCTTTTGGCAACGGTACTTAGTTTTCTTATAGTACACCAGAAGATCAGCCAAATTTATTATTCGATTGTAATTAATATTGCCCATTAGAAGGCAGGAATGTTATGTCACGTTTTCGACATAGGAAGACATCTAAGCGCGAGAAAGTTCACTGATTCAAAGAGATAAAAAAATGAAAAGATTGTTAGAAATAGAAGAGCCCGACTCTTCAGCTGCCTTTCAGTTTAGGAGATGGAAAGAAATATGCGTCACAGAGTCCAAACATTGTCGTGTGATTATATTTAGTTCAAGCTGATTAGCGTCCTTGTTAATTTGCACCCATTCCGAGATCAGATCAATAGAGGATCACAATGCGCGCTAAATTTTTTATCAACAATATGACTTTGTTCAAGTTTAAATATTTATATCGCAGTTTTCGGTTCGGTGGTAGTTCCATCTTCATACCTGCGAAAGAATGTTGCATTTCGGGCGATTATGATGCTCGCATAGGTAGACTTCTATGTTACAACCTCTCCATTGCTTCTTCCCTTTCATTTCGGTTTGTGTGAGATGTTTTCTAAAACGCATATAACCGTTTAGAAAATGTAAATGAAAGTTCATTTTTCTCTCTTGAATGCACTTTTGACTAATTGTATCCTTTCATAAAATTTTCGATTTATCCACATCAAGATAGTCTTAAGACGTGAATTTTACACTATGTATTGAACACTTTCCATAGCAATTGGCCCGGAAACTTAGAATACTTCTTAACTAGATCTAATCGGTTATTTTTTTAGGAAGGTGTAGATTATTTGAGTATTTATCAATGGGGAGAACAAGCATGGAAAGAAACTGGTAGGAGGAATAGGAGCTAGCGAAGGATAAGCATAGGGTAGAATATGAAGTAGATGGTAAAGAATAATACTCTCGGGTGACAGATTTATCTCTCCTGAATAGAATAACTTGACGTGTGTTGTCGCTTCTAACTAGTCCAAAATAACTTTCCCCTTCTAAGTGCCTTTTTTTTCAGTTTAGGTACATCTGTAGAGAATTAAAAAAAGGCCTATAGGAATTCATCTGGTTCGTGATGAGGTAATCTTCTAAAGTCGCACGTATAACCAAAAAAAATGGTAGATTGTGAGCGTGAATAAGCCTGTGTTATCCAGGCATCTGTGTTCGAAAATCAAATAGCATTTGTTGCCCATTGTTGTTTTATTTGTTAAACTGGTCTTACGAGTACGCCGTTATTCATAATTTATTAGACGACAAAGTGTTTAAAGGTTAAATAATCAATGAGGTCTAACCAAACAGTTAATGAAAAAAAAACATGCTGTTCTCTCACTTGTTCGTTCAAGCTCTTTGCGCAGGAGATGGAAACTATTTCACTTATTCTGTTTGTGCGTTATCTAAGACTATCATGAATTATTAATCATTCCGTGTTGTCACCATATAATAGGTTAATTCTCTGTCGATAAAAGATTACTTTTAATCTAAATTGATGCCAGTTATGAAATCCTACTGCCGATATCAGTATATTGCACTTTCGAATAGCCAAGTAAGTTTCTTAACACAAGTGCCTTGGGTGGTATAGAGCGCTACTGGGTAGTATTAATCTCCATGAGGTTGATACTCATCAACAGTACCTCCAGTAAATACCATGACTCCACCCTATATAACTGGTCAATGACGATTTGGCGTAAGTCTTATGGGAAACTAGTTTTTTGCCAAAAGTGAATGCTTCCTTAAGTCTTTTAAGGGATTTGTGAAGTGTACATCAATGGCAACATTGTACCTAATAACTGGTCTGTTATCAAGTACCTCCTTAACTTGACTGATATCTTCGAATTCGGTTTTCCTGTTCCAACCAACTTGCTTTCTTCGATCACGTCATTTCTAAGTGTACGATTTTCTTGTTTTTTGGAAGCATGTGCTCACCTTCTCCGTACAGCATTTGGATAACATTTGCGCATTGCTCTCATCTCCCCTACCCTGTGCCTAGTCTTAAAATAAATGGCTAAATTTACACCATTGGAAGAAGTGGGAAATCCATTGTCAATATAGCTTTGAATTCTGCCTCGTCATGCGTATTTGTTGTTCACTGTGTGTTATCAGTCCACACTTTCTGCCTTATTATTTCCACTAAAAAAGCCTTTAAAAAGTGAGTTTTTTAAGAAGACTTAAGGAAATTCGGAGAAATCGGGAATCCTGTTTGGTTAAGACCTAATTATCAGCCAAGTTGCAAAACAATGTCAAAATTTGTGGTCGTTGGCGTATAGCAGCAAAGTCCTCAAGGTATATATATAATTCGTTTTGATTTAGCGCCGCCATCGCCACACCATTTTAACTTAATGAAACCTACCCGCAACATTTTTTTCATTCCTTGCTGTCGAGGAATTAAAAGTAAAAAACAACCTTCTTTTTTCATTTATATGTTCCCAGGTTCAGTGAAGTCGTGTAATCTTCTCCCCACTAATTAAATGTTAACATTTGATTAATTGCTCCAAATAGGCGCACGGAGTAATTGCCAAGCGTTTACAGCCCACCCCCTACCGCCTCGTTTCTATAAATGTATCTCCCTTTTTAGCTTCCAACGCTCTTATTCAAAAATAGAAGGCATTAGCAGCAGTTATTTCTCACCTGGCCTTTGTGGCTTTTTGCATTTTCGCTTCCGTATGTCTTGTCAACAGGGTTTCAGGAAGAATCACTTGAGTGGGTGAGAGAGGAGAAGGCAGAAGAGCCCGTGAGAAAACAACCTGTTCTATTTCGCCTTTCCCAGCGATCTGTCACACTTAAGTAAACGCCTTTTTATTCTCTGAACAAATTCCTTCTAAGTTCGAAATTTTTTCACATATTGAAGGACAAATGTTTAATGAAGTGGCACAGATTTCTGGTCATGCCCATGGTACTACGAAATGATTTTGTAAGTTCACTCGTGGGGAAACAAATAAACGAACAAATGATTTTATATCGTCATAATTTTCACTGTATTTTCCTGCTTGAATATCCCAAATTGTTTCCCACGTTCAGATTGTGCCTCTACGTTATTCACGGCTGGTTGATCGGTTAATCTAATTTCCTTGACAAATTACTATTGGGTGGTAAGATACAATCGTTTTATCTAAGTAAATGAATACTTGTTTTGTGAAGGCCAGGTCAACATTTTCCTCACATCGAGAATCTTGGCGCTCGGACACCACTTTCTTAACATGAAGCGAAATCCAAATATTTCAAAAACAGAAGTTTTTGATAGATTACCTGATTACTTACTAATGAAGTCCCTGTTCTGTCTTTTTCATAAGCAATCTCTGAAATACGTTGTTTTTCACAGTACTGGTGGCAAATTTTCTCCAGACAGGCTTTAGCCTGTAGCCAAAATCAGTATTTTGGCTTTTGCTGCTCTCGATTCGACTTTGACGACCGTTCTTTACCGCGATTATTTGAACGTGCGGTGGAAAGTTGTCATAAATATTCAGAATTCGGCTAAAATATTCGCAAAAATGCATTGGTTGCTGCTATTCGTGTGAAGCGTTTGGATTTCTTAGAACATCCAAATGACTATTCCCCTTAAGCCTTTCTCTACTTTTCATTTGCCTAGATATTGCTTAGTGGCTGCTTGATGCTCTAGAAAAAAATGTTCGTGTTCTTGGAAGTGCGCTTTTCTGTTGGTCATAGTAGCAATATGTTTTCCTATCCGGATTCGGTAGAATAACACCTAGTGAACTTTGATCAGGTATGGACAGTGTTCTGATTTTGTCTGCACTAAGTCATTAGGAATGCAGAAAGTCAGATTATTTGGTCTCTTATTCGGCCAAATTATCACACTTGACAGAGAATACTGCGAATTCGGGGCTTTAGACGGTGGGATCAGCTAGTTCTATTGTTTGTGACTTGAATTCTCTCTAACCGTCATTTATATTCCTCTTTGTTATTCTTATTTTAAAATATATATTCATCGCTCTAAAGAAGGAATGTATTTACCATAAAATTGCAAATGAAAGACAAACTTGAAACTAATTGTGGTTTTTTGCATTTTTGAAATGCAGTTAGAAACATCTGTATCTCTTTCACAAATCTGCACTTACCAGCAATTTGCCTTTTAAGACTACTCAATGTATTAAATAACAGTTGATTAGTGCACATACAGAATCCGCATTGTTCGGTTTTAATCAAGACATGCATGGTTAAATAAGTCAAACCCATCCAGTCATCATGTGAATGAACTATCTTTAAACTTTGATATTGCTTCTTTTTTTTGAAAAATCATAAAAGTCATATTTGGCCGTTTCTGATCATGCAGAACGCCTTTGAAATCGCAGTGAATGACCGTCATAATATTGAGCTGGTGACTCGGGAATTGTGTGAAGATAAGTTGGGCTACTAATTGATAATTAAGGTGTCAGGTGATGAGTTGCCGACCATTCTGTTTATGTTCATCGAGAAGGGAAAGTAGCATAACGATCTCTGCATTCCTAGCCCAGTGTTTCTCTGTCGTAGACGAGTCTGGTTCAGTCAAATAGGACAAGCAATAGCTGCAACTTAATGAAATTACTTTCAATTCTTAAAAATGGATGAATTCTCCCTTCTAACCGATCAAGCTTTTGGTTGATCTTACGAAACGTATCTTCTTGTGAGCTGATTTTTCAGATGCCATTTCTAATTCGACTGTTTGACAGTTCAAATGGCGATTTTACTAAGGTATCGAAGCAGAATCAGCTTATGAAACCAAGGCTATGGATGTTCTCAAAAAAGGAAGGAAAGAGGTGGGTAGTTAATGTTGTGTTGAACAAGTCAATAAGGTGATTCGGCAGTGTTCGAGAGATGAAAGAGGAGCTTACGGACTGGTAAATTACTACGCATGTCTGCGTTTGTGTGGGCGGAATACAAAGACAGTCTATGTGAGTCATTTGGACAATGGAGTGAGTTAAGAGAGCTATCTTTGCTCGAGAAGGGCGAGTTATGGAGGGAGAGGGGTAGATATTGGTTTGACTCATAGCCACATAAAGATGAGAAAGTGCAAATAAGGCATAATTTTGTAAATGCATATGGGGCCATACTTCAGTTTATATTGCTGATTGTCTTTACTGGGTGTTGAGATTCTGTTTCCTAACAAGATAGTATCATCGTGTAATTAACTGTGGTTGTTGAAATATGGAAAATTCGGAAAGGTTAAATAGTTGGACCATGTTCTTATCATGGTCACATAGTAAGATTTCTCCATACCTTTTCTCCTTCCCTTGATAGTAAAGATTGCTAATTAGTAAGTATCTACGTCATATGCGTTACAGCAATCTTCACGAATGAATTTTTCATTGTCTACTGACAAAGCTAATTCAAGTAGTACAGTGCGGTGAATTGCGTATCGAAGTTCAAGGTGAAACCTGTCAAGACTTGCTGTGAACTATTGGATGTTCAGTGTTGTTGCATCCTTTCTTACTACTTTTAAATAAAAATGCGATATAAAGTTGCCACTTTTTGTAAAACCTGGATCTTTCTTATCTTGGCCACCCATAGTAATAGTCATGCACACGTGTTTTATACTAATGATGGTAAAAGTCAAAATTTGGTGAATTTTACCTTTTCTTTTCATGTTTGCCTTCGGTATTTATTAATTTAGACATCCATATTAATCAGCATTTTGTGTTCATCTTATCTAGGTGGATCAAGTACGAAGAAGAAGTGGAAGAAAGCGCCGACCGTTGGTCAAAGCCTCACGTCGCCATTCAGCCTCTAATGTCTGTATTTGAGGTTCGCAGTTGCCTGGCCAAAGCTGTGATGCTACTTGATCTCGAAGTCACATCTCTCGAACTCGTAGCCGGTAAATCTCTCTACTTAACTCGGATATCAGTAGTATTCTCACAAAGTACACTTATGCTTTCTTATATTAACAGCAGAATAAACTATGCGGACACCGAATGAGAGTGGCAAAAGGGTTTACTTAATTTATATTTTTCCGTGTTTGAAGTCGTTTTCAAGCCCTATCTTACTCAGATTAACAATTTTAATCAGCATTTCCAAAGCTCTTTGGCATTTCTACCTGGATTTTAATTTCCACAAGGTTACCTAAGTATAATACAACTTATAAATCATCATTAAATTAGATGGGGAAATAGCATGACCGCCCTCTACCTATCTGCAATTTATTTTCAGTCAAAAATGGGAAACCATTAAATGGAAAAGGGAGTTAAAAAGGGCGAAGGTACGTGCCCATAAATTTTTTACTGTTTAATCTCACTACATGGCTTAGGAAGTCATCTATTTCGTCATCGGTTATTAAAGAGCTCACTTTTTGTAATTTAATAACGCTAAACTCTCCAAATACATGCCCTTCTTTCATTTTTTTTCTTTTCATAATATAAGGAAGTATCCTTACACTCATAAAGTTGAAATTGAAGAAGTTCCATTCTATTTAGTCGAATGAGTATATGCACTGCTTTGGAGCAAAAATTGTATTTACTATTTAGCATTCACTTTACTTTTGCCAACTAGATCATATGTTTAGATCCAAATGTCAGAAGACATTAGAATTTATTTACTTACAAATGCTGCCTATTATAGAATGATAATAATTGTTGCGTATGGCTGTTTGTGGAAATAAATTATACCTTTCTCACTATTCCTGTCCGGACTCGCTGTCACGATGTCAGACATAGCCCCTCCCCACCCCTCCTCTACTTGTGTACAGTCCATCCCAAAAAATTTGTATTCATATGCCTTTGTCACGCCCGTCCAACCACCTGATTCACAAGCTCTAATAAATGTACATTTTTAATTACTGAGAGTGTCTAAACAGTGTAACGGTTAAATAAGTATTAAAGAAAGTGGATCGCGTAGTTACGGAAGTTAAATCCAGAGCTAAATTATATTTTTCGACTTATAAGCTCTTTTTTTCTTATAGTTCACTCCTTCATTTTCTAATTTTCTTACTTCACGATCTTTCCTGAGCGAATTCAGAGCTTATTGACCAGTTGTTTAACCATTTCAAGGGTATTTTTCTTCTAATTATCAAGCTACTTGCGATTGATATTAGAATTTAATTAATTTTCATCTTATTGCTTCAGATTGGATTCTACTCTCAATTGAAATTTTTAAGTTAGTCACAAATCATGGCGCATTTTTCTTCCCATCTATTAGCCTGGGATCCATTTTAATGCAACTGGGTTGTTTCAGCAAAAATTCAATCCCCTAGACAACATGAACACTTTGCGTAGCCTTTGCGCAATTTAACGCGGTTTTGGCTGGGTTTGTATCGCGTCTGTTGACTATTCTCTCTCTCTCTCTCTCTCTCTCTCTTTCGGAGGAATTTCATTAAATTCGTCCACGTTCGCTTAAGAAACATGCTCCGAACGGCAGCGAAAGTGCTGTCCTTTATTTACATCATCTCGTAGCTCAAGATTTAGCGCGTAATCGAAAAATAAATTGCTAAATGCGAATACGCTTATTATCGATTTTTTGGTGCTACTATTGGAATTTTTCATTTATATGAGTACTATTAAATACTATTTTATTCAGTCTTCATTTTATGCTTTCAATCAACTTGGTAAAATTTGTTAATAAACTCCTTTTTTCTTTTCACTCTTGATAGTTATTTTAAGGGTTACTATACTGAATAATTTTTTTACTCTTTAAAGAATATTTGAAATGCTGTCTATTTTAAACTATCTGTGAGAATCCATCGAAATGAAATGAAATTCTTGTGATAGATTCAGCTATCTTGCGTATGAGAAGATCTTTAAGGCGATTCAAATTGACAATGGGATAAAACCATACACGTGTAAATTTGGTTGATATCTTCATTTATGACCTCGTTCGATTATTTTCTTACGTCAAAATAATTTTATTATGTCTCATTGCTTTATTAAAGTCTTAAAATGCGGAGTTTGACTTCACTTCCCTTCGTGCTTAAAAATCAGCGAATAAGCGGTGAACATTGGGGACAAAACATGTGCTCTCATCGAAGGTGACAAATACTGTATTTGACATCTTGAAACATGAACTATCAATTTGGTAAATTTAGTAAAAACCGAATCTAAAAATTAGATTAACTTCGACTTTGTGATTCCTTGAATTGCTTCAAAGGGTATTGTTAGGTGAAATAACTGCGATTTTAGTCTTACTCGCCTTTACACGTTTAAAAGGCCAGCTTTATTTAAAACGAGCTTGGGGTGGGTCATAGATAAAGATGTCAAGCAAGAGATGGATTTTGAGAAGAGGCAAATGTATTTGATTAATGTTGAATATGCTATTAGTCATCCAGTGCAATATAGCTAGCATTTAATGATCTGTTGGCAATTGGTCTCACCAAGACCAACGATCTCTTTAATCGGTTGTCATCCCATCCTCTCGCACTGTAAATTTTCCATTTCATTTCGTTATTAATTTTGAACTTATTGACTAATATACAAATAGCTTATCTCGTAATAATTCTATCCTTAAATCAATGTTGTTCCCGTCTCTTATTTTATCAAAGTAGAGCTTCAGTTATTCTCTTGTTTTCTGACCTTGAGTTTTGTGACGACTGACCTTCTGATAACTCCAGTTGACAGTTAGACGTTGAAATCGCACGAATAGCTTGCTACGATTTTTCTAATCCTTTGTGTACTTTGGTTGTTCACATGTGCATTGAATAGTCAATACGTAAGAGAAAAGCTTATGATTATCCTGATTAGCTCTTTGCTACATTTGGGAAATATTTACCACTGTGCTCAAATTGAAAAGACCCCAAGCGTCAGGGGAAGTTTGTGCTAATCACAATTGTCGATGATTAATCAGATTTTACTGAGTCTTAAACGAGGCTCTTTCAAAGCACCGTACGTATATAAAAAAATGAATTGGATGGTGAAGACCCACCCTCAAAAGGCATTACAATTTGCTCCAATCTAAGAAGTAAAAATAGTACAACTCGAGTACAAAAGACAAATGAAGTTGTGTACTTCTTTTATGTAATGATTTTGCCCTCAATAGTTTCTGATTTCTCCCAACTCCTTACACTTTCCGCCAATTTTTCCCATAATTATAAAGTAGCAAGATATTTAGCATTTCTGTGAATAGTAAAGTTAATGATGCAAGAAATGCTATTTCTGATAGTATTAAATTAACTGTCAGAAATAGGCCAAGTTTTTGTTCGAAGAGATGTGTATAATTGGATCTGGTAAAAGACATTCACCCATATGTTATTTTTTGAACGCCGACTTAACTACAAATAACAGAATTTAAAAGTGATTTTTTTTAAATATAGAATACAGTGTACCTACTGATTTACGCTTTATTTTCTAAATATTGTTTAAATGAACAATATCTTGAGTTCAAATCGTTTGCTTCAATTTATAGTCAAGAAATCGTTTTAAATTGAACAGTTTCCAATGTAAATTACATTCTAATTCCAGAAATCGATACAAATAATTCCATAGGGCACTTGTTTTACTCCAAATTAGATACATTAATCTTTCGAATACAGCCGAAGTGTAGTCTGTCGAAAAATATGTTTAGTTGTAAAAATAGACTAACAATCGTGTGTTTTACTTTTTGTCTGGAGTGTGTCTTGGGCCGAGTTCTGTTGCACTTGGCTAACTTCATTATTCCAAGACTTAACTACCACAGGTGTCAACAATTCCACTTAGGCACCTCTATCCGACCTAAGCCCCTCTGTCAAAAAATGTTAAAGGAATCATTATGTCTTCCTCCCAGATCATATGTCCAAAGGCCGTGAAAGTCTTTTGGAAATTTAGCTTGAATGACTCGTTGAGTGTCCTTTGGACTGTATGCAAGCGTAATCAGATCAGATCGTCTGTCATATTGCTTTCTATTAACCACAACAGCCTCGTGGTCATCGTGGCAATTCTTCCATTTGTGCTGGATTTTGATGATTGGAGCAAAACATCATGGTGCAAGTTATTCTCCTCCGTGACTCAGTTGGGTTCCAGTCATCATGTATATACGACTGTGGAAGTCTTCACCTTTAATAGAAGCTTGGTGTACTTGATCACCTAGAATACGTCTGATAAATGCAACCGAATAGTATTCTATTCGATTTATATCGAACACTTTCTACTGCTACTACTACTATTTTCTGAGGATTCACATACGCGACCACTAAACCATTATTTGAATTTGAATTATTTATTCCTGTTCAAATAAATCAAAGCCGGATTCTGAGTATTTAAAATTAAAGTTGGGGAAATCTTAACCCCTCCCCTCCCCTTCGTCGTCGTCGTCTTCTTCATTAAGTGGAAACTCAGCACTTTTGCGCAATTAATGCTCTTTTTAGTAATTTAAGGCGTATTAAATGAATGAAAAGTAAAACAAAGCTTTTTATTTTACGCTATACTAATATTCGAATATGTGGTGCCACAGATGAACTCTAATTGAATTGGTACGTTGCCTGTAGGGATAAGTGCAGAAGGATTTGGCATAAATGGATTGCCATAAATCAAAAAGCAAGAAATTTCATCATCTAGACGGTCTTAGTTTAATTTTCAAGCCCAATGAAGGAAGTGTTTTCTAACGAATACCCCGAACAGGAAAGTAGTATCCTGTAGTTTCTTGAGACTGTAGATGAATATTTTTCTATCTGTGAATGCAAAAATACACGGACTTCTGTTGTCGTCATTGACAATGGGAAAATTGAAATGATTTTTAATTCGTGACAAGAATTGTATTAAAGGCCAGGAAAGAAAGCCAAGGTACTAATGAACACAAGTTCTTAGAAATCACTCGCAACTCCTTTTTATCTCTTTTTTTAATTTTCTTTTAATGTACCCCTATTCTTTGATTCACTATGCACATTTCTCAGAAGGTCCTTTTCTGCCTTCTTTGAATGAATTCCGTTTCCTTAATGTTTTTGTCATTGTCAGGTGAAAATTTACTTCCAAATCCACTGTTCAAATCTGAGCTCGATTTCGCTAAAGCGGTACTCCTTTTCAATCAGAATTTGTTTGTTTGCTTCTATTTTTCGTTCTCACAATCTTTTGCGAGTGTTGATGTTAACGGCAATGACTGGAAATATTTCCTCTTCAGTGGAAGTAATTAAGTTTAGGCAATTGAATCAGTGACTGTCTTCTGTATTCAACTTTCAAATATAGTTATCTTTAAGTTTGCTTAAAAACACCAGGACTTCTTTTTCACTTTCCATTCGCTTTTAAATACATTTCTCTATGACTTTACCTTGATTATACTGAGATAAACAGGAACGTAAAAATAATGCCCCCATAGAGTTGCTTTTACGTTGAATAAAGTTCATAATTTTGACCTTCAACCAAATTTAATTAATTTCCTGTTATTTAAAGTGAATTCGTGTGGTTTATTACTTATTATACAGATAGACTGACATTTGGAATTCGAACTTCCCTATTGGGGGACAAAATAGACGTAATTAGTGGGTGACAGTGTCTCCTTTCATTGCATAAAGTCAGTTAGATTCTCGGCTTAACTTTTTTGAAACGATTTTCACAAAGTCCCTGTTTCCTTCCTAACTTAACTATTAGTTTAGAACAGTGTTTTAGCAATATAATACCGAATTTGACTTCAGCTATGTCCTAGGTATGCGCAAGGTGCTTATGAAGTAACACCTTATTTGAGCAAAAACAAAATATTTGCGTATTTTTTAAAAGAAATAGACAATCTTATTTGAAATTGTGTTCATAGGCCAAACAATGGGCGTGGTTGTTTAAACCGCTTGTGGCTCACTTAAGTAACCAGTGGCCCTGAGTTTTACATTTCTGGTCTTGACAGCTTTTGCATTGACTTGATCATGTGCTTCTTTAATTACTTCGTTAACACCCATGTGCTGAAACAACTGGTTTCCACGCTTTACAATGCATCGATAACTTTCCACTCCCTTGAACGCCTTAAATCGTTATGTTTATTGTTGTAAATCCTTATGCCTTCGATTTGTGAACGTTTAACGCCATAAGGGTACATTTTTATGCAGATCCGACTTGATATTTAAGCTTGTAACATTATAACAGGAACGTCTACAAAGCGATAATATCGCTCCTGGTTACTCTTGAGTACAACTCTCAACTTCCACCCAAAACCGAGAGGGCTGGTAAAATAGTAACAAAATGCTTTCCGCCGTTTTCTCACGCTTCTAACTTCTCCCTAACTGTTTCCTCTGTGTGTTTCATCTAAAATTATATTTGGGAAATTTTGGAGCACCGAGCTTAAATGTCTTAATTTCTCTCCTCGAAGATGTCCATTATAACATAATTGTAGCATGTGATCTTGCGCAGAGCCGAACAAGTGGATACTTAGCGTTGCAATTCCCTACTATGTGAGAAAAGAGAGAGAGAGAGGGGCTTGACTGATAAATTTTGTATTTGGCAAAATTCTCTTTCACTTAATATCCTTCTCCTATCAAGCCTATCGATAGAAAATTTGCTCAAAATTCTCGTTCTAACATTCTTTAAATAAATAAAATGTAGGAGCTATCAGTTGGCCAAAAGAGTGTACTTAAGCTTTAGCTTACCTACTTCACTTTAGCTCGCCTATTTTAACTTCGAGCCATTGAAGCAGCATAACCAGTCACCAATTTAGTACCCTGGTTGCTGCACTGTTCCCACAATGTCCTACGATCTAGCCTCTTGAATCTCAATTACAAACTAGCTTGGGGATATTGAAATCAACTGATTTCTCCAGTGCCATTTTTGAAAGACTGGAGGTTTACTTGATATTCGCTCAGACTCGCTTATCACTGTTTTGGTAATAGAAAACAAGAACTTTCTTTCCTTGTTTAGAACGAAACACTCGCAGTAATTTTATTTAATTATCATGCTGAGGCGATGACCACAAAACCAATTCGGTTAATTTCCTCACGTACCAAGTGGACATTATTTCAGTTGAATGCCTCATTTTTCCTAACTGAAAATCAAATTGTTAAACTTTTAAAATGCCAGGTATTAATTCTACCCAAGAGCATCTTGGACTAAGATGCAGCAACTATCTACTGAGGAAAAATGTTTGGTTATTTTATGCTCGATCTCATTTAACTCTTTTACCCGATTTATTTGTCCATCATTAACACTCATTTGAGATTTGATCCGATGACGTCTAAATGAACGAAAGTGCTGCTGCTGCCGCGTGAAACTACAATTCATTCCGCAGTTTTCAAGCACTTGACATGGACTATTTCAATTTATCTATCTGAAAGATAAACACTACATTATCTCCTCGATAGTTATTTTTTATGTTGACAAAACAGAACCAGAATCTGATTGATAACTTCTGTGTGGTGATCATAACTTAACTCTCATGATCGACTTGACAGATGTGGTGCAGTATTTCGGCGCTTTATTTTTGGAAATTAAACTTTATCGTAATTCCTAATGGTGATATGTTGTCATCTGTCCTCCTTGCTACCTGGCACTTTACGTAATGAATGTTGGATCTGTCACTTCTAACATGGTGCCATGAAGGAACAACTTACTGTTTAAGTTAGTGGTTAATTATCCAACAACTAGAGTTGGATACGATTTGCTTGATAGTTTCTAAATTTCATAAATGTGGTCCCTTCTATGAGGAAGGGAGTCAAATAACCAAATATGAACTTTAGGGCATTGATCTGGTAATTTTGTGAATATATATAAAGTGGGATTTGCGAGGACATGATTTCATAATCTATGTTTTTCTCTACTCTTCAAACCAATTGTTATAAATTCGTTGAATTTGAATAAATTTTCTTTGCTTCACGGTATGCGCTATTGGCAAAACTTTCAAAGTATTGGTTCTCACTGTGCTCCAGTAATATCTTTTGGGTATTTGAAAGATTAAAATTGATTCTTTCCGTTATATTAGCTACCTTTGAGACTTGTCCCCATGTAAAGGTAAAATTCTGTTCTCCTGAAGTAAATAGGTCTACAAAAGGATTTAACAGCTATTTACATTTTTTTATCCTATTTCAGTAGCATGTATGCAGCTATTTCCCTCTAAACGTGACTTACCAACTGTCCAATCAAATATCGCCTAAAACACTGTCGTTATTCGCACTGTAAATACAGATTTCCACCAATCACAATCGAGAAAGAGGCAATTTTCGCTACCGGTCGCCCTGATGCTTTCTTTTACAGTTTTGGAGCATTTGTCCTAATGTGGACAGTAGTGTTCTGCTAATTAAAGGTTTAGAATTAAATTAGTTGCTTTGCATACAAATTGCTGCTCTATCCCTTAGCTTATACACTATTCTCTTTCTCGTTTTCCCTTGGCAGCTAGTATTCAGTTTGCTCGTGTCCGTCTCTTTCTCAACCAGAAACGGGTTAAATTTCCTTGAGACAAGAATTGATTTAGATTTAAAAAAGATTGTTGCAGTCAGTTCGCTCTACTCATAAACAGTATAAAAAATGCAATTTTATACACGACTAGAAATATTGGTAATTTCAGTAGTTTTTGGGATTTTGATTTATAACGAGAGGTTTTGAATGTGAGCTTATATAATGGGATGACTGTTTTAATTCTCAGTTCTAGCGCACTTTCTAAACCTTGATTTATAAGATGAAAAAGTTCGATCCGTTGTTCTTTATTTAGAGAAAATGAGGGTTGTATGCGTACTAGGGAATCTTGTGAATGTTGAAAATCTATGGCCCCAGTGCCACTACCGTTACTCACACTCCTTTAGGTGCTGATAAATGGTTGGAGAGTTGTTGGTTAACAGTTTCTTTCGTCCCTAAACTTCTACTTAAGGATCAGTGAATGGGAGCTACTTAAGCCATAAATATTCGTATTTTTTCTTTATTATGGTAAAAATATCACTTGTTTGGGTATGGGGATAGGCTACTAAATCAGTAGACTACGTTTAAGTAACACATTAGTAGGAATAATTGGTTATCAACATATAGTCTATTTTTGTGATTTAATCTACTTATTGCGCTCTTTCAAGGTGCCTATCGTATTTTTGCTCTTTTTCCATTGTCTGTCATTTACCTTGAGCTGTTCCACTTGGTCCTTTCAGTTTACCATTTATTCCCTTTTCCCAAAGTTTCATGACGTTTTATTTGACATATTTCATTCGATTTAGTAGACCCTGTGAAACATACCCAAGGCGCTGCTATGTCCTGCCGAAATTCATTTGAAAAGCAGTCTCTTTTAAGCGCCTTTGTCCCCTTGGTGGCATTTGTAATGATTTTGAGTGGGTGGAGTTCAAATGTCTCAAGCGTTGGGATAAAAACGAATGCAGCTAGAGCCTATATTCGTTTGTTTGCAAGAATTGATTAACCAATCCATTTGGAGGCCTTATTGTGCAATGAAATGAACTTCTATAATTTAAATAGTGAGACACTTCTAACTCAAATTAACAATTAGATAGAGACTTTTTTGTATAATTAGTGTTATATGTCTAGTGGTGTGTTCATTCTTTGTTATAATACCCTATTGACGCTTTTACTCTAATTATAGGAAAGCGACCTGAAGAAAGATAATGGACGTTTTATTTGGAAACAATTGAACTGTTGAACTGGGTAATGGCATTAATTTACCTAAATATCAATAAAAGTAACTGAAAAGTTTAAAGATAAGGCTTTTGATTGTCCAAATTGAGAAAATGGGTCTATGTAAGTAAGCAGGGCTTTAGTTTCCGCACGCAAATTGACTTAACGCCTTTTCATGCGGTCTGGGGCATCAAGTGACAGCTCTCTCACGCATCGGCATATCTGCGCTGGCATATCTTCCAGCTGCCAACCAATGGGTGAATGAGCTGAGCTCAAGCGCAATTCCCCTCGTGGTTTCCTCTCGGCCTAGATAGCTGATTTGAACTGAAGCGGTAGTTTAGGCTGCAAATGATCCGTTAATAAGTGGGACTGTAGATCAAGATTTCCTTAAACAAATATGTAAATCCTTAAAAAATTTTGTTTTTTTTTGTATTTGTATTGTTCCCTCTCCAATTTTACTCTTAGAATGGGAATTGAAAAGATTCGTTTCCTTAATTATGTCTAAGCCCAAAGAAAACAAGTAAGTCCAAATCTCAGTTCTTGGTTTTAGGGTGTGATACGCGATTATAAGTCAAATTACGCCCAACGAAATGTCACTGGCCACAATAATTACAAATTGGACAATCATGTGATTTGTAAGTAGTATGTTTCCATTATTTTAGATGAAGTTGTTCAACGCATGATTAAGAAGAAGATGCTAGATCCGAATTTGCGTGACCAAACACGAGATCTCTTGCTCCTTCATCACAGCACGCTCTACACTCGTCAGAAAAGACGAGCCAAGACCGGCCAACAGCTTCACATCATTCGTTCTCTAGCCGAAATTGGTAAACGACACTCAGCCAAAGACGTTCACAAGTGTAAGTCTAATTAACTCAATAATATCTTTTTCAGTAATATCATGACATTTAAATTATTTAATTTCAATGCTATAATAATAGTGTAATGTTTTAACTAGTGATTTCTAGCTTTTCAGTGATTTTATACAATGAGGGTTGCTTTTATATTTCGGCTCAAAAATTACGTACTTCCCTCTATTTCTTTGAAGTATTTCTAGCCGATATTCTTTGCTTGCTTTCGGAGTGGCCCTTTCTTTTATTTGTATTCGAGCGAAAAGTAAGTGCTTATCCTCTTAAACAACCTAGTCAGCTGATAATGTCCGACCTTTCAAAATGGAGTAAGAATAAGATGCTTTAGCTATGCAAAGTTTTGTACTAATAATCGGAACCGATTCAGATATCCATCTTAAACTGCATCGGGTGTTGCGAAAGACCTTAGAGATCTTGTCTTTTACCGAAATTGTGGGTTCACTCCTTCTAACCTTTCACTGGCTTTCTCCCTTACTATTTTAGTGTCTCATGTCTCCTCGCACTCCATTGTTAAATCTGCCACCAATTTGGGTGTGGACAGAATGGACCCACAGGCTGCAGCCGCCAGTGCAAACGACCAACACACGCCGGACAACATTGAGTCCACTCAGGTATTCATTATCATTCTTAAAACTACTGAAATTCATTTAAGTAACATTATTCAGATCTAGTGAAAAATCGTATCCCCTTACAGATTGGTTGTAATTCTATCTTTAGTTTTTTCCAAAAGCTTTTTGAGAAATGAATTTAAACTTTCGCTTATATTCATTTCAATTTTGTTTGACTTACAACCATCTATTTGATGTCATATGATATCCCCAAATTTCGGGTTGAGTAAGCTGTCAACGTCTTATTGCGCGAGAATGCTCCAACCTTATGGATTTCTCCAGGAGCAAAACTATCGAGCGTCACGACAACATCTATGAATCAACTTTACGTTTATATAAAGTTAGTTGGTTAAAGGCTCGGAATCTATAATATTATTTGTTTCAGTTAGAAATCACTCGCATGTTTATTTAATAAAAACCTTCCACCAAGTTTACCTCTTCCTAGTAACTGTTCTTGACAATACATTATTGCAAGTCTTTTAGTATTATTTCAAATTTCTGGCTCTCCCAAGTTGGCCTATTCACTTAAAGCCCGCCGACCCTTTCTATGGGACCCGATCGCCCTCAATACAAGCCAAAGGGTTCTCAGGCCACTATAGCTATAATTGACAAACCGCTGTATTCTTTACCAATATCATTTCCAAGCCGCTTTAATATCACCGCTCTCGCTAACTCTGTTTTCGCTGCTTTTAAATATCACGAATTTCGTTGTTTTTTTCATTTTTCTTTTAATTTAACCACCTTTATTTTGGCATCGTTTTATTCTGACTTCCTCAAATCTCATGGGGTATTTTCTACTCAAATAAAACGAAAAAAAATTTACTTATTCTACTTAAACAGCAAATACAAACTTCTGGCCTTGACAGCCCTACTCCATCTAGTTTCGGCCAGATGGGTAGTCAAATCACAAATAAATACGGTACTATCCGCTAGTATTTCCTCCCGTCGTTCTGCAAACCAATCACCTTCGCGCAACGTCCCAACGACCTTCAAACCTGCATGGAATTGGTCAATCCATGTCAGGGGTGGCGGCTATGGTAGAATAACCAATGCTATGAATTACTTCGATTTCCCCTCCCCCACTTACGGATCTGCGTTCCAGTAATTTAATTAAGAATTTGTAGGTACTACCTTCTGAGGGGTGGGGTTTTGGTAGTTACTCAAATTAAGTAACTTCTGTTGCTCTTTTCGCTTTCCCTCCTTACTCACAGCTCAAGGAGGACGTAGGTTTCTGCAGTTTTGCTCTGATTTTGCGTGCATTTTGTTTGGCCTTTACTTATCCAATTGCCTTTAATGTTGGTGCATGCCCTTATTTATTTGCCAATAACTATTGAATTGCATGCCTTTCTGCAGCAGGGTATACAGTTTTAAGCAGTCTAAGCGGCGCTAGTCTCTATTTTCTTTCTATCTTCATCACTTATCAAGATGAATGCAAGACAATCCGCTAGTTGAAGGATATTTTTGATCACAAAAGAAATCCCAAATCGTTGAGAGCAGGGTACCGTTGGTTGTGCGATTGAGGTAGCATTGGCATCTACAGATGGGGATCTTCTACTTTGGGTCTGGTGACACAAATGTTGCATCAACCTGGACACTTTCACTGAATCGGTGAACTACATCGAATTTTCTGAATTTTATGTCATCTAATTAAGTTCGGGTCACTTGACTCCAGTGGGGTGACAAACTGAAGCATATAAGCTCGAGCTCATTCAGAGTTAGAAATTTCGGAAGCCTTTACAGGGATAATAAACAAGAGAATGTCTACGGAAATATCGGTGATGATTTTAATGAAATACTCCAAGTAGGATAGGTGGACATTTAAATTCAAGAAGGTTTTAATGAACGTGGTCATTACACCACTTTGGAGAACTCGCTCTCAACAGATTTTAATTTGATTTACCAATTCCTTCACTGCAGTAATATCTCAGGAAATTTGTATCTAGTGTAGATTTGGCTAGACGCTGTCATATAAAATGAATTTCGTACAATGATTCAGCGGGCCCCAGAAAGAACAAGTCTTATCTAAATACTATTGTATTGTTTTGTTTCTGATACGACTGGTTGAGTAGATGAACCAGTAGGCTTGATAATAGGTGAGCAATTGGTCAAACTCAACTAGTGGTTCTAGAAGACATTCTATCATTAAGTAAGTTCGTCACGGAGAGCCTGGCTACCACTGTCGCTATGACTCACTCGTAGCTAGTTACTGGTTTCCTTCTGAAGAATTTGGAGTGATTATCTAGGTTCGCTATCTGTTAGTTTTTGAGGTTGATGACTCTCCAGTGCTCACCCATCAAAGAATAGTTCTGAATTATATCATCTTATTGGTTAATGTCTTACGAAGTCCTATACAAAGGGCCCACTGGCAATCTTCAATTAAATACTGACGTTATAGTTTATGATTATTTGTAAGATATGCGATTCCACCTAAATAAGATCATACAATTTTCAAGTTCTGGTAATTTGGGAAAATACTTATAAGCCACTCTACGTCCAGCAGTGCAAAGCAAAATACTTATCTTTTTACGAGTCACTACTTGATATTCAAGGAACTGTGCTTTTACTATCTACTTCCTTTTCAGAAATCGGTTAAACTGGTGTGGGTCTCTCATTAAGTACTTCTAATTTTACGCACACCTAACTATCAATGCAAATTTGGCTAACTCATCTGTATGCTATTATTTTAGACCTCACCATTAATTTTCTTTTTCCAAATTACTGTTCTTAATGCCTCCATATCTGCCACCGACTTTACTTGATCTAAAGACAAATGTCTTCCAAATTAGCATTTAAATAGGTTGAATAGAAAATGAAGCAGTTCTGATTTAAATACAACAATCACTACTGTGACGCAAGAGTTAGAAGACTTTCTAAGTCATAGTTTGTTTATTAAATACCCTGATATAGCATGCACTAATCTGTTTGAGAAATAATCTGTATGGCCCAACCTGCTCTTACTTTCTCTCACACTTGTTGTTCCTCGCCAATACCTACCATGCGAGTGTTTATTTTTAAGCAAATCCTTGATTTAAATTGTCTGCGATAATATCCACTTTCACTAACTGCAAACTAGTTATCTCACCTTCTCAGATGGATTGAGAGGGAGAGAGAGAGAGAGAGTAAGGAATACCCATGTCAGAAATGCACCTTTATTGACCTTGAATAATGTACGACGGGGACATAAATGTAAAAAAGTACATTTTTGGAAATATAACTAATATAAATGGCAAAGCTCCATTTTCTTAGTTGGGAATATTTTTAAAAAATATTTCCTGACATTGAGGCAATATTTCTACCGAGGCACCTTTCATTTAAAGCTTCCCTTTCTTCGTAGAACTTCGCTTAAGGTCTTGTATTTAATTCAGTCTTCTCTCCTGGCGAGCTAACTCAGCTTCAACTTCGATCTGCTTCCCTCCATTAATTACTCCATTGAGGATTTTCTGCCTTATACTTAGTTTATAGTCGTTCAGAAGTTCGGAGTAGCATCTTTCAGCATTTCTGTTATCGCTCACTCACATTTTTCTGTGGACCGCGTCCATATTTTTAGTTCCGGGTTTTCGCAGCAGACGTCTTGACTTGTATTTTGCCTCCACTTTTAGTTTCAGAGAAGTTTCCCTATTTTTCATACTCTTTACGTCGTTCACTTTCAATTTTGCGTTCACGTCAATGACTGACGAAGAACTTGTATTAGGTTCCTGCTTTTTTCTCTTCAGATTCATCTGAATGTTTTCATCCCACTTCATTGGATTTTAGTTCTCTCCTTTAGCTGACTTAATTTAGCCTTCTTGAGTAGCATACTTCCTTCTGAATCCCTAGTGTTCTCATTTGCCGAAAAAATTGCACTTGTGAAGTTTATATAGGGGTGGAATTGGGCAAAGGGTAAATCACTGCGGAATCAACATTCACACGAAGTGGTGCGACGGTTTTTTGTAACGCATGCAACTATTTTCACATAGATACGATTAACGGATGACTACTGATTCATGCCACCGCCTTACTTGATGTCTTAATCCATGCATTCATAAGCAAAATAGTCTAGTGTGATTTCCTCACTTCCTTCAACCACTCTGAGGATTTAACAGCAGACATTAGTTGAGTTAAGTTCTAGAAGGCTATACAAAAGCAGTAGACATTTGGACTGATCTTTCGAAATATAAGGAAAGTCTGAGAGTTCAAAAATAATTTCTCCCACTGAAGTCACAGGTCATCATGCTTTTTGGAGACTATAAGGCATTTCTGGAGTTCAGCAGACTTTTCACCAAATGAAACAGGTCAAATTAAGAGAGCGTCGTCGAAAGTAGAATTTGGAATGGATGAAACCTTAAAGTTTTCACAGTTAGCAGTTCATAACCTCCATAACAATAGATCGATTCGCTCTTCAACTAGAATATGGACGAAATCGTTTTGAAAAATATCCTCACATTTTTAAAACGAGTTAGCAAATAATAGGTCTCTGCTTCACTTTTATGGCTAAACTCGCCTATTCAATGAAGTTGGGTTTTTATTGACTATTGAGAAAGCGGATGCGTCCGGGTTTAATTTTAGAGATATTTAATTACGACCCTGAACTACTCAAGCAACCTCTGTGTCCCCCATATTTATCCTTGTGCCTTAAATCGTTAATTAATGGAGATTTATAGCCTGAGCGTCTTAACTAAATTCTTGATCGTTCATATTGAATATATCGTTTTTATTGCGGGCACAAAAATTCACATTTTGATTTACTGTTTTAACTTCTATGAATATTTACTATATGTCTAGTCATTTGAGGAGTTTAGTACAACTAGCTATTTTCGATTTTGTAATCGGACATGATTACATTAGATTTAGTGAAGGTAAAGGGGTTCTTGAGGTTCTTCATTTCGCTATTATGTAAGTCTTATCTCAAAGGGTCAATGCAAGGGTAAGTAAAACTGAACAGAGATGCCATTATACCTCTATGTCAAGGTTCTACGAACTTCAATACAAGCTAGATAGGGAGAAGATCTATATTATGTCTGGATATTTGTATTGAAGGGGCATACACACGCACACACACACACGCATATACATATATATATATATATATATATATATATTAATTGATGTCATGCATGTTTAGAGCGGTGACACTCAACGTGTAGGAAATAAATTATCAGAGCAGGTTACTAAGCCTTAGTTTACTGCGGGCTTGTCGCAATTTTACTGCAGTAGTTTATCATTAACGCCACATATCCTCGCCTCTTCATTTCAGCTAATAGAATCGTCTTTCGCAGGTCGAATTAACACTTTAGAGTTGGGCCAGAATTCATATTATATCCTGACTTATAATCGACTAATTTTCTGGCTCGTAAAAATTGCAATGATTCGCGAATATGTCCTATCAATTTGTTTTAGTTCCAATTATTTTAATATCTTCTATTTCGAATCCACTAAAATTAATTTTCGTCTCTTTTGATTCAACTTTAATTGACCTAGCTTTTCATGCTCCATTCTTTTTTTTTTGTTCCAAATATACTTTTTGACCAGTCTCTATTCCTCCTATCTCTTTTTCTTGCTTCTCTTTTAACAGTTCAATGACGATCCACCCTACTGTAAAGAGGTACGTTTGGATAGCACACAACTGTCTTCCGATAAGACTTTTATGCTTACACGATATGCAAGCTATTTCTTTCAATTAACACAGAAAGGAGGATGACTTATCTCTCTTCTATATGGAAGGAATGCAAATGCAGGGATTTGGGAAGTCCAACGGGTTAAAGAGTTGTAATGACTCAACAGTACTGTTCCTGTTTTTAATTGTTCTTTTTATTTTAAAGTTCTGTGCACAGCTGTTTTTTGTACTTCAAACGCACTTACTTTTGGCCTCCTCCTTGAAAGTCAATGGTAGTCTAACCATAAAGTGGTAGCTATTCGAAGGCAGGGTGGTTTGCGACAATCAAACTTTATTTATTTATATCAAATGGCAGGCTTTATGATAGTTATCATTAGCCCTTTACTTGACTTCGGGCTTCACAGAGGGGAGGAACATCAAGGTCACAAAAAGTCGAGAGGGAGTGGGGAGGGGAGAACAGAAGAGTGATTCATAGATGTAAAAGAGAGACAGACGCAAAGGTAGAGAAAAAGGTAAGGTAAGGTGGGTACTGTGGAGGCGATCGAACATGACACACAGTCGGGTCATGGTAGTTTGAAGTGAACTGCCGGTTTATAGACTCTTTTGCCGTATGAGTATACGCTGCCCATGTTGCATCACGTGGAAGTAAGTCTATCGCACACCCCATCTGAAAATATTGAGTTGAATTCATTAGACACTCATTCTGAGTAGGGGGTTCACGCTTTAGTAATATATGTATACATAATATACCTCAAGTTTGACCCCACTTCGCTCCTTTATCATAAGTGTCCTGATGAGCATCACGCTCACGATCTCTAATTTGACAGAATGTTAACGATGAAAATCGATTCTAGCAAAGGGGACATTGTGGAATGATCAGAAGCATCAAATGACAGCTGTCATAAGCGCACTTACACCACTTTTCAGTTTGCAAACATTACGTTATTGTAAACAGCTCAGCTAATTGTGCTTCCACTATTTTTAACCATTTCGATTTTAATTTAAACACCAGACCCTAAAGTTATTATCACTTCAAGGAGCTTTTAATAGAACTTATGTTTGTAATTCGAAATGTTAAGCGTTTTAATCGCCTATCCACTTTACGATTACTATATTTCCGTCTATTTGAAAAAGCATGTAAATGCTAAACTTGTCGGGCAGACCACTAAATACAAAGTGAGAGGTAATGTTTTTTGGGTATAAAGTTTAATTTTAAAATGACTGAGTGAACGTGTTGGAAATTCTTTCTGTCATTCTTCCTCTTTCAGTGATTAATTATATCGTTGCCCCGAAATTGTTAGATTTCTTCAACTCCGCGTTAGTTCGTCCAAGATTGATCATGCCTTTTGGAGGGACGGTGTTTAGAAACCTATTCTTAATATCGTATGTTTTATGCTGGGTGTATCATCAATGAGTTATGGAACATCCATGCTCACATGGCTACAGATGTTTGCCATCAAATTTTCTTTTTATTTAACAATGATTTTCTAATTACCTATTCACGAGGAACTATCTGATCCCTTTATAGTCTCGATGTTCCATTTCCTCCTTACTACATGGCATAACATTTTATCCTATGGAGCCTTAACGTATAGGATTCAAATGTAAGCTAGAATCAATTCTGTTGATTCAATGATAACAGGGTAGTATTTTATAACTCTATTACCTAACTTAAGTAAGTATAAAAAATGAGTTTTGCCCTACACTTACATATGGTAAAATTGAATTGGATGTATTTTACATAATATGAGTTCATTTTCGGAATGAACTGTTTCGGTAGGTAGGCATGCCTTAAGTCTCCTGTTTTCTGTTTTCCTTTCTATGTAGTACGACCACCACTTCTTCAAGAAGGTTCCCCACGGAGCCGAGGCGGTGAATATTCTGGTTGGTGAGACGACTTTTCTGCGTCACCCTGTAGCGGCATTTGTACGACTCCGAGAGGCTGCCCGTCTTGGAGAGATGACGGAAGTACCAGTGCCGACTCGATTCATGTTCATTCTTCTTGGCAGCCAGGGCAATGGAGCCAAGTACCAAGCCATCGGACGCGCCATTGGTACTCTCTTCTCTGATGAAGTGAGTTCAGGCTATTTCTAACTTTGTAGTTTACAGCCAATTGCTGATGCGTCTCGTGTGGAGATTCTTGAAAGGTAGAAGACTTTGAGATAATGTCTCTAAGATTATATCGGGCTACGTAACTGTAGCAGTAACTGCTTACAGAGGCTACGTTAAAGCACGTTGACGGATAAAAACACCTGACGATGATTATGACGTGTCGAAGTCATGAGTATGGGATAAGAGTAAAGTGAGGAATGTAGCGCATGAAAAGAAGAAACAGGTAAACACTTTAAAGAGCGCACTAATTCCTAGATGTAGATTTTGGCTACCTATAAACACGCCATATACTATATTGTACACTACGTATAAAAGACTCGGAGGGCCCCAGATATCCTCTCTTTAACAGTTCACAGCTTGCACTAAGTGCGAGTGAAAACTTCGAGAAACATATACAACCATGTAGACTTAATTGCCCACAGATGTAAACTCCTTCGATCACTATTTTATCTACTAGCAAACTCAAAAGACTTATCAATGAGACTCGGAAAATAATAGAGAAAGGTAGTGGTGGAAGACTTCTATTTGGCAGACGCAGAATAAGATGTAAGTTTCAAAATTTATGTATTAAATGCTCAAAGGGAAGCTTTAATCCAAGTATGTATGCATCTAACTGGGGAATTTCGTATGAATAGTTGTAGTTGATCCAGGGCGAAATCCATCATCGAGCTAGTTAGGCTTTAGTGTTTACTTAAATGTATGTTGTTTGAAGTACGTTTATGACTAAAGTAAGACAAGTCAATCTTGCCCAGATCGCGTCTCAAAACGATTATCATGTGACTTGGCACTTGGTTTCTTGAAATCACAATTAGTTTTCATATAAACATCTATGTGCCATTGAAACCGTCTCTTGCAAAAGGGGGCAGGTTTATGTAAGGTCGCATCAAATGTGCCAAAGGGTCAGTGTCCGTTCAGGTTAGCAACTACAATCGGGTTTAATTAAATCTCGTTTTCTTGTTTATTTGTAATGCGCATTGTAGGAAGTGTTTTCCAACTCTTGATTATGAAGGACTTTGTGCTGATTAGATGTAATACGTGGTGAGCCCTCTAATTATCTGAATTAATATTTATTTGCATTTCATTATCCTTTTTAGACTTCATTGCCCACAAATTCAATCATACGTCAAAGTGCGTAATTAGTTCTCAATTATTCCTCAAGGTCTTATCTGATTATAAGGCTGCCATAACCATATTTTCATTCGTTGAAAGTCAAGGGTCATAATTAAGTTTGCGTTCGTAATTAACCGAAGTCAATATTACCTCTTTTGGGGAAAGAACAGTAAATAAGGGGGTGTTAATCCTTAAGAGATTGTTATGCAACATTAGTTTACACCCACAGGATCTTAAACGTTCCCGTTCGTGTCCATTTAGATCGATGTAGGCATTTGCGCCTCTAATGTCACGTGACTTATTTCCAATATGTGGCCTATTTGAAGTTCTCAGCTAAAAGGGGCATTAATTTGATTATTTTACTCGAACAGTATAGTAGTGCTACTATTTGAATCAAACAATACTAGTTAAATGGTGACCTACCAGCATCATACCAGCACTATATATATAGAGCCGTATCCTAGACACGAATGGGTAGGAATGGAATAAAATATTCTCCAGTTTGACCTAAGTGGCTAGCTTAATTGATTAACTACCGATCCCTCCTCTCCGATTTTCAATTTTTGCGCTACAGCGTGATAATTTAAAAAATTACCTCCGAGGCTTGAGAACATGCTTCGTTGCTTAGTAGTCAATGATTCTTTTATACCCAGTGTCTTACAGTAATTCAGATCGAATTTGTGCTTTCGGTAGTAAGAAACTTAATTAACAACCAACTGACCAAACGATAAATGCGGTATTCGTTAACAAAATTTCGGTTCTTGTCATCAATCATCATATCTTGATCAATGGCAGTAAATTTTTCATATACACCTTATTTCCTTCTCATTTGCAACCGAATGAGCGTGCTTTTTGGCGTCAGAACACCCAGGAGAGGATGTGCAATGGTCCATCTTTTCCTACAGATTACGTTCTTCCAGCTCTTTTAATGCGCCTTTGAGTGTGGAGAACGTTTCCTTGCAAGGCGGTGGGGGCAACAGCATCTGCAAATTAACTTTGAGCTTTCTAATAACCTCCTTTATCTATCTTTTAATTTCCACTTTCCCTTCTAGCTACTGTACCCGTTTATTATTGGCGACTTGATTGACCTGGCATTTGATGGATAATTAAAGTATTTACCTTTTTTGTGGTAGGCAGTGATTATGTTTCTAACTTCTAATATTAGTGGATATTTTGAATAGCGTTTAGAACAATATATTGTGAATAAGCAAGTTTAAATTCGGTTGAGATTGAGAAATGGCTCCATAGGTTATTTTGCCTAAAGTTATAGCAGGGGAACAAGTGGGGACATTTTCTAATTCACAAGTGCTAAATGAAGATTTTTTTCTAGATATTCCTGCTTTTTCACTGTAAGTAGTAAATAATACTTGTTTAATAATTGGGTGGTCATTATTCAACATCGAATTATGACAACAAATCATCACCGGGCGAGTTCAATAGACAGTTGTGAAGTTGTCATTTTTAATCCAATTGAGGGAGTGAATTTTGACTGGAAGAAAGATGAGAGGCGGGAGTGGAACTCAGCAGTTCATTACCAATGTGAGACACTCGATGAGTCAAGTGTAGACAGTTTTATTGAATTTTCATGGACACACATGAGGGAGAATTAATGAATCGCTTTGGTTTTGTCCACCTAAATTGGCATTCGTTTGGCCTAAATTTGTGAGCATATCCGACATAGAAATCACAGTTACTGAGTCAAATCAATATTGCGAGATAAATTGGTGCTCTTTAACATATTTCTCGTCATTTTTGAATCAGATTTTTTTAACTGTGATAAAATAAATAAGTTGAAGATGGGTAAAAATAGGCAAATAATGTGTTAGCGAATTCGCTCAAAACGGAAGATCATGAAAGGCTTCGTTTTTGAGTAACATGCATACTAGTGATATATGGTCTAATGTTCATTCAGCTCTCTGCTTTTCGTTGCATGTCTTTTTTATTTGCACCCATTTTTTTTCCTTCTACCCCACAGATGTTCTTAGATTTCGCTACTCGCAGCACATCACGCAACGACCTCCTGGCTGGAATTGACGAATTCCTCAGTGCGTCTTCTCTCCTTCCGCCGGCCCAATGGGACCACACATCGAGAATCGAGCCTCCACAGGCTCCTCCATCTCAGGTACCACTTACTTACTCTAATTTGTTTCCAAGCTCGTCAAGTGATGCTATCTGCATCTATTTGTCTAGCACCTAATATCAACCCCTTATTTGTCAATGACACATGGGTTCAGCATCACCTATTTATTTCTTAGCTTAGTTAGCACCAAACGTGATCAGAATTGAAAGTAATCCCTAATTCCAGTGGTCATACTTGTCTGGAATGTTGTGTAATAACTGTTTGAATCTAAGTTACCTTTAGTCTGCGTGTGAAATTCTTGTTTCTCGATGTCGTTAGGAGGAAGTTTCTAACCTACTGCATGTCACATCTGAATGAATAGAAGTTAGGTCGAAGAAATAATTTCTAAAACCATGTTAACTTTTTCTTTTTTACCCATAGCTGTGACGCAATAAGGAGTGAAAAAAACCAAAAAATATGTTTCGATCATATGTTTGATTGAATTAGTCTATTTATTCCTCAAAAAGGACGAAAATATACCAAGTAATTTTCATTGGGTTTAAAGTTGATTAAATCACTGGAGTTTAAGTCAAAATATTTTCAATTTTACATACCCCTGCCATGAGTAGGGATCGTTAGTAGTAATGCGATTGAAACCAATTTTCTACCTTCTCTTAGTTCACGAACTTTCGCCCTTCTTGTTTCCTCCAAATGCACGATTTTACGTCAACATCCTGGACTATTCTATCTCCAACTACCTAGTCCTAGTCTCCCCTTCATCTGTTGCTCATAAAGTAGATTTCGAGTTCGAAAGCTCCTAACGCGATATGTTATAAATAAAGTGAAATAGCTGTCTTTTGAAGGAAAGACTTTGAACATATTGAGTCGTAACAGTATGCAATACGGGTCCTCTATATTGTTGTCTTTTAGCACTGTTATTGCCCATCGGTGTTTTCCAGTGCTCATATAGTTGGACTGTATCTGCAACTACTAATCGAATGGTGCCTCGATTTGTTATTTCTTCGAAGTAATAACCTGTGGCTGGCGGCAGTTGACGGAGGAAAATGAGAGTTCCGAAATTCGCCTAGGCACGAAAAGTAGTGGTTTAAGTCATAGGGGCATATTGTCCAAAAATCAGTCCATTTTTGGTCAAGAATGTTACTTGGATGTAATTGCGGAAAATGGGCACGAAGTCGTTCTTCATTTCTTTAAATAACACTGTGCCGAGTTCGAATTTGCCTCTTAACGACATTATCATATGTCAAAAATGTCTATTTAATCTACGGAATGTAATTTTGCCTCTTTTTGTGGATTCGCAGTTAAGGCCGTCCTAACGATTATATTATGCCAGCCACAATGTCTATTATCACGCCACCTTGAGCAAACTTCGCTTACGTCTTTAATTGATTATTAATACGTCATGTATATATGACTACACTAAAAAAGCTTGTCTAGTTATTTAAAGTCAGTAGAATAATAACTTAATTTCATTTAAAAGGAGAATCGTAAGGCAGCTGCCGCCGCCGCCGCTGCTGCTGCTGCCTCAAATGTCAAGGCAGCAGCATCGTCCACCGACGAAAGCCAACGCAAACGTCACAGTCTTCTTCCCAAACTCTATCACCACTATCGCCATCATAAAGAGCCCAAGTCACCAATCAGTCCCACCAACCTCTCTGTCTCTATGGCTTCTCAACGGAAGAAGGCGGCTACTATTGGAGGTGGTGATGATGGTGGAAAAGACGGCTCACCATCCTCTTCGAAAGACATCATCTCTGTGGAAAGCGGAGGGGTCCCCTGGGGCTCTGGTGCTCCTGAAGAGTTCGACAGAAACAATGATCCTGCTTTGATGAGAACTGGAAGGTATTTACAACCTTTTGTAGACTACATCGAAAAGACTTTTCATTAGAGGGCTGTGTAGCTGTAACTTGTTTACATTGACTTAGGTGACCAACTGGTAGAAGTTAAATGTCAAATATCTGTATCACAGATTTTTATGATCTCTACGTTTATCCAAAATTTGTATTAAAATGTGCTTTCTTTCAACATGTGAATAATGGATCATTGACCACTAATAAAGTTATGTTTGCCTGGACTCTTGGACGCAGAAGAAAAAGCACAGTTCGATTATTGAAAAAAAAACAAATTTATAAACATCCAGAAAATCATATCAAATATATAAACAAGGTTTAATAGAAGAATGCGGGACATAAAGAAGGGGGAGGAGGAGGGCAGGGTCTAATGATGAGAGATGTAGGTCCCATTTTTAAATTTTCGTGCGTTCTTTACTGTAGATTATTCGGTGGGTTGATAAAGGATATGAAAAGGAAAGCGCCGTGGTATTTCTCAGACTTTACGGATGGAATTCACATTCAGTGCTTTGCTAGCTTCTTCTTTCTCTATTTCGCTTGTCTTACTCCGATCATCACTTTCGGTGGTCTTCTCTCTGGTGTTACTGGTGGCTACCTTGTAAGTGCCAGTTCGAAATGTGTATATATTCGCCATCAGTAAATTAGAAGCATATTTGAATTATAAAAGAAAGGAGGGACGTTTAAAGTTTGTATCAGAATTACAAAGCGGACAGGAAGATGCACCCGACAATGGTTACAAGGTACGTTTGAGATCATAGGTCTATAGAACAAGCTCCGAAATGAGAGGAAGAATTGAGAATAAGCTCAATGATTAGATGGGCATGAAATAAGTGTCAGTACACGTTTGTAAATTCTGTCTGTGATCCATAGGTAAATGTAGAATGAGCAGGATCTGACGTCCACTATAAGTTATTTATATAAAACGTCGTCAGGCCAAACGACAAATGATTCAACGTGTGATTGTTCGTTTTTTTTCAAGGGTTCAGCAAACTTCTGACCTCACAAGGCCTTAACTTACTAGAAGTGTGTTTAAAACCTTACTGTAAACCAATCTACAACACAAGTCCCACACGAAGAGTGAATGAAGAGTGAAGAGGGTTGAAATTGGAAGCTTATTTTGGTCATTATCTTAAATCAGCGTATATGAGAGTATTGGTGGAGTTGGATGGACATGACGCAAATGGCCGCCTGTTCTCATCATTTTTTATCTTTACGCTTCTCAATCCTTATTTTCCTCTCTCTCTCTCATACTTCCTTTTTACTTTATATTCTTGCATATTTACTCTTCTCTTGCCTACAAGATGTGACATTGCAAGGTTTTTTTTATTTAAACCGCATTTCTTTTCCTTGAAAGATTTAGATTTGCCCTGAACTAAAACAGTTTTCAATGCCTCTGCGTCATTGGGCCTTTAAAAGTATGAGGGTGTTGTGTTTGTTTACAGTTTAGCTTGTTTCCACAAATGAAGACCATTTTGTTGATTGAAAGGGCACACATCCGCATGTTCCACCTTTATATCTACCAAGTGGTCAGTCAGATGGTGTCAATCTAAGGCGTTTGGAATTTTTTATAAAATTTTAACGTTTTTTATCAAAGTTAAATTAATGAAAACAGGAGAACATACTACTTGGTGTAGAATAATTATAAAAGAGAACTAGAAAATTTCCCCCTAAGTTTGCTTTGCTAGTTGTTTTTCTCTTATTTTCTTTAAATGAGGTGAAAAGTTCCTGCCCCGAGATTTTATATTCATCAGCTCAGACCGGAATATCTTTTTCGATATACCACACTTTCTCTTGTGTGTATAAATATATTTCTTGCTCTGGAAATAAAACCAATAACGAAACAGGAAAAATATTGTCATCCTCTTGTAAGTGTAATGTATCCATTTAACCTTGAGATCCGTTTTAAGTCAGATGACGTTTGCCAACACTATTTCACCTATTCTATGTTTTTTTTGAGTAGGCAGGTCAAAAAATCTCTCACTTTAAAGTTTGCCTAATATGGTCACTGAATATTGTTAGGCAAATGACACGGGCAGAGAATAGTAGAACTTTCAGTATCGCTAACAGAAAATTGCTTTTATCCATTTTGTATCAGCAGATAAAGAAATTCCCATAAGCCTGAATGGTAATCGTTCTGCACTTTTTATCGCGCCTGAAACACTTGATTGGGTTCAATTCAGTTGAAGTTTGGTTCTAAACCGCTGCTGGTGCGTGAATAATGTTTCACCCCTACTTATCTCACTTTTTACTCACTACATGGCTTGTAATACGGAGCAATGGTCTCAAGTCTCTATTGGGGTTGCTCATTGGCACTATAACCTATTATAATAAAACGAATTCAATACTGCACTTTAAATAATGATTATTATTCGAATAATATTAAGAAATGCTAAACTCGTCTGGTAAGGCATATGAGTTAACTCGCTTTTTCTATGCTACACGTTTTATTCGTTCTTCCATTTGTATTGCTTCCTGTTTAATGCTATTGTTGGTCATGCTAACTGAGCGGATATACCTATCGGAATTCCTCCCCCCGCCTCCCCCCCCCTCCCCCCTCCCCTCAACTGCGGGTTTTATTTTCAAATCCCTTTATTTTCTGAAGGGTACCATGGAATCTATCCTTTCTGGTGCAGTTGTCGGTATTCTCTACGCTCTATTCGCTGGTCAGCCTCTCACTATTATGGGCAGTACAGGACCGGTGCTTGTCTTTGAAAGCATTGTCTACCGTCTTTGCGAGTAAGTCTACTATCCAAGTACGAATTGCTTAGCTCAGTTGTGTATCTTTGACTTGCTTAGCAATAATGATGAGAGAGAGAGAGAGAGCTTAATGTCTTGTATTCACAACTTTAAACGATCTAGTATTATGTCATAGAACGAATCGCTGGTCCTACCTTTCTTTCCGTTTCTGGATCGGGATGTGGGTCGCTCTTTTCCTATTCATCATGGTCGCCTTTGATCTGTCTGCCCTGGTCAGATTCATCACTCGTTTCACTGAAGAATCCTTCGCTCTGCTTATTGCTTTAATTTTCGTCTTCGAAGCCCTCAAAAAGACCTATTCTATCTCTCTCAAATATCCAATTAATCTGTAGGTTTCGTGCCAGATTAAAACCCTACTCTTACGTATTAAGTAATAAACGATAAAAAAAATTTAGTGATTGGAAGCCGTTCTACGCACCACCTGTGGATTGCAGATGTAGCAAACCCGAAAATTACACAAATAAAGAACTTTTGGATTATGCAAGAGATGCGTATCCCATTCTTGATCTGCCTTTTCTTGGTACTAATGACACTGACGCTCATCACCACACTAATGAAAATAGAGTGAGTTTATGCTACTTGTGTGATATCTAATTTAATGGGTGTCAGACTCTTAATAATCTATTTTGAACACTTTAGACAATAGATTGGGATAGACTGAATAAAAATTACTATAGTTGGGACTCAATTGAGGCTCAGAAGCAGTGTAAAATTCTCCGTGGTGATTGGAATAACCAAGCATGCGAAGGATTCTATGCTCCGGATATCTTTCTCTTCTGCATTCTTCTGTCAATTCTGTGCTTTGCTCTCTCCTATGGTTTAAAGAGTCTCCGCAACTCTGGGTTTTTCCCATCTCGCGTGAGTTTTCTTCATTTTGTCCCGGCTCAAAATGAAATATTTGAGACTCATTTTAAATTTATAGGTGCGTTCTCTGATTTCCGACTTCGCAGTTCCGATGGCTATTGTGATCTGCAGTTTAATCGATTACTTCACCGGTCTTCACACACCCAAACTTCTTGTTCCTGTCTCATTTGAGCCAACTCTGGGTTATAACGTACGTTCCTCTCTCTCTCTCAATGACTTTAATACCTAGTTCAGAAGACATTGTTTTAACATTCATTTCCTGACTTAGAAACGTGGATGGATTATTCCGCCCTTCAATGGAAATCCTTGGTGGACATCTTTGGCGGCTATTGGACCTGCTTTGTTAGCTGTTATTCTCATTTTCATGGACCAACAGATCACCTCAGTTATCGTTAATCGTCGTGAGAATAAACTTAAGGTAACGCTTTTCATCTTCCTCCTTATAGTTTATCAGAAGTCTGGAGGACAAATTGAACTGCATTTGTCGGTCCATTTTAGAAAGGGGCTGGCTACCATTTGGATCTCCTGATTGTTACAATAACAATCGCTGTTAATTCGGTGCTTGGAATTCCATGGTTTGTAGCTGCCACGGTGTTGTCAATCAACCATGTCATTTCTTTGAAAAAGGAATCGGAATCATCAGCTCCCGGAGAACGTCCTATTTTCTTGGGATGTCGTGAACAGAGAGTTACCGGATTCTTCATTTTCCTTTCTATTGGTCTCTCTGTCTTCATGTCCTCTATTCTCCGTGTAAGTTTTAAAGCGGGGTAGATTGTGAACAGGGGGTCTTTTTTGTTAAACGATAGAATTCTCTCATTAGTTCATTCAAAAATGTAGAAGCAGGCTAATTTAACCATCGTTGTCGGAAAGGAAAATTTTCTTGGAAGAAACTCGGAGGTTCATCGTCGTATGCCGTTTATGTTAAATCGTCATGGTGTCACCCATAAAGTTTCAGTTCTTTTACAGTTCAGAATAAATGAAAAATTGAAATAACGAGAAATTCGCTCACTTTTAGCGTTAGGTCTTGACAACTTTCGCAAAAGAAGTAAGCGAAAATCGCTGGAGAAAATGAGAAACATCGATGTTTAGTTTATCAATTGTGTATATGAGCTATCATGTCCTCTAACTGTGCCAGGTATCTAATAGCAAGACATAAAGATTTTGTTCTAAGATGACTCATTCGAGTTGGCGCAACTAAGCTTAGAAACAGCAAATAGACAAAAAATATACGAAACTTTACAAATCGGGAACAGAAAAGTTAACTTTAATGGAAATACAGACTTAATTCTATCAAATTTAGTTTAACTTAATTCCAATCTTTCTTTCCAGCGTATTCCGATGGCAGTTCTTTACGGGGTTTTCTTGCTAATGGGTATCACCTCTTTAAATGGCCTTCAGATTATGGAACGTGTAGGTCTCTTCTTTACTCCTGCAAAATATCAGCCGGATTACCCCTATCTTCGGTAAGTTTCCTTCTCATTTACTCATTGCCTATATTTGTAGACATGTTCGCCTTGGACGTGTTCATCTTTTCACTGCTATTCAAGTTTTGTGCCTTATTCTTCTCTACGTCATCAAATCAGTTCCTCAGATATCTATTCTCTTTCCTCTAATGGTTTGTTATCTCTCAGAAGTCAAAAGTTTCCCTCACTAAATACTTGCTAGATTTAAGTAACGTATTACTTTATCCAGGTTCTTGCTATGTGCTTCGTGCGCCGTGGGTTGGATTTCGTCTTCTCACAGGAGGAGCTTTATTGGTTGGATGATATTCTCCCTGAAAGCTCGTGTTCGCGAAGAGAAGATACTGATGCATCTGGCAATCAAGCTAAACGCTTCGCTTCTGCGACGGACTTCAGCAGCAAGGTGAATCAGCTGGGTTTTGAAAAGATTAATTAAAGAATACTTGTTAAGCGAACGTTTTACAAGTTTCAGTCCATCGAGAGAAGTTAGCGGCAGCAATATTTAGTTAATATTTTTTATGGAAATCAAAGTGGGTAAATTCAGGGAGTGGACATTTGCTATAAGTCGGCAGGAAGGGTTATTTGGATAAGTTTAAAATGCAGGATTTAGATAGCTTAGTAAATCGATAAGCAAATTATCCTCCCAAAATACACATATATGAGGTCATTCACTTTTTTTTTCGATATACAGAGAGGCATCAGATAAGTCAAAATTGGTGTTCTGTAATGTCAATACCATTTGAGAAGGCTGAATAAACGCCTCTTACAAGAGCTAGTATCGATTGTGTAAACTTAAGATGCTTTTTAGTGTCTAATTGTTGAACGAGACCAGAAGAGTTAATCTCCAGTGATCAGTGGTTGTCCGTTGTTTCCTTTCACTTTTACTCAACCTTTCAGCCCGAGAGAAAGTAAAGTCGATTACATTCAACGGCTCGTGAGTTAGTGATTCAAGAGCTTGACGATGAAACTTAAGTTCTAAAAGGACTGTTAACTGATTTATAGTGATCACTCTTTGATTATTGACAGTATGATTACTGAAGTTTGCGAAATTCAAGACAACTTCGCTCAAACTGATTTCCTTATTGACGTCTTTTCCTCTATAGGACTCGTTGCCTCTCTCCCAGCCTCTTATTCTCAATTTAGACGACAAGGTATGTATTGACTATTATTATCGCGCGTCTTACTAATTATTCTCTATGCTTCGTTTAAACTAAAAGCCACCCGTTTCTTTGTCTTCAGTTTTTCTTTCAAAATAACCTAGACCAGTAATATCTGAATTTCCTGCCTCAAGATCCGGGAGTTTAATCAAACTACCGCCTCCTTGTCTATTATCTCTTTCAGCCATTCAGTGTGAGTGACGAGGTCTCAAAGACATTGATTTGGAGACAGCTTTCTGGCATCGGCTTGGTCAATCAAGATGATGATGACAAGAAAAAGTGGGTCACTATTTTTAGTTATATAGTTAAATACTATTGACATAGTATTTATTAAACTGTGGTAAACACGGGAAACTGCAACAAATATGAATTTATAGGCGCCGAGATCGCAAAAAGAAGGCCAAGCGCCAGCGCAGTAATGGTAGAGAAAGTGGTGGCAGTGGTACAGAAACAAGCGATTCCCGTCGTGGCAGCCTCAGTGGACATCGATTCAGAGCTCTTCGTCTCTTTTCATCTGACTTTGATGGAGCAATTGGAAGGGATATTGCTGTTCTGTTCCACTCCAACGAAACTGATCAAGTAACGCCAGGAGGTGCAACATCTTCAACAGCTCCTCCTCCATCTCAACTTGCTCAGCTATCCACTCCGGAGATAAAAATCAATCCTCCTTCGCACCAGGGCTCTCCCGATTCCTCTAGGAAAAATTCGGGCATGGTCAACTAGCCAAGGCGGATGGTCATTTTTCTCCCTCTTAAACACAAACGCTTATTGCTATCTGCTCAAATTAAGTCTTTGTCCCCGTTCCTTCTCTTCTCAGTGTTCGATTGTTTGCCTGATTGTCCCCTAATCTTAAGGCTTCATTTCTGCCTGATATTGACCAACAATTCATTATCTCTCCATCCTCTCTGGTTATAAGCCATTAATAATAAGTAGTATAAGTTCCCAATTTCCTTAAAATTTATACAAGAGTAGTGAGTGTGGTTGCGTTAGAGAATTAGAACTCCACATTCACTTACTTTCATTCCATTTTCTCCTCCTTTCATTGGGCCCTAGTTGCATTCGTTTTCCTCGTTAATCTGTTACTTATGGAAGAAAAGAGAAATCTGCGGAAAATTGCCTATTAGCCTCCCTACTAATTCTGATATCTCTGTATTTCCCACTTGCTCTGCTCTATGGCCATTTACCTATGTGTATTGATAAATTATAGCGCAAATAGAAATGCTATTTATGTGGCTTTGTTTTCTCATTCGGGTACTGACAATGGATTTTAGAATTAGACACTGTCCGAAAAATATTTACAGGAATCAGTCAGTAAATGTCATTTTTCGTTGTTTCCCACACTCATCACCTTCTATATCATCCATAGCAATTGTATGTTGGTCACGTAATTGTCGATGTATTTTGATGAACAATTGATCGCTTAAAATTTACCGACGTTTCTTATTAAAACCGACTTACTAACTTGAAAGAGGGATATCTCTTGTCCCATTAATTCGCTCAAATTTGACTTTTTGATTAAATAAACATGGTACAATTAGGGAAAATATTGTTCTGTTTTTATATCATCCATGAAATGAATGAAATATCTTTATATTAAATAGCGAATGCCGCGTTTCTGAACAATTACTTCAATAGAAAAAACTGACTTGATAAACATCTGGGTAAGATTATCCCAATCAATCAAATTTAGTGAATATTAAAATGTTATTGCAATTCTATTCCAGGACACCAGTGATAACATATGATTAGGACGTAAAGGAGTGATTATTTTTTTGCAGAGCAAATAGAGTTTGTTAAGATAACGGTGTACGCAAGATTATACAATTTGTGTAGAAAAATGAGCAATACCTGGGATGGAATTATAAGAAAATCATATTTAAATTGGTTAGTAATTGAATTTTATATTAAGACTTATTTCCCATATGGGTTGGAAAAAAGTCTATAAGTTAAAAGAATTACATTTAAGATTCAATTTGTTTATTTTATTTTGCGTTAATACAATAAATGCATTTAGCTTATCTTCGTTTTAAATCACTGTAGTTTCGCGAAGAAAGACCTTCAATAGAGGTGGCTTTTCGAATCAGAACAATGGGCATATTCGTGTCTCTTTTATTCGTCATATTTCTTTTAAAAAACAATAGGGCGATTATATTTGAAAGCAAGCTTTATCAGAGTGAAGTAATGTTCTTAGTTATTACGCATTATTTATGTAATATTAGAACTTGGACTACGTATCCAGATTTTGCTACACCGAATACGGCAGTCTTTTCAAATTTGAGGTCATATATCCTGAAGTAATATAAAATTTCACAAGTCATGCTATGCGTAGATTCTAGGAAAATTGTCACTTAATGCATACTGGAGTGCTCCAGAAATATGGAATGTCGCTTATACTTCTAAAATGGTCAGCATATGTTTGTATTTTTACGCCATTTAGACATGTGAGGAAAAGCTAACTATACTGCAAACTTTCTCGCCAAATCAAAAGTTCCAACTTTCCGTTGAGGATAGTGCTTGGTGTGAACATGTAGATCTTCGCAATTTTGCACATCCCTTCGAATTACCTGATTTTCGGGAGGCCGAGAGCGGTATGGTTGGGCCAATGGTTGAAATCACATCGCGATATCAGAACCACTCTCGTTATGACTATCCTCGTCAACTATACACTTTTCCACTTGAAAGTCATCACTCGAGTATACTTCAGTCTGTTTTTTCCTCCTATCGTTCTAATCCCGATATTACTCCGAATTGGATCTATTGTAAATCTCCAAAGATTACTTTCATACCTGGAAAAATCTCCTGGTTCTTCTTCGCCCTCGATAATTGCAAAGTACGTTACTATCAGTTAATCGAATCTTAATTGAGCATAGGAATTATTTAAGGAAAAAATCGACGAAAACCATCGCCCTGTTTATTATCGGCTAGAAATGCAAAATGGGAGAGGTGATGGAAATCTTTTCAGAAGACATTTTTCGCTTGATGATTTCGGTATAATTTTTTCTCTATTATTATAGAATTTACCGTAATAATCATTATTTAATATCGTATTTGACCAAATTTGTAGGTAGTTTAGAGACAGTTTTAATTTTCTGGGTTGCATCAATCGCTTCTCTGTTCATCGGCGGATGGATTGCTAGTAAGCTTGAAAGAAATAACCTAAAACGAATAACTGACATTTCTTAAATATAGTTTACAAAATTTTCTTATTACTTTTAATTAACTCAAAGGACATATATACAAGACGGCGCTTACTCTCTTATTCAAATTGAAATATGTTAATTTAAGCGTATCGTCGTTTGACGCATTAGTAATAGTAAATTATGCCTACATTCTATTCTTTGTTTTGTCTAACACATTTACCGCCATGAATAATATGCTTCATTTTCTAAACAGGAACCCAGTGTTTAAATTTATCTTCTGAATAATCGAAAATATCACTAAGTATTTTATTAGGACAAATAACATAAACTTCATGAGCATTCACATATGAACAAATTATCTGCTTATAATATGTTTACTTTACTGCTTATCTTAAAACGTGCATATTTTGGAATTTTCAGTAATGAATAAAGACAAGAAGCATTTGAGGTACCCTCTTCTACTCTTCCTCTGCGTTCTTCTATTTTCCTTCATGAAAAATCTTTTCGCTCTCATGTGCTTCGGCCACCTCTCAAACGTCGGTCGGCGTCCACTTTGGCTTGAGATTATTAGTAAGCACTGAGATTTTAATATTTCTTAAAGAAATATTGACCATAACTGGATCAACTCGATAAAAGGACACCTTTATAGAATAATGGTTGAATGAAGTTTTTACTCATTTAGTAGTTATCGAACTCTTCAAGATGTTCACTGACCTGAAGGCTCTGGAATTGCTTTCAGGAAGCAGTTATTTTTTAAGTATCATTTGAAATTATTTTTAAGTCATTTTTTACCGTCTGTTCACCTCTCATAATTTTAGACGATTTAATGGGAGGTGCTACAAATTGTGCACTCGTTGCTTTGCTTTTGCTTCTTGCCTCGGGATATTGTGTCGTTAACAAAGATCCTGGGAAGCGCATGAAGGTCGTTGTCCTAGCAACGGTTGCTGTTTATGGACCCGTTCAACTAATTTGTGGAGTTACCATCACTTTGGTAATTCATATGTAATGGAAATTTTAAACTATTACATCATTGTAACATTCAATCTAGACGGGAATTGATCTGATATTTCTGTGTCACCTGAAATGGCAAGAAAAGGAACTTGATGTCAAAGAAATATCGATGGTTAGGACTTTTTGAACATGAGTTTGAGTGGATAACGAGTTCATGAAAAACGATAATTGGTTTCTTGCTTATTTTATTGAATGGTTGTCAATTTATTCCGAAACTAAAATATTTTGATTCTATTATCTATGAGTTCATGTGTCGTCCTACTTTCGCTGACATGTTCACAGGACTGGCAAATTCCGTAATCGTAATCTTACAGTAATCGTTCAAACCTTCAAAAATCAGTTGCATTCTAATTATGACACGTACTACCATCCTTTTAAGAGATTTTTGAACATCTTTTAATATTCTGCTTTGGAAAAGCAAGTGACGATATTTTTACTTTCTTATTGAGTTCTTTCGACTCTGTATTTTATCTGCCTTCTCACTTCTAGCATTTTAAAATCCTTTCTTCATATCTTTTCTGCCTTTTAGTAAATTATCAAACCTAAGTGTGCAAAATAATAAAACCTTTAACATGCCAGATAAACGGATAATAAGATTATCCCTTTAACCAACCAAAGAAAATTTTGAATATCTGCGTTTTCTTCTCGTTAGCCTCTCTCTTTGAACACTCCCATTTTAGTTATCGATTTAATAACTTCTTTCAATTTTGTTACGATAGCCAAACTCTTGTTTTATTTCGCATGTGCCATAATCCTAATACCACACCACCCTGGCAACCTTTAGGTCACAGACAGATTGAGCCAATTTGGTACTATTTAGTCACTCTCTTCTGATATGCGATCACTAAACAACCAACACTGGACGCAAACGCCTAGGAATGATATTATTATGCGTTTCCAGGGGTGAAAATCCCAGCACAAGTGTCATCACAACGACGGCGCATTAGAATATTTTTCGGGCATATTACATGGGGCATGGTTATGTTTTCATTTATCAAAAGCGGAATATGAAAATGTTTAAGTACTTAAGCAATCTAGGTAAACAAGATTTTTGAGGTTTTATTTCAAGTTTGATACGCCTTGGCCCTAGTTTCGCGATCATGCTCTTTGCTATGAACATAATTCTGATTTCAAATGGGCTATGCAAAATCCTGGTAACTTTTCCAAAATATCTAGATTTATTTATCTATCTGCATTCGCAAATTGTAATCCATCTTTTATCCAACTCACAATAATTGGATCGCAGCTCTTCCGATGGTTTTCTTTGGAAACCCAAACAGCAATAATTCACTACAAAAGGGATACAACTTCTGGGTTTCACTCTAAAGTAGGAGAAGTATTTAATTCAATTTCTAAAGCAATCAAATAATTAATAACTGAATCGTTTCTAAGATGGTAAAAAATATCCTATATGTCTTTTTCCTAACGTTGCTTATTACTTCAATCGAGTACTTGCAAAATAAACCGTGTTCGAAGACATATTGAGACAGCCCAAACTCGAAAAAAATAGTGCCATTCAAGAGATTCAAGTTTCCAAGTGGGAAGCGCCGAAGTTATACTCACTGCTTGTCAGGGGTATTTCGTTCAGTACTCAAAATGAACAAGATGGAGTGAATTTAATCGGGCTGAAATTGAGAATATGTCCTGTTTGCAAGTAGATTTAGCAAAATCCAATCCACCTCCTATTTTTTATTAAATTATGCGTAAGCGCGTTCGCTCTCTTATACTACTGACTTTCCGTGGTATCAAGCGACTTCAACGGGTTTATAATTTCTCTCTCCTATGTGATTATTGCGGTGTAAAATATCCAACCTCATTAGAAACTGCACTCGAAACACGCCGTCCAAAGTGCGATTAGATTCCTTCTGTCAGCATTGCTTCTCTGTACATTACATTTGTAATTGGCAATAAATACCATAATTTGATTCCGTAAAGACGCGTACTCTGCATTTAAGCAGCTCTTTAGTCGTTCCCTTTGTTAATTAAAAGTCTTCATTGTAATACTTCAGGCATTTGATTCAGGTCAAGCCAAGTATGTTTACCAATCACCAACCGGATACACATTAGTAACTTTGAATATTGCAGCCTGGTTAGTCTTCCTGCTTATTTCCATGTATACAAATACCCACTGGCCAACCAAACGTCTCTTCTATCTCACAATCATCAGCTTCTATTCTGTTTGGTTCTGGACTCTTCCAATAGTTCTCATAATTAACGGTGATTATATCGCCCTGTGGCGTCGCCTGGGTCTTCATAGGTCAATTACAAGTATTGCAGACCTCGCTGCCCAGGTGTTTTTACTTGTAAGTAATACTTCTACTTAGGTATAGGTTATCGATGTTATCTCACAAAGTCAATTCTATGCTTTAGTATGTATTCTGGCCATCGAGTATAGCGAAAATCTTCATTCGATCTGATGAAGGCCAGTATAGTGAAGAAGCAAGTTTGACACCAGTTCCGCGAACCTCTATAACTCCAGTTACCGTGCCAAAACTCTCTATAGATACCAGGTCTCCTCGCAAGAAGAGCTCGAAAATGGATGGCCCTGTCACCGGTACACCAAATTCGGCGGCTCCAAAATCAACCACTGAAACGCCAAGGACTCCAGAAGGGGATGAACAACCTACGAAAGATATGAAATCCAAGTTTTTGAAGAAGCTGATTCAGTAGAGATGAGTAGCAGGACTCAAGTCACTGGATCTACTTAATTCACATTAGTTTTAAAAATAACACAACTAGAACGAATTCAAATTTAATTGACGATTTGCACAAATTTGCACAAACTTTGCGATAAATTTATTTCCAATTGCATTTTAACTGAAATTAAATGTTTTCTGTTAGGGTTTTAATAATTTCCCAAAAGTGAAGGCATTGAAATTCTGTTTTTTTACATGCTGCTGACACATTTATTATATTTTTTGGGAATGTCGACGTAGAAGGAATATAAGCATCCGGAACGACCAAAACAATTGAAAAAACGAGAAGAGATTACTAAATAACTTTTTAGAGTACAAATTGTTGTTAGCACCTTTTGATATTTCGTAACCAATTGCACAACTAAATGCTAATCTGAAAAATAGCTACTCTCCGGTTTTCTATACCACTTAAATTATATGTTTAAACATGAAGGAAAACATAATCGGTATCGAATGTTAGCTTTAGACTTAGACTGCAAAGCATGAAAGGATTTTTAAATAATACTCTTGTTCCATAATTTCCAACTTCTAATATGATGTGTCAACGCAAATTAAAGTAGTAAAATGTATTAGGCGTCTCTCAAAACGGGTCTGGATTTTAACTTTCGATGAATTTGTGATCAAAAATGCTCAGTAATTTCATCTATTGTTTACTTCTCGGGACCCAAAAAATTAACATTGCTTATAAATTAGTGAATTAGATCATTCCTTTGCCATATTGGATTGGAATTCATGTAAAATCCAAGTGGTGGTGCAGTTTTGAGGTAATAAGAAAGCACAAACTCGATTGATATGTCCCAGATCTATAACAAATGTTTGATACTGTGAAATTACAATAAGCACCTTTGATACACCATGCGACAATTATTCAAGCGTAAACTTAAAAACGAAATCGAAGAAATTAAATTTTTTGCTGGTGTCTTTTTTTCTAAGAAATTTTGAATAATTATCATCACTGATCTGTTCCGGCATTCCACAAGAGAGGTTTCGCAGAAAGTAAATCCATTATATGAAAGGTTATTTAAATAGAGCACAAATGAAAGTAGACCTTAAGATACAAATATGTTAGTTCCTCGACATGTATTTTCGTCAAGATCATACAAAGTGCTGATAAGCAATACACTTCGTTATTATGCAAACTAATTTCAATAAATTCCGGTTACAATTGCAGCTGCCGAGAAAATCTCGAGTACTTTAACAGGATGAGCATTTTTATTTTAATGCAATTTGTTATAAGAAGATATTCAAAGATTTAATATACCTATTATTCTTACTTTCGATGTGTATTAATCACTTTATCTGGGCTCCACGGTAAGTACGTCGGTTAAATAGCTTTTTCTTGCCTATATGATTAATGCATGAGGTTGGGTTCGTGTCGCACTGGACACTCTTTTAATGGATGTTACAATTTTTTGTTGCATGTTGTTATTATTATTTTCAACGCGACTTATTTTCTTCTGATTTTTCGTATTTGTAATATAAGTTTATTAAAACTACAGTAGAAATTACACGACGTCTAATCCAAGAGGTAATCACAGAGGGTTTGGTCCACCCTGGTCTCCTCGGCGGCAACAAAACAATCAACCCCGACATAATTTCCCTCACCGCAATTTTCAGTCCAATCTAAATAATCATCACAACATAGATGCTCCCGCGCATTTCATGAATAACTATCCTGGCAACGGACCCTCTAACTATAATTATAAGGTAAATTTGATCTATTTGCATATTCATTGTGGAATCTGGTTTTGTAATCTATTTTACTTTTGAAGCAATATAAAGGAAGTGATAGTTCGAACCACTCATCTGTTCATAACCACAATACTTTAAGTTCTTCGACGACCTTTATGATGTCTCCAGTACAACAATCTTTATTTAAGCGAAACAGCGAGACATTTAGTGGAATTGCCTCGCCTAATTTGGTATCTATTCCAGAAGCCTCAAAGATAAGATATCTTGATGCTCTCTCAGTTCAAATTTGGCAATTATTTATAGAAAAGCGCCAAACTCCTGCCACGTACGCCAAGAAAGCACATTTTAAAAATGCTTTGCATATGATTGTTTCTTCCGTTTTCGAAAGTAAGCACTTTTTCGATTTTTAACTCCATATCCTGCCTCGCTTTATATTTTTTGCCTTTTCAGATTCAAAAATTTACCTAGTGGGATCCTCATTAAATGGATTTGGTTCAGATAGCAGCGATGCAGATATGTGTCTTGTTGTTTCCTCCAAGGAATTGCAGGGAAAACGTGACGCTTCTGCCATTCTTCAGCATCTTATGACTCCTCTTCGCAAATGCAGTGGGTTTTCCTTTTTTCAATTATTATTTGTTTTTAGTGAGTGTTGTTGTGGAGAATCTTTTGGTTGTGAGTTCGAGCCTTTAACTGGCTGCTAGTTTACGATATTTCATCACTTATTGGAATATTACCGCTTTTAAATGTTCTTTCTAGTGTCTTTAATTGTTTTCTTACTTGCTGTACTTATCGGTCACTATTAAGCCCATTTTAATCAAAAAATTGTTAGAGGGTGCATAACTACTCTGTTTAGTCAAATTACATTCTTATTAGTACATCCGCCCATGAGTTTGAACTGGTGTCTGTGACATTTAGAGATCTCTTTATTCGGTTGGGGTGTAGTGGATCTGGTCTCAGATAGGTTTTACATAGGCTCATGAAATGATCACCAAAATCTACAAATTCTCTCCTTACACAGTTGCACTTAATTGGACCGACCGCCTTTTTATCAATTGTTGATCTCATAGAGTTATTGCTAACTATATTGAAACGTTACTATAATCTGTATCAAAGCAATCCCGAATATACTATTAAAATTCCACAGTAAAAGCATCCTATTGCTCACTTGGTATTAAATTCGCATTTCCGATAAACAATTTTATAATATATCTATTGTTATATTGTTTCAATTTTCCTTCTTGGATTTGTTGTCACTTATTTTTGAAGGTTTTATCAAACAATGCAACCTCATTCAAGCCAAGGTGCCAATTCTCAAATTTATTGATAATCTCTCCGGCATTGAATGCGATCTGAATGTAAATAATGTTATCGGAGTCTACAATACGCATCTACTTGCTATGTATTCTCGAGGTACGATCAAACTTCTTTTAAACGGTTGAAATCATTACCTTCCATTTATAGTTGATTGGAGGCTACGACCCTTAGGCCTATTTGTTAAGCACTGGGCGCAGAAGATGGATATTCATGATGGCAGTCGTGGACGCCTTTCTACTTATCCTCTTATGTTAATGCTCATCCAATTCCTTCAGTGTGGCTCTAATCCTCCTGTTTTACCTAATCTCCACGAACGATTTCCGGTTAGTTTCTATTGATTATGTGTAATTAATTTGTTCATTTTATTAGATACATCTTTTTCTCCTCTTAATAGAAAATCTTCAACTATGACCGGCCCTTGAAAGAGGTTGATATGCGTTTGCAGCTCCCATGGGCTGAATTGGCCAGTGCAAACACTTCTACGCTGAGTGAACTCTTTTTTGGATTTATTAGTTACTACAATCATTTTGATTTTGGAAATTGGGCCATCTCGGTGAGGTACGGCCATCCCATCCCAATTGATGTGGCTATTAGAAACCTTCCTCCTTACGAAAGGGCCAATACTTCTGCGTCTTATAAAATTTTTGTTGAAGGTAAATGTCTTATAATTTTCACCCCGGGTCTTTAAAAACTTGCAAAAAACCAGCCAATTTCAATTCTGACTTCTTTAGAGCCTTTTTGCCAATCAAATGCTGCACGTTCGCTGTATGATGAAACAATGCTTGCTCAGATTCAACGTGTCTTCGCGCGAACATTTAGAGTTCTTCAATATCAAAAAGCTCCGCTGCATTCCCTGTGGACCTGAATTTAACAAACCTCGCCGTCCATTTCAGTTTGCCCTCCACCTCTAATATTGAACTACCTATGTTTATAATAGTCATGTTATGTTGTATTGTTGATGGGGCATGTAAGCCAGTTGGGAACGTTTATACTGAGACGTGTATTGCTGCAGTAATTATGCGTATGCATGGAGGACGTTTTTATTTTTTGAAGATTGCTTCCACTTGCAACTTGTTCTTTTTTCTTCAAACTATTTTTTAACAGACTGATAAAATAGTCTTAAATATTAGAAGTGAAATCTGAACCAAGGTTCAGTTGATTTGGAATCAGGTAACGATGTTTTTTTGTTTGAGAGACTATTTTTTACTTAAATTAACAATTCCTTAAGGAATTGTTTGAATGTTCAAGCGATGTTGTTTTATTGGAACAACGCACATGTACTATTGAACTGAACATTAAGACCGGCAATACTTTATTTCGAAAAATATAAGGCAACAATAATGTTCGGCATGGCTATTCAAATTATTGCCTATTTGGTTCTTTTGCGATGTATGCTCGAAGATTTACCGTCTACACTCAGGGTTGCAGAAAATTAATATTAGAGAATGAATAACCTCGCTAATCATCTTTCATTTACTTTCATAAATTTGCGTGGGTAAACTGTGGCTTGGAAAGAATTATGCGATTCCTCCAGTTTCTTTTTTGAAGGGACAAATTTATTTCATATCTAAGAAGAAAAAGTGGGAAAAACGGTGACTGTGGCTCGGCATTTCGTTTGGGCCATTAGCTTATCTGCGCCTATAATTAAATCTATCCCATCCTATTTCTTTTAGAATAATTTCTTGATAAAAATTTGATGAAAGTATATTTGTCACCTTGTTGGGTGTTTCCAGTAGTGATGAAGAACAAGAATCTATCGTCTGTTCCTCCACCGCAACTGCAGAAAATAATAAAAGGCTGGTCATTTTGGAACATTTGGACTTTGAAGGTTTAAGGAATTCGAGGGCATGAAGCAAGATCCCTCTATCATACAATGATGGGAACGACGCATTGATCTGTTGTAGCACTTCGATAGATAGAGGTTTCCATTTTTGGGGTTTTCACTTTGGAAAATCCTGAAACCTGGCATAGTGTTATACCAGAGGAATTAGTTAGAAGACGAGTAGAGATTTGCAAATCGAACGTGACAGTGGACGCATTTGCGGGAGCCGGTGGAAGCGCCGCACAATTAACTTAATTTTACTGATTTTTTAGTTATTGGAAAAGATACCAGTTTGGATCGATTGACTACTATTCTACAGCCTAGTACTCGAGTTTGTGGTGTTGAGGCTGGCGTGGATTATGTTTGCGTTGATGTCACCGGGGTCTTGCGGGTTCTACGAACTGAATCGACACCGGCAGTCGCTACTGTACTTATGTCACACCCATGGGGTGGACCTGGTTGCATGAAAAGTAGCCGACTTCCCTCTGGTTCCTCACGGTGGAACAAGCGTCGTAGGCGTGAGACGATGTTAGAAGAAATGAACAATCCCTGCGCACAAATCTTTGATGTTGATAAGCTCATTCCAGAATTAGAAGTTGTCGTTGGTGCAGCGAAAGACTTATTTTTGAATCGATCGTCTCCCAGTGTGGGCATATACCTTCCACGAAATTGATCTCTTGGGCAGCTTCTCAAGTTAGGATGGAATGGGAGAGAAATCGGAAGACTCTACAAGTGAACATGAGGTTGAACTGGAGAATTATTGGTTAAGGGGAAGAAGAATGAGGCCTATGTGTTTAAAGTGGTGAGTCTGAAGTTCCTGATAAAGTTTAATCTTAGCATAAATGAGATCCATTTTGCATACATCTATTAATAAGAGTTTATTTGCTGAATTGAATGACCGCGCTTCCATCCTATTTCTCCTATGCGTTGCATTTTAAATCTATCCAATTCACGATAAAAAATACTGCGTATGGCAAATTGAAAACATGGGAGTTTTCGAGGTTGCCTAATTAAAGTGTGCCACGATTTGCGCAATTCCGTTCTAATATGGTTTATAATAGGAGGAAGCAAAATGTGGAATAGTTGGTTTGAGGAGAAAGATTGTCATGTGTATTAAGTGAAAGCATTACTCGAAAGCATTAATTGAAAGCAGTATTCACTTATATATTAGTGTGGAAAGAGTGGATGTGGCGACATTCGAAGGTCGTTGAGCAGTGGATTGAAGTGTTGACCATGCCACTTTGGATAATTTGTAATTTCTAACGGCTAGGAGTAGAAGTGAACAGTGTTCGAGTTTGTGCGAGAAATCAGTCAAATAGAGATATGAAGAATCTCATCATTGAAATTGAACTCCATTCAAGAAAATAGACAAACTGATGACTAATGAGGTATTTTTGATAGAGAAAACTCACCGTAGCCATCAGAGATTAACTACGATTAATCCTAGCTTTGACTTAACTCGTTTTTTACAATTTAAAATTTGCATGAAGGTTCTAACGACTGCTGAGTTATTACCTATTAACAAAGCCGCATTGGCAAATGTGCAATCAAACATGATTTAGAAGCAGTAATGGAAAGGTGGCCCCGAGAAGAATCTTTTGTAAATGATTCCAACTGAGATATGTCTGTACTAAGTTCTATAATTGTGTTGGAGCTCGACTTATGACATATTTGGGCAACATATAACCTATGTATAGTGAATGTGATACATTCGCAATGTCAGGGCAAGTTGAAAGCCTTTTCAAACTGGATTAGGTGGATTATATTAGTCAGACTACCAGGAGATAAAGCAAGGCTAGTATTCCGGAGTAAAATCCTGCAAGCAAAGAGTTGGTTCTTGATTAACTGCTAGCACGCTCACTTATTGCCAATATGGCATTTGGTGAGAAGTGAATTGATAGGAGAGTGGATGTCAAACAGAGGCGAAAGTGGGGAGTTGAACTTGTATTCTCATCCTATAACAAGGCAGTCACGGTGCCAGATATGAATAAGCCAATGTTGTATTATCTGACTGCAGTGAGCGTGTAGTTGGTAGTAGAGGAGAGTTGGTCATATTATATGGAAGTCGTTTCCAATGTACCACGGTGGGGGTGGTGGTGGTGGTGGTGGGGGAGGGGAGAGGGGTGGGTGGTTAAGTACAGTTTAGAATGCACTGAAGGTGGGTGGGTGATAGAAGTAGTAGGAAGCACTTATTACTTCATTAGACACATAATGCATAGATTTCAATGAGGACTCTATGAAGTGTTTATGAACTCACATTGTCGATATTGTCAATATTTCATTCCACATAGGATTCATGAAGTGGAGTAGACTGACTGGTTAGCCAGCCAATTCTGCCCAGAGCCCTCGTTTGCCGCCAGTCTCTTCACCTGCTCTTGTTGCAAGGACTTGTTTTAGAAATGCCGGCGTGGATGCAGGAGGCTGACGTTACCACCCAGGACCGCGTGGAGATGAGGGTTGGAGTTTCCTGGGTAGGGAGGCGTAGACGCTGCCCAGGTGAAGAACTTGGGCACGCACTTGAAGCACGCTCGTGCCTACTCGTACCTCCACCCCCCACACACAGCAACCGCCAGCCAGTCTCTTGTTGCTGCGATCTTATAGCCTCTAAACTTCCGTGACACCCACCCCATGCTTCTGGCTAAGTTAGCCCAAAAGAAGGCGCTTAGTGGCCTCTATTCTCGTCTCTTTTCTTTTAAGTCCATCCTAATCGCGGTGTCTTTCATATTACCAAAGTATAGGCGACAATAAGGCTACCTAAAATTGGGTCAGCAGGACAAGTGTATGCTATTTCAGAGGGAAGTTGGCTTGCGAGGGGCTAGAGGAGGAGCATAAGCGTATTGCAGGAATGTTTCCCTGTGATAAAAAATAGAGAAATTCAAGCGGAAGGGGAGTGGAGTGGAGGGGAGGGGAGGGGAGGGAGTAGGGGGGAATCATATAATCGTAATGCTTAGGCTATGGGGAAGATACGGGGGGGGATATGCGTGAGAATGAAATTGATAACTAGAAGAGGGTGGGAGAGTGGGAGGTCCAGCACTGTATTTCCCACAATGTCTGGTAAATCACCAGCCAAAAAGATGGCAAAAATGAGGTATAAGTAGTACCTGTGAAAATGTGTTGGCGTGCCTTTGATGAAACTTGCTCTCAACTATGAGGATTTGAAATCCGATTCTCTAGTGTCCTCTAGTATGTGGATGAAATGGAAGGAGAAGTTAGAGATAGCATGAAATGACTAAAAATGGATAAAGAACAGATATGAAATAAAGGATTTTTTGTCTTTTCTTTTTTATAGTTCTTCGTATTTTCATCTTTTGTCAATTTTTTTGTCATTTTCTGGAATGAAGGGAAGGAGGAGACGGGAGGGAAAAGCAGCCAAGAAGAGACCGAAAGACAAGATATGTCGTTGAAGGTCACTTGGCTTTGAGCGGGCCTTTCAGTCGCAGACGTTTCTGCTTGGAAATTGTATCACCCACCTCATTGCCTTTACACCCTTTCTCCAACTTACCTACCATTTCATTCATTATAAGGAGGATTAGTCTTAGAGACTTTCCAAATTCCTCGTGTGCTTGTTCAAGCCTCCTCTGGGAGATTCTGCTCTCTTCCATCAGGTCCTCGAGAAACGTTGGAGAGACTGCAAAAGTCTCCCCACAGAACTCTTCAAAGGACATCAGCTTCTCCCCTTGTATGTGGTCGGCATCTCCGGAAGCTGCCGCATCTTTACCTTCTTCTCTATGAAAGGTGTCTGGGTGTTCACATTCCTCTCCTACTTCTCTCACGCTACTGTCCTCCTCTACCTCCTCCTCCTCCTCTTCTTCTTCTTCTTCTTCTATTGTACTCAACTGGTCTTCTCGAAACTTCTTAAATCGCGTTTCTAACTTTTCTTGCTCTTTCCTCTCCCTCCTCCTCTGTTTTGCCTCCTCGTACTCCTCACACAGCCTTTCGAGCATTAGAAATTCCCTCAGGCTAGAGAAGCACTCGCTGTCATCATCTTCTCCACTTGCAATCTCCTCATTTTCCACCTTCCTCTCCTCTGCTTCCACACTCCTATTCTTCTCCTCCATTCTATTCTTCTTCTCTACCCCTACATCCTTCTCACACAGCCTTTCAAGCGTCATCATCAGAAATCTAGTCAAACTGGATGAGCGCTCGCTATTTTCACTTTCATCTACTCTACTCTCAATCTCCTCTTCTACTTTCTTCTGCACTGCCTTCTCACTCGCATTTTCCTGCTCTATTCTGCTCTTTATCTGCTCCAATTCCTCATACTCCTCACACAGCCTTTCGAGCATTAGAAATTCTCTCAAGCTAGAGGAGCATTCGCTATCTTCATCTCCATCTTCATCTTCTCTACTCTCAATCTCTGCTTCTACCTTCTTCTTCTCCTTCTTCTTCTTCTCCTCTTCCTCCTCTGCATTCCCACTCGTATTCACTTGTTCCATTCTACTCGTCTTTTCCCCTATCACTTCACTCTTTTCACACTGGCTTTTTAGAGATATCTCCGTGATATCTCTAATCTCACCTTCTTCCATCGGATCGTCTCTGTTCATAGACGGGTCTTTTCTGACTCGCCTACGTCGAGCGAAACGACAGAAATGATGCGCGGTTGATACACAGTTGCCCATTGCAAGAAGTTAGCGAAAGTGAAAATTTGCAGCAGTTTTTGTGTTTACAGCGAAAGAATCGATGGCAATATCGATCATCAATTAGGACAATTTACTCGCGCTCACACGCATGCGCGCACGCGCGCGCGTTAATTAGCCCGTACTAATAGCATATCACTGCCAATAACTGAAATTGTCGAAAAATAGATCTTATTCCATTTATTATTCTCCTTCTTTTTATTATAGTTATGACTATGATTGTTACTTGAATAATACTTCCCCCCATCCGCCTGTCTACCTCATTCATAGGTAGAATTTGTTCATTTTGCTGTATGAGTATATTTTACTTACGAAATGGAAGTAATTGAGGATTTATCAGGGGCTAGTGAGTATAATGCATTGTAGAGGTATGGTTGAAATAGAGACTAATCCTGGGGAAGGGATGCGTATGCCGGTGCATACCTAGGTGATTCTTTCAAAAGAGCTTTGCTTATTAAAGATAGCACTCTGATATGTGACATTGGAACCATCATTGCCTGCCATTTCAAAAGTAGGTACCGCCCTGCCGGGGTTGCTCTTACATGTGGAAAAATACCTTGACTGGTTGACCGTCCATCAATTCCCAGTGTGCAGGTAGCTCGGACTAAGAACGCTTCGACAGGCGACACTCTTCTGATTTGGACATTGAAGGCTCTAAAGCGGGATGCCTCCGACTAAACATTGCTCCAATGACCACATTCTGTGAGACGCTTTCTACTCTCCATCTTTTCACTTCTCTCACTCTTCATGGTTTTCAAATGCTCTTCCACATTGCAAATTCGTTCTCATCTTATGTTGTTTAGTAAATAAATAAATGAAGATTATCTCATGAAATATTCTATTGTTCAGTAGGAAGGATATGAAATTTCGTAGACTGGTAGCATTTTTGACAAGCGCTCTGAAGAACCTCCATTTTTCCTTCTGCCTTAGCCCAGCATAATTGAGACCTAAGACGTGTGAGAACAGGATTCATGGGATTAGTGGATGGATGCGTGGAATACCTATTCACCTTGTGAGTGTGGTGATTATTTGGTTGTCATTATCGGGCCGTTCACAGGCAGACTAGTCGTTTTGTGTGTTTGGGGTTTGTGGAGGATAATGCATAAATAGGCATTTTGCTAAAGATGGGAATGTTGTGTGTGTAATTTGGAATGCACCGAGATTGGAGGATGGGAGTTGTAGGTATTTCTTATTACCTTAAAAGTCGCGTAGTGAATAAATTTAAATTAGCACTCTATGCACTAACATTTCGAAAGCGCGTGTCTAGTTATTCAATGATTGAGAATTCCGTGCAAGAGAGATGAAATCTACTGATTTCACTTGGGTGTGTCCAACATATTAGATTTCTGACACGAGAAACTGAAGACATTTTCCAGAGACTTGCGCTGGAAGAACTCCATGTACAACATCTGAACTGATGTCTGCAAATTGGAATCAGCAACACTTACTAATCAATGGTTTGGGCGTTAAGCATTTCAGACTGGCAATTCAACATCGATTTCAGTCAGTGCTTATACCGCAGCTTATACCGAGTATGCTGTGAAACAATTGTGATAAATAAAACACCACAGTAGTTGCAAGATGAACCCATAAGACAAATGGACAGCAAATGCTACGATAACGACTTCACCAACCAGTACTTGAAATAGATTCTTGTTGAAATTAAGTTTTCCTTAATTTAAGGAGAACAAAAAAGTGTTGAATGGAGAAATGAGCCATTATTATTCCTTGAAAGATAGGGAACGTAGGTTTGGCTTGGCAAAATCTTACTTTCGATACAAGAGAATTCGATTTTTTCTAATCGAGTTCAAGTTTTATCCTTGAAGTCACCATGAGAGCAACATTTTGAGATTCTTTCCAATTCCACCTGTTTTGAAAATAATAAGAGAAAGAAAACAAATTAAAACGAAAATGAAAGTGTTCAACATGAACCCTTGTGAAAATTCGATGTGCACGTATTGTCGCAATAATTGCAATGTTGCTCACCCAATAATAAACCGAGTAAGTTGATAGCAGCTTCTCATTTAGGAAGGAAACAGGGCGGAGAAGGAGAATTTTGAGGGAAAATACGGTTGTGGATTGGGGCAATATGACTAAGCGTATCACGAAATGTAGAAAAGCCCTTTTCGCAGATATCACATTCATGTACTAAACCTGCAAACAACGAAAAATAACAATTCAATTACCTATAATATCTGCCTAACCCTACTGTAAAAAAGTGATAAATAAATTCACTGATTAACTCATAAATGACTACCTCCCTGGTGCTGTGCTAAGAGTACAAATGAATAAGGACTTAATGGAATGTAACATGTGAGTATGTAAAAAAGTGGAAACTTTAAGAGCGTACTACTCACCCTCAAACTACACTCATATCTCATCACTCATTCTACATAATTCGTTTAGGGAGCATTAAAAACCCCACTCACATTCGATAAATCCCATCGTCGATGCAGAGATCTTTACACATTCTTTGCTCTTTCAACTCCTTTACGCTGTTTTATTAAACAATACAATTCAAAATCTGCCCGACTATAAAATGATTCTTCCGATTTAAGCGTTAAGCGAAACGTTTGTTGCAAAATTCGCAAACTACTTTCTTGATCCCTTAGGTCAAAGGAACTAATAGGCGATTTTTGGAATGCAACAAAGAGAGGAAGAAAAACTTCTAAAACATCTCGGAAATGACCAATTTTAAGGCGGAATACATCTCAAAGATTCATAAAAGTAAGCCTTTCCTTTAACTAAAAATGAAGCGCAGTTCATGCTGATCAAAATTTGCCATCTCTGTATTTAGGTAACTGGGGTGAGTAACGAACTTAATAGATCAACTTCAGGCAATAGAAACCCAAACCTCGTTTCAAAGAACGGACTGAAAAATGAACACATTTCCCCAATTCTATCTTAGACTTAAGCTTCATCTACTAACACAGAACCAAGATTAGAAATTTGATTATTCACTTCGAATGGGTTTCGTCGTATGGCAAGAAGACTTGATGAATTCAATTCAAAATCCGATTGTAGAAGTAAGCGTAAACCCCTATTTAGTTTTACTGAACATAGTAAGCGGTGCCAATACTCCCCTTTTAGAGCTACAGAGCCTTTGTTGGTTGGTTGGTATATTCTAGTGGGATTTCATCCACTTTGAATGCTTATCTCTACTCACCCACCTCTCAATGATAACTTCTTTTCAAATATAATTCCATCCTCCAGTTGAAATAATAATTGACATCTATTACTTGACACTAAACACTTACAGCTTAAGAAATTTAGAGTGCATTAATTACTCAATTACTTCGCTAGTTAAGACCAAACACGACGAATCTGAACTTCACGTATACTGCAATGGCCTCTTTGCCAAAGTGGTTAGCAGGAAAATTTTACCGGGAACACTTTAATCATTATTTTCCATCAGCACGATCTTTCTAATCTGTGAAATTAATCAATAGGACCTTAAGCGTTGTCCTCACGATCTCTCAGATGACCATTCAGGCTACTTTGTGGCGTTATTTTCGCTGTTGGAAATTTCGATCCTTCCAACGAATGTCCTGACTCCAACGTTGACAGCAGACTTTGTGAAATTCAGACGAGTTTCATAACCAGATAATCTGACTATTTTCTTTTAAAACTTCTAATTGTTTCTGTGTTTAGTCTTATAAACACCAGTACTTAGGTCGCTGCACAAACCTAGGGTACAGGAGGAGATTGGCCTCTTATGAATCTCATATTAGCGTATATTCAGAGGGCCTTAATAAGAAAAGTGATTATTATGCTATGACGAGCGAGATAAATGAAAAGAAGTTCAGGTCTTATCAGTCAGATTATTCAAATAGTCGAACAGTTTCAAGTTCATTTCGTTGAAGCTTAGTAGAACCGATGATGGCTAGCTGTAACCTCTTTTCATAATTACCTATTTACAAAGCCCCAAACTATCTTAGTTGTATATAAACTTGTTTAAAAGACGTGAATAAAAGAAGAACACACTTATTTAAGTTCAATTTAATATATTCATGCAAATAACGTAATACGCCCTCCATGTAGATGCGTCATGGGCAAACAAACCATAATGGCCATTGTCACAAGGGTAATTTGTACACACAACTAACATTCTAAACCTTAGCATTTCAGCAGGCTGCTTTATTAATTACCATTTATTTAGAATTATTAGACGCAAATTATGAACATAACGAAGAAATGAGATCAACTGAAGAACACATTGCGAATACCACTGCTTCGCAAGTAACCCCCGCTTCCATGCATTCATTCATTTCCTCGTTGATTCGAAGTGAACGTCTAATCAATCTGTAATAAGAAGGACATGCACTTCATTATCCAATAACATTAACGAGACCTCGCTTCATTAAACTTGCAGACCCCAATGATTTCTACTGTAAGGAGTGCGATAGGTCTCTTCGCAATAATAATTTACTACTTAAACGCATTCCTCCGGAAAGGCAAAAAAGGATGAATAAGTAGATAGGTCACAAATGAGAAGAACCCACAATTGTTAGCAATTGGAGGATGTGATAGAAGTGAAGTATTACCACTGTCGGAGCATCATTTGGGGGATCTCCACAGGTCATTCATTAGCTTCAGATATATCTACAGAATAAACACGAAAAGTAATTGAATAAATTATCCTTGTCCCGATTCGAGAAACTGGACAAAAATTATCGATATTTCCAAGTACCATTGTTTTGCACTGGATCAGCATCAGTTGGAGTTCGTTCATTTACCTCCGATGTTTCTATGGAAAAAGTGCAATTTCACAAATCAAAAATTTTACCAATTAAAATTAGATAATTGTGAAATCCTACCATTGATTTCTGTAGGGACAGCACCACTTGTAATGATCACAATTTGGCCATTTCTATCAGAGGGCTCTACATCACAAAATGAGAGATAACTCGACGATTATCAAGCTGCTAGTGGTATAAGAGACTCACCGTCATCAAGGTCGACAACATGCGCGGGGCCGTTCTCATGAGCAGCCATTTTGGTTGACTTTCTGCGCCCTTTTCGAGGAGTGCGCCAGTGATGTGCTCGCCCAATGTGGATCAAGAGACCATGTTCACTATGAAAAGATTTGTCACAACCATCACATGTGTAGGTACTGATGTCTAAATGCAAAAGGCATGTCCACTCAAATCCAATATGTTGAATAGATTGCATATGTAGAAATAAGTGGTTACCAATCTCAACCGCTTCAGAGCCATTTTCAATTTGAACTTTTGGATCACTAATCCTTTCCGCTGCATCACCACTTTCAGCTACATTTGGAAAAAATACGTCAAAAACGAATGGCAAACGCATCTGAGCAAAAGCCCAAAACTAACCGCTTTTGTGATATCTACCAGCATGAATTAGAAATCCATGGTAGGTGTCGAATGTTTTGTTGCAATCCTCGCAGACAAAGAGACCAGAATCTAAAGTGTTAAATAAAAAAAGATTGAAGTTATGATGTCTAAACAATTTTATGGCATCGGAAATCAAAAGTTCAAGAGCTTCCAATACTTTATGGGGACGGTAGACGGATGCTTATCAAAAATAGCGCTTTCCAACGATCAGCTTAGGCAGTGGCATCAAGAAGCTTCTCTAGTGCAAGATTTCAATTCCAACACCCTTTACACTAGTAAGACTTAACCAGGACGGTTAGGTTCTTCGCCCATGTGGTGTGCGACGATGGACATCGGCCCCACCATCACTGACGTAGAAGATGTGCTCTTTCACCACTATACTACTAAAATCAGCAAGTCTACTGACTAGGCCATAGTAGGGATAATATAGATCAGATCCAGGTTAAAAACTTGTGAATTATCTACCAGGTCGGTCAGTCAATGTATGAATAATCAGGCTTAACATTAATGAGATCTCTGAAAAGTGGCTTATTAACTTACAGTCAAATGTTTCTCGGCAAATATTCCAAAGAAAAATTGAAATTATGAAAAAATTTCGTTTTTGTTCCAAAATAAGGCAACTCGGAATTAAAAACCTTATCAATTTTAACAAAAGAAAGCAGGAAATAACAAATAAATAGGCTTCAAAACAGGAAGTATTAGTAAAGTTCGATAGACATTAAAGATAGTAGTAAATAGGCTGTCAAAGTTAAAGCTGACAGGAATTTTAAATGCATTTTAATGAAATAAGTAATGCCATTTTTGAATGAGGAAAACATTATACCTTCAGCCTGGATTTCACCATCGCTTGCATCATTTGACTCGGGCTTTTCGAGATGTTCAGCTGACTTTGGAATCGCTTCTGAAAAGTAGGAAACTTGGTTAAACAATTATATTTTAAATTCAAACTATCTTAATATTCTATATAGATAAAAATTTGACATCTTTGTATTCAGATAACTGGGGTGAGTAAAGAACTTAATAGATCAATTTCAGGCAATAGAAACCCAAACCTAGTTTCAAAAGCGAATGGAGAAAATGAACAGATCTTTTTCTATTTCTGTCATATTTATAAGCTTCGTCTGCTAACACAGAACCAAAATTAGAAATTCGAGTGTTTACTTAAAATGGGTGTTGTTGTACGTCAAATAGCCTCGATAAATGAGGACTGACTACTCATACCACTGGATATGCACTGATGACCTTAAACTTTGCAGACATGCACAATGACCACCGTGTCACCGATTCGCGTATTTCCACATAGAAATTGGGTTAAAGGTGTGATGCGAAACCAACAAGAGCAGCATTTCTTAATTGACCTCAATGCCAGTAAGACGACGACTTACGCTTATGATTTCGGCCTTTGTGTATAAGAAGTCCGTGATAAGTGGGGTAGGACTTGTCGCATTCATCACATGCATGAAGCACGTAGTCTAGAGTAAAAGCACAAACGAAAAACACAAAATAAATGAACACAACGCCTCACCAAAGAATTTTGGCATAAGAGCAGGAGATTTACCATCATAATCATAATCGGCATAACTTCTCCGGCTAACTCTTCTCCTTTTCCCTTGGCCATTCGTAGATTGTATTTCTGAAAAATTGAAACGGATTCCAAAAAATTGCCTACAATACAGAATTATGCCTGTGGCACTCTCTCAGTAAGTTCTAGCAAAAAACCTATACGTTCACGCAAAAGACAATTCAGACATAGAATTTAGCCCTAATTGTAAGTCCCAGCACCGTCAAATACGTGAGGTGAGTAAAAGCAGACCGACCTTCCACGCAAAAATACTAATACAGCTGAGCTAAAGAAAACTCAAAATAACTACACGAATAGACAGAATATTTCCAAATTCCACTTTCTACAATTCCAGAGGTTTCAGTTGACGGTAAACTTACCACTTAAATCAAAATCAGCATAACTTCCGCGGCTTACTCTTCTTTTCCCTCGACTGGCAGCAGGTTGGGTTTCTAGAAATTGGAGTAAATTGTTTGATCATAAACGAGGGCATACAAATTACAGAATAAGCAAATAAGGTCGGCATTAGGAAGTAATCAAGTAAAACTTTTGCAAAAGGAATGAGGAGAGATTGGCAAACGTACCTTCACTTTCCTTGACTACTTGTTTACCGTCACTTATTTGAACGGATTTTCTTTTCACTCTTCCGTCACCTTCGCCAGCGGGTTTATCTAAACACAGAATTGCATCATGAGATAACTTTTGGGAAATTGCAATAGACGCTCGTAATTACGAGTCAAGCAATGCATGTCCAAGGTAAAAAAGAAAACAGATAACTTTCTAACGGAGAGATTCAAAATCAAATGAAAGCACTACTTAACCGAAATCAAATACAGCGCTGTTGTCTGTCACTAAAAAATAACAAGAGAAACATTACCAAAGTCATTTCTAATTAAAAATGTTACAAAAAGAACTTGGGCTACGCGAAATAAATAAAGACACAGATTCAAAAAAAACAACTTCCATTCAGAAAAGTCGCTACAAAGAATTTGCCAAAAGTGCTTCTTATTTCCAATAGATATAAACACAATCGTATGGATTTAGTGTCTTTGGAGATCACTCTAGCCAAAGGCGCATTATAATTACACATTCGCACTCTGCTCTTCAAATGGTTCTGCGAATCTACACAGTTAGACAACCCCTTTCGCGAAACACACAATTGATATTTACAATCTAATTACACCTCGCACAGCTCATTTAGTTAATTACCAAATTCGTATATTGTGGTTACTACTTCCATCACGCCACCTACAGCTCAAGCGAAATCTCTCTCTAAAAATCAATACGTATTATAGTGAATTTTTGGCTTGAAACTCAATCAGAAGTTTGCCATTAACATACGCTTCGATATTTTCCCGCCTTCTACATTTTCTGCGCGATCCTTTCTTCGCAAAGACAATCATAGAGTCAAATCGATCCCTGGGTCAACTATCCAAGATGACTCAAGCCACAGAAGTTGCATTTTAAATATAAAGGCTTTTCAGATAGAACATGGAGCAACTTTGAATGATCACAATAAAATCGAAAAGTTAACTCTAGAAAAGGTCAATTTTCTCCTGCCAACTTTAAGTTTTTCATTTATTTTCTCGCATTACCTTGCACGTGCATCATATATCTAGACATTACATCCATCTTATAGCGGTGCAGTTGGGGAAATCGGAAAGAGTGCTACTTTAGTGGCAAAATCTCCACCTCCTATAGATGTAGCACTTTGCTTTAGACAGCACAGTGACCTTGCCTTTTCCATTTAGCTATTTAATTACCAATAGCAATAGTACGCATTACTAAGAAGTATAAAAGTGAAAATTATGCGCCTACTCACCCTTCGCTGGAATCTCTGCAACCCTATTACGAATTGATTTGACTTTGCCATCATCGTCTGTAGGGGGCTCTAGAAAGGAGGAGAGGAGCAGCTTCAAAACTCAAAGTCGATTGTCAATTATCTCACTGTTATATAGTTGCTCTGGTCCGCAGATAACTCATTGAATTCTATGAGATCATGGCTGACAATATACACACAGCCAGATACGAGATATTATCCCGAAATAACATTGAAGGTATCGTGTCAATTGACCCACCCTTTGGCTTCCATCCTATTTGCCTAGTTCTACATAGATTTACTCTTCCTAAATAAGCAGTGAGATGATCGAATTTCCCCCATTCTCAGTCATCTCCTTGATCAATTCCATCCTCTCTCTCACATCCTTCAGGTTTGGACAGGTACATTGAACCAACCAATGATGGCAGCCACAAGTGATATGGCAGAAATCCTCCCAAAATAATATTGGCATGGCTACTCAATCAAACATGACGCCAAGTGCTGACCAATGTTAATGTTAACTTACTCCATCGCGTCCAGTCTGTCCACTTAGGAATGCATTTTAAAGTTCTACTCACTGAAGAATGTCAATGAAATCAAAACTCAATTCTAAATACTTAAACGATCAGTACCAGACACACTGCATCAAGGCAGATTAGGAACGTTGCCAGACACCCTACCTCCTGCTCCTCCTCCTCGACTCCTTCCGTTTAGCCCAAAAGCGCTTTCTTCCCCAATACACCCACAAATTTGCTCTTCTTCTCTGCACGCCATTAAAATTCCATGCAACAAACACTGGGAATAAAGTCAGTGAGTGCAACTGCCTACTTTTACGTATCCCGCCATCGTGGTGAATAAAAAGGAGACAATAGAAGATAGAGCCTGAAAGGAAATATCTCAGCCACTTGCTCTTCCAAAAGTTCAAAGTTAAGATCAGCGTTTCAGTGTTAGAAATAAATTACAGAGAATATTTCTCCACAAAATTCAGGACCTAGAGTGTATGCTTCTGCTAATACAATGCCAACACCACACATTAATTAAATAGTTAAAGCCTTTGAGCATGGCCCTTAACTCTTCCTAGAATTTTGCTCAAGATAACTAAACCATATGAATGCCATCTAAAGTTATTACCTGGGTGATACAGATTGGCGTGTGCTATGAATTCAATGAACGTATCAAACGACTTTGAACAATCGTCGCAGGAAAAAAGCCCACTTTCTAAAAGGAACAAGTAGCAAAAAGAATTGTTAACCATAATAGAACTCAATATACATAATTTTGTTTATTATTTCAATAGACAAACCTCTAAAATCGTTTTTTTCGCTATTCATAGGATTCGGTGGACAAGTTAGTCTTCGTCTACGAGTACTCGTCGTGGTATCTGGATAGGGAAAAAAATAAAGATGAGTTTATCGAAGTGCCATATCATTCATGTTTAGTGAGCGATGACAATTAGACTCTATGTAAATAACAGCTCTCTGTTACATCAAGATCCTTCTACTCTCCCAACCTTTGGGGGTAAAAATAGACTGCCATGGCAGACCGCACATCATAACTAAACGACCAGTTAATAAGCGGGAAAATAAACACGAACTTGATAAAATTTCCAAACGTGGACAACCCAACCTAAATATCGAAGGAAGCAAGATTCTTCTTTTCCCGCCTTCTCTATCATTCATTGGACATTTTAGCTGATTTCAGCTGTTTTCCAATAGCTTTTACAAAATTTTTAAATTGGGTGCCTTGTTACGGGCTATAATATAAAAAGTAATGTATTTAACCGCAAAAAACGACATATACCTTCCTAAAAAAAAAGAAATTTTAATATTCACCTTTATGAAAACGTCCATTGTGAATTAGAAGGCCGTGATAAGTGTCGTACTTTTTACCGCACGGTTCACAAGAGAAAGTCCTGTTTGCTAAAATATAAGGTAAAAAATATGATTTGTCTACTTCAAATAAATAACAGATTAGGGCCCTCTTCCATTGAGCTAACATACCGTTATCTGCCTCAGATTTAGTAGATCGTACCACGGTGACGAAATCGTCGTTAACAATTTGTTGTCCCATCTCATGTTCTAGATGAAACAAACAACAAACATTACAATAATTATTCGAAGCATGCTCTACAATCAGAGATTCGAATCACTTTAAGCTCTACTGATTATATACTCAGTCTATGCCTTTAAAGATCCTATTCTAAAACATAAATAAAACTTGTAGCATAATTCCCATTTATTCTCACCAGCATTTTTAACTAGGTTGCCCATTAGCATGTAGTACAACTGAAAGATTTAAAAATTCTCAACTGACCTTTCACAGTGTAATTGACTCAATACACCTGCGTGTATTACTACAGTGAAAAGTATGAACCTCAGCCTCCGGAATGGATAATTTGCAGTAATAAAATTGCACTCTAAAATCGTCCTCTTCATCGATATCGTAATTCGGAACGAAAAATTGAAATCCTACAAGTATAACAGCAGCAGAGATACTGAACTACTAGAAATTCCAAACTTCCCTTCTTCATTCCCTAACTTCTATGTATTTATACATATTTACTTGGCATGCTTCAAATTCTCTAAGCCCACTTGTGAGAATACAAGAAAGTTGAACAATGGATAGTAAGAAGACAATAAGGTATGACTGCACAAGCACTTACTTTTATGGTAGCGGCCATTATGGATAAGGAGTCCATGATTATTGCCAAAAGATCTATCGCACTCCTTACAATAGAAATCATTAGGATCTACAAGTTTAATGAAGTAACGCCTCATTAGAGTTAATACACTAGAAATACTTCTCTTCTAAAAGTGACAATAAACACGACATACCAGACTTGAGTGATTCTCCAACCAATTTATTATTCGAGGAATAAGGGGAATGACTCGTGCGTAGATCATGTGAAATAAGGCCATTAGCTAAAATAGATAGCATATAAGAGTCCATAGTGGAGACGCAAATGTTACCTTAAATGGCAATTATATAATATATAAGATTTATTACCTTGATTTGACGACAGTTCAATATTTACGTTGGTTAGACTAGAACCGGATTGATCACGATCGTTCAAAACTACTAAATCTAAAGACAAATCATAAAAGATGTTCAGATTTTTCCAACAAACGTTAAATTGTGGATAAATGACACTAATTAAGTTTATTTCATCTACAGAGCGACGTAAGAAGAAAAATGCACCTTCGTGTTTTGTATCGACGTGATTTTGGAGACTACTTGAACTCTCAAAAATCTGTCCACATTCACCGCAGGAAAATTCGATTAAGTCTAAGAACAAGCAAAAATATTTCTTTAGAATAAAATGGGTCAAAACTTGGTATACCATTAAGCCCAGAGGGAAAGGGGCAATACCACAAAAGCATTTTAGCACAAAAATCTATTACAAATATTCGCAAAATAGAGAATTGAATTATCAAAGGGCCCAGACAAAATTAATTTTTAAATAAAACCAGAAGCACTGACTCTCACCCATAATCACGGCCTTCGATTCAAATTAAGACTTTACCATACTGAGAAATTTAAATGAAAGGTCATTTATCAAACTATCTGTAGGTAATATGTTGAAATTAGGTATATAGTGCTTTAGATTGACTTTTATATTTTATACAATATATAAAATGTAACTGAAAATATAAAGAAATAATATTTAATGTTGAAGTTATACATTGATAATTTCGAAAGGTATTTAGATGTCGTTGATATTATGACGGAACCAGTTAAGTTCACATAACTATTGCAGAATCTCTCCAGCATGGCAGTAATATTCTTCAGATTCCTATTATTATCATATATCATTTAGTTCAACAGTCAATAATATTTACATCGGTGCAAGTCGTATAATCTCAGAAATTGCGCTATTCATCTAATTTGCTTTATTTGAGCGCATGTAGTTTGTTTGGACTTTACGAAAAACCGAAAATATATATCTGGGAATACGCAAGCAACAGTTTATTCTACTATTCCATTTTAATCAGATTTATGTATTTGAAAAGCCTTCGATGTATGTATGTAAGGTTATATGGACAATAGATTAATTTGAAGGAGTCTAGATACGACTGAAGAGATAAATTAGATTAAGTTAATTTTCATATATACGTTGAATTTGCTGTCAGACCTTAAAGATGGCGTTGACGAAAGTGCACGGACCTTCATTTTTTCTTCGGGAGTATGAAATTGTTATGAAATTGTCCACCAACCTACGTAGATGGATATTGAAAATAACTGTTTTCGTTAAATGAAGTTACTTAGGAATTTGTTGATGCTTAAACCAAATTTTCAGGTACTGATCTTTTATTAGTTTCCAACCCGACGAACAAAGAACGCGATCACGTTTCAACTTGCATAGAGCTGACGCTTGGCCCCTTCCGATTTTTTGCTTATTTTCGCCCATTTTCTCCTTTTCACCATTTATGCATGTGATACAAACTATTTTCTTCCTTAAATAAAAGTGGCTCTTGTTATTCGTGAAATTCGTCTATTCCACGACTAAGCATCTAGTCGCGTTCTTCAGGCTCCTAAAGTAGTTACACATTGATGGGATTGTGTGCTACTTTAAATGCATTTGAGACAATAAAAGACTTGATTTCTCTAAGACTTTTAACCCAACCTAAGATACATTTATTAATAATCAAATTCATATACGCTTGACCCTTATTGATCTGTGTCTATGGGCTAATTTGCAGTCATGGCTGACCCAAATGGATTTGGGAAATTTAATAAAGTTTGATCATTACCATGACATATTTCAAACCCCCTTCCCTCCCCCCCCCCACTCCCCCCCCCAAATCCTTCCCCTCTCCCTGAGTGCACGTGTATTATAGTTACTTACGTGAGTGGGATTTGTTTCTACTTCTCGAATTAACTTATTTTATTTCCTTCTCCGTGTGCCATGCTATGATTAGTTCCAACTATAACACCATTGCTTCCCATTTGAATTCTATTAGCTGTTTGCTAATGCCATATTGGTCGCCTTTTGTTAGAAATCGGTTTTAATTAGTCTAATATCCATTACTTTTGTTTCAAATATTATATTTCTTCTTGTTCCAATGGTAGAGTCTAGACGAGAACACATCGACAACACGACAACATAAATGCGTCTTCGCAGCAAATCGATCCTATTTGTTCATCATCATCTTCCACTGAAAGTACGTGAACTTCACTTTCCTTGTACTGCTTATTTATCGACTTTTTTCTTTGTTCTCAATCCAGGAAATAAACCCTCCGATTGGAAAATATGTGGTAAAGCTTTCTCATCTCATTCACATCACTGGAATTGCATCAATGCTATTTATAAAAGTAATTTTGCTCGTTTAGATTTGTCTAGTCGGTTTTTACTTGAGGATAGTTCCCTGTGTGGTTTTCAGAACGTCCTGTTTTTCCATTTCAGATTTGAGATAAGACCATAAGATTTGTGTGATAAGACCAACAAAGTTCGTCGAGGTTGGTGTCGTTATATCTATGTTATTCACAAATAAGGTAAGTCTGCTTCTTTAACACTCTATGCTAATAGGAAAATGACTCTATTTTATGGCATTTTACAATGTAAAGTCTTCCAATGAGCAGATAGAAGGTAAGACATTTTATGCTTGCCATTTACTTCCCCCCTTGATCGTTCTTTAGCAAGATCATCTTAAAGAGAAGGCAGCATTAAAGGGTAAGAGAATCATAAAGAGTATGAAAGACAGAAAGAAGCACTAAAGAGTAAAGGGTTAGAAGAAGTGACCATTGTGCCACTACTAATAATTAATCTCAGGCACCTTGGGATCTGAAATGAGCATATACTGGCATGCTACTGTGTGACAGGTCATCGCATGAGGTGCGGCCGTTCAACTTCGCGTAGGGATTGAGTGCGAATACACACAGCCAATGGCCAATCAAAAGCCTCTACTCGTTTTGCTTAATCCGCCATGTTGAATGACTAAGCTTCCTTCCTTTTTATACTCCACGCCATCCATGTCTAGAGTAAACGCGTACCCTGGATAAGCCTGTTTCTTTTAAAGCTTTGCAGTAGCTTAGCTACTTCAGTTGGACGCACTAACTAGGAGAATTTGCCATTGAGGTGTCTGAATACAGTCGGGCTTATTTAGCTAGCTAATCCGCTACACTCACTTTCCCTTCCAAGCTTATAAAAGATTGATCATCACAAAATATGAAGATCGAGATTTCGATTGGATGTTCGTATTAAGAGAGAGATAATAGGGAAGGCGTTGCCTCGTTATGGACAAAATGGAAAATGGTCTTGAAAGAAAGTAAGGCTCAAGATACAGAAGTAAAGTAGCGATAATAATCGAGGAATGACGAGTCAGGTAGATCAATATATGCTTGTGGGTGGGGGCTAATAGGGATGCAGGAGAATGGTTTGTTATTAAAACTACCAAATTTGATTCATCTTTGTTATGCTCCTTCTTTTTTGCAGATCCGAGACCCTCCAGGCCCAATAAACGTAATTAAGATGCGCAACGGAACGATACTGCGTAAAAAATAGTAACTGTACAATTGGATGTCTAGGATCTCATTGTGTACTTAAACAAACCATACTTTTTAAATAAAAAAAGCCTTAAGAAAAGTGTATTCGACTACATGAAAGGTGTTTTAGATTTCGTATATGTAGTATGCATTAGATATCAGATTGTACTGAATTTTATCTCTTAGGAAGCGGGTAATCGACCAATTTGTTCCCTATTTTGTTATAAAAACCAGATATCATTGAATTACCCTCAGTGTAATATATGAGTAATTGGTTAACATTTACTGGGATTAAATCCATCCATTGCACCGATGGACACGGAATTCTTGACCTAGACAAGGGTGCTAATCAGAGACCATCGATGCATAGTGGTTGTTTCGACGCTATCTGCAGCAAGATTGACCAGTTGGTGCATGTGTTCGATCAATTGAGAAATAGCACGACTATTAACAAAGGCACTTTGAATTTTATACTTGTGCGCATGGGCAATCGAATCCTTCGACTATTGATCCTAGTCGTCACATGACTTATGTGACCAAAGTCTAAGCTGTCAGTGATTTGCAAAAGGTGTCAAACCAAGAAGGCGCTCTAAACCTAATTCAATTAGCATTTTTATGCAGCTCCACCTTCACTTAAGCACCATTCCGTCCTTCTTGAAGATGCACTTCAAGCGTACCATTGAATTTGATTGCATCAACTATTAATTATTACCATGAAATGAGAGAATTAACTTCAATCAACCGTCCCTACAAACCCAATTGCTGCCGCTCTCTGTAGTAGCTACCCTAACTAGAACTCAGAATTTACTCGAACCATTACCTGCAATAATAGCAGATAGCGTCCTTTCCAACGTGCAGGGTGTTCGAAATAATTTGGCAGTCAAAAGAAGTGATAGGTAACTGCGAAATGTAATAGATTCAAAAGAAATTCGACAGGCAAGAAAATTACGCTAATGTCGAAGAGTTTTACTTCGACCCCGAAATATGGAGCAAACTTATTTTACGTTTTCATTGAGAAAGGTATCGAAATCTGCTTTAATTCTGCTCATCAACCATTCGGGTTTTTGTACCATAGTTCACTGGGGAACGCTCCTATAACTAGATGCAAATCATGCAATCGGTTATTCTGTGTTGTGCTTCTGATCTCGGAAAGAGCTCATTTCAACAGAAAAGAACCACGCATTTTGCGCTTCAACAGAATGATTCAGTTTGTTCAAAGCTTCTTCGTCCTTATCAGACGAATTTCGGGGACCTTTTCTAATGATAAATTGACCTCCACAAAGCTTGTGGCAATTTGCAGTAGAGAAGCTCTTCATTAAGTGCGATCTTCCTTACAGAGACTGGAACATTCAATTAACTGTGGCGACAAAGTCCGAATTTCCAGTGTGCTGAATCCATTTCACTGTGTTCAGAAAGCATTGAGCAATTTCTATAATCTCCTTATTTTGTTCAGTGCGAATCCCCACGATACAAGTTATTCTCTTCCATGACTCAAGTGGGTTCAAGTCATCCATTCTCGTGTGAACAAGTATATGAAGGAAGGAAAGTTTCGCTTTAAAAGAAACGTAGTGTGCTCAAATAACATTAACACATCTGGGAAAATCGACCAGGTAGTATTGAGCAGAATTAATCCCAAACAACCTGCATACTCATATACCCCTACTCTCACAAAAACCAAGTAAATATATCGTTATGTAAAGAAAATATGTATTCAGTTAGGCGCATCTATTCGAATATACACGGTAAGTAAAAAATTAATGCAGTTCTTGTTTACTCATTTAAACCGGGTCGGTTGCGGTTTATAAGCATCCGACGATCTTCAGCGCGTTTGGCATTTCGTGCGGAGCCAACTTCCTGCCGTCGCTTAGCGGCCAACAAGGCGATGGAATTGGATTTCCGTCGTGGATCAATTCGTTTAGATGCAGAGGGAATGAGGCTTTTTCGTCGTGCTTCATCATAAGCCTTCCGTCTTTGAAAGGCACTATCAGTCGCCTTCGATTCGAAATCCAACTTTGCCACTAGAGGGAATAAGACTTTCACCTGGTTTTCTAAAAAGCAAATATAGAAATAGAATTAAACTCCTACCTGATGGTCGAACAATAGTTTTCCTAGGTGTGGCCATAATAACGGTAGGTTTGCGTTCTAAAATTTAAACAGAAATTCAGATTTATTTATGACTGAAAGAAATACTCAACATTAAAATGGTATAGAAAAAAGTAGTGCAACTTTTTCAGTTTGCATCGTCTTCCGATTTTAACGCTTTACCTACTCTGTCTTCAATTTAAAACAGAATAGGTCCTAGAATACATCCTTTCTTCTATAAGACATAATTTGAAGTTGTGTGATGCAAAAGTGTTTATAACAAAAGGACATTAGCCATCCCAGAAGTAAAGATCAGTGGTTTAATATCATAGATATTCTAATTAGCAGTAGGACGCAACAAACCCGACGATGAAAAGCATTAAAAACTAGTCGGAGGAAAAAAAATGAATTTAAATGGTAAATAAAGACTTCGAATAGGAGACATCATTAATTACTAATCAAGCCGACCATCTCATTCTGCCCCTTAAGCAGATCAAGATGCATATACCTTTGCGTTTATAAACGCGATAATCCCCTTCCGCTAATGAATTGCTTGTAAAATTATAACAAAAAACAGTAAAATTTTGCACCTACTGTTTTTTGCTAAACTACTCCCATCTTCCTTCTGTTATTAGGAAATGCCGGAGCCGTAAATTTGGATGTGGGATTTTAAAGCATCTGAGTGCTTGCGGTAATTAGTACAATGCTCTAAGTGTCTAAGCTTTACAAAACTAAGCACCTGAATAGTTATGCCAGTATAGTGAAATACACAGAAAATATCCCATCTTGATCATGTCTTTAAAGCAACTTAAAGTAAATACTCAAGGGAACCAAATTTAGCAAAAGATGACATACACATATGTCTGGTGACCAATGAGGGCACCCGCTCCGTATCAAAACGCAGATATTTGTTATTTAATCAAAAGATAAGTGAAGCAGGCTTACCTCCCAGATTTGAATTTCTGATTGGCGTTTGCCTTGAAGCAGATCCTAGTGAAAGACGCCTCAGATTAGTAGCTAAAAGTGATAAGACTTTATTATATTATTATTAAGCCCAAAAACGCAAAATGTTTCGTGATTATGAATATTGAATATTGTAATAATATATATAGCAAAGTGTCACCACATTGAACAAATGGTGTCCCTCGATCTTCGTCAAAGTTAGACGGGACTTCTCGACGATTTAAGTCTAAATGAAGAAGACAATAAACATATAAAAAGCTTATATTCCCAATTTAGCAAAACGATATCAAGTAAGAATTGCCGTTTGGTGACATGGTGTCATTACCACTGATATCAATCACTGGAGTGCGCGAAGGAAAAGTTGCCTCTTCAAGCTACAAGTGACAGAAAAATCACGAAAACTGAGTTCCTACGTCAATCGTTCTATTACTGTCAGATGAATCATCTGTCAAAAGACTGATGTCAGACCCCAAATTATCCGACATACTCTAAAAACAGATAAAGCACAAACTGCCTCCTAGGACAATTCGCATCTTGTTTTAGTAAACCATAAAAGTCATAATTTTTGAAACCAATAAAGATGTGAAAAATAAAACTGTTTTATATTTATTACAGAATGTCATGTTTAGACCTGGAGGCTTTTATTTATGTCAAGACTAAAATGCCTATCTATGATACTCCGATATGATTGCTCCAGTCTTCAGATTTATTACACTTTGATGAATTTGAGAATATACACCCATAGTTAAAATATGCGTCAGATATTTCCCGTCTTTTCGCATAACAGTTTTTGACTGCCTTTGAATTTATCCGCAGTAAATAAATCAAATTACCTTGCTCGACAAATACATTATATTCTTGTTAATAAATTATCAGTCATGACTGATAGGCGAATCAGAACTTTACAAAACTCTGCCGCATATTTATATCAAGACATCCTACACCTCGGTATGCAACCCATGCCCAGGCACTTATTTGGTTTCTTCCAACATACCTTGTGTTTACCAAGGTTCTAGTTATACCCTTTTTAGACAACCATTTAAGCACTTTGTCATATCGGAATATTACTCCATCAGGCTCTATAACCTCTGTAAACTACCACCTCTATTGATCACTTGAAATATCGGAATGTTATCGTGACTTTCGGACGTCAACAGGAATGTATTAACAATAAGTTAGAAAAGCTTGAAGGCTATTTTATTTCAATTATACCCTAGTTCCTTAGGTAAAAATAATATTCGCATCTAAATACTTCTTCGTGGATCATGTAAATGTGTGACTATGCACAGAGATGTATATATTCAACCCAAATAGGAAAAAATCTCAAATCCTAACTTATATACTGTTGCATTGGAATTGAAATGCAAAGTCGTCCATTCTTGCAAACAAATACTGTAATCGAATACTTTTAAAGGCAATAACATGTAGTATTATTGTCAATTTTAAATGTATCTCTCAAAGCCACGAAGAAAAAAATCCAAGACAGTTTCTGCCCTAATGTATTAAGGAGCATTCGAAAATAATGGTTAATAACTGTGCACAAAAAATGTTACAATTTGAAAGTGTAAATATTAATAACCTCCTGAATTTTAGTCAAGAAAGTAGTGACAGAATTCTTTTCGATTTATTCTAGTATGTTCTAAACACAATAAAACAATTAGAAGGAGAAAAAGTAATTATAGAACAATTGAAATAATCTGATCTCGTAAAGGTTAGAGCACTGGTTGCAAAAATTAAGCGGGCTAAACCATATATCGAGTAGAAAACATTTCAAACTATTAGGTTGTTTCATGAGATCAACATGACGAAAGTGATTTGTGCTAAAGTCATTAAAGAAGTGACAATTAAGTAGGCGCTTATATACTTTTTAGTTTTCAAAAATAAAACACGGTTTTTGTTTGCCTTATGTAATACTAAGCTTAAGTAATTAATAAATGATCCCAATTGTGCAACAATTTCTCCGTTTTGATGTCCCAAGCGGTATCACATCTCAAAAATTTTGTCTTTCGTTTTTTACTCATATCTCCTATGTGTTCATGATTTATATTTTTTTTGAGTTCTAAAGGCTCATTTTTCAGGTCAGTTGGTTGTTCTTAACTTTCAATTCATATAAAGTTCCCATGGGTGCTCTCCACAACTTTAGTCATAGGTGAGGTGTCCATTTCATCACAGCTCATCTAGAAATGGTCACAATTTATGACAGAGATAAATCTGTTCCTCCGTTGATTAATGAAAGTGTTTCAGTAATTTTTATATATAATGATGTTTTTCTTATAATAAAAATCTGATATTTACGAGACGCTGGAAAGTCGTTCATTCGGTTTTGATTCTTGCGTTATTGAACAAACTTATGAATCTATAAAAAGTAGCTAGCAAGAGCGAATAATCGAAAACTACTAACTTTCTAGCCTATTTCAGCATTAGAACGTAAAAATATCAATAATAAAACAAAACGCCAGAAAACGATTTTCTAAATACACCCACATGCATCAAATCGCAAGAAACATACTCAGGCCATGATAATTGAGAGTCCGTGCCATATGGACTTAGAAAACAAAACATTTATAGACCTAGCGATTATTTTAAACACATTTACGCAAAAGATCCCGAAACTGATTGAAATATAAATCACAGAAATGGGGAATGAATGCACAAATGCGGGTTAAAGACGAATAACTCGATGCTTACTTATCTCCGTCGACAATTTGTTGAGGCGATTTGGATAACGGGGCTTGATAGTTAGTTTGGTACAACAATAGAAAACCTAAATTCGGAAGCGTTCTAAATTTATCAGTAATCCAAAAGTAAAATAGGTATAAAAATGCAATATGAACCGGAATCTTAATATATGTGCGGCATATTTAAAATCAGTCAAATGATAAAATTGAGGATTCAATGAACAAGAGGAAGAAATCATGCAATTCATTTCATAGTTAAGTTATGTGAAACCACATTTTCATATTCAATTCATTCAAAGTGATTGATGAAATTTTAAACAATAATATTGTAAAAATATGTTTAATACTGATATTTCCAAATATAAATGATTTATGAAGAAAAGAAGTCTTTTAAATTCTGAACTAAAATAATGTACTTACTTCACCTTGCCATAGATTTGTTATTTGAAATAAAACTGCTTCAATCAAATCGTGGTAAAAAACATTCACTTATGAAATCATTGATATATCAATACATTAAGCACCAATAGGACTTTGTAGCCAAGGGTTTACTCAAAACATTTTTTGTTTATTTGTTTCAATTTTAGTCGGCCCGATACTTTCGCACACTTTGTAATTTGTGAAATGCGTTAATTTTGTTTGCTGTATTGGGGTTAGGAATGAGCCACATATTAATGAGAGTTCGAAATGCTAATAGCGAATCAAGCAAAACTTCGAACGTTGTACATCATTCCAAGAAAAAATCTGTTGTTGCTTTAATTAAGAAAGCCGTCGACGGTAGTTCACGTGCCCAAAAACAACGCGATCTCATACCCGGATTATCTGAAAGAAGTGTCGAAAATGGTTTTGACGGTGGGAAAACATCGCAAGATGAAGTTAGCAACACTACTAAAACTCATAGGCGGAATCTCTCTCTCTCCAAGTCCTTGGAGAACTATCATGTTCGCAAGAAATCTACTGTATCTGAAACTGGCCTTAAAACGCCGACACCTTGTGGCTTGGAAAATCTTGGCAACACAGTAAATAGATTTCTTTTATATTTGTTTCTTCGGAATTTATTTTTCTTTATTTCCTAATTTTAGTGTTACATTAACGCTATCATGCAATGCTTGCATTCGACCCAGCCTGTTCGCGAATTTTGTGAAAACTATGACGGTAGTCGATCTAAACCGTCTAAAAATGGCACTGATTTGGTTCCTGGTATGTATTCATCTTCATTATACTTGCATTAAATTTTTTGGATTTTGATGGATCCCTTTTTTCTTTTACAGCCTTCACTTATTTAGTAACCAAAATGAACTCGGTTAGTAGTGGCAGTGTCAATTCAAGTACTCTGCAAAGATTCAAAAACGCCTTTGCAGCTCATGTCCCTAATTATAAGGGAAATCTGTGAGTGATTTTGTTCAAATTGACGGCTTAATTATCGATTACGATCAGGTATCTCATTTTTTTATCACCATTGTAGTCAACAAGATGCCCTGGAGTTTTTCACCTACTTAGTGGACGGACTTCATGAAGGAATCAAAGAGGGTTCGCAGACAACGAGTTTCTCTGATCCCCCAAGTAACCATACCACCCCATTTACTCTACTACCAGCAATTCAAAGAGACCCTCGATTGAAGCGTCGTCGTGGGGGTCTGAAGTCGAATGAAAGTAGCGGACACTTGACGGGCGGTGACAGGGAAGCATCCTCGCGTAAGACCTCTGAATCGTCCACTCGATATTTCAAAAAGATCGCCCGAAAACTCTCGGAAAAAGTCCTGCGTCCTCTTCGTTCCCAAGGTTCCTATGATCTTTGTCATGATACTCACCAACCCGCTGTGTGAGTTACTTTTCTTAGTGCGCTGGGGGTTGTAAATAAATAAAGGCCGTGTCTTATGCTTATATTTTTCATTTGTTTACAGTAGCTCAGCTGACGCTACTGCTTCTGAGAACAGCTTCCTTAAAGGTAAGTTTTAAGCTATGAAATTTATTTCCTTTTATTTATAATGTAAATGTAGAAATTTAGTTCCATGATTTGGATTGTCGGTTCAGTATCTATTCTTGTTTTTCCACATCTGATGTTCAGTCATTGACTGTCTTCGAAAGTGTAGTGATTGTTCACCTTATATTTGTTCTTGATCTCCTAGAGATAAGGTTCAAATAGAACATAACTTATTTGCAAATTTTGCAGCATTTAAAGGCTAACGTCTGTACTCATTACAGTTCGTTAGATGTAATAAACTCATCTATTTTTGTGTAGGTGAATTTTAATTTAGTTTAGCTCTAATTTTCTTGGTCTTTTATTTTTTCAATGAAAGATACCTTCGTTGGTCATCTCCAGACTCGTTTGCGTTGCCTTCAATGCAAAAACCTCACAACTCGTGACGAACTCTTTTGGAATCTCTCCCTCTGTGTCCCTGAAGTAAATGTTCGTGTTTATCTACTTCTAAAACTTTCATGAGTATTATTTTTGCTAAATGACTGTTCCCTCATTTCAGTCATCTTCCAGTGAGAAAGAGTCTAAAGACAAACGAGTGATTCTAAAAACTAATTCTTCTTCCCCCTCTGCTACATCTTCTACAACGTCTGAGGTCACCTGTGTCAGTCTAGACGACTGTCTGAAAGCCTTCACGAAAGCTGAAATCCTAGACGATGCGGATAGACCGGTGATTTTTTAAAATGACCACTCACATTTATCTAACTCCACTTGAGTCTGATGTAATCCATTTGTCCCTCTAGATCTGCAAAAAGTGCAAGATAAGGAATAAAGCCGAACTTCAAATAATGATCTCAAAACTACCTAAAATCCTTGTATTACGTATGTTTCGATTGCTCACTGTAATCAAAATTAGATGGTACCCTGTTTATTTAACGCGTGTATTACTCCTATTAGAATTTCAACGCTTTGAGTCCTCCTGTTGCAAGACCAAGAAACGGAACCTTATCAAATTCGGTTTTGAGCAGGACATGTCCCCATACTATGTGGGCGGTGAGTTCGTATTCACGATTGTTTAATGGTAATGACTTAATCTTAGCCAGAATATGAGGAAATTTGATTGGTTTTGGCACTTGGCTGACCATTCGTCTCCTTTTCCTCATTTTAATTTTCTTCTCTCATTGGTCATTCGTCTCTCGTTTTTGGCTTCCTCAGACCATAGGTTTGGGAATAAGTTTTTCTTTAATTTTTTTGTACTTGAAGGAGATTTCGTTGTTTTGAAATTCTTTTACTTTCTGTACTTCAGGTAATTTCTTAACATAGTAAAGAGTGATCCTTTTGTTGCTTAGGTGAAAGGTCGAGTTACCTCTTGAGCCCTTTGAGATTTGAGGTCAATTACCAGAACTCAGATTTAGCCCTCTTAAATTATACTGAATAATAATAGAATTTCAAACATTTGAAGCCATTCTTACCTAATATGTAAAACATCTATTGGTTAAAACCAGGCTTTTAATAAGTCTTTGAACAGATCAATTAGCTCCTTGTCAAATATATGTATTTTTAATAGATATCAAGGTCCAGTTTCTGTCTTCTCTTTGTTTCTGAATACTCTCGTTTAAGATAAGAGAAGTATTTCAAGGATGAAAAAAAAAATTCATTCGACTATTTATTTTCTTAATTTTGCTTGGTTGACTTCCTTGTTAAGCTTAAATGGTTTCTTTATAAGTAGAGCTGTTCAGGTAGTAGCATCAATATAGGTGTCGAAAGAATTAATCATTTTCGGTAGCTTTGCGTTCATTCGTAATATTTCCAGCACTACTAGTTAACTGAAACCATTTGCTCCGCAATCAAGCTTATATCAAAGTCTACCCCTGATTCGTAGTACAACTTATAACGAATTGTTTCTGCAGAGAAGTCAATGCTCTATGAGCGTGCAAACTCTGGAATTCCATCTCGTTTCCTAAAGACTGGTCTTGCTGTTGAATGTGGACTTGTAGACCCCTAGGAGATCTAATATTAAATGGGAGACATATTTTTCAAAAGTTCAGTAGATGTTATCGTGAATTGACATTAAATTTTTTCATCGGTTTCACTCCGTGGAATTCATGTTTCAGTTGCTGAGAAAATAGGCCTATCATGCCCTGTACGGAATCAGTCGCCTCTATTAAAGCTACGAATAGCGGGACAAAAACAGTTTTCAAATTGATACCACTGCCTGCACACTTCTATGACACACCCGCATTGGACACAACCGTTCGATTGACGCTCACAAAAGCGGAGGTATGTATTCATGTTGGCCAATTACTTTTTGCTGGGCTCTGTTGTTGCCAGCCTGTCCTGCGCCCACTTACCAAGCCGGCTCTGCTTTCGCCTGCCAAATCCTCTGACTCATTTCCGTCACATATCTCGGTCTAAACGTGGTGGTTGTTTTCTATTACTTTTAGTAGTCATTTGTTTCTGATCGTAGTTAGTCAACCTTTAAGTTTACATAATGTAGCCATTGGTAATATAAACCAAGCTTCCATCATGATGTCTAGCTGTTTATTTTGGGCAATGCAACAATTGTTGCAACTCCTAAGCTCTAGGAGGAGAAAGGGCAGAAATCTTGAAATTTATTAAAATACAGATACTTATGTATGTTCTCATGCGTTGAGAATGATCGGTTTTCTGAGTAGTTTGTAATGTAAATGCGACGAGATTGTACTTCTATTTGCATCCAATAATCGATAATCCACTTCCGGTGTACCGAAAATATTTCTTTCAGCTCTCCGTCAAATGCTGATTTACCCTTTGCATCTAACGTTCTGTTCATCCACCTTGCTTTGCTTCGATACTCTTTTTTACTTTAGTGATATGTAAAACAAAGCTTGCATTTGCTAATGAGACCCTGGATTTCTTTTGCTTAACCAAAACGCAGCGTATTGGGAACTACCCACTAAGATCCAGAGGGTCTCCCATAACACACTACTATTTCTCTCAACTTTGGGTAGAAGTTAAAAGTTACCATGTCTTACTTAAATTATTTTGAATTATTTTTGCACACAGAATCTCAGTGTTGCTTGTTTAATTGTATTTTGGTTTCATTCCCTTTGTCTCCTGTTTATTATTTTCAGAATACTAATCTGAAATAGTCGTTGACTGTTTATTTCTAACCATATATGCAACCAGCCCCTCCTCTCCTCCAGTGTCGGAGTAATTAGAGTTAGCACTTGATTAAATAATCACAGGCCATTAATTCACTTTCTGTTACTTATATAAACCTTTCCTGTTCAATTGAAAGTGGTTCGCTTTTATTTTAAAATAGGTTCTGCGGATGAAAAGATCGAAGTCCCTCATTTGAAGCCCACTACCATTCCCAAATGCTTTAGTTCTCCTGCCTTTCTTCACCCGTCCGATGATGCTGAACTTCCAAGGAGCAAGTCAGCAGTATCAATGGCAGCGTCAACGCAGAAACTGGACCTCTCCGAGAAGTCATTGTCGATGAATTATCAATTATACGCTGTGGTGTACCATCAAGGTGGCACAGATCGTGGACATTACACTGCCAGATGTCGTCTTCCCTCAAATCCAGTGGACTCTGAACAGGCATCTTGGTACTTCTTTGATGATGAAAAGTGAGCTACTAAAATCGATACTTATCAGTGGGCTTGTTTTGATCACTTTTATTTCGCCAACATCTTGGGAGTCTAAGATTCTTCGCTAGCTATTTGTTTGACATCTTTCATATTTCTGATAATGAAACAAATCTATGTTTTCAACTCCATCGATACAGGAATCTACACATAAATAATGCGAGATGATTCTAAACCCTTGTCTCAGACAAACCTTGTTTGTAAGCACTTCAATAAACTAGTGCTAATCATCGATGATTGTTATCCTAATTAATGGAGATGTGCATCTTCAAAATTTGTACTTAGTATCCTAACCTAGTTCCTGACACGATGAGTTGGATTCGGTCAAGGTACTATATCTATCCAATGGGCTGGAGGTAATTTAGACGTTCGCACCTTAGCAAACTGTTTGAATATGGAAATAGAAGGTGGAGAAGGGAGTTCTAATTTCATGAATTAAGGCTATGTCTATGATTTTCGAAGCTTATTGACCGGCTGATTTGTTTATTTATATCATAGTACCTCGATTTATTCTTTTTATAGATAGGAAACGGTAGATGAGATTAACACTTTCCTTACTGAGGTGTTGTCTTATTTTATCTTGGCTGTTTAAAGCCTCCGTATTTTTATTTCAGTGCAATTTTTCAATATGTAGGTCTAAGGTTAAGGCCAAAAATTTTCCCATTTGATCCACAAATTAACCGGCATATTAAAGTTCTATTAGGGGTGATTTTTGCCAACCAAAACCCCTTTTGTTCTACATAAAGTTACCACTTCTGCTAGTTATCCATTTGCTTTCATAACCTTCCTTTTACCCATAATCTCAGGCTCAATAAGCGATCTAGATATATCTAGACAAGCCCTCAATTAAAATCTTCCACTCAGTTCAACTCAACCGGGAGACATGCTTTTTCACCTCTACTTGGGGAGGGGGGGGGGGAGATTTACAACTTCAACCTTGAAGCTTATATTTGGTTTCAGTTCTGCTGTTGTCAATCCTAACAGGTGTTTCTTATAATTTTATAATGGTTCGTAGGTTTCCGATCTCTTTCCTCTTCTAACATTAATGTTAATTAGCTATTTAGGCTTTTATTGTCCTCTGAACAAAAGATATGGAATAGTAGTCCTTATGTCTTGATCACATTGCTAATTGTTTATTTCAAATATGCTTGTGTACTATTGGATTACGCTTTATAATGCAGTTAGATAAGATTTCGAGAGTTGTGCTATTTACGAGCAGTTATTTTTCGATGGAATACTATTGATTTGAGATTAGCAAAGGTGATGGTTTTGTCCTTATACATGGTCCGCTTTGGATGCTTATAAGCATGAGGGTAGACTCTCATCCCTTTAAGGACAGCTAGCTGCTATTTGTATTTTTTTCCTCATTAATGTGTTTATCCAATCAATCAAAGTGCATTCGTGTATGTGTTGTGAACCCGAATTTCGTAAATTGAGTCAAGTAGACCCATGCTACCAAAAGCAGATTATAATTTCAATTCTTATTCGCAAATCATGTTCATCCTCTTTAACATCGCTGAATTATTCTCGTTTTTGCTTAATTCCATTTACGTCCTGTATTTTGGTGCACTCGAAAATCACACAGAGTTAATCATTTCATTTTTCACTTACTTCAGTGTCTCTAAAGTCTCCTCCGATCAAGAAGTAATTCATCCCACGGCCTACATTCTCTTCTATGTACGAATGGACTCCAAACCGAACCCCGGTTCTCCCTCCGCAGAGGTAAGCATTGCTTTCGAATGCTTAACTTCTATTGCTTTTGTCTCGTTTGGTCTGGGGGTAAGTGTTTTTTTCCTCTAAGCGAATCATTAATTTCGCGATGTACGTTTGACATCACTGCGTTAATTTATGCGAATTCTAAGTCAATTGTCTTATTGTTTGTGAAGATGAGTGCTAAATAGAAAGGAAGCAGAATTCAAATTCACCATTTTGCTCTAGATCTGCGCATGTTAATTTAAAACTGTGCTCTCGACATTGCAATTCTAGACTAATAAATCTACTTATAAGTATTCATCCCAGTTTCTCATTTTGAACCTATTATTTTCCGAAATTATTCCCATTGAAGTCGGTGGTGTGAGACCCGAAGTAAATGGGTATTACTAAAGGAAATATTGGTATGGTCTGATGAGCCCAGTTGTTTGTATTGTGTGGTCTCTCAGGCTGAGGTGAGTATTTGGTGGCATTTCAACGGCGTTAATCTGAAGCCTTCCTTTCCCATTATTAGATAAAGCTACTAATGATTGGTTTACTATACCGTATAATTAAGTTAAACAGGAAAATAAGATGAATCCGTGGTGTTTGTTGTGCTATTTTATTATCAGAGGTGGTTTAAAAAGATTTTGCTGCATTCTGGATTTTAACATTCTGGCTACATTTGCGTCCTAACTGCAAATGGTCAATTTGGTTATCCACCATACAAGTTATTTTGAGAACTCTGTCACATCAAAGCATTAACGAAGTGAACTTTGGTACCTGGAGAGTTAAGTGTACCGAACTTGTATGACCAACTCCACCATTCAACCTCCTGATAAATTGGTAACTCAAGTACCTAGGTCACCGTTCCTTAATTATGAGCCTTGGGACGATTAGGCGTGGGCAACGATTTTAATCTGGTGTATATATGAAGTCGAACAAATGTGAGAATTCACTTAAATCCGAATGCTCCATCTTTTGTTTTCTGTTTCTATCCTCTGACTCTTATTGACTTATTCTATTGTTTTTTTTAATTAGCAGCCATTCCCCACAATTAAACCTCGATTCCCGTCTCGGTGTGTATTAATCAAGTGGAATGATCTATCGAACTGTTCAGTTCCGTCTTCCGTAGGCATGGAATTAGCATATTGGTATACATTTAGTGATTGGAATTGTCAATCTTACTTGTTAGTACGAGTTGACAGAGTAGTATTCGAATACGAGTTATACTAGATCCTAGAGATTTCGGAAAGTTGATCAATTCTTGAGGTTAGTACGAGTTGGAGATGGGAATAGAAATAAACATAAATTCCTGGCGGTCGCCTTCGGTTAATTTTAAGTGGCGCAATGCGTATCTTCTCACCATTTATAGTAAAAACAGCTGTCCTTTTTAGTCTATTGGGGACGAGGATCGGAATTCTTTTACCTCGGAGACACCAGTGAATTTCACGACAGCTGTGGGCGAAGGACCAAAATAACTCTGCTGCTGATAATAATGCTATTGCAGATTGATTGTATATTTTTATACTCCCAAATCGACCTTTTCCTCTCCTCACATATCCAGAGAGTGGGTAGCGAACACCTCTCTTCCCAACTACTCTCCTATTCACCCAGTGACGACTCCTTGGCATGTACATTACCATCATGCTCTGTGTTTGTCTGCTCACACTTTGGTCGCAAATAAACACCATACGCCAGAGTGACCTTTGGACGTAGTGTCTTAACTTTATTTTGACCTCGGGACAGAGTGAGTCTATTAATAACCCTTTTTCATTTGCCATGGTAGTCCAAATGAGTGGACATTAATTGGCGCATCATATTGCAGGCGTGTTCGTAAGTGTGTAAGCAAGGAGTTTGAGCGAATTAAGTAATATGTAGAGTGGCAGATAGTGTCGATACGCCGAATTGGTTTGCATGCGTCTCGATTCTTAATTTTCATCTTGTTAAACATAGTAAAATATATTAAGAATGAGAAATATGTCCTTAAGAATTTTCACTCTAACGGCTTTCTCAATTTAGAATCAAACAGAACGACATGGTGGTCTTTGAAAAAGCCATTAATGGGATAGAGTCTTCAGTTCCCTGTTTATTCATTAATATCAGGGAAAGCTTTGTCTAATTCCGATCACACGGAAAAGTTAAAATACGGCTACCTTAGTATGACTGACGGCTTACTTATCATTTTTGACTGTGTACTCACTATTATAACTTGGCCCGTAAAATTACAATGCGGCTCAGGCTGGATGTGGGGGTACAGGTACGAGGCATCCTTGAATATCTTGCGAAATATTATGAGACAGAGACAAATAAAACGAAATCTAAGTATGCAAGGTGCTTAAAGATGTTCAACGTCATCAAATGATTACTTTTAAGCACAATATCTTCCCAAATTGATATTTGGTGTAGACTATTCAATTCGATGGGTAGTGAAAGTAAAGTGAGTAATTGTGATAAAATAGAAATGGGAATTCCAATGCATGAGCTTAACTAATTTTATTTTCCTTCTCGTGGGCATTAATATTATCGAGGCAAGAATGAGTATTTTGGGTCGTGGTTTACAAATGTCGAAAATATACTCCCACTTGAAATTACATTCTATGCTAGCCAAATCTGTCTTCGGCCCCTGTGAAATTTCAAAATTGCAACAACAGCTATCTAACTATATTTTGTAACTTAGCTTAATGGTTCTAAATGGAGTCATCTTTTCTCCTTTGTTTCTGTTGTTTCTCATAATTTACTGATATCAAATGAAAACGTTTGTTGAAAACGTTATGATACAGTTGGCAAAGGTGGTGCTATTTTAGAGGAGAAACAGCAGTACTTGCATTGTTGCATTTTGATCAATTTGTGTCCTATTGAAATCGATCGATAACTTTTGTTGTGATATGCGGTGGGTTTTCAATGATGGGCGTCACGTATAGCCTTTGTGATTTGACATCATTGGGATTTAAGTTAAAAAACTCCATTCAAATGATCTAAGGTAGTACCAACACTCCATGAGGGCATATAAAGCACTGGCTTTGTAATTTATTTCCCCTTGCATATAGAGGCGGGAGATGCTGTGGCGATGAAATAACATTACCATAGATTTACACCCATGTTTAACAAATTTTGGCAGGAAAACTCGAGGTGAAGCGGTTTACTAGGATGGCCTTATCATCCTCATAAATTGTCACAAGTTATGAGTCCACTTAAAATAATGCAAATTCTATGTGTAAATAATGGTTTAAACGCACTTTAGTACTACCTTCCAATACCCCATTTCCAATGGACTTCTGTCTATTTGTTTGAATGAGCCAAGGGAATGTTGTGATTTATAATTAGCTTTTTATTTTAAAGCTTATATTTAAACATTTTAATTAGATGCAAAATTGAATATGGGGCTTGAAGGACAAATTCTGGTTATAAGACACCGAAAAATAGCCATATTAATTATTAAATACATCTGGTATAATAATTTAAAACAATACTTCATTTGATCGATTCTTATTATTTGCAATGCTCAGCAAGGCAACAAATTACAGGGCTTCATCGTGGAGGGCTAGATGCAGTCGAGTGATACAAAATTTCAGTGTAAGAGGAGAAAGTGAGCGACCACAGATATCTTGAAAATGCGGTCAAAACCACTTTTCGGTTTCGACTTGTATTATTTTCACTTGCTGCTTCAAGTTCCAGATTTCAAATTTCATTATTTCTTCTCTGGATTACTGAGCGTTAGCCAGTGCTTGTAATGCTTGGTCTAAACACTTAAATTTTGCTTACTTTCTTAGATCAATAAAGCAAGATGGGTTTAAATGATCTTTTTTGGAGAAAGCCCGCTGTCTTGTAAGGTTCGATTTGATTCTTTTCCATTTAAAAGACCCATTTAACCCTTTAACGATCTGCAGGACTGTGCGGTCCTCTTTCAAAATAAGCTTATTGGTACTAGATTCGTAACAGAAGGGAAAACAGTGGGGGAAATTTTTTAGAACAAAAAAACTTCGGACGCTAAAAGGTTAAAGAAGTTTTTTAAATGATTTTATAGTGATTTCAAAGTCAATAAACTTGTCACTCTGCTGAGTTTCGATTAAATTGGACCGAAAGCAAGTCGCCTGATTACCTTGTGTCCTTGCCCCGGCAACTATTCGTAAATGTTTGAATAACATTTATGTTTCTCTTTGCTTGTGCTAAATTTGGATTGCATGCAATCATATTACAGATAACAAACCTTGTTTATATTTGAGATCAATTCTGGTTGCTAAACGCGAAAATTGTTCCGTTCAATTGGCTACATTTGTAAACAGATGCAGTGCAAATGGACCGGCGTTCACTTTACTAAGGGATTGAGTACTTTAAAAAATCCGAATCAGATTATTTACAATTAAAACAAACTCATGACATATTGAAAATATTTATCGTCCTACATTGTCATAAATGTTAATGTTGATAAAATGACTGTCTAATTTAAAAATGCATATAATGATATCAATGTAAGTGGAGGCAAAATGTAACGATTAAGTAGACTCAATTGTTGCAGTAATAAAATCAAAAAAGTATCGCCAATCCGACAGTAAGACGACTTTCGGTGCCCCCTCAAATTAGGTGCAGCGCATTCGTTCTTGAGTAAGCAGACTGAAATTTGGGCTACGTATATCACCCAAATGTAATTGAACGAGAGGGTAAAGATGAAATTGGGAGAGAAGACGACGTTAGAGCTGCATGAGTGCTACCGGAGGTGTGGTAAGGAGGGATGGGGGAAGGGTTGTTGAAGTAATAATGAAGCGGATTTTATTCGGTGTTTATGTCAGGGGCATGAGTCGGTAAGTGTGCGCTACGAAAGAGAATCAGTGAAATTTTCTTGCCATTTATTAATTCAATTTATGGCGTGGTGATGCATTTTGCATTTGCATCTTATAACAATATTATTATATGACCTCTGAATTTATCCTCCTATTTCAACTCTTTAGATTGACGTAAAATTTACAGTGAAAGAGGAAATTCATCACCCATTTTATCATCAGCTTGACCAGAATTGGTCGTATCGTTGCTCATGTCCAAATGGTGGTGCCTCCAAATGGAAATTGACTGTTGAAGAATACTTGCAAGAGGGCGAGAATTCCTTAACAATTATTTCTCTAGGCTAATGGAGTCTTTGCTGCTATTTATGGCATAAATCGCCATAAATTTTATATTTACCCAGGTCCTTTGGATGCTTGAGCTCTTTAGATTAGTTCTCAAGGCTTGACTTGATATTGCACCTAAAATGTGACTCGAAAGATAAAGGCAATGATATTTAATGACCCGGTAAGAAATTTATTTCTCGGAGCATTGAAAATTTAACCCACCTGAAATTTATAGTTTCTCAAGAAGCATTATATAATCTAACCTGGTATGGTTTCTACGGCCCATTACCAAAACCTCACAACTCTGCATATAATTGAGGGTTATGAGGGTGGTTAGGCAACTTGGTTTGCCAGTGGAATTGTGACGAGAGTAATTAATTTGCTGGTGTTAGCCTTCCAATTCCTTCCAATTTGTAAAACCGAGTCTTTTATAAACCAGGGAACGAGGTGATCGATCACCTAATTCTTTAATGGGCATTTGTACACCTGGTTGCACAAGAAGTTTCATGCAGTCAATCAAAGATGTCCGGAATTGTATTGATTTTATGCTATTACAACATTTCTATCCTTTTGGCTTCTGTTGCGCATGATTCTGATGTAAAAATTGGTCGCGATTATTCAATTTTGAGTATAGAGTTTCAACGGTTATTTGATCAATTAGAGCTTGCTAAGTTGTAATTTATAGATCAGTGCTTTGCGAATGGCCCAAACACGATCCAAATAAATACTACATGTATCTTTACCGCACAACTGTCATCAGCACCTTTGGAGCTTTATCGACTTCAAATTCTCCTTTGTTTATTTCATCTGACAGGTAAAGCTTTTGACATTGTTATTTCTATCAAGCTTGTCCTATGGTACGGATAAATGACAACTTTGAGTCTGCATTTGACTTAGTACAATCAAGTGGGTGTAGAGGTAGAGTAAGGGGGATAAGGTAAAACCTGGCTAAATGAGAAAAAATTTCGAGTGAAAATGAAAGAAAAATGATCTCACTAGTTAGAATTAAATACTAAAAGTGATTGACTTTCATGAGGCATATTGTATTTACTCAACGTAATTTCGGAGAGTTCTGAATGTTCTATTTTATTAAAGAAAAGCGTCAGCATTCATTTTACTAATTATCGATTATTGATTCTTTTAATTCCAGAAAGTGTCGACCGTCCCTATATTACTTGAGATGAAATATGGGATTGGCTATATTTTTTTCATACCATTTTATACACCATTTCTTAATCTATAATTAGCAGCAAAATATATGGAAAAGTACGGAGATATCCGTTTACTAAAGATCCATTTTAACGTTCGATTATAAGTTATATGATCTGTGGAGACACAACTTTAGCATGAAAATCTCAATCCGGAAATCAAGCAGCCGAACTGCCACGAACTAATGCCAGCTTTCTTCTGCGAACACTAATTTTATGTATTAACTTTGGCCTCCATGATATCACTTATAATGCTTTCAACTCTTTCATTTGCAGTCTTTGTCCTCTAATTGTTAACTTTACTGTCCCAAGAACTTTCAGATCTCGATCCCAACCTTCTTACACTCGTCGAAGAGTTTCCTTCCCTTTCCGCCTAACCGACTATGTACCTTAATTAATTTCCGAGCGTTTTCTTTCCTCTTTAGCCACCGACAAATGCTCTAGAGGGGGAGTATTGTGGAGACACAACTTTAGCATGACTAATGCAGAATCAATGACCAATACGATCAATCAATGGTCAATTCCAGTACACAGTTACTCGACCAATCAATGACCCAAGTTATATGAGGTCATCATACCATAAAGTGTATATAATGACTAAGTTCCACGTCATACACACACATTACACTCCACGCCATGCATGTATGGAGTAAACGCGTTCCCTAGATGCCTCTGTCTCTTCTCAGCTTTGCAATAGCTTAGCTAATTCTGGGGGGTCTTACTAACTAGGAGAATCTGCCACTAAGGTTTCTGAGTACATTCAGGCTTAGTTAGGTAGCTAATCTGCTACAGATCGGCAAATCTCATCTGCCTGAATTTGGTTGTAAAAGTGTAAATGAATCATTTACTTAAATCGGAGACGAAAAAACCTGAAAATTTTATGCATCAAATCAGGAAAATTGGGCTTTAGAGCATTGGAACATTGTATTGTTATATAGAGAAGGCGGAAACTGAACGTCTGCGGGATTCCAACAAGGAAAGATATTTAACATTCCCTGATTTTTACCCCTTGCCAGAATATTTAGATATTTTGTTTGATTAAATCCTAGAAACGCTATTTCGATTTGCCATGGTTGATACCTGGACCACTTTTAGTTCTCACAGTCCTTTCCATTAAATTCTTTTCCGAAATAAATGAAATAAAATGCATGTAGCGGATTAGCTACCTAACTAAGCCTGAATGTACTCAGAAACCTTAGTGGCAGATTCTCCTAGTTAGTAAGACTCCCCAGAATTAGCTAAGCTATTGCAAAGCTGAGAAGAGACAGAGGCATCTAGGGAACGCGTTTACTCTAGACATGCATGGCATGGAGTGTAATATGTGCGTATGACGTGGAACTTAGTCATTATATACACTTTATGATATGATGACCTCATATAACTTGTATCATTGATTGGTCGGGTAATCGAATATTGGAATTGACTAATAATTGATCGCATTGACATAAGTCATTGATTGGCTGCGAGGCTTATGCATTTGTCCTGCTAAAGTTGTGTCTCCACATGTACACCCCAAAATTGAACTCAGCTGTTCAAGATTGGATGTTTTATACATTCGTACTCATAGTGGTATTATTTTCAGTTAGTTTAATTTAATCAGAATTTCACCCATATAGTCAAACAACTTACCTCTTAGAGATGGTGAGTTATGTTGAAAAACGAGTTTGATGACCATCAGGCATGGAAGATGTGATGTCTTAAAAGGAAAGAAATTGGCAGTGGAAAACGGGGTAAACAGCCAAAAAGAGCCTGAGAACACGTTATTGAATCCATTGATTTTAGGAGGCTTGACTAACTGTTTCCCTAAGGCAACTATACCAAGGAATTGACTGACCATCGCGTGATATCTTTTGACCTAAACGACATAGAGGCCACCTTTTAATAAGATCGCTTTCACATCATCACATATGCTTTGTTGTTTGCACATAAGGATAAAATTTCTCTTTGGAGTTTGTGCAATACAAAGTGTTGGCAGCCCGTGTATGTGATAAGTGAACTCAAACAGAGAGTGAGAGAGAGAGAAAGGCGATTAAGAATAAAGCTTATAAATACATCTCTATTGAAAGAAAATTATTATTTTGCTAAAAAATGGTGAAATTAATTATTGTGCATACCACAATTGAAGCTGTCAATTTCATTAAAATCACGATAATTATCTTTGTTTCCCTAAGGCAACTATACCAAGGAATTGAACTCACTCAAAAGTCCAATGATCAAAGGATCTACAAATGAATTTGTCCTTTACAGTAAAGCTTGCAATTAAAAGTTTTCAAAATTCCAATTAACTAAAATTCTTGACTTCGACTACACCTTTTCATCTCATACTGCGCTATTTTGCTTTCCACACAATTTAAGATAATAAAAAGGGCTAATTTTACATTATTATGGGTAATAATAATAATTGAAAAAATGCCGTGACATTGCAGACCTTAACACCATAGATAACCTTTCACTAAAGATTGACGCCTTAAACTGAGCGCAGAATATTGCTATTCCAATGACTCACCCTTTAGACTGACCATCGCGTGATATCTTTTGACCTAAACGACATAGAGGCCACCTTTTAATAAGATCGCTTTCACATCATCACATATGCTTTGTTGTTTGCACATAAGGATAAAATTTCTCTTTGGAGTTTGTGCAATACAAAGTGTTGGCAGCCCGTGTATGTGATAAGTGAACTCAAACAGAGAGTGAGAGAGAGAGAAAGGCGATTAAGAATAAAGCTTATAAATACATCTCTATTGAAAGAAAATTATTATTTTGCTAAAAAATGGTGAAATTAATTATTGTGCATACCACAATTGAAGCTGTCAATTTCATTAAAATCACGATAATTATCTTTGTTTAAAAATCTGCCTTTTATTTAACTTGTTATGTATCACTATGGGTGTACTTGACTTACTAGAACGATATTAATCTAGGACGAATTAGGTCTAGCAAGTTATGACGTTTTAACAGAGATAAGACAATTATGAATGCGCTTTAAGCTCACATCATCAATGAAAAATGGTCTATTACTCAGTGCTGCTCTGTAACCAAGAATAGATGTGATAAATTGACAGACTCGTGGTATTAAACAGTAGTCATGGGAAGTGGCTTCCATTATCCACAAAATTAAATAGAGTTTAACGAATAGTCAGTCAACAAAATTGCAACCATCGTCTAGTTGCAGCTAAATAGAGATAATTCACAGGTAGGACTTCTTGCCATCGGCAGTGTCATCAGACGTCAGTATCTCACTCGGATGACCCAGGTGTGCAGATCTGTAGCCGAATGCTGTACGAACAAATCTTGACTATACCTCAGCAATCTCTATGGCGGAGTCGCCAAGCATGGAATGCTTCACGGAACTAACTAATCTACCTCAACAATATAGAGGAAACCGAATGTGTGGCGTGGAATTCGTTGATGACGGATGGGATATTTATGTATGTCATTAGACATTAAATACGATTTCCGTACTCTGACTCCGCAGAGACTATTGCTTGTTAATTGGTTGAGAGACCACTGCACTCGTGACCTCATTTGATCAACAACGTCGCCGCGCTTTCCGGAATGCTCGAGCGTGGACGAGATGGCCTAGTTCGAGCATGTTGAAGTTGGGTACCCCATACGTGGCAACATACAACAGTTAGTCTTAGCGAAGAGATATCGGTATTTGAACATATCTGAATGTGCGTTATAAAGTGGTTATAGGTATGTTGTTAGAAAGGAGAACAAAGTTGTATGACTTCCTCTAGAAGATTCTCCAGACATGAGTTACTTTATCCGGTTTGAAATATACTGACGGGATTTCATTCACTTAGACAACTATCTCTTAGCTTTTACAAGAGGATGGTGAGAAGAGAGAGAGCCCAAAATTCGAATGTCTCTTTTATGGGAAATACTCCCTATATATTACTTATTTCCCATCAATTTACCACCAATGAACCTCAACGTTATCGGCTGCGTTGAACCGTTTTAGGCTCTTATTATCATTCTGATTTCATTACTCCCAGCTGTTTCTCTTCCAAGTGCTATTGTAACCAATTCCTAATTCCCAAACCAAAGACACGACTTCTCTTATCACCATTTAAACCGTATTAAAATCGCTGGTTTCAGAACTAAACTCTTCCTCAATTCAACAATCCTCTTCTCTTTCGTTTTATCTTGATAGTTGCTCATTTCCTGTCCAACTTGCAGGTTTTACTAGAAGTTTCGCATTAATTAATTAAATAATAAATAACAAAGCTTTTAATGGAGTAATCTTACTCCTTTGAGTTGTGCGGAAATATGTTTTTTCTTTCATCAGGTCAGCGCAGTGTTAGTAGTTTGGCTTAACTGTAAGTATATAGTTCGTTTAATGTGCAGATGGGGATAGTGCTGATGATCAGTGATCGGAAGAGAATTCTTCTAAATCAACCCATTATGGACACCAATATGGTACTTGGTATATGTGTTCTTAGTCTTTTATTAGCGTCCACCTCAATTCCCAGTTTATATCTAAAATTCGAAATAAAGACCAACTCTAACAGTACCCGAAATCATCTAGAAACCCTATGTACGGATGGGTGTATAAAGGCAAGACGGTTAATATTTCGGCAGATATAGAGCCAAGAAAAGGTGTAGTTGAGTCTTAAACAAATTCCCATTTCTGATAGATATCATGATGGTTAAGTGACTCATAAATTATTTTTTTATTCCAAACGCGGTATGATATTTCGTTCCAATAATTCAAGCCATACTGCGCGTCACATCAGTTCTCATTGACAATATTTTGCCAAAGTCGTCCTCAAACCGACTCAACCTGGAAATATCATGAACTGAGAGGATTCAAGGCTTCCAGATGCTTGAAACTGTGGTTTATAGAGGACTATGTACAAAGTTCTAGAAGATACCGAAGAGAACGCGTTCTTACCGCATCATATCGTAGTAGATTATGAAAATTACACCCCTCTAGATAGCAAATGAGGTCAACTCTACTCGCGTCGTACGGCGGTGAGAGCTTGGATACCAAAGAAACTAGATTTTACAGACAAATAATAGGGAGCTTTCAAAAGATTTTAATACCCATCTTATTATCGGAATCAGATCAATCGACAGTCAGTTGTACTTGAGTTCCTTAATGGTACCATAATATCCTGCCAACTGAAATCACATTGTTGCGATTTTAACTCTCTGAATAGCCTGGTTGAGATCTTCCAAAGAAGTTACTCGAATTGCAATATCGACAACTAGCGGAGAACTTATAACCAACCGCGCTATGAAAAAGTACAATTCTATTGTTAATGAGTAGGACCGAAATCTGTACTTCTTTCAAAGATGGCGAAAAATTGAAATCGCTGGGAGTAAAACATTAAAAAATAACTATGGTTTATATTAAAATTGAGAAGTCAATATGATAAAGCTCACAAAACTTTGAGTTACTTCAGACTCCTGTATTTCTACTCTTCTTGATCACATAACTCAACGCTCTCCATCAAAAGTAAGGGAATTTTTGCCATCAATGATTGCACATCTATTACAGACATATCGATTAAAATTGAAAGGGTGGGATAGATAGTCCGGCTATAGACGAAAACAAAACACTAGAAATCGGTGTAAACATGTGAAGAACATGTCGAACCATTTTAGCTTTTTTTTCTACCTCAGATTTCAGCTTGCAGCAGTGTGTCCAACCTAAAATTTCAATATTAATTGGTTTAATAATAATCAAAGCATATAGTGAGCACGGAATTTTATTTTCGCAATCAACCCTTATTTTTACACTTACTATTACCCTATTTCAGTCAGTATGCTGGATCCTCGTATTACTGAAAAGTGCGAACAATAATATGTTACTGTAAGGTGTGATTATCTTTACGCAGTGCGCAGAAATTGTTTTACATTAATAAAACAAGCTTTCAGTTGTTAGATCAGAAAAATTTCCGAAGGCAAATTTAGCTAGCATTATCTTCATTTCGAAGGCTTCAAGTATGTTTTACAGTAGGCTCAATTGCCAAAATTTATTGTTAAGATATCAAAATTCCGTTAACTTCCACTGCAAGCAACCTTCTTACATCTAAATACTTAAAAGTATCTTCTATTATGTTATTATTTGACAGAAAATTGACAGCTACACGCTTCGTACAAAATCATGTCAGTGGTGAAATTTATTAAGAAAGTGACCCAGTACTTTTATTTCATTAGTGCTTAAACGAATCAAACAAAAACGAAAAATCGAATATAAATAACACTTTTCGATACTTCCTAAAAATCACGGAAAAAAGGGCGATTTTAACGAAAGGACAGTGACTGATATCTTCTGGTTGGTCATACTAACACACAATTAAACTAAAATTATCTGTCAAAATTTCATGACTTTCATAATTTTTTCGGTATCGACCACCGGAACAAAGCCAGTCATTTTCGGTTCGCGAGGAATCTGCCTTTTTTGGTTCAAGACACCATCCGTCCTACCTCATGGAAGTGACGCCAGAGACAGGACTTCAACTGGTGAACTTTTGCTACGCGAAATGGCTCTACCCCATGATAAACACAGCACGCTTCATTCACTGTTCTGTATTGCTCTCCTGGGGGCTAATGCAAAACTGAAAAAAACGCTCAACACGTATTATTTGGCCAAGTGCTTCTTGTTCACTCAAATGCTGTCACAATGCAATAAGTGATATCTCCAACTCTCCCTTTAGAGGATAGGGGAATGCAAGACATGGTGTGTACTGTGGACGATTGAAATTAAATGGGAAGGAAAGGTGAACTAGGGATCTAGCACGAATTTTTTACTGAGTTCACAACATTTTCTTGAATACGAAGATTTCAAACTGATCCGGATAGAGAAAGTGCAAATGTGAATGTATACCTCCTCAAAATTTGCCAGCCACGCAATTTTTAAGAGCCAGATAATTTATTTCAAAGACTGCATTCTAATTTTAATTAAATCGATTTATTAGATTCTACAACTCCCGCTTACCACTCAGTCAACAATGGTCTCAAATTCAAGCTCTCTTTGTGACCTTGATACCATTTGTACATGTGAATATTTCCTCACTCAACCAAAGCATTAAAGGTACGCCTGATGTATACAAGAGAGCAGACCAAATATCGGTTTAGATTCATTCTAACTCTCCCCCCAAATGTACGATTTCAAAAGCTATTCATCGGCATGGTAACCTCAAACAAAATGAATTATCACCAATAAATTCGTGGGTCGAGTGGCATAAAATCAAGGGACCTATTAGAATGATCAGGGTCTGTTGTTCAATTCAGTACAAAAACTTCTATTGAAGCTTCCATCTAACAAAATTTAGATAAATGAAATGATTTTGTACAATTCGAGGTGTCATTCCAAATCAATTAAGGTTCTTCTTCAGTCTAATCAACTGCATACTTTGCATAATTACTTAAATAAATTAAAAATACTATGCTTGGTATTCACGAGACATGTCTAAGCTCCGAACATCTCTCCAGTTGCTCAGTTTACCTTAGATGGGTGTATCAAGAAGTGACTGTCTGAAACTTTTTAACCCCACATTATCATGTTACCTAAGTCTATTGTTGATAAAAAGTTAAAAAATCGTCGATTTAGAGCATCGCTTTATTCCAGCCCACTTAATTAAGACTCCGTAAGAATTGGCACCAAGGGAAAATTGCACTGACAACAATTTGAATGTTGAGAGACATTCAGTTTCCATTACACGACAAGTAGCCACACCAATATTAGTGAGTATAGTTGGCGGATTAAGGCTGATGGGGAAATAGAAATGCATTATTTGGTGAGTCCAATGCTCAAGCGTCCACTGCATCACCTGCGTAGAATCACATATACCCAATCTGCTAAGTCTACCTATTAGGTAAATGAAAGAAAATGCCAAATGAATAAAGATGGAGAAGGGAGCCAACAGTTGAGCATTTTACGAAGTGATAAGATCAAAATGTTAACTGAATTTGAATAATGCAATATTAATAATAATAATGACCGCAAACTATATACAGTTAGTCTCAAATACATCAGATATATTTAAGAAAAAATTGAGGCTTGGTTGTCAGAAAAATATTAATTCGGGAAGCACAAATTTACATTCAATTATTAAAATTAGTTTAATTAAGATTAGTAATTTAGAATCCTACAGTGGGCATAGATAGGGTTTTACTCCTAACTCCAGTTCGTTATTCAGCTGAAATTAGTCAGCATAGCTTGCTATTCTTGGTGCAAAACTGCAATGGCGCGCTTTCCTTAGATCCCAATAGGGTGCCATTTGCTAGAGTTAACGCGGATTGTTCATGGAAAAGGAGAAGTGGAGAGTTAGAATTATAATGCGTTGGTACACCTACCTATGACGAAATTGTACTCATTGCACTGCGACAAAGTAAGTACATTTCATTTCGGTTCCATCACACCAACCGTCGGGTTTTTTCAACGCCAATAGGAGCGCCTCATTCAGCCCTTCTGTGTAATTTCAATGTGGTTCTTCTCGCCTTCCTAGAAGGCCGTCCGAATTACAAATAGCTCGATTCAAATCCAAATGTTTCGACTGAGGGAAGGTTGTTGCAAAATGCCAGCCTTTACGATCATTAGAGTTTTGGGAGAATATCACTCTCAGATTATTTATTTATATCAAATGGCAGGGTTTATGATAGCTATCATTAGACCTTCAGTTGACTTCGGCTTCACAGAGAGGAGGAGAAGAACATCAAAGTCACAGAAAGTCGAGAGGGAGGGGAGAACAGAAGAGTGATTCACAGATGTAAGAGAGAGAGAGAGAGACAGACACAAAGGTAGAGAAAAGGGTAAGGTAAGGTGAGTACTGTGGAAGTGGTCGAATATGACACAGAGTCGGGTTATGGTAGTTTGAAGTGAACTGCCGGTTTATAGACTTTTTTGCCGTATGAAGATGCGTTGCTCAGGGAACACCACGTGGAGGTAAGTCTATCGAGCGCTCCCCAATCTCAGTTTTTAAAACTTGCTTTACTTGGGTTTCGTCTTCAGTCGTGAGTCTTCGAAATTTTGGCGTGGCATTTATTTCCCCTTTAATGTTAGGTTAATTTTCATTCCATGCATAAACTACAAGAAGTATTTACTTTAAATAATTTGTAATTTGTAATTGCTGATTTAATTTAAATCTCCATATGGGCTAAATCCAAAAGTGTAAGCTCAATTTTAAAACGGTTTGAAAGATGCCCAAATACACAATGGAATGCTTTTGAATTGTTTGCTTTCAGTAATTTAATAAGGTAGTCAAGAATTTAATAACTTACATCATAAAAAAATTAAAAATTTATCCATTTAACTTAAGTCAACGTCCATAAAAAGACCACTATGAAGGCTATGGGAGAAGAGGCTAAAAATGCAAACTCGTTACAATACTTTGCTGCCAAACAAAATGAATGAATGCGAAAATATAAGAACAATTACCAGAAAAGTCAGAAAAGCAGGTCAAAACTTTGCAATTTTATAAACACAAACGGCAGTACTGCATATATGATATCAGCCAGCGAGAGTTAATAAGTAGCCGTGCTTAAAACCATGCCTAACTTCGTCGCAGCTAAACCGGCCAAAAATGTCCCTTCTTGTGTTTAAAAGCGTTAATTCTCGCTTTCAATGAGGTTCGAGAAAAAAATGTAAAGTACGTTACTGTAAAATACAAAAGAATGCTCACAGACGGTGAGATCAATTTTCTGCTCCAACAACGATCAACAAGGAATTCAGGTCCCTGATTCTGAAATGCTTCAATCATCGTTAGACACGTGGTAGGTGAAAATGCCAGTTATCAGAAGACCATTTACAATGCTGATCTAGATTCCAGTACTAGGCCTCTTCAAAGCAAAACTAACAGCGGATGTTTATTGGGTTGAAAAATGAAAGCGAAAAAGTTCCAATCCCAATAACTAAATCATTCACTAAATTGCAATTTTATAGTTCAGTTTATACCAACATTACAATGGAAAATACGCTAAAACCAAATATCGCGTCTGAAAGGATTCTCGAAATGGCAATTAGCATGATGGTTTCTTTAAGCTATTAGTGCAGTAGATACAGTCAAAGTAGGAGGAGAATTAAAAACGAGGAACCTAAACTGATATTGAAAGACAGTTATTACAACTCTATTTAATTAGTGTCAAATTGTGTATATTTTCCATTAACCTAGGTGTTCAAAGCTATGCTTTAAAATTATGGCAGCAGACTCTGTGAGGAGAGAAATTCTCTTCAGAAAGACGGCGAGAAAAGGAAAAATTGACACAATTGACATAACTGAATGGAAGGATGGGAATCGAGAGTCTCAGACCTATCTATCCAGACGGAAAATAATCAAAACATAATGCTGATGAGCTAAAAGATAAAGGCATGAAGTTAAATTGTGATTTCACTTGGCAAATGAGAAAGGGAAATAAACGATGATCCGTTTGGGCGAATTCCATATAAATTCCCACTCAATTTTTGGAAGCAAGTCACCATAGTGATCGAAAATCCGTACTTGATTAACAACGTATCGTAATGGAAAATATAAATTGTATCGGTAAGAGGTTCCACGAACGAGTGGGTGGATGAGCCACATTAAAATTTACAGATATATATTTAATGAGAATTCAATGATAATATTTAGTTTACATAATTTTATTCCTTATAGGAATGGCGTTATGTCTTTTATTTACAGTAATAGAGCATAGGTTTTCTTTCTGTCGCAAAGGTCTGTTTTATTTTTCAATAAAAATTATTTCCAATTCTCTTGCTTCTACCGCCAATGAATGAATTTTCCGCTTGATTTAGATAAAGGGACATATTGCTGATTGAATGCTCAAAAACTTCTCATACAATATTTTAGGATAAACCATCGGTGAGTTATATATCCTCAGTAGCTCATCGCAGAGATGTTGTTAAAATACTCTTTGTAACTAAAAATAAGTTGTAATGACAAGGAGTAGAGGAGTAAAATAATGTGGACTTCCGTGAGCTGGACTTTACAGGATGTACCGGTGCACGTCTCATCCATTGTAAACAGAGTGGTTGTTTGAACGATCCAGAAACTAAACCGAGTGGTCATTAATCCGTGAGTATCGTGGTCATAGTAATCAGGCGATGAAAATGGTACATTGGGACATCACTTCTCGAACTTTTCATACTTTAAAAATTTTGAAAAAACAGTAATCCGAAGTACAAATACAGCTAGAATTGTGTTGGCATTGATTCATCCACCTGCTTGCTGCTCACTCATCTCCTGTTTTGTACTCTCCTGGATCAGTGATACGAAGTAAAGTATTGCATCCAATTTGCCCTGGAGGCCTGTTTTAAGGAGTGAATGTCATATAGAAAGATGAGAATGAGCAGATGACATTCTTTAATCATAGTTCCCTATGTAATTTATTGAAAAATTGGCAGTTGGTAAGATTCTTATTAACCTAGATTCCTTCTTTAACTGTCGATCAAAATATTCCACTAACCCTATGCTAAAATTTCCATAATTTTCTTCACTTCGTATCTTTTTTCTATTCTAATAACCAATTGCTTGTCTTTAGAGTCACAAATTGAAATAGAAAGAGAGAATATTTGTTTTAAGTAGTTTGGAATTTCTTTCGTTCTTCATTTATCCTTAACTGGAGAAAACGTACTTAGAGGTTTTCAATTTCAAATTGAGATTGAGGATTTAGCCTGTCAATAATTGAGGGAAGGCTTTCTTTCTTCCCACGGCTTATTTTTGTAAGACGGCACGTTTTTATTATATCGATCTTTCCTATTATTATAACACATGACTGATAAGAACATAGTGAATAACCTTGGAAAGGGTTCCAAATACCTAACCCGGTTAATTAGGCCCACTTTTCCCCTTTTATTCTACAGATCACCAAAGAGCAGTTTGTTGATATTAGCTAAGATAGTCCTAACTAAGGTCAGTACTTAGTGGTTTCAGAATGCATGAGCACTATAGAGACATTTCTTTTCTCTGTGGCTTAGTTAAACAATCCTAAACCGGATTACAAGCCATTACCTGCTGGGCTCGACAGAGACGTCCTTTATGTCTGGCCCATTTTTATTTTATCTGCACCATCCTAAAGTCCTCATTTGTACCACATTTTAGTGAAATTAATTTTACGTCATAAGATTTCATTAAATTTTCCCTGTTCTTCATTGCTTTTGATAATTTCATACGCAATGTAACACACCTTGGAATTAGACCTTTTATAAATTGTCAGTTGAACTTTTCATGAGATTCTGACGAGTGAACGCGCCACCTCATTGTAAATAGTAAAAAGATCGCGTTCTCGCACCTCGGTGCTTATGCACTTTATGCATAAGGCAACTCGCATCCTCTAGATATTCACTCGCTTCATTATGACTTTCTATGTACCTTGCACAAGTTTTACAAGAAGCGTCTAAAAGGAAATGTTCACTAAAAACCCAATCACAACATACAACACTTAAGAAAGGTAAGTCAATCCACCTAAACAATCATTTTGCATCACGCAAGTAACCAGTGACTAAATTTAAGGAAATTGACTAGCTCCAGGCTCAGAATAACAAGACTTTCGATGCTGCAATTACTCCTGCAATATCGATTTTTTTGTTGATAATCTTAGTCACAGATGCGCTCGTAATGACAAAAGAGCTAGTATATGATGGTGATCGAGCAAGCAACTGTATAGACCTAAGAATTATCAATGGAAGATAGAAGATTTCGCGAAGAGGTTTTGAGATTGTTAAGCTTTCACTATTTCTGATCCCCGGTGATCTCTTCAAATTCCCTTCGAAATTACTAAATTTGAATTCAACCCTAACCGTACGTACGACACTCTACTTTGTGATGCATTAACTACGAAAATAAAAGATTCTGGATTTTGGGTGTACGGAGGTCTTTTCGATTGACCCGCCTGCGAAGCAATAATCAGTGTTCTCATAATAATAGAAAACTTTGCTTAAATATTTTAGAACAATTTTCATTGAAATGAGGATTTACAAATCTTGAGACAGGAATCAAAATTTGTCTATCTTATTCATTATTATGCTGTCAAAACAATGACATATTTTTCACTTTCTTACTTATTTGTGTTAGATAAAAATTTGTATCACATTACTTTAGATTTTTATAAAATTAGGCACTTGAAGTCATTGTTGATTGTTTTGAAAAACGCAAATGATTATGATTATAACCTTAAGCATTGTTATATTTTCCGCGAAAATAGGCAATTTCGTATTTGGAAGGTTAATCCCAGACCCCAGTCAAATAATAGACAAAGGAGACATTGTTTGTGCTGCCTTAAGGATGAGAAGGCGTGCAGCCCACGAGATAAATAGGCATTTATTATGCACTTGTTTCAATTGAAGTCATTCTGATCCCATTTATTTTGGTAAAATAAACAAATTTGGTTTCATTTAATTTGTTTAACCTCATCGCTTTAAATGCAGAGTAAAAATCGGATCTTAGTTAAACAAATAAAGTTTCCACACTTTTCGAAACGTCGAATGTTTTCCTTTGGACTATAAACAAGGCTACATTTGGGTTTAAATCAGCACAGTTTCAGTTGAGTACATGTGCTCAAACATTGAAGGTCATATGAAACATCGTTGACATAACTGTGAGTGCATATGCAACATGACTTATTCAAAGAAACGCAATGAAAGCATGTTCTAACTTAACCTTCAAATTTCCATTGCAAGTTACTTATTTTCCTTTTCATGCTCTTTTTGTACAATTAATGAGGACAAAGGAGAATAAGTACCAAGGAATGAAAATTTGTATGTTTTTTTCAGTCAACAGAATAAAATACGTCATCTATTCTAACGCAAATAAGAGGGAGTGTCCAACCGAGCATAAAACTAGGCACGACTTAAAATTGGCTCCATGTAAATGGGTATTTTCCTATTTCCATACCTCAAATAGGCGTACTCGTTAATCAACCAACGGTAAACCCTTCTGTCAGCCTCCCCGTGTTAGCTTTGGAGAAAAGTGATTACATTCAATTTGCAATTTCATACATAGTTCTTACCCCTTCTAGAATAAATTAATCGAACTGGTTAGAGTAACCACGGAATTGAATAAACCAATTAATAAGTCCTAAATACAGTGGACACTGTGATAATACAAGTTGATCATACTTTAGCAATTAGATGCTATCGACCACTAATAAGGTGACACTGGTGGTATTATTTCGTCATGTTCCACCCCCCCCCACCCCTCCCCTCCCCCACTTTATACCTTATTGGACTCATTTGCATTTCGGTTGATTAAAATTTTCAGAACTTACAAGCTTGCATTAAGGAGAATGTTGAGAAAGAAGAGAGAGATAAATAAATTCACTTTAAAGCTTATTGTGTAAGAAAAAGAGAATTGATACTTTAGATGTCTAAAATGCGGTTTTAGTAATTATGGACTTGGATTGTTCTCTTTTAGCAAACCTAAATTTACTTGAGCTCTTTGAATGGAGAGAAGAGTTGAACACAGCAGAATTTGAGTTTTCACGGAAGAAATCCTTGCAATCATTTTTTTCTTTCAATCACAAATTTGACTTAGTCGATCGCTGAGGCAAGTGAACAAAATCACCTAGAAAGTGATAAGTCTCTTGAATTAGGGTGAACTACTTGGTGGTTGATTTGGATGAAGGTAAATTTTCAGGGCTATTTCCATTACTATTGTGCGATATCATTCCAGGTTATGACTCTTGAAGATAAAGCTTAATGAATTATTACAAATGGTAAGGCACTTCCACTTGTTTACTTTCTAACTGAGATTAGCATCCATACTACTTGATAATTTAAACTAGCTCTACGATTAAGTAAAATATCATAAGTACGTAATTGAAGAAATTTAAACCAACTTGATGCTCAGTGTACGCGCATACTGAAAAGGTCATGTCCAATGCAAACGTTATTCTTCAGGTAAATTTCCCATTTTTAATTAATAAGCAAAAACTGAAAAGTTTAACCTGCTTTGATTATGTATGCCTTGTTCTAGATACTCTTTTTCATGGAATAAATAATGGGTGCCACAAGGAAAGCTTTCAAAGCTATAAAAATTGAAATAAAAGTGAAAGAACTCGTAAAGTGTTGGTAAAAGGTAATGGTGACTTCCGTCTTGGAGACAATTCACATCCATGTTACATTTCTAACAAATCAGGCAACTAAAGAATCCCATAATCCACAGCTGTAGAATGGCATGAATACTTGATTAATTGGGTGAAGAGAAGCCTTCAAAGAAGAAATGTATCTTTGTTGACTATGACTTTATAGTCGATTATGTGTCTTTGGCACGCCAGAATGGTTACATTTCCGAATAAAACAGATTCTGTATTTTCAACAAAATGCATTATATATAACAGAAGCACCAGTTTTATTGGAGTGAACATGCTTAGTTTAGCATTAGGTTAGGTTAGGTTCTCATTAACTCATTCAAGTCAGAAAATTTTATTGAATACGTTTTGCATAGACCATATGTTCACTTAAACCCAATGCCTAAACTGAGATATCTAAAGGAAAGGACTCTCTTGCTTAACAGGAAACTTCACTTAGCATAAGAGAACAGAAGTAAATTCTCCTAAATATTTGAGCGTTTGGAGTTGATTAGATTTACTTGACAAGCGTGTACTATGAAATGCGATATCAGAAAAGATTAGGAGTTAGGGTGCAGCAGAGCAGAATGTGTGCTCAGATGGTGTCAAAGTATAATTTTGAAGATCAGGTTTGATTTGACTTTCTAGGTATCTTTTGTTCAGTTGACACTTAGAAAAGTTTACAAAAATAGTTTATTATATGCAATTAAGCTGCGTTTGATAATGCAAAAGAATCTTTCTTATTCAAAATTATTGCAATGTCATTTATCTTATTGTACAAAGAGATGATCCAGATGAGATCAGATCATATAACACAGTTATGAGTCAAGTTCGTTCGAGAGACCAACCTAGAAGGATCTGTTTAGGAAATGCAATAGAGATCATGCGTATTTATCGACACTATGAAGGGTCATACGATTATGGCATTGTAAAAACTAAATGCTACTTGAAACAAAGATGGAGGACCGTACATTAAAGATGTGCCTCATTTAAATTTCAAAAGTGTAAGTGTGCTCACCTATTCCGAATAGACATAAATATTCATACTGAAATTATGCATTACATTTTCTTGTTTTCTGCTGAACTTTTGCATTAATATAGTAAATAAAGCGTTCTTAACCCATGGTTGGTTATGAAACACTGATTTCTTTTCCCTGCAAATATTTCTACTGAGCAAATGTATTGCTACTTTGTGCTATTTAAATAGTAACTTGCATTTAAGGCAAAAAACCAAAGATCCGGATGGGTTTTCTGAAAAGCACTGGCGTTAGTGAATTGAGTCCAAGTTATATCGAGGGAGTGATCATTTGACATTAAATAACGTACCAAAATAGAAGGCCCAGGATGAAATTCATACGCTAAACGTAAAGTCATGTTATAGATCTTAGATAAAGTTGTCTGAAACCAGAAAACATGTGTTAAAGTTCGTTTTTAATGATACCTCACGGCTTGAACTTGAGATAGTGTTAGTGGTCCACTATTTGTGGCTCTAATATTTGGCATGTTCTAGAACAAAGTTTGCCTCCCTCCCGCCCCCTTCCCTATTAGCACTTCGTCACACTTATCTAGGGCTAGTCCATCTTGGTTTTATACTACGCCGCAACAGGTTAATGTGATGGTGCAAACACACCATTGTCGCATATTCGCATTGCTAAATGACATTCCAGTCCCACACTTTGAATTTCACAATACCTATACGTCATATATCCAATTCCACTATATGGGTAAATCATTTATCTTCACCCGAATCCCTATTTTCTACAATCTACTGTTTAGTCAAGTGTACCTTCTTCTCCGTTTTAATGTTGGCCCATATTACATTCACTAAATCACTTGTGCACTTTCTATTGCTATTCCCTACCTGCCCATATGCCTAATTCGGTCTCCGCGTGTCAGGTGCTATAAATACACAACTGGGTACCAATACTACTAATATTTTCATTAAAAGTACCACGTTTCTATTCATTGCACTAGTCAGTTCTCTGGAATTCTGTTCCATTTGTTCTGGCACAGTGTCATTCCTTAACTATTACTGTTGAAGCATTAGTGAGCATGCTAGCAGATACTGCATTTGGCGATTCCTATATCCAGCAGCTAGCAGCAACATCAGTTCGAACCCCAGACATATTTCGGCACAACAAAGAAGCATGATCGAACACCTAACTAAATTAATAGGTCAACAAGGTCTGAATGTCGAGGTTAATAACTAACCTTGATTGTTCAAATGCTATATTCCTACTACAACATATAATACTTTTTACGTTCCCATTGGCAAATCTCAGTAAAATGGTATTAAATAATTTGCGTATCGTACTTTCTTCTATAGATACATATTTAGACAAATTGGTTAGTGGGAATTCATCCACTCATCCAGTCGACGAAGTCCTCTAAATCTATTCACTAGACAATCTCTATTTCCGATTTGTAGGCAGTGGCATGTTGTGCTACGGTGTTATAAATATGTGTACGCGTTTTTTATTATTTGTTGCTTAAGTTAACTGCCTGGTGTTCCGTCCCACACCATGACACCATAATTAGTAAAATAAAATAAACCAGATTCTAATTACGGGTCTATTCGGAGAAAAAATCTCCCTTCATTTATTGAATGAAAGCTGCTTTTACTAAAGCAAATGATTATTTCAATGTAGATACTTGAAATAAGTTCAGAAAATAATCCGCTAAAAAAACGTTACGAAAATGAGGGATAGTCTTAAAATTACAAAAAATGAAAATAAAATAATGTTTCGTTGCGAATTTCAAAATTTAGTGACTTTTTCACTGGTAACTTTTGGATTAGATTTTTCGATTTTTTTCGACGCACTGCTTCGATAGTCATAAACACAGTTATGATCTTTTGAAAACTGGTGTTTTGCACAAAATGTTCCACCACATGCACATTTCATTTCACCTTCTATAAAATATGAAATGTAAAGTGTTCTCCTTAGTGGACATAAAAATAGCAAAATAATAGTTTATGTATGGATTCTAAAATAATTGGTCCTCTCAACCTACCGATTAAGGTTAATTTTTTACTACAAAAAGCGCATGTTTTTCCTCTGGGCTTGCTTAATAATCTTTTTCGGGGAGAGACTTTACGAGGTGTTGAGTTAATTTCTTTCTTTTGACTTCCTGTAGTAGAATCTAAAAAGAGCCATCGTGGTAAAGAAAGCCATAACAAATTGTAGATAAAATTAAGACCTTTAATCACCATTTGTTGGTACAGTGATACTCGAATCTTCCATTTTAAACGAGTGAAATTAAATTTTAAGTGATACTTATAAAATGAATCTGAATATGAGTTATTTATTAGGGGGAATCTACTGTTGTTACCAAAAGGAAAACAATGCGTGAAAACAGAAGACGGATTTTAGAAAATTGTGACGATCTCTCCCTTGAACAACGCATGAATTGTAGTGTATTATAAGAAAGTTATAAGTTTTTATATAATTCGTTATAGTACAAAATCATATTTACATTAATGACGAGTTAGGATCGCTCTCTTTTAATTTTTGTTTCAAAACTTTAAATTTCAATGGAATATAGTAACATTTATTTTATAAATACATATAAGTTGTGATACCATACAATCGCAGATCGAAGGATAAGTACTTTATATGGTAGAGAAAAGTTATGCTTATTTTTGGCCCAAATGGTAAGTTTGATAAAGAAACCAACTAGTAAAATTATGTACTCGGTGTTGTGATCTCAGCCTCCTTAATTTACTTACTACATTGAATAAGGAAATTAATTTGAAAGTCCCTTATATGTTGGGGCAAAAGCTATTACAAGATTAGAATTATACTCATATTTTGCTCAGTGTAGTGTTAATACTCCGGTATCTTTAGCATAAGCCTTTCAATTTCGTTGCATTAAATTATCTTAATTCAATTAAACTAATTTAAAGGTTCATAAATTGAAGAAATTAATTCTCTTTAATTGGAGGCTATCATGTTGACATTTATTAAACTTAAAATGTAATTCGAAAATGGCAATGTGAAAATAGAATATACATGCTGCCTAAAGTTGGAGCATAGCTGTTGTTATTATTGATGCATCAGAAGCCAAAATATATTATTGAGCAAAAGAAATGTTACTTAAAAGATTTAAGCAGTGCCTTTACGGAAATATGAAATAAAAAATGATTTGGAAAAGAAGAACCCATCAATCCCCTAAGAAAAATGTGTTAAAGCGCTAAGAAAGCATTAAAAATGGAAGTGAATCTGGGCTCCTAATACGCTCCCTTGTTGCAATGTGAATAAAGAAAGCTCTGTTTCATTTATCTCATCTAAGAGCGGGTAACTCAAATATTTATGAAGGCCGAAAGGATGTACCTATATGTGAGAAAGTGATATCGTTGGTGAACACACTTGGCATTCGCATAAAGCTTTAAGATGCTTTATTTGAAATTACCTTGTACAATTAAAGTAGGATTTGAAATTGCATCTTATTATTAATGCTTTAGTTCCCACTAATGATTACTTGGCAATTATTGATGTCAGTTTTTTTTGTGGATGTATTCCCTCTTGATGCAAACAAGTGGCTTAATAATCAGTAAGATTAAATACGATAATAAATAATTATTACTCTTATTATTTTACATTATCCTAAAATTTGAATATTTAGTGTTCTTGTGATAATTTCTGCAATATATGCTGCCTTTTAGTGATAACTGTACAGTTACTCTTCCTGGACGATGCAAGATTATAGACTCACGTCTTCGGCAAAGTTGTCTGGGAACTCCTTTACCCTATGAATATACATCGGATGGGCCGATAATAGGCGATGTTGCTCAATTCGATCTGCAAACATGGGCAACACTTAAAGCTATTCCTATGTGTTGGGACAAGTTACAAGTTAGTGCCTTTTAAACGGTCCATATTTTTTGTCGTTACTTTTATGTTTTATAGCTTGAAATGGTATTTTTCAGATTCCATTAAAATATACACTTTACCTTCCAATTATTTTTTTTGAATTTCACATGGACTATTCATTCTGTGTATTGTATAGTCAACATGCATGCCTTTGAGCTTATTAATGAGGTATTATGTCCATTAAGTAATGCTGCCAATTTTAGTCCTTTTATTTAAATATCTAGTATTCTAGCTAGCGCATGCATTTTTTTTTGAAAACGATTGTCGCTTTCTGTAATTACATCTCTGTTTTTTTGCAGCTCATATTTATATTTCGGTTCTTTTAAGAGTAGAAATGTATGAATAAAAAACAATAATGTTTAATGGGAAAATTTGGTTTCCATAGATGGGTTTTGAATTTCCAGACGCTACAAAATATTTCAGCCTGAACCTGTTGACCTAGCTTCCGGATTATTTTAATAAAAGTAATAATTTTAATAATTCTTTACTTACATACATCCATTGTTACTTGCCAAGCGCGTGTGATTTATCATTCGCTACCGATTGTCATCCGTCCTTCAAGTCACGGACGCATTCTCGTCTTTAATCTCTGCCTTACTATTTCCCGTTAATAAGTGAGTAATTTTGATTTGTAGTCGATTGAAATAATAATCATAGTTGCGTTTCCTTCCAAGCTGTTTTCTAGATGCCAAGAAATGCATCAGTAATATTGTGGTATACTTTCTGAATGTTTTCATATATTGTCTCTCATTTGAGCTTGCTTCTTTCAGTGCCCTTTTCCCCTTTTTCAATAACTGTTGGGGTAGCAATTTACCTTGGACTTATGGTTTAATGTTCTCTTTTTTAATGGGCATCGTGTTTCATAATCATAACTAAACCAGCAGATATTATTTTACGCACTTATTTCGATTTGTCTATCCAATTATTCAACTTCTATGAGCTCATTTCTACTCTCACTTTGATTTATTAATTAAGTAATTTATAAAAAAAGTGAGAAATGAGAATGCCTGTTTTATCTTTGTAAGCCATCATTTTGTCCTGCCTGTTAATATAATAGAATTTGCGTTTGTATCAAAATTGTTAGAAAGCAGGACCGGTCGAGATTATCCGAAGTGTAATTCCGCCTGTACAATAGAGGGAGAAGACGGTTAATCGAGAAACTGCCCTGTAATCATGGTTTATGATGGCGACCCATTAGCAAATAGGATGCGTTTAACTATAAGCGGAAGGGGTGAAACGGAGTCATTTTCTCCACCTCGTAATGCTTTTAATGGGTAGGTACATCAACAGCTGTATGCACTGTGACGCTTTACTTTTGGCATTTTTCCTTCCCTAACGCATCACTAGCATGCGCGCAGAGGCGCCGTTGTGTTGTGTGGGTTACACTTTAACATACACACGTGTGTCCGAGTATTCGGCCATCCAGTCAACCACTCGCTTTTTTCTGGTTGGTCTCCCTCTTTCATTATTTAGCAAGTAAGGGAACACCAAATTTTAACGTGGTTCTCTCACCGCACTTGAATTTTCTTCATTTTGGTCAATCCTCAGAACCTGTTCAAATCTCTCCTTCCCTCGAAAGCGGAAGGTTCGATTTCCTACTTCTCTATTCTGAGCAATTTTGAACTAGAATTTTTGTTCTTTAACAACGCTTACATATAACTATTTAAGGTCCAGTCGGGGTATGCTTTTATCAATGACACGAGTTAGGTATTGCTTTTGCCAGAGCGAAGGGCATTCAGTCTTGCTCAATGTGGCTCTAATATTTTTTATGTAAGCCTCTATCCCCATCTATAGCACATTTAATTTTCTTTTATTCTAGAAATACAGCCAAATTCCATAATCTCTTGGCTTGCTTCGAAAGTAACATTGTTTTAAGAGGAATGATTAGACTTGACTTATTACTATATTCTGATTCAGACATTTAATGCTCACTAATAAAACATTTCATAACCCTCATTTTCCAGGATATTTTAGCTGAGCATTTGAATGTCTTCGAATTATTTATGTCCTTATTGCTACATTGCTTGTTTTGATATGTTTAAAATGCATGTGGGTGCAATCTCCTATAATATTAATAAAAAGTGGTCAATCCTTGGTTTTGTTTCCTCTTCTCTAAGAAACTATTTTTTTGCATTTGTCAAAATTTCTGTCCATGTTTGCATTGTTCCTATCTCCGTATAATGCTCCTTGTTTGAAGATTTGTCTAATTAATAATAGTCTAGTTTACTCATCCTTTTATAAGTATGTTCATTTGGCAAAAAATGCCAGATTAAAGTTTGAAACTAGGGCTGGATGGATGTACTTTTTTTGCAACATTGCACTTGTTAGATTGAAAAGAATGTTACATTTGGCAATTTCAATCCTGGGCAATGGAAATTCCACCTGAACTTCAGATTGAAGGCTGTTGAGAAAGGATGTGTAAGTTTGCGGCATGAGGGTAAACGACCATGTCTGATGGGTTCGATTTTCATTGTAACGACCAAATTTACTGATTAAAATGGGGCATCAAAAGGGACCGTAAAATGCTTGTTCCTCGTCTGAGAATATCCTTAATGCCACTGCTTTGTCCAAGAGGCGTGGTGAAAACTTCTTTTCGATGACTTTGTGTACTACCTCTCTTCAGTAAAGATTAATTTGTGTTAGATTTTTCGCTGCCCTTTTTCAATATATTCAGTTCAGCTAAAGTCTCCTTTAGTAAGTCAACGATTTGAGCTATCTTCTTGCATTAAACTAGACTTGCCAGTCACTGAAGCAATTCGTCTCGTGTGTGCATGAGTGTGTCAAAAAATAACTTGATAAATGGAAATGCGCGATATTTCCGTCATTGTCACCACAGAGAGGCGTCGTCGGTTCTGCTCTGCGGTAGACTGGATTGTTTGTGTGTGTGAAGTTTCAAAAGTGAATTTTTAAATTAATAAGTGAGTTAATTTTCTCTAAAAGCTCTAGTCACAAGTATGCTATAAAGAAAAGAGAGGTTTTGAAGACATAAACAAACTAATCTATTTAAAATGTATGACCAACTAAATGGTCTCAAAATGTTGTATTATTGATTTGTAAGGTGTTCCGGGATTGAATGACATATTTAAAATCGAAACGAGGAACTGCTTTTAATAATGCGAAGTGATTAGGGTTGGCAGGAAATTTTTCACTCATCGCAAAGATAATCACTAAGGAAATAAACTCATACGATATCGGGACATCTAATGGTCATAACAACACCGTCTATTGCTTGTGAAAGTAAAATTGAAATCAATGTAGAAATACGGCTATTCAAGGGGATTATTGAATGAGTTAATTAATGCTGTTCTAATAATTTAAAGATTCTCTCTCCTTCACTCCTTCACTTAATTCTGAGATCATGCTCATTTTTAAATTTATGCATTGCGTTTTTTCTCAACATTTGGATAATAAATGTATTTAGAAATGAATTAAAGATTGCTTTCAGTTTAATTCACGGGACAGTAGTTAAGATTTCCTCTCTCTTTTATTGAATTTTCTTTCATGACTTTCTTAGATTTTCCTCTGCACAGTCTATGTTCCCGAATGCCAACCCGCAGAGTCACCGACAGCAACAGTGTCTTCCTCTTCCTTGACAGCATTGCGATCTCAGATTTCTTCTGGCGCTGAGTTCTCCCAAGTGGTTCTTCCAGAAAGGGGAATGTGTCTGGCGGTTCGCAAGGCTTGTCCTCTGCTCTTCTCTGGCAGTGGAATTGGGGGACGGAGTCTCCTCGGAGATGTTGTGCCCAAATTCCTCCAGTGTGACATTTATGCTCCTGTTTGCAGACAGGTTCGCTTTGGTTGAAACAAATTGTTGACACATTAAATTCTATTTAGACCAAGGCCTCAAGCTGAACTATTGCCAAAAGTGCTATTATTGAAGCTAGCTTTTAAAAGGTTATATGTCTTAATGGGAGTTGGGCAAGGCCCTACCTAACCATTTGAGATCTAGTATCTCGTTTACTGCGAGAATACAGGGAAGAAGTCGCTGGTAATTGCGACCGAAGATTAAAAGTCTTCGTCTTTTTAAATGAACGGGAACGAAGGTCAATGAATTTTTGGAGGCACGCGAACCAATCATAGTGTAGAACGAGGAACCTGTTATTTGATTGAGGCATGAGTGCCATTGAATTGTTGGCCTTTATTTTTGTTTCAGAATAAGTTACGTCCAAAGGTATTCGATGCGAATAAAGCTACCTGTCAAGCGCCACTCGTATCCACTACAAATAGTCGAAATTGGTAAGTAGAAGGAATCCTTTTATTCAGTTGTCACCCTTTTTCTACTCGTCTGTAAGCGAACTTGACTTCAAGTATTCATATATCACAAATTATCCATGTTTCCCACCACTATGCATGTACTTTCTATCTTTGTCTTTTTCTTCGTTTTCACATTTAGACGAGATCTTTCTGCGTCTAGCCCCACTTGAGTATAGATATCTGTCCTGGCTTTTGTAGCGCAGGTGGGTCTTGTAGTATAACCAGACGATGTGCTTCCTTGAGTAACAGTGCATGGTATAGAATTTGGAATTACGTCGTCGTTTTTAGCAGAATTCAGCAAAATTTTTTTATGAGCTCTACTTACCATTATATTTGAAATTTTTTTGCATAATGCAATTTTTGCACTGAATGTACCGAATGCAGCCCATCTTTATCGTTCTACCAGGATTAAGGGAATCGCAACCTGTGCTTTTCCATGTCGGAGTCCTGTCTATCGACCAGAGCACTATACCCTGGCAAGAAGTCTAACTTTTGGAGCTGCCATTGCTGGTATTCTCATCAACATTTGCGTCCTGGTGCGTTCATTCACTTTGTATTAACTTGAATTGCTCCATCTTCTAATCTAACTCAACCAACTATACTTTCTTTGAGTTGTAAGTGCTATGTGTCGTAATAGCATTGCCTGTTTATTTATTACGACACTGCAGTGACTCGATTTATTTTGCACTTTTTGGTAGACTGTTTAACTGCTGTTTTTAGACTACACTCTGGAGGTTAATTTATAATTTTAGTTCCTCTCTAGCTTGGAATAGGGGATCGTCCTAGAACTTGGAGTCCTTTGACCAGTCCTATCACTAATTTTACTTTCTTTGTTCTCAAAATGAGCGTTTTTGTTTCGCATTGCATATCTCCCAAGAAGAAGTAGCGATTTCCACTAATGTTGCTTTCCACTTATGATGACTGAACCGGAAATGAATATTCAAATAAGATGCCGTTCTCCCTCCCCCCCCCCCCTCCCCCTCCCCTTCCCCCTCCCCCCTCCGGCTCATTTATGCGCGCCTACATTGGGTCATTCACCGCTTGTCTGCCTCCCTTTTCTGCTATGCTTCTGCAATCCAATTTATTTATTTTTTTTTCAGACTATATTGAGTGACTATCCAACTGTAGAATAATTTTAACAATTAATTGTATTCGAGTTTATTTGAAATTTCTTTTTTTATTAGTTGTAGTGTCTTCATTCCAGTAAAGGATATATTTAACTTGCTATCAACAGTTTGAGTGATACATGTTTCTTTTTCATCCCCTCCTCCTCTTTTATTTTTTGGTTCACCAAAAATCATTCTCTTTATCATCGTCTCCTGATCTCGTTTAGTTATCAACTCAGTCTCGACTTTCATCACTTCAAGGCTTCATTTTGAATGAGTGTCTTGTGAAAACGCTAATTTAGAATGGAACGTCATTAATTTTATTCGAGTATTTGTAATTGACGGTCTTAACTTATTCTTCACTGTATCGGCGATTTGCGATACAGCAAAAGTTGAAATAAAAATATTTAGTTTGCGGTAACAATTGTTTCATGTCCATGTCAAAATATGCTTTTTGCCGTTACTGTGACAAAATGCCCTAAATCCGATATCATGCACAATGTTACAAAATAGTTTATATTAATGTTTTAGGAACGACGAGGGAATAAATACTTCTAAATTCCTAAAGGAGCCTTTGCATTTTCTAAAGTGCCTTAAAATTTATTCTATTCTTGTTTTATTAAGCCTACAACCTTACTCCCGCCGTTTTCCAAAAGGTGGCGGTAGTAGTTGAAATATATTAATCACAGATGTCGAACATTTATGGTAAAACGGCTATTATTGACAGAACGTGTGGGCGGGAATGGTTGCAACGTTTTAAGAGTGGTGATTTTGCCGTCGAAGACAGGCATAGTGGTGGATGGTGGGAAAAATTTGTTTAAAATGCAGAATTGGGAGCGATTCTTAGTGAAGACTCGTGTCAAACTGAAGAATTATCAGATCACTGGGTATCAATGAGCAAGCAATTTCAAAGTGCCTGAAACAGTTAGGAATGATTGAGAAAGAAGGATATTGGGTACCTTACAAGTTGAAAGCATGAGGAGATGTCGAAGCGACGTTTGTTTACTTGTGAACAGCTGCTGGAAAGGCAAAAGCGAAAGGGCTTTCTCTATCGTATTGTTACTGGGGGCGAAAAGTGTGTACATTACCCTAATAACCCCAAGAGCAGAGAATCATGGGGATTGCCCGGTGGTCATACTGCTACGTCAACACCTCCTCCGAATGAATATCCATGGCTCAAAAGGCATGATTTGCGTTTGGTGGGACCAGCCTAGCGTAATTTTATAATGAGCTGAAACCGTCTGAAACCATCAGAGGTGAGCGTTATAGAACGCAATTGATACGCCTGAGTCGTGCTCAAGAAAAAACGGTCTCAGTACCACGAGAGGCACGATAAGGTTGTTTTACAGCATGATAATGCTAGACACCACGTTGTTAAGTTGGTGGTGAAAAAAATATCTCGAAACGCTGAAATGGGAAATTTTATCCGCTGTACTCTCCAAATGTTGCTCCGTCTGATTTTCACCTCACTCACCTCGCTCAATGGCACACGGCCTGGCTGACCAGCACTTCAGCTTGTATGAAGAATTGAAAAATTGGATCAACTCATGGATCTTATCGAATGATGAAATATTTTTTTGCCGAGGGATTCGCCTGCTGCCCGAGAGATAGGTCAAAGTGGTAGCTAACGACGGACAATACTTTGAAACTTAATGTATATAATCGTTTTATTTTAATAAAGCCTCAAATTAGACAAAAAGCGGCGTGATTAAAGTTATAGACCTTACATTAGACCCAATTTCGACCCAATTGCATGGAGTTGTAAAATAATGGTGTCTATTATTATACACGTGAGTAGCCGACGTCCCGATGGCTACATATCTGGACCACTTGTGTGCTGTATGGGGCCGTCCAAGAAGTGGTTGCATTTCGAAGCGTCCTATTTTTATTCGATGTTTTAAATTTACGAGTCTCTCTCTCACACGGTGACATGCGGTTGTCTGACGGATCGGCTTTTAGTCCTCGTATTTTGTCTCCTATTATAATCCTTCATATGTCTTTTGTGAAACACTATTTGGTGCAGTGCTGATTTTAATAATTTCGTAGGAAAAAACCTATACTCAAACCTTTGCATCTTGTTAGTAAAATTTTCTTACTTTAAGGTTTTAATATCCTTATTAGTGTTTTCTCTATTCCTGCTGTTATCATTTACCTATCTCACTTTTTGTCATTCTCTCTCAACTTTCCCTGGCCTTAATTAATGGATAGTGAACCTTTATGATTTGGGTGATTCATGTATTACAAAGTTTTTATGTGGATAAATTAAATGCATCCAGAATGTTACCTTAATCTTCTAATATACTAATACGTAGTGTATAACCTTCAGTTCACCCTCCAATTGCTTCGATCGCCAAGTATCGCTTCTAATCCAACTTCTTGTACTGTTCCAATCAATCAGAAGTCAATAACAGGTGACCCAGAGGATTCTGGGACTCCAGCTATTGCTATACTAACCGCTGGGACATCGCCGAAACGGCGATTGGCCCATACTGCCCTCACTTTCATTCACTTATCTTTTCTTGTGGGATGTTTCGGCCTTCTTTTACCTAATCTACCCGGAGTCGGGGATTCGATTGCCTGTCGAGCTGATGGCTCGGTTCGAATTGGGGAACCCCAAACTCAGTGAGTTAACACAACTCAATTTTGTTTATGGTATAATCGGTTATTTGAGTTGGTAACCTACAAATTGACTCCCCTATTAATTACTTTATGAAAAAATATTACAAAGTCTAATATAAAGAATGCACGTTACATCACCATGCTAAAAATTTTACCGAACCAAGTTTATAATCAATTAAACTTTTTCATCTAACGCCTCAAGGAGAAAGTTGTTTACCCAGACGATTCAGGGTTTGATCGATCATGAATCTTCTGAGGTCTAATGAATCGACTCGAAAAGCGGTCTGGGGGTGATTGTTTTGGGTCTCCAAAAGTTAGGATAGCTCTCATTCGCGATAGCGCACTCAGGTTTTGACACCACCATTAGGTACCTAAATAGTAAAAAAAATAAGAATCCCCTCATGACAACAGTTGTCTTTTCGCATTGTTAACAAGTTGCACATTCAGGCCAACGGAATGAAGTTGAGACTGTAAAAGTGAGTATAATTGAAATGTAGGGTAATATTTAGTAGAATTATGGGAAATTGTGTCGATATATGTGATAGCAACATCACGAAAATATATAACTTCAATTTTTACAGAAAAAAAGGCTTTATTTTTTTATTAAAAATTTAGCAAAGATCCTATTAATCGAGAAAACGAAGGCGTTTGCGCTTTCAAGATTGTAGGGATGGACTGTTATAGACTTATTAAGTTCCAAAAATGACAATAGCCAGAACTCACTAAAAAACACTAATTGTATGATATTCCGCATTAATCGTGAGACAGGTAGACACTCTAACTTATCCCATTTTCGTAAGTTATGTTCTCTCAAGATATTTTGGATTAAGTAAACAAGTTCCAGACGTTCCACATATATTTGATACTCCATTATTTTATCGTTAAGTATACAGTGATCTGGTTGTGTTGATTTGGTCGGTAAATTCGAACTAGTTCTAATAGTGATTATTGTCTTTTTTCAGGACTGGCTCACCAATTCTCTGTGTGATATGCTTCATGCTAGTATACGTGCCCCTGCTAACTGTGGCTCTCTGGTCAATTGTTTTCGATTACGCCCTCTTCACCTCATTTCACGATTCCTCCTCCAAAATCGCCTCCCCTACACCCACTTCCTTATCTGCCTTTCATCTGTGTCGTCTTGATCTCGCTAGCGGTGGTGTCAACAGCGTTAGCAAACGTCTACGCCGTTTCCAACGCCTTGGTGGTAGGGGAAATGGCAAGAAACAGCCGGGTCTGCTTCTTCCTCCTGACTCTTGTGAGCTGCCCAAGAGGCGTATTGGCGTTAATGAAGCAATGGAGAGATCAATGTCCCCTGCTAGTCCTGCAGTTTCTACAAAGAAGTACCACATCATCTCTGCAGAAATGGAAGAGAAAGACAATAAAAAAATTAGCGAAAACGATTGCAAGTTAGATGATTGTTTACTGCCCTTGGTCTGTCGACTCATCTATATTAACAACAATAACTGTACAATCACCGATGATCTTCAATCTATTGAAGGTCAACGTGCCACTTTTAACTCAATGGGCTCTCAAATCACATGCCTTCATATTGCAGCGTTTGCTGTACCCGTTGTATTTGCTCTTATCAGTCTAGCGGCCTCTGAAGTGAGTACATTCTACACAATTCTCATGTCCTTCTTTTCTATAGTATCAATATTTTAATAATTTTAGATTGATGGTGAACCACTATCGGGTTTATGTCTAGTAGGAATTCGTACGCTCTGGGTCTACTGCTCAATGGTTATCACTCCCGTTGTTATTTGCTTTGTTCTTAAGGTTTTTTATCTCAGTCGGGCTATGAAATCTATGCGTCGACTGAGTAATTACCTTATGGCAGCATCCTATTTCCCAGTTGATCGGGAGATGGCCCATAGAATATCCATGTGCTTTCGCGCTTATGGTAAGTCTCTTATACTGAAATTGTCTAAGTAGTTAATCTATTTCTTATTTCAGTGATATATATCCTAACTTTGTTGGTGATTTTAATGTTCTCTGTTGGGGTTCACACTTATGTCCATTTCGAGGAACCTAAATGGCTCGAAACGCAACGGCTACTTCTCTTGTAAGTTAATAAATATTGGTGTTAATGTAAAGTTAACATAAGAGTCTTTAAATGGTAACACTCTGTTTCGTTCAGCTGCCAACTACGTCATCATTTAATGGGTTTGGATAGTACCGCCGCTTCAGCTGCTTGCAAAACACCATTTACATCTGGAATTACTTTATTCTATGATCCTTCACAATCTTTTAACTCAACAGAAGTTACACGTGTACGTCGAGATGTTCAACCATCAGCAGAAGAGGTATCTGAGGTTAATGATTCTCGTCCTCTGACTGGCCCCTTACTCCTTAACCTCTTCAGTTATCTCATGTTGAACCTAGTATTCGCATCAATGTGCCTTCTTGACTCAACCGTGAAGCAGAAATGGTGTGATCTCCTTCGAAGGTAATATATAAAATCCCTACTACTATTTAAATCAGTGGCGAATGTTCTATAACTTTGTTTTATAGGATTATTTCAATTTTTACTTCCTGTCCCTCAAAACTGACTCGAACTAAACCCGTGCAGTCAACAACTCCAATGACTTCACACATAGTTAACGGTACAAATCTGTTCAATTCCACTTTCCATTTGCCTGGTACCTTTTCCTGGTGGGATCCAGGAATGTTCTTCCAAGATTTCTGTGTGGTTATATCACCCACTAATCCCACTCATGAAGTTGCTAGAGCAAAGACTGCGGACAACTCTTTCATTCCTGCCAATTCAAATCGGCCCATCACCACCTCTGACGTGTCGTGTGGATGTAACCGTCGATATTCATCCTCTACAAACGAAGAGAGTAAGTGTATAACATATTTCCACTTTCTCTTTCATAAAATTTCTACTGATTTTGATTAAGCCATTAAATATACTAAGCAAACTTTAAATTTCATGATCTATTGACTAATTACTAGGAAAAAAAACTTCAAAGACATGAATTACATCCAGTCTAAAGGACTAAATGGTAGGTTTTACCTAATCTGCCTTATGGGAAACTATATTCTGAGGCGTCCTAATTCTGAACTAATGAATGCTCCAATATGCGTAACATTGATTTTGGTTTTAATAGGACTCTTGTTTTAGGGCAATTTAATTAAGAATTTCAAAATATTTATGTCCAACAATAGAGCACAATATGAGTGTTTATTGGGATTGTCAGTGAAAATTCCAAAATGTTCGTCCTTCACAGCTTTTGTTTTTCTTGAGACATTCGCTAACTGCTCTTTTGTCACTGCTTTTGACCAGGAATTTATCTACAATAGATTTTCAATCTGCCATTTCATTAGCGGTTTGGAAAGCAGTATCAAAAGAAATTTATTGCGTCTTTACTCAATACAATTAACTCGAAATAGACGATTTTGGATAAAAGCTGGATCATTTCGAGCATTATAAGTGCACTTACTTTTTCGTTCCATAACTTAACATTTTTGTCAATTTTTATTCTAGAATGAATTCGTTAGATTGTAAATCCCGTTATATACTTAAACAGAGCATTTAGAACTTACCCAACTTTCTGCTTACTTCGTAAAAATATAGACACTTTGTCCCCAGAAGTGATGAAGTTGTTTATGCGATTGAGTTTCAGTGAGATAGCGATGTTCTTAATTCTCTAAAGGTTGGATCATGTCTTCTGTTGGAGCAGCAAATGGCACATCAACCGTCCGAATCGGTGGAGGTAACTTCGGTGCCGGAAATGCTTCCTCGGTTGTTAGTAGCAGCGGAACGGGCACAGGGGTAGGAACAACAATGAGTATTGGTGGAGGATTGGCCCTCAAACGGCAGCAGCAGCCAATGCACAAATCCAATTCCCTCAATTCCTCCCAGTCCCTCTTTCTAACTCATCAGAAAAGCACCAAAGATCATAAATCCAAATCTTCTGCTAGTGGTAGTGGTGGTGCTGCAATTTTAAACTCAATTTCAAACCTCAAAAAACTGGAAGAAGATGAATTGGTGGCAGCAGCAGCAGCAGCACTTGAGCACAGTCTGGCAAGTTTCTCATAACTTTTTAAGGAGTTAAGATGGATGTATGAAGGAATGAATTAACTTAGAAGTTTTCTCAAGACCATCTTAGTTTAAAATAAATGCCTTTTTTACCGCAGTGAAAGTTATATATTTGCCCCGTTTTTTTAAACGTATCTCTCATAAATGTTTTGAAAAGATTGAGGATTTGTCTAATTAAAACGCCCGCATTCTCTGATATTGCCAATCCCTTCTATCCTTCTTGTGGAGGCTTTTGTTTAAAAGAAGCTTTAAATTGTTAAATTTATTTAATAGTTGTAAATACAAACATGATCTTGGAACTAACCACGTAACCATCCACATCAGGATAAGTCATTATATCTTTTGGTGTGTGCTTATTATTAAACCTTCTTGCTAATCATACTTTTCCTATTTTTTCATTAAGGTCAGACCTATGCGCAGGAGTAGGCAAAGAAGAATGTGGTCAAGTAAAACCTCAGGTGAGTAACTTCATACCTTTTCTATGTGTTTTACAATGTTAGTTTCTGATTAAATATAGGTGTTGCGTTGTTAATTATATATCTGTTGCAGTCTAATAGCAGCCTTTATGTCACCGAATGGTTCCAGTCCGACAATCGCTTTCAGAATGATAAGAAGAAAGACGAGATTTGAAGACGGCAGATTTCAATTCTAAGAATAATTTTGTTACTTACTGCAGTTTGCAAACGCTTGTCTAGGGTGTAGGATGATTTCTAGAATCTGCAAGGTTGTAAATCTTAAAAAAGACACTTGAAGGAAGCAAAATTCCCCAAAAATTCTTTTAAAAACCTCTTTATAGTTTTTGCTTTCTCGATTCGTCTTATTTTGAGCTCATAACAGTGGAGGTAAAGTGGAAGTAGTTTTACTAGCAAATACCAGTCCGAAATGGGATTATGTGTTGTCAAAATCTCTTCTATGTTACCACTTTTTTTGTTCTGTTTCAATTCAAGGTCGCAGACGACTAGTTTCTCGCTCGTACTCCACTTTAGGACTAACGGGCTTTGGAGGAGGTGGGGAAGAGCGTCGAAGTCTGAACAGTCTCCTTATTCTCCATCGAGCAGCCTCCTCTTCTGCTGCGTCTACTAACAATGCTGGAAAAAATCAACAAAATCTCTCCATTGAATCTCTCTCGCGACTCTACGCTGCTGCCGCTGCTATGGAACTGGAGAGAAGTCAAAAGGGTACATTGCGGTTTCCGATTTTCTATTTGTGCTAGTCTATTATTTGTCGAAGGATGACGTTGATTTAGATTGAGCTGCGATAGTTATGCAAATAAAGGAATGGATCAATTGGCATTGTCATAACTAATGCATCTAAGGGATATTTAATAGTGCATTCATTGCTAGTCTAGTCCTCAACTATGGTCTCGAGATTTCATTCTCCACTCGTAATATAGAAGGAGTAGTTGCAACTATCGACTCTTCGAAATTGGTGTGCTACCGGATGTTAACTTTGTGCCACGTTTGTCTGTGACTGAAACTTTTACGTTAAGCACAAAGTGATCCAATTATTATTAAGGAAATTTTTATCCACCAAGATTAACTTTTAGGACAATTTTCATTTGTGAATTTGTTAGCTTCGATCTGTTGAAACAGCGCTTTTTTGGAACTAGAGGAAAGTACATGTAAAAATCGACATTGCCTAAAAACTTGTATAACTGATAGGATCGCCTTTCATCTTAGTTATTTACTTAGGTTTAAAAAATCCCATTTCTTCTTGGTAATATTTTCAGAGCCTAAGCAACTCTTGCTCTCTTTCAAGTTCTAGATGGCTGTGGTTCTCGTCGTGGAACCACATCTCGGCTCTCATTGGCAAGCTCTTCCGGCGCTGAATCCTACAATTCCTTCAATCTTCTGGCTGAACAGGCAGGTGCCACATGGCGTGAACTCTGGCGCACTCGAATGCTCCTTATAGATGCCCTTCACTGGGCTCAGTCTGTCGCTGCTGAGAACTCTCTCCGTCAACAGAATCAATCTGTTGATCAACAGCAATTGATTGCATCAAAATCTGTGATTATGGCTTATCTCATGGGCCAACAACAGCAACAACAGAATGTACAACAGCCTTCGTCAGAAAATTGCTGTCCAACCGGAGGAGCAAGTACGGGAACTGGAGGCGATGGAACGCCCGATTCTGTAATGATGGCCGCCCTTATGGCGGCTACTGCCGCAGCACAGGCCGCTATGCAACACCAAATTCAAAATCCACCGCCACAGGTCTATGCAATACCGCCGATGTCTGCACTTCCCGTTAGTTACCCATTAGCAGTTTACATCAGAATTCGATCTCATTAACTCCAGACCCAACATTTATTGGTACCACTCGGCTATTATGATGTTCCTCCAGCACATCTAGCATTCATCTTGGAGCTCTTTAAAAGAGATGCTTAATGTATCTCTTCTACACTTATGTTTTGATGAAGAGTGCTCTCTGGCTGCAGACGCGTATGATGATCAGTATGCTTTCTTTTGAACGTTGGCCTTGCATGGTAACTAATCATACTTGAGAAGTGGATTTTAAAAGATTAAAACCATTAAAATAGTATTGTAGCAAGAATAAGAGGTCGCATTTGATAAAGGAACCGTAAATGCATTTTCGAAATTTCAACTAAAAATTACTTCATTTAATAAATGATAAAGTTCGAAACGGCGAATGAAATGTATGGTCTTCCGTAACTTGAAATTGATTGAACTAGCAGGCATTCAAATTCGGCGTTCTTTGTTGATAATATTTGTCATTTTCTTCAATTTGCTTAGTTTAAACAGTTGTCTCAGCTTTCGAATCCTCTGACTGCCTTCCCGACCCCTCCAAATGCATGCTGTCCACCAGAGCTGCTGACTCATCCTGCTAAATCTCCTTTTACCAACACAGCGTCAACGACGCCCGGACATAGTTTTCGAGGCACGCGACACGATGTTGTCTGCCATCTCGACGCTTCTGCCAATGCTGGAATCGCTTCTCCCCTTCAGCCTTCCACAATCTACCAACAGCTTCCTCGATCTCCTTGGAACTTCCAGAATGTTCAACCTCTTCAACCACCGCCGCCGGCGCCACCGGGTGTTTGGCCCGAAACTTCAACTGACCTCAACCAATTGGCCATATCCCTGGGAGCGCCGCCGTATACATTTGTTCCTGTAAGTTACTTTAATTAGTGCTGTCTGTCTCTAAATATCGCTCCCGTATCGTTTGGGCTTAAACAAATTATGATCCCAAATAGTATTGCTCCCAAATAGTAATCACTGCTAGGCTGTTTAGTGGGCCTCTCATTGAAAAACCGCGTTTCGAATAGGTTGTTAAGGGTGATTCAAGTATGAACTTTTATATGTTGAAATTGTAATCCAATCTAAATAGGTTTGGAGTTAAATTTATGTTGCTTTGCGGGTGAGGTCTTCATTTTCAAATGCTAATAATCACGAATACGGAGTGGGAAATCGCATTACACTTATTTCAAAAATTAATATTCACGTGGAGCTGAAAATGATAGTCATTATATGAAGTCTACTAGCATTAAAAGAAGGATTTCCAGCTCTTATTCTCTAACTATTCAAAAAACGGCTTTTTATAAGCTGCGGTCTGATATCCAAACGAAAAGAATAGAAAATGCTCTTTTCCGTTGTTATAGAAAAAGCTTATTACAATCCAATTCGAACATTCTACATTATAACGTAATTTATAATAATGGGGTTTTCAATAATAGTTTGAAGAAAACAAAACAAAATGATTATTTCGTCAACTGAAATTTTTTTATAACTATTGAAGATTTTTTTCCCCACCTTGACACACTCGAATCCACTATAGCCATCCACCGTTCATGTGATTGCTCAGTCTCATCAACCACTTCCAACAAATCAAACAGGACAGCAAGATAACGAAGAAGAAGGTTCTGATGCTTTTGACTCAGAAGATGAAGTAATGTCAACAAGTGATGAAACAGTAGATGTCATCAGTGCTCAGAGTCGCAAATCCCATCGATCAGGAGAGGTCACAAAGATCATTGATTCTGTGGCGGCTCAGGACTACTGGGAGGAGGAAGACCCATTCCCCACACCAGAGGGTCAACCAAGTTGTGTTTTAGTTCCTCCTGATGGTGTTATTCTTGATCCTGATGCTGACGACGTCTCTTCTGTCAGTCAGAGTGCTAGTCAAGTCGTAGTCGCGACGGTTCATGAAGAAGACCAGACGAAGGGCGAGAAGAAGAAATCTTGAGTCGTATGTCTGTGTAAATAATTTATTTCTGTGTAAATCGATATCTCTTCTAGTAATCTTTGCTTGATGAACTCTCGTTGTTCTCTCAATGTCCTTTGATGCTGCCTGTGGTTGAATTTCTATTTGTCAAATGTACACCCTGCCTTTTTTACTTCCTAATTTGGTTTTATATTTTGTCTTGTACTGGGGACACAGGTCATTCAGTGTTGCTTCTCTGTAATTTGCTACTATTTGTCAAAACTTACTTATCAGAACTAATGCAAAAATCGTTGTCCTTCGTATGTAATTTAAAGTAATTACAATAATTTGGACATGTGAAAGTGTGTTGCGGACAGTGATGCCTTCATATCTCAACACATTTTTTTTAAATTTCAATTTAAAAATTATAATGTCGCATTTCTCTAAATTAGGAGCTGTACCAGTTCTAGAGATCTTTTCTAGTATTATGAGAATTAGTAATGCTGCTTATGCCCAGGAATAATAATATCTTACTTCTCGTTTTTATTGACAGGAATTGGACTTAGGGATGAACGATGGGTCACAACTTCATCTAAGCGAGTTCAACAGTTGGCTTGTTAACTACTGTCCTTAACTTTCAATAATTTTCACAACAAGAACTTTATGGGTTTCACTATGGGGTAAAATGGTGATATGTAGTCGAGAGTGAGGAGAAAGAAACCTATTGGTGCAGTGATTGAAGTGCTCGTTTTTGAAGTCAGACACCAAGGACCCAATTTACGGCTGGCGAAAAATAGGGCTGTAATGCTTCGAAATCATTTTTAGTATGCTTGCTGTAGAGCGCACATTTGCATGAATTTCTAATATCATAAACTCCCTTAGATTGACGTAGTCAAAACATGTGTTAACTGGATGAGCGAAATACCATCATTTTAGGAAAATAAAAATACCCGTGCGTTTCTAAGAGTGTCATTTTAGTCCCGATTGAAATGTATGTGATTAACAACTCAAAAAATCATGCATTATTTTTGGCAATTAAATTTCTGCGAATTTAAATTAGTATAAGTGATCATCGTCGTTTTACCTGCGTCTTGAAACCGGCTACTCAGTGTTAAGGAATTAAGTCTCCAATATGAGTGAATTCTAAGCCGAGCACAAACTATTTTTTCAAAAAATAAATAAACCATATATTGCTTTGAGAGGTACTTAGAGGGTTTCTTTAAAATGACTGTGACCTATTCTTATTGGTTGCTTCTAAATAATAACTTCCTGGCTCCTTTGGAAATGTAAGAATTGTTCTCTTCTGGCTGTTCTTTTCAAGTCAACGTCGTTTTGTCATTTATTTTTGCTCTGTGCTACAACGTTGGTACTTTCAATTTAATATAAAAAATAGAATCTGAGTCACCCTAATGATTTGACTTTATTATGCCGTATCCGTTATCACAAACAAATATTACATATAATGGAAAGCTTAATCAAAACAACTAGTGTAAAACCAGTGCATGACTTACGAATATTTATGTCATGTGCAACTGGTGGTAAATAGAAATTATTTTCGAAAGAGAAAATGTTCATGATACCATCGGAGTAAATTGTCTGTACTTTAGCTGTCTTAATGTTTTGCAAATTTGAAGTCTATCGGGGAAATTGGCATTTAAGGAATTGGTGCGCATATCTTGGCTCTTACTACCCAAAACTACAATTTCGATCACTGGGTAACATCTAAACAAAAGGAATAACAAATTAGCGCGTTGGGATACGAAACAGGAGTTCCAAATGAAGTCAAAATTTCAACAGTCCTAATTACTTCGATTTTAGTTATCATTGGTTAGCCCACTTCCTTGTAATGGATATAATGGAATTTGATTTAAGCTTGATGTTTCATATTTGACCCCTGGGTGGGTCATGTCTATACAAATCATTTGTATCGTTTCCACATGTAGTGATGCCGTCAATGGCATTCAAACAGGAAATTTCTGTAGAAGTCACTTAAACGGAACCCTTGATTTAAGCCAAAAGTTGTATCTCTTGAATAAATGTATTTCTAGTTCCAAAATTCGAAACAGAATTAAAGCTTCTTGAAATCAATAATCATTATCTATTGACGTTGAGCTTTCTAATGATTCAATTAGTTACACCATCACGGTTCGAAAGTTCAATATTTTTACGCCCAACTTATAACATTTTGAACCTTTTGTTAAAGATGTTACAGTAAGATTATTATAAGTCGCGAAGGAGTAAGACAATGAGTTTCAGAATGGTGAAAATCTAAACAAGTGACCCACTAGCCTTTTCTTTATTTTAGCCTTTATGCCTTTAAAAGGCTTGCCAAAATATACTTAAATAAAAAAAAAAAAATTGTATTTCGTGAAATTTTTGCTTTCAAGCTCTTATGTAAACAATGTATGTCAGTATATCTCACCTCGCAATGCCTAAAGTTCACTTACAAATCGATTATTATTGATTTTCACTCTCCACCGCGAGGATAACGCACCAAACTTTATTACAGGTGCTCTGTAAGATGAATTGAAACAAAACAAAGGATGAATGCAGTACAAATTCATACGATTAAAATTTGGAAAGTCGAAATGATAGCTAAAAATTTCAAATTGCCGCTGACACACACTGTTAAAATAATAATAGAAGTTGCCATGTAAGGAAAAATTGTAAAAGACGAGGAACGAGAGGGTAGTCTTGAGTCTAAAGCAATATTTGTAATAATTTTAAAATTTCTTTCAAAAGGAAAGATGTTTGATTTTCGCGAATACATGATGTTTCTCTTAAGAGTTCGGTGAAATTGAGAAGGGGAAAAAAGACCTAAATTTCAAACAAAGTTGCAACTGGGCCTTTAACTATATTTAAAACCAAATCGGTTTAACTATTTTCAATATATATTTCGAGATATATGAAATGGAATTTGGAAGGGCAACGGCGGAAAGAATTTCCAGTAAGCTTAAAAAATCCCATTTTCATTTGCCCCGAAATTGGAAATTATGTTTAAGACTTCTTCAGACGGTCGGGGGAAAAGAGATTTCTCACTTCGTTTAAACATCCTATGCTTAAATTTCACTTGGAAACATGGTACCAGAGGCAGTAGCTTTAAAAGCGATTTTGATTAAAGCTTTTCCTACTCCTAAAACGATCATTATCTGCCTGGATTCTTGGAATCTAGAGGTTAAAAACAGTCTACCACTTTTTCGAGCTTTAAGAAGATGATGTTTCTTGTAAGTTGCATATTTGTGTCAAAAATATAACGGCTGATCATATACCATTGCATTTTTTTCAGTTATTTAAGTTTACGCTTTAAGCTTTATTGTATTATCGTAAAGAATAGAACTCGTGTTCTGACCAATAATGTCTTAGCTCCCAATTCTTAATTTCTCTTCTACTTTTTCAATGATTCTGCTCATAACTTACGAAGCCGACATAGGTACAAAAAGCCATGTATGAAAATATTCATAAAATTAGTGTGTAGTGGAAAAGTACTAAGACTGACCGAATTCTATTTATCACCTCCTGACTCTTGAACCGTGGTTAATTGGAAATCAACCAATTTAAAGCTTCAATCCCTCCACATTCCTGACACTATTTTGGATCATCGCTCTCCGGTTCTATTAAAAAGTCAATTTTATTACTTTCATCTGCGTATCTATGCCTTAACTACGTTAGTTCTCCTACGATTGCCCTAACATCATCAATAACCGGTTTCACGTAAGTCTCAAAAAACAAAGGTCTCTTAAGTGTTGAATTTGCGTTCTTTTAATTAGACATACAGCACACAATCAGAACATCCTACTCCTAACTGCGTAAACAGTAGTAGGATCTGTCGGAAAAGGACTGAATGGTAAATACCCTTGTCCATACACGACAATTTGCCTGCCCCATTATGCCCGAAGTTAAAGGTCAGAGATGTTATTGTGTCTAATCCCTCAGGTACAGGTTGGCTAGTAATTTCTGGGGTCTGTTTAATTAGCAGAAGAGGGATTTCAAGGACTTGCTCCATGGTAAAAGTTTAAGGAAAGGAGCAAGAATTTTATCACCTTGAGAATATAATGGGTGATTCCTCAATTAGTTTGCAAATTGCCAATGTTCATTAAATAAACTCTGATCTTATTTTTCTTACTATTTTCCCATACATTTAAGACAAGCGACTTCTAAATATATGTATTCAGCAAATAAAACGGAGCATGAATTTTTAACCAAATACATAACCGAAGTTTCCACTTCAATTCTCGGGCAAACTCTAATTTCACTGCTATCTGGAGCAAAAATGGAGAAAAGTCTTTGAATTGCAACCCAGAATAATTGTCTTTGAGGACGTTGAATTGGCAATGTTTCATTTCCTTTGCTAAGAAAAGTAATTTTTATCTGTATGCTCCCACTTAGTTTGGAAGCGAAGACTAAATTAAATAATGAGGGTAATTGTTCTAAATTTTACATTTGCAACAGTTTTAAGAATATCGATTAGTTATTCAAAATTTAGTTTTCTAGGAAAAATGCATTGGTTGTCTTAATAAATCGAAAATTTGGGAATACATTAGCAAAAGTTGCGCACAATCTCAAATTGCTCACTTTTATTCAAGCTAAAAATGAATTTACAATAAATTCAGGTCTAAGGTAAAAATATTGCAAGACGACATGTTTGAGTAAATTGTTCTAGTTACTATAGGATAATAAATGAGATATAAGCATGAAATTTCAAGTTAATAAAACTGTTGGTTACTAAAGTCCCATGGCTGTAAAACATCCTTCATATTTCTTACGACTGGTCTTTTGAAAACTCGTTTTTTCATGTTCCGGAAGTCTGGACTTTCACAAATTTCATTATCAACGCGGAAAAATTTATCCTCGGAGCTAGAAGAAGACGTTTGTTTGCGCTCTAATCTTGGCCTTGAAGAACTCTGTAATTTTGACTTGTGGTATTTCTTCTCGGCCACTTTGGGTTTGGGTTGGCTCCTATGTCGACGCCTTCGCCCTCTTTGAGGATGTTTCAATTCAACCACTACTCTTGGGACCATTGGTCTCGCTCTTATCACTCTTCCATTCTCAATAGGTTGTTGAAAAAGGGCATTGCAGTTTTCTCCTTTAACAATCCTAAAGCCAGAGACATCAAAATTAGACGCAACTGAAGAAGTACTAGATGACGAAATAGAACGCGAGCAGGCTACTTCAACATTTATGTTTTTCAGGGAGCGTGAAGGGTACAAAATTCTCTCTTCCTCTTTCCGCAGTTTTCTAGAATTAGAAGGGGAATGTGCTTGTGAAGAGTAGATACATTTAGAACGAGTCCTTCCAAATTTTCTGTCCACTGATGACGGCGTCGACTGGTAAATTGGAAAAAATTGCCTTGCAGGAGGTTCACATTCTTTTGGTTGTATTTTCAAAACTCGTTTTTCACCTTTTAATCGTCGGGACCTTGACCGGCGCACTTCATGTCTTGCTGAGGATGACCTTTGGTCACTATAATGACTGATAGAGTCCTGCTCGCCAGGCTGTATACTTATCGACACACGCATCACAGGAGACTGCATGGGGCAAAAAAAATCAAATGCGCTTATATAATTTTGGAAGCAACCAATTAAATTATAACCTCAAGGTCGCATTTAATACAGACTCCTGCATTTCAGGTAATGAGAGTAAACCTTATTAATTTCCACCTTTTGGGCAATTATTTGTATTCTGTAATTTATAGATATATTTAAGTAACATATTTATTTCACTTTTAGAAGACTGTTTGTCGCCATTTTTATGCTTTTATTAAGACCAAAATAAATCTAACTGACCTATCTAGTCAAAGTGGATGCCAATGTGACTACTGGTAAACATTTTCGAATACTTGACTTGAAAACCTGTTTAGAGTCAGTCAGTCAGTCATTCCCGTATTTAATTATTGACTGGCCCCGCAATAATAGGCTTTAGACATAGTAAATCGAACTATTTTATAAATTTAATCACATAAAATGTCGTTGGAATGCCGGTTTAGATAAAAGGGAAGAAATGCTGGTAAATGATGAACAAATGTTAGTAAATTTAAGAAGCTTAATCTCGTCTAAATTTAAACTACTTCACTTTGCGGTATTCTTCATTCTAGCCTTAATTATTTGTTTAACCACTGGGTATAATTTTAAAATTTCTGCCGAATCAATAATAGGCATGGGGGGGGGGGGAAGTGCGATAGACTTACCTCCACGTGGGGAACACTGGGCAACGTATACTCATACGCAAAAAAGCCTATAAATCGGCAGTTCACTTCAAACTACCATAACCCGACTCTGTGTCATATTCGACCACTTCCACAGTACTCACCTTACCTTACCCTTTTCTCTACCTTTGTGTCTGTCTTTCTCTTACATCTGTGAATCACTCTTTTGTTCCCCATCTCGACTTTTTGTGACTTTAATGTTCCTCTCCACTGTGAAGCCTGAAGTCAAGTAAAGGGCTAACGATAACTATCATAAAGCTTGCCATTTGATATAAATAAATAATAGTCATTGCGCTACTAGCATATCCTCTAAATTGCTTATTTAAATTTACGCGTGCAATCGTAATTTCTCCGAGTTTACTGCGCGGTGATCTGACCAAGGCGCGCTATCTCCACGTCTTTGTGTGTAATTTGCATCTGTGGATACATTGACTCTGAAAAACGGTAGACCATCTGCCTTTAAATGATGAAGCTGTTCTTTTCATAGCTCATAATTATTTGAAATGAGTAGATTGGGTTGCCAGTCTACAGTCAGCCACCCACCCTTATGCGCATTATCAACTTTGATTCAGGAAATGTGCTTATCATTTGCTTTAATTTACCTTGATAAACTCAACGGATGAAAAATTTTGGAGTGTCTGGCTGGCGTAGACTGTGACTTCAAGTCTGCATTTAGCTTACCAATATAAAGAGAATATGAAGAGGATTAACGAAGCGTTAGGCATAAATTTGGAATAACAAAATGCGTAAGAATATGCGAACGACGTAAAAATTGGCCTTTCGAGTAATCGCGACTACCACCACCTTTACTTGAATTTAATATAAAACAAGCATTTTTTACTGCCCCTTAATGGAAAAGAGACGGCTCAAGGCCTAAAAAACTTACTGTCATTAATTATCCAGTAATGTTCCGATTACATAAATTTCTGACAATGTGGAATTTAGGCGTCTTAGTAAATCCATACACTTTTAATTAAACAAGGTAGTATATCAATTTGAGTATTCCTCCTTTAACGTGAGATAGGTAGATTTCTCATGCATATTTTACGAATAGCCCGAATTTGGAAAATGATAAATGCCCAGCTTTTTGGAATGCCAAAATTTGGGGAATTGGCTTTTCCTGCATTGAATTTACGAAATCGTAGTTAAATAGAAAAATAAGATTCAAGAATTGTGTTTATCTACCTGAAATATCTACTCTTTTTTTATAAATCGGCTGTAGATCATCGTACCTGCACTTTTGTTCAAAGTGAATCTCATCACTTGAGTATATACTAATGCTGATAGCATTTAAGATATACAACTTAACTAATATGTTACCAGTGAATATGGAGCACTCAAGCGGAGTCTAAAAGAACCCAGCGATAATGTTGAGATGCACAATTTTGATGCAATGGTCAACCTCACTCGCTAAAGCTTAGCAGGAATGAAATGGGCGCTGGGAATTATTTCGAGTCTGTGAGCTAGGCACTTGCTATATATAAATAAGCCAATTTCATTCCCCTTCTTTTTCCCAGTAACTTCTTCATGCAAACTTTGAAACCTATGTTTATAAGACATAAAATCAAGAACTTACTTTAACTAGCCGGAAATTAGTGAACTTGGTAAATATTAGTCATAGTTAACCCTTTAACGCCCGAATTAACTTTCGAAAAATGCACCCAACTGCAGTCACGCGTGTCTCTGAGTAGACTGATGTCGCCGACGTGATGAGTTTTGGTGGTGTCAGGCGAAGGCTATAGACGTACTGAACATGTTTCAAAGGGCAATAGCGCCTTCTGTTACGAGTCTAGTGCCAATGGAGCTTATTTTGAAAGAGGACTGTACGGTCCTGCAGGACGTTAAAGTGTTAATTTGCATTTTAGTAATTCTTGATACAATTTCCTAGAAGAGATTAAAAAGTTTTTTATCTTTAGTCGTGGGTGTGCATTTTAGTACTTCTTTCAGTGATATTGCTTCTTTCATCAAATTACTCCAAATCACTCCATTTTTATAATGGAGAGCAAAAATAACTAATAAACAGAAGTGGATCAAAGGAGACAGAGAGCGATTTGGAAGTATAAAAGAGTCATTTAATGCTTGGATTCGGTTTGTACAAGAGTTAGTAAGTTGGTACCTCGTGCACAAAAATTCTAATTTCATATCTACTCCCCCTCCCTTGGATTGTAGCAAATGCATTTCCATAGTAGTCAGCGCCTATTAACCTCTTTAAATTATGACCATCAGTCTTGTCACTTCAATTCAATTTTTCCTTCCAATAATGTAGTGAGCAAACGATTTTATATGATATTCTGAAGCATTAGCAAAGCAAAGTTGAAATTATAAATTGATCATTTTGTAGGAAAATTATTGTTTCTTGGTTAACGATGGTCACCGCTTATAAGTATTATCTGTTTATAAAAGTCATTCAAGTCACTAGACATGAACTTTATGGATCCTTACACAAAATATTTCTTCTCCTCTAATAACAGCCATTTAGGCACAAAATTTGGCAATTTATCTACTTACATTATGCTTGCTTAATATTATTAAATCTTACTTAATAATCTGTGTTCTTATTATTACTCGGAAATAGACGTAAAAACAGGAGCTTCTCATCAAATGAAAAATGTAATAAGAATACCAGAAAATAGCACAGTAGAGAATAAGTTAACTAGGAACTGTGGAGTGAAAAAACAACCAAGGATGATCAGGAGTATCTGAAGTATGCAGCCCCGGCACATAATTTTTTACTCAGACATAATCCTTTTCTTCTTAGCAAAGTGATTTTTTGTGCAAACTAATTGCTAATTCTTTTCCTTCTGTTAAAACTTCCAAAAGTTCTTACTCTCGGCGTCAAATCACTCCCTTTGCCTCTCCCACAGTCTCAACATGTCTAACGATACACATCTTGGTGGGAATGCAATGCCCACATGTCTAATTCATGCTATTAGAAATCAGCTCACAACTTCGAAGCATTCCAAGCAGAATTTGATGTTTCGGCTTGTCCTTTCTACTTTACCAACTGACATTGGCAAAGCAGAAGAAGATAACTTTTATGACACATTCAAAGAGCTGTCTTCAGTCACCCATCTGATTTTCAAGGGAAAAGTCTGCAAATCCTTCTCCTATAAGTCTATCTAGGAAATCACCTCAGTTATTCTGCCAACGTAACCAAGATAGACGAATCAATTCCAAACTTGGTATGATGAAGTGTCTTTTTGTAAATATGCCAACATGTCTGGCTGTCAGCACGTGACAAAGTATCTGAAGTAGCCGACAGGATTTAGAAACTCTCCGTTCAGAAGTGTGTTCATGGAGCGGAGTGGAGATGTAAACGAAAAAAAACAGGTTGAAAACATCACAAGATTGACCGTACTATCACAAAGAGAAACCTACCCATTGACCTGGCCCTTCATGCAACGAACAACCACTTATCCAACCTCCATACACCTCTCTGCTGTTTGTACCACCAAGCGCCAAAATTCGAAGTGGCCGAATCTCATGAGTCCAATTGCCAGAATTTCTACATGTTGGCCAATCCACTGAAAGAATTCGATACCGAGCTGCGCCGAAGAGATAAATGAGAACTCCCCAAAGAACTTTTAAATAACATTGACTGCGCTCTAAGTGGAGGTAATAAAAAAATTCTATTGAATCACAAAAGAGGAGTAACAAGGATAAGAGGAAGACTCTATAGCGAAAGAACAAAATTTGTCAAAATATGCCACTCAAAATAGTAGCCATAAACACCGTTTTCTACTAATGCGAATCACAAGATGCCAACATTATACGATCCATAACACTCTGTTGTTGGCTTTCAAATCTTCTGACTTCAACAGAAATTACAGAATACAAACCAAAACCATCCAGAGATGATCCTCACCAACTTATAAACGCCCTCACAAGCTCCATTTCCATCTATTATCCTTCAAGCACAAAGAGCAGCTCTAAAGTTAAACAAAAGCAATACTCTCGAGGAAACTCAACACTTTCAAACTACCTGCAGGCATGATAAGTTAAGGCCCATCGTGGAGCAGATGCCGAAAGAAGAGTCTACGGTTGTATGGAAACCTCAATCCAGATATCAAACAATCGAACCACCAACAACTACCGTCGACTGCATACTGTTTGGGAACCATACATATATATACCCTACTTGGATCTACTTGATTTAAACCCCACAGGTAACTTCCATCCTGCAAACTCTCAACCTTCCTTTGATGCGTCTGTATGCATTGATAATGAGATCCCTTCTAATAGTCATGCTCAATCCTTCTCGAAGGATATTGTCCACCGTTAAACTTTTCATTTTTAGACAGGCACATTTGACCCTACCATCCCATCACCTTGTATTTCTCAACCCAAGTTTTCTCACAATCGTTGATGTCAAAGTGTTACTCTCCTTCCCGATAATTCGAATATGCAACTCCCTATAAGGGAAGTTTAGTGGAGTACATTATGCTACCAATGCTAATCAAACTAATTTCCAGCACAAGAATAGTCTGGAAGGTGCGCCAGTGCGTGGATGAACCCCTCATCCCATCACCAATCGACAATCCCAATAGTAGTACTAATTGCATTTAATGAATATTCCTTGTGGCAGTGCCTAATAATTTTAATAAAATCTCGTCACTTTATACTTTAGTTTCTTTACTTGGACAATTAAATTTTGGACAGCAAATAATTAATATTGCCTAGCACTCTCGTGTCAACAATTGTAATTCGCACAATACAGTATCATGTGAATAAGTAAAGACGTGGTCAACCTGGGTCCTTAGTACCTAGTTACCAAAACGCTTCAATGGTGACACAGTGATATCAAGTTCCCGAATGAATGCTATGTTGATCGAATAGAGCATATTTGAGCGCATAAATTTATGCGTCAGTGTAAGCGTTGGACTGATTTTTTAACAATGATGAGGCTGCTTACGGATTCCTTAATGGTCAGCGTTTCTGAAAAGCAGGTCATGTGTTATGCAGCATATAAAACAGATCCACAATTATACGCTTAATCTCCACGAGGAGCTCTCGGTGAATAATCAAAGAGAAACGGAGAAATCAAGAAGGATTTAGATAAAATCACAAAATATATATCTAATTATTATGCAAAATATGGAAAAACCATTCCAAGTACATTTCGGCATATCCCATTCTAATTACCAATGAAGCCAAGTTTAAACTCAACTGGGAAACCCACAGGGTGGGTTAGTACCATGTCTCCTATAGCAAAGATGCGCCTCCATACTAATATAATAAATGGTATTCATTCTGAACTTTAGTAGATTCGTTCCTAGATCTATGTCTACTTTCTTTTTAAGGTAAGCAATATAATGACGTTGATGGGAGGGAGGGAGAGGGTGGTTGTAAAATAATTATCAAATTCAGCATGTAAAAAGTAATTTCAGGAAATGGAGTAAGTGAAGGTCTTAGTAAATAGGAATGCGCAAGATCTGAGTACTTATATATTCCATCCGAATTTAACCTATCGGGTACTAGATCACCTAACCCTAACTCACACTCTTTGTTGAAACATGCGGTTTTATGCTCATCTGCCACTTAACACTAAGATTACTTTCCAACCAGTTTCCAAATGAAATAATGGAAAATTATGACAAGTAAATAAATAATCACAATTGCACAGGATGAAAAGGTTTGTCGTTTAATATCACTTAAAAAATAATTTAGACAGTCGTTAAGTGTAATAAGATCTAAAACTATTGTAGGAGTCATAACTAATTGACCCATGAAATCACAAGTCATGCTCTTCTTAAATTCCCAAGTCATTAGGATGTTCACGCTCTCATAAGATTAATTATTCATTTGTTATTAGTTATTTATTCACAATATTCAGAGCTTGTTAGCTCAATAATTTTATTTCGTGGCTGGAAATTTTACTATCATTAATTTATGCCTTTTTAATGCCTTAGGCATTGTGCTCTTTCGATCAGGCCGTTAGAGATGAAATAAACATTTTAAAGTGTTCATCGTTCTTAGATATTTCGCAATTTTTCCGATTCTTGAGGACCTGAAGTGGCTTTACGGTACAAAACTGTTCGATTAAGCTTTCAATGCTGTGGCTTTAAATGACGCCGGTAACGTAACGCACCTTACGATGCTTGTGAGAAAATGTAAAGGAGTCACACTAACATGACTACTCGCTCAGTTCGAATAATTGTCCAACAAGATCAGAATATATCGACCATTTAACCCACCCCGACATACACACGGAACAAATTTAAAACAATCTTTGAGCTCTTCATCTGCATGAAAATTAAAATGAGGAAGGCAAATACTATGTTGACCAAACTAATGTATAGAATTTACCTTTTGGCTTCAATTCGACCATCCATCTCATAGCTATCAAAACATTTTGCGCTTTCAGTCATTCAGTTGCTATCCAGAAGTGAGATTGTGTTGGAGTGATATCGAACAATAATGCCATTTCAGGAGAGAAGCGAATGACTAGTGACATCGCTGATGAAAGTGCGCTTACATGCAGTCAATGGAAGTGTTTGAACTGACAACTGAGATACGCACATTTTTTTATCATTTAGGCTATTTTCGCACAACTCAGATTAATGATAAAAATCTCATTTTTTTAAAAAATAACAAAAAAATCATTTTTAGTACTAGTAAGCTATTTTTTTATCTTTGCCGAGAATTGCTAATTATTGTGCAGAGCCCGAGTTAAGCCAAAGTAAAGAAAAAATGAAGTTTTTGAAAAATTTATTCACCGAGAAAGCGTACAAGTGCTAACATTGACTCATACGACATCCTTCCATTTCACTTTCTGTATATCAACACTATACTCGTTTCCAAATTTCAGCTCTTAACCAAACGTTCTGGACTACTAGCAGCTAGTCAGTAGAGTTAAAATACTGAACACACATTGCCTACAACTGTGAGAAAAATCCACCATTTATTGCCAAATATGGGAATAGGCAAGGTGTGAAATGTTATCTCCACTTTTATTTCCCGAGCACATTCGTATTTTCCGCAGTTTTGAACTCTGCGCAACTGAAATATTGCATGCAGTCACCCACAAAAATTCTAAATTATAATTTTCTATTTATCTTCTTCCAGTCCAATAGTTATTTACAAACCAGATTCGCTTCATTTTAATGGTTTTCTAAATAAGTATATAAATATCATCCAATTCCTCCGTTGATACAGCTATGAGACGTTTAGACGTTCGAATCTGATTTCGTGAATCCTATCAGAGAAGTTTAAAATCAAACCAAGGTAGACGATCGGTGTTTTAATTTAATAGGTCGGAGTTCTTATTGAGGTTATTTACCTGGCTCGTTTACGTCATACGTCACTTTAGGATACCTGTGAACAACTAATTATCTTCCACCAGGAGACAGTTTCACTTGAAATGTCCTTTACTCCATAAGGCTAAAATTCAGTATGCTTGACTTGAAATTTGACAAGATAGTGAATTATCACAATGATTAAAATGATGCTTCATAAAACATCTTTTTGAGGTGGTTTGAATTAACCTTCCATTCATTCGACTTGATAGGAGTTACTTTAACTAAAGACATGACAAATTATTCGATTTTGTTTCATTCACAATAAATTACCGTATTCTATATAAACTGATAGTCTCTAACTTCCATGGAGACATAGTTTTTTATTTCAATCACTCATAAACAGATTCCTCAAAGCCAAGCCTCGTAGATGGAGTTGAGGTGTAACAAGTTTGTAGAGTTAGAAAAGATAAATACCATCAAAACTTATTTTAGACCTTACTAATTCGCACCAGATATTATAATTAGGTCTATTTGATGGATAAAAATGATCAGTTAATGTCAGTAGAACAAAAGGAATTTGCCAGCACGTTGTATAACTTTAAATATCGAGGTTAATAAAATTGAGGCAAGGAGAGTATATAAAGATGTCCTTCTTGAAGAGAGGAAAAATGTCTGAAGTTCGAGTTGCAAAATTCGCTCATCGACTGCGATTTTACCGCTATTGGTAAACAATTTTAAGATAATTGCATAGTTTTCAAGATGGCGGTGTTGAATATTGTGTAGCTTCATAGTTGCATACTTCGCGATCCAGGTCTAGGTTCCAGGAAAATGGTGACCTAACGTGTACAAAATGGCTTAAAATATTAAAACCTATCTAAATATCTTTTCTAACCAGAATGTTCAAAAGGGGTTGTTTTAATAGCGGAATAATCCACTTTTTTACATAAACATATATACAATACTTATATAAAACAATTTTTTAATAAACTGAACTATGCATTGTGGGCTCCATTATTTCGAGATCATGAAAGAGGCGTTTTCATGTGATGAAAGACGAAATGATTTGAAGTGGGAAGACCGTGAATAGGCGCTCGAGATTGTGATTAAGAACTAATTATAAAATTCTATCTCCGAAACATGAGTCTGTGAACTGCCAGTTTTGCACCCGAATTCGAAAATCAAATAAAGTACACCTTTGACACTTTTCCCATCCCTCCACATTCGTTTTATTGAAATTTATCCCATGTCAGCTGCTTTCATGAAATTAAAAAGTGTAAAAACGTTCTTCACTTGTATATGTTATAGTGCTCTAACAACAATATATATATATATATATAGCGCTGTTGGATTTTTATTTCCCATGACAGGACTAAAAGGTTTATTTGCAACTTTTTACTACATGTAGACCAACTGTAGATACATGGCGTTTAATATCGAAATATGATTAAGATTAGTGGTGCATCAATGGGAGTCACATTTGATTTGAATCAGTCTGATCTCAACATAATCTACTTAAATCTTTACTTTCTTTTTCATTCCCATACCTCGATAAATGCCTACTTAGATTCCTAGGAGACTATTAACCCCATTTCACAGACGGACTAGCCTGTGTGAGCGCTTTAAAACTAACATCCGTTTTCTAATAGAATTCTCCCGTTTAACGGCTGGACTCTACTCCTCTACGACTTTCTATAGGCTGCATTTTAATAAGGCTCCTCAGGTCTTTACACCGCCATGACTCAGATTACTAATCCCTTTAAAGAAGAAAATGAGATTAGTGATTGGTAATAATTCGTAGTTCTGGATGAAAAGTTAGTCAAAGATCTAAACGATCTTAAGGCTTAGTGAGTAGCCAACCACACTAAATAAGTTCGGTCTAATAAACAAAGCAACAAGATTTGCGTTTCTCTTCAAGAACGAGGAGTGGCGAAAGCCGCCTTCCAAAATTGTAGGCTTAATGATTATGTTTATGCTGCAGCTTCCATAAAACCCAAATACTTGAAGTCTGTTCGGTTGAAGCCATTTATAAAGAGTTCAAAATATATTTTTAACCACGTAATTGGCAAAAACATTACCTAATTAAATGTAATCCATTAATTCTTTTCACCACACGAAGTTAAATTGCCCTTCAGCACAATACAAAAGCATTACTTTAAGAGTATTGCTTAAAGCCGAATGTTGAAAACGCAATAAGATAAATGGTAGAATTCACATGAATAAAGTTACATCTTATGCACACACCAATCAGATTTTCTGATTTTTTACGTGGCAAATATCACATTGCCGTTGTGGAATATTGTAAAAGTGTCAATTTAGAACTTGGGCTTTTTCTGTCAAGTTTGTAATATGTGGGATAACAGTATGTGAATTAGTGTCATCGTGCCCAAATCAAATTTTCTAAACCTGAACTGACATTTCCATGACCTTGATTCAGCCATCCTGCTGACATGTTCCCCATCTCCCAAATTTAATTCTTGAAGATCTAGTGGCCACAAAGTAGGTGGGTTGGTAATTTAATTCATAGTTATTCCTAAATGGTGTGATGTTATAGAAGAGATTATTAATACATCGCTCTCAGCTGAAGTGATATAATATTTCTTGTTTTTTGAAGGCTGAACAAATTTCCACCTTTCCTTTCCTTGACTATGAAGAATTGACACCTCCTTCTCAGTCACTTTTGATACAATTGCCTAATTATTATAACTGTTAACGAAAGTAACTAAATCCACTTCCAAATGTAGGAAATGCGATAAATCAAACTTTAAATCAAATATTTAAATAAATATGAATTCCAACCTTCCTTTTCAAAAAAACTGCCATCATCAATTCACCACCAAATTTCTCAAAATATGAAAACTCCAAGCATAAAAGTACTTATAATTATTGAAATTGTCATTTACCTGTCTCCGTAAATTCTGCAATAAAGGCAAAGGTGTAATTCAAATTTACTTTATAAAATATGACACCGTTTAACTTTCATCGAAATTTTGTCTATCTTTACTGCCACCAATCGAACTCATTCTGATTAACTCAAGCCAACAGACTCAAGTCAGACATTCTGATTATCTTCCTCACTTTGGCAATAACAGTGATACTCATAATTAAACTTAATAAGGTTATTCTTTATTGCCAAAATTCCTCTGTCACAATAAGACATTATGGGAATTAAACTTGCTAGTGAGTAATAATTTTTAACAAAGAGTTACTCAGCAAAAGGTCAGTTAATTCACTGTTACCTGCACACAACTGATCAAATTATATAAGTGTTTAACCTCAAAGCGACAACGAATATGGTAATCAGATTTACACAAAAATTGTTTTAGCAAACTCTTGATATATTCGTGTGCATAATTGTTATTTATGACATAGCAAATTACTCGAACAAGCTATAGTCATGTGAAAGCGTTTGAATTAAGGGAAGAGTAAGGAAATTTCATTAGTTGTAAAACGAGGAAGAAATCCAGAGGTTGATTTTGCAATCAGGTTATCACGTGTCCTACATTCCGTGACCTCGGAAAGGATGGAGTTCGTCATATTCCATTAAGGCGTATAATTTCCTGCTTACTATCTAGCCGTTCCTTTATGCTATCTCTACTGCAGGTTTAGGTGGATTAGATTCAAGCAATGAAATGAAAGACTTGTTTAGAGCTGAATTATGGAACCGTTAGTAACTGTTTTGGAAAGCTAAAACCAAAAATACCTCATAATAGAGTCGGGAGGGGTTTAGAAAATTAAATTTGACTTTTAACTTGTTGATTCAATTTCAAGCGTAAACCAAGTAGCATATAAATTAATTTTATAAAAAGTCACTCAATGATTAACTAATGCTAAATAAAGCCTTTATATTTTCCCTACTTCAGTGCACATTATTCGGACTATACTGCTTATCTATTCTGATATCATATGATGCTTCCCAGGATTAAAGTTTCCTGAGCTTGCCAAGAGGTAAGGCAATGGTTGACTTTTTGTCCACTTATCGTTTATTCATGGTATTAGAACCTGTCAAATTGACTTTCTTTGACAAAATTACCGTGATCCTTTTAAATGGAATGCCATCTGCTTAATGTTTAACGTTTTCCAAATTCAAGCATTGAATATCCATAGTCACACACACACCTACTGAATGGAACATTCAACTCTCCCTACTAAATGAATACAGAACTCACGTTCATTACCAAGGTGTTTTCGTATTGGAAGGCGATTCTTTGATGGATATGGAAATACCAAGTAAATTACCTTTACACTTACTTGAGACTTTTCAAAAAATACAAAGAAAATTATTGCTACAATAAAATTAAAACCTTTATTTTCCAGCGGAGAATATTATGCATGATGTTGCCAATGAAAAGGTGTACTTCACGATCAGCCAACAACTTTTCAGCGATCCAAAGCACATTACTTAATGCTGTCAAGACCCAGATGTTAGATAAGATGAAATTCTCAAACCAAATTAAAATGAGTTATTGTTTTCAATTATTAAAATTGATCATTATCATTCTCAATAGAAAAAGAACCAATTAAGAAATTGTTTCGAGATTGAAGTCACTTAAAGTATGGTAACATCTGCTTTGAATTTATAAAGCTTGATTCAGAAGAATTTGGAAATTATAAAACTGGAACATTTTCAATTAGTGAAAATTTCAATTGAAGCCTGGTTTCCGTGTGATCCTGTAAATTTCTCAATCCGGTTCCAGAGATATTTTTCCTTTTTAATGAAAATCATGATCTGACTTCTTGAGATTGTCTGCAACAGCTGATACGCTGATATTCGTGAAGCGGTCATAAAATGAGGTATAAGCCTCCTTTGTGAAGTTGAAATCAGATCCATTAAGAGGAGATTATACGCATATCGCAAAAAATTACTCATAGTTGTACTTAAACAATGTGAAATCCAATTATTTTTTACATCTGGTGTTTAATAAATAAAATAAGCTAATCCGCTTTAAATATTGCTAAAAGTTTTCAACTCACTAAAACCTTAAAAGAGAAGAAAACGTATTTTATTGACGCGCTTGTTTCAATTCCATTAAAAGTTGCAAGTTGTTTTGAATTTATTTCGTTCAAAAAATTAGCCTGACCCAACTTTAATCTAGACTTAATAGCAATTAGACTAATTTAAAATTTGTATACATAGAGAGAGAGTGTGTGTGTATAAATTGCACTATCATATTTATTAATGGATTAGAGGGTCTGAATTAGAGATTTCGGTTTTTAAACCACAATTTCCACAGAGAGTCATTGGGCAGGCGGTTTAATCTTGCTGGACGAGATATACGACATTCATTTTAATGGAAAGGGTAACTTTTAAAATTTTTAAATAGCAGAGCTAGGTAGACGAGAAGGATATTTTAAGGACTGAAGAAATTGTGCCAATGAATTTCAGAAAATAAAGATGCACTAAATTCCTCCGAAAAACTGCAGGGAAAATTAAATTGATCTCTCTTTTACTTAATAGATAACTATCAACTGAAATACAACTCAATTGTAGTTCCATTTGCTTATAAAGTGTGTATATTCTAATTGTTCACGTAGTTCAAATTAACTCTTTTTTTTCTTCAATTTCCGGATTTTTGTTTTGAAAATATTTACCTTCTCTTTTTCCATTATACAGCCAAAAGGGATTAAACTAAATGGGAGAAACTTTCGACATTTTTGAGCATTTGTTAAGATTTTCTGCCTTTAACTTAAAAATCGTATAGTTGCTTTATAAAAAACAATAAAAATTTTGAAGTGTTGTTGATTTCACACAAGGCCCTAGCAGGTCTGGGAGTTAGCACACATTCTGCTAAATCTCGGCTTGGCAATGCAAGGAAAGTGATTTTACAGTGCTGTTCTTGATCTACTTGACGGAACGAGCATTCAGATCATACCCAGGGTGCCGAGTCGAAAGGGGAATTTATTTAGCGGTGGGGATCTATTGACCTAGAAACCTCACACATGGGGAATATTTATAGAATATTAAATATTAGGGGTAGGAGGGCCATCGCATCCAAAAACTTATTATCTAATTTCTTAGAAGTCTTTGTGTTTGAAAAGGGTATTTTCACAGAAAACAACCCGTTCGTGTATTTTATTATTAAAATTGATAATCTAACTTTTTACCATTATCACACAACAGATATTGAGATTTGTTGATTAACTCAGAAAACAGGACCAACTTCGTCATATAACTGAAATAAATAGAACGGTTACTCCATAGAAATTATTGACATCCTGGATCATTTGCTTTCACCTTAAGTAATTTCTTTTAAACTCTTCTTAATACCCACTAGTTTGAAATATGTCTTGCGCATGAGAAATAAGCCAACCAAATTCGAAGATTTCTTTGTAGAAGTCCGGTCGCGGGGATACTTCAGAGGACTTCTCCGAGCTAATACTTCATTTGTTTACTTACTTAGAGAATTTGAGTGGGGTTTTGATGCATCACTGGATACTCTTACTACCATTGCAAAAAAATGCGTTAAAAGCATCACTCTTCACGGACATCTCAACAAACCCTCGTGTTACGTAAAACAATCATGGTCTTTTTCAAATAGACCATAATCTCACCTACATCATTTTCCGTATATGCAATCCAAGTTGATGAATTGAATTAAAATTCTAAATCCTGTTATTCTGATCAGGCAAATATCCTTTTTTGTATCTGCGCTGTCACCTATTCGTATGATTTAGCCTTATCACATTGCACGTCGTACCGCGATTAAAATGCTTATGAATGGCTAAGAGGCGCTTAGCTACATCCTAATAGCTAGCCTTCTTAAAATAAGTTTTCTCTGTCAACGAGAGCCTGAATTTATTTCATGAGTTTCAGTTTGAGATAGTTCCAATTAGGGAATACCTATTCTAAAATAAATTTGGAAACTAAGCCCTTATTTTGAGCGCCTTAAATACTTCCCTCTCCCTGCTTAAAAGGAAAACGTATCGTTGTTAAAAATATAATTTTAAATATCCTATCAATTATCAGGTCAAGAGAATCCATTAAAAATTAATTTTTAGACTTATTGAGTGGAGTTAATTTTTCTAAGTATCTCTACTTGGTCCATTCTAAGATTAGGCTGATTATACTGTTACCAACCTATATAATTTATTAATTAGGTGTTGTAATTTTTGATGAGAAACAATTGGACCAGTGATCTCAAAACTACAGTTTGATAAAGATACAGGTTGAAAAGTTGGATCTCAAGGATTAAGGTCATGCGTTAAAAGAGTACTTTCGATTTCACTAATTCTTTAATCCATTTGATCAAGAATACTATTTGAAATTAGCACCAAAAGCCAAATATAAATATATATAATTAAGAAAACAGTATTTGCAGGAATGGTTTGCAAAAAATTCAATATTTCTATATGGAAAGACTTATATTGGTTCCAATTCATGAAATCATCAGGCTCCGCATATTTGGGAGTTTTTTGATGGCTTAAGTTCAAACAAATCTTGAGTTAATGAATGTTCTGAGAAAAAACTTGAATTTATTTTTCCCATTGTCCATCGATTTTAACAGCAGCTCTCTTTTATCTGCTGACAGAGTATAGAAGCCTATATAATTATAGATAATTTGTAATATTTGATTGGAAAGGTAATGAGTAAAAGTAATGACCTCCTGAAATTTATTTCACACATACACACGAACATATGGCAATAATGGATTAAAAAGTGATAGATTGAATTCAGTAAAGGACAAATCTAGTGGAACATATAGTATAAAAGTTGTGTGCTCACTTTATCAATAGTCTCTCATTAAATGTTGAAGAAAATGAATTGAATTCGTTGGACATATTAAACAGAAAATGGTCTCCTTCAAATGTACTCTTATATGAATTGATAGTTGGAGGGAGGGAGGGAGGGAGGGAGGGAGAGAACACTACGCTAATAAGGCTTAGTAGTTTTGCAATCCTGCCACATAATTGGTGACATTGACGTAATCTATCAAGCCAGATGTGATCTGCTGAGCCGAAAAATAATCTCACCCATCAATTTTTCCTTCATTTTGCACGACAAATTTGGTGATTTTCTTCCTTCTCTAATAACTTCTATCCTTTCGTCCTCTCCCACTAACACAGAATGTCTTCGGAAACAGATTTCAATGTGAATGTATTGGGTGTCCCTCCCTGCAATCTACCTTTCGACTCAAAGTACCTTCATATCTGATTCCTACAACTGGAAATTATGCTCAAACTAATTGGTGTTACCAAACAGAGAGATGCCGTTTCAGCATACTATCGCTTCTCTGCCAACCAATGTCACATTACTAGTCTCCGACATCGTCGGTGATGCACTGGAAGACATCTGCTATGACATACTCAAAAGAGCTGCTAATAGTCGTCTATCTGTTTCTCAAGAGAGATGTCTTTAACTACTTTTCCCACCGGTCGATTTAGGTGATCGCACTCCTTCTCAGCTCCATCACCACATGCTATCCCTTGCCATAGGGACCAATCAAGATGACTTAATTTTGAGACAGTTATAGATGAAATATCTCCTGCAAATATGGCACCATGTCTTACTTCCTGAATTTGCAGAACTAACTTCGACGAACTAGCTGAAGTAGCCGAGCGAATTCAAGAACTCTATGCTCAGTCGCATGTTTATGCGGGGGAAACTCAAATGTCTAGCTCCACTTCTCCATAACAATCTGATATTCTTCCGAAACTTGCTCAGAACAAAGATTCTCGTGACGGCAGCTTCTTAAAATACCGAAAACAAATCTCTTAATATCACTGGACATACGAAGACGATGCCAATAAATGTTAACTAGGCTTTAAATGCCCCGAAATTGATAATGCTGCAACTGAAGGAAATCCTACCTCGTTCTATAGAAAAAATGTTTGCTTCAACCCACATGCAAAATAAACAATCATATTTCAAATTTTCATGTACCTCTTTCTCCTATATTTACCAGCAAAGACCAAAATTTGAACATGAGAGAATCTCTTGAGCGTAATTTCCAACATTCTTCAATGAACGCCAATCCAATGAAGAAATTTGATACCGAGCTATTACAAACGAGAACTCTCCAGAGGAGTTTCAGGTCTCGCTGATGACTTCAGCTCTATACATAGAGATATTCTCAACTTTCGGCTAGCAAATTCTACTGCCTTAACCAAAAGACGTGACATTTGTAAAAAGGAAGACAGCAAAACTTAATGCGGCGATTCCACAAAATCTGGTCAAAAAAGTCACCCAACATGAAGACAACTTTACCTGATCCATGCGATCCGTTACTGGCTTCCAAGCTTTGTAAATTTGCTAAAAATACAGAGCAGTTGTGAACATCTTCGCAAATTCCATCAAACCGTTAAACATAAAGAACAACCATTTAGCTAACCAAAAACGACATTCGAGAGGAGACTCAACACTTGCAAACTACTTACAGTCAGTGATATGTCAAAGCTCAGCGTGGAGCTGACGCCAAAGAAAGAGGCTATGGATGCATGGAAATCTCAATTCGGAAATCAAGCAGCCGAACCGTCAGCTCGTTACTGTGAACACTAATTGCATACACTCCACATTGGCTTCCTAAATGCAGATTCCCAGTCAGTTCATTCTAAACTTTCCCTGCTTCATTTGCACTCACTGCTAAAATATATCTCTCTAATACTCCTGCTCCCCATCCTCGAACGATGTAATACAACCTTTCGCTCTTCCATTCCAGTCCTTGCATTCAGATACCTACCGTCTCGATCCAAAGTTCCACCAAATCGTTGAGGTTGAAAGGTTACTTTCCCATCTCGACTGGCTGAATATGTACAGTAACTAATTATCGAGCGTCTTTTATCTTTCGCAACCTAAAAATCCTCTAGTTGGAGGATTATTGTGGGTAACATTGTGCTAACAAGTTTTAAATGTATAGAAATCCCGTACACAGTTAAGCGTACAGATTTGCACATTCATAGTATTTTCGACCAAACTTTCTAAGGTACATCTATTTTCCATTTTTAGCTAATTAGTGTATCACTAATCAAATATGGCCTTGCAAATCGAGCATTTTAAAATAAATCTCTGTTTAGATTATATAAAAATCTATGTAATAATGATAATGAAGGATCCAAAAGGGTTATGCAGTAATAAATATATAATTTATATTGATTATAATATACCAACTTCGTTATTTCATGCATTGGTATTCGTTAATCCAAATTATGGTAGAATTACTAATAGGACTTAATAGCAAATAATGTTGAAGTAATCATTAATTATCACTGCCTAGAGCTAAGTAATAATCTATCACTGATTACAAATGTAAAAAAATCTGTAGAAAAGTTAAAAAGAATACTTTATATATGGTGAAATTATTCATTTAAAACAGTTTATTGAATATATTTTCGGTAGTAATTCCGATAATTTTATGAATTATGCACTGATTAGAGAAAAGACGGCGTTCACAAGAGGTTTACAAGTATTTTTAATTAAATTTACTATTTGAGGTTGCCAATTTTATATTATTATGAAAATTTCATACATTAGGGATTAGGCGAAACCAAGAGTAATCATCAAAGATGATTCGAAATAGAAGAATAGAAAATGCTACATTGAAGTAGGTAGAAATTTCGTGATTATCCTCATCACCGTATAATTTAAAACTGCAAGTGGACTTAAATGTTCTCAGCAGCAGCTGCTACAGCAACAACACTGCACGCAGCAGCACATATAACATACTGGGCGTGGCGGTGGAGATTTCTTCTTTTTTAGCTTCTTTTTAGGTTTTTTAGACTCTTCACAAATTAATTTAAGAGTATATTCTGCTGCTGGTGGTTGTGGTGGTGGTGGTGGTGACACTTCCAAAGATGGGGTTGGTGGTGGAGCATCGCAGCAGCAACAGTAAGTGCAGCAAAAGGGGCTGTAGGCAGATTGTTGAACAGGTTGGAGTGCAGATTGAAGTTGAATTGGTGTACTTCTCATATATCTCTCTCTGCAACAATCAACCTCGAAATAGCACCTATTTGACATTGTATATATTACAAAAAAGTAAATGATGAATTAAAGTTTATAAATTGGACCATCCAAGGTCAAAATTAATAATACAGGTTGAGCAATTTAAACACTACGAAGGCACGAACATCAACTCAATAATAACAAAATTTGTTGTAAAGAGGGTATTTTATTTTAAAGACTATCAAATTAAAATTTTAAATTTGCATTTACTTTTACCAAATATTTTAAAATATTCGAATAACTTCAGATTTCTTTGTCTTTTAAGGAAAATATGTATTTTATCATTCGTATATTAATAATTAATGTATACTTTTATCTAATGAAATTCAACAGAGTTTCAAAAAACTCTATACAATATGACTTTACTAAAGATTTCAATCTTTTAAATATATATTTGCATCTAAAGCATGGCAAAAATTCTAAAGACACTAAATAAATAATTTGGGAAATACTCACTATTAATTAGACTCATCTTTGGCACAGTTTACTATCCCAATCAAATAAATAGAAAGAAAATGATACGTTCAAAGATTTAAAGAATATTAATCTATGCAAATGCTTGTATTAAAGATCTATGTATACGCCACCATTTGCTTTACATGAGTGTGTGTATATAAGCCATCTGAACCTTATGAATACTCTGGCTCTTCCAACATGAAAGCACATTGATACATTATTTTATGGTAATATGATGGTCTGACTGCAATAAATCTAGAGTTAGAAGTATTTGTGGTAGTCGGTTTCAATAATCTGTCACAATTGGGAAGCTGACATTACGATGATTCAAGTCGTTATACATTGGCCATGAACTCTGCTGTCAAATAAATACTGCTAATAGCGATATTTTGTGACTTACACGTTTTGTCTTATTAGAATTTATAACCTATGCTTTGCTTCATATTTATTATTTAATATACCCTGTCATAAAGTATTAAACTAGAGATTATGCTCTCCTTTCATCTTTGTGAATATTTTCTAACACTAAATTTGACAATTGAACTCGTTTAATTTACTTCGGAAATGTAATGTTGTTGCGGGTATTAAATATATAATTAGTTTTAATACATTTTGGTAATCCATAAAGAATTTTAGTTAGCTGACGACAAATACAACTAGACTTTGGTATTCCCCTAGCAAACTTTACTCACGAGATTGTCTAGTCTGCGTTCAAAGCATTCAGAGCACAAATCGAATAAAGTCTGCTACGTGTGCCAAGCCACTGATGTGTTTAGCCAATAAAAACGTTCCATGTTAAGCTTCTTTACATTAACTCCATTGCTGATTATCCTCATTTTCCAGGACTTTTTGGAGTGCATAAGTTTCCTTTGTTGACAAAACGTAAAGTTATTAGAGTCAAAGCAAGCAGCATACGCTGAATGCTTTTCGAATCAATCTGAAGTTTGTTTGCTTAGAATTAAAATTCAGAAAAAATTTCAAATATAATTGACAATATGTCATTAGATGTTCTTTAGACCAAACGCAAATTTCATAAATGAATAAAAGCGTGTGTGAAATTTTCTCTAAAATAATACTAGTCAACGACCCTACAGTTTTCCCTTAAAATAAAATAACTATACACAAGAAATAAATGATTAGCTATAAAACGTTTCTTTTCATCAGCAAATTTAGTAATTGGAAATTATTTTCTGCAAGGTTTCACGGAATACCGACATTGAAGACGTGTAGAAATAGCCATGCTTATAATTTTTCCTTAATTCCCTTTTACCTATTCCTTTTCTTCATCCCCGATTTCTTTACCTACTATCTAAGCTTACTTAAGCTCATTCTCCATTTTTCACTAGTCTGAACCTAGCTCCGTGGTCCCAATTTCATAGGTTTGTCCTATTTGGCAAGATTGTACATGTTTGTTTATTCTCTCCAAATTAAATATACAGATATGCTTTCATTTTTTTCAATTTCATAGTTGACTTATCCAATAACTTTGATGGTATATAAAAATTATCTAAGGGGCGAGTTTGTATAAGTCTACTTTGTAACATTCCAAAATAATAGAATTAGCAAAACAATAAGTCACTTATTAAATGGAATATCTTTAAGCTCGTTATCACATCTTAATAAAAGATGGCCATTGGAATAAAGAGTTCAATACTTCACTTATTTCGCAAGAATATTTTGGGAAGTGTTTTAGTAGTGAGTGGCGACATGGAGCCTCGCCGTCGAGATTCTTGAATTCTGTCGCTCTCTATTTAAGCCAGATTTAAATAGTTATGTTCACTATTTCGCTTACTAAGTGCGCGCAGTTGGGAATCGAACTAGTGAATTATGGTGTGGTAGGTGAGCACGGTGACCAATGAATCGACAATGGATAGAGGAAAACTTTAATCCGTAAATGAATTCTGACAACACGAGATTTGAAATTTTGGAAATGCATATTATAAATTTTATGCTTAATACAATTCAAATCAGTTAATTGTTTCGGTGTTGGTTAAACAAAGCATGCATCATAATAGATGTGAATAGTAAATTAGTTTAATCTGAAAGTAGCATCGTTACATTCAGTAAAACTACTTAAGAAATTCTCCTCAATTAGGAAAGATGGCCTCATTTTTAACACACAATCTCTCTAAATGCCAATATTAGACAGCAATCATTCGCCAAGATTGATGATTGATGGTTAGGAGCAGTATGAAATAAAGTTGTAAATTGGAAGAGATAGGGCCTCAATGTTGGGTGGAGAGACACGTGGGAAATTTTAGAGAGGCCAAATTAAGGTTGTCTGACTTTGCTGGACCGTATTCACTTTCTTTTCGGATGAGCAATCAATAAAATTGTCATTTGACGATGGGGATAACACGGAGGTATAAATATGCATATATACATTCTTACGAATGCTTCAATCAATTGAATGATGAAACCGGATTATTTTACATAGATATAATCGTGAAGAATTCACCCTATTGTATTTTGAACGTTACATTTTAAAATCTTGGAACCTAATCCAAAAGTTAGCTTATAATTTTGAACCATCTAAATGAATCAAGTGAGTGCTTTTTTCTCACCAACAGTTTCTAAACGTCCCTTTTTCTTTTTCATTGTCAGGTAGTGCTTTATAAAACAGCAAAAAAATTTATTGAATACTTACTAAAGTAAGCACGACTTAGAAGGCTTTTGAACGCATTATTCAATTAAACGATTGGTCATTTCACCGATATTCACTTATATCTTCCTATAGAGTTAACAAAATCCCCGTGACACTTAAGAAATAGCAGATAAATGCTTAAGTACTTAACTTTCGTCTTTAGGTGCTTTAAACCTTTAACGCCCGAATTATTTTTTGAAAAATGTACTTAACCGCCGACATTATGAGATTTGGTGGTATAGAACATGCTTCAAACGGAAATAGTGCCTTCTGTTGCGAGTCTAATACCAATGGAGCTTATTTTGAATGAGGACCATACGGTCCTGCAGGGCGTTGAAGGGTTAAATTTACATTGCTTCAGGTTTCCTTAAAATAAAGTTCAAATTCCTCTAAGCACATTATATTCTATTAGTAAACAAGTAAGGCACTTTTCCCAGCTCAACACCTTACCAAAAATGCATTAATTAATCAAACACTTTTTCCGAAAGTGAAGCGGCCTCACTGAGACACAATATGGTAACATTACAAAAAGGTCTTTGTTAATAAGCAACTAAATGGTGTAAGTAGTTTCGAAACCGGGAAATCCGGTGTTTAATTTGGGTCGATTTAAATAAATTTAAGAAATGGCAATTTTTCACCAAAAACAGCAATGTTTCTTCAGTAGAAGATGTACCTGGGAAAGTTCTAATCTTCTTTTTTATATTTTTTCATAGCTGTCATTTCAAATAAACTTTTGACTGAAAAATGCAAACTAAAATTTATATTGTGTAAAGTGCCAAATCTGCCTGCCAGATTTGTGTGTATTGCATTAATAATTAAAAGTGCAGTTCGGGATGAGAAAACTAAACGACTGTCACTAGCTTAGTCTGGGAAACGTTTTGGTCTGCTTTCTACATCCTTTACTAGCTATCACCAAATTATGTTTCATGGAACATTTTATTAAAGATTTCAATTAGCGGTTTATTTCCATGAATAATTAATTCTTGTAATATGAATGAGAATAAATTATAGTAAGATGAATGCGTTTTTATTTTTTGGAAAAGTGACAAAGTTAGTCAACTGCCGAACAAATTTTTGCTAGTGCCAATTACGTATTTTCGTTTTCTCATATGGAACTTCCGCTAGAAGCATGATCGATCCCGTTTATTTCCTAAATATCCCATCTTATTGCAGTTAGAAATGGATAATGAAGTGTTCTAAATAAATGGCAAAGTGTGTATTTCTTAAGAATAACTTGAGGATTAACTTACATTCATCTGAAATTTTAGTAATTGCTATTTCCTAGATATTTATTCATAGTATTCCTTTTGATAATTTTAATATCCACTTGTTTCAAGTAGGAGTGATAATGTACAGAATCGATGTTGAATCTTAAATGCTGGTAACCTTCGAAGTAGGAAAATTTGGTTCTGGTACAAGAATTTTCGTACAATTGATGGCAAAATGAATTAAATTAAAAAGAATGGAAAATATAAATCTCTATTTGCTGCCTCTTTCTCGTGATCATTTGAGAGATGAATTCGTAGCCATCAATATGTAAATCAGGATAGAACTATCGTCATTTAAAATAACTAATAACGTACGAATCCCAAACAAAATAAATTGAAGTTTATAACCTGCTCTAATTCAAAAATACTTGCGATGTAATGGAGACTAATGGCTACTCTAGTAATCTCTTAGCTCTAAAGCGCATTCAGATGGAGCACTTAAAGGAAAGGAAATCTTGCCTTGAATTTGAATCCCCGAGTTTATGTATTTTCCGTATCAACTTCAGTTTCCCACTTACCTGGGCCACTATCACTTAACAAAATCTTATTCCAAAGCTGAGAGGGATTAAGCGGTTGTCAGTCACAAAGTTCCTGATTAAACTTTCTGATCGGCAAGCATCTTAGACTAAATGGTCAGCTGAATTCACAACATTTTTAACCATTTCAACTGCCTTCATCAATTTTTGATTTGTTTATGCACGGTTGACATCTTGATACAGGTCCAACCCCGACTTACCGATTTACTGACTTCCTTCTCTCCAGCTCCTGACAGGAAAACTTCCAGTTAGATCTTCCAACTTTAACTTCTTCGTCGGCCAATCTTTATACCATCTTTCTTCTATTGCACTCCATATTTTGTTCAGGTAGCCTTTTTACTTCAATCTGTCTTTCTACTATTTTCATTAAAGAGATAATTGTAATGAATATTTTACTCCTATTCATTTTTCTAGCGGCATTGCATCAGTAGGTCATAGTAGCTCTTAATACTTACAACTCCGACGGTTCGATTGTGACTTAAATGTGTTGAGTGAAGGGTCTTGCCGTTATATAAGCAACAGCAGAATAAATTTGGAATGAGACATTTATACGATAATTTTCTTTCATCCGCTGACTCCCCCTCTCACCTGTCTTCAAATTAAGATCTTGCTTCTTAGTAGCATGAATCCTTCGACTCTGGTACCTCGAGTTATTTGACGCTATTTTTTCGAAATTTCCCGATGTACTGCCAAATATGCATGATTTCGGTGAATTTAATTGACTCCGTTCGAGGTGACCAATTTTGCCTTTTGATGAATCATTTGTCGACACTAATAAAATTAGCGCCAAATTTTAAAATTCGATAATATTATCTTTAAGTACTCCCCCAAAATTGTCATTACCTGTTCCACACTAGGCTCATTTGATGCCGTTTGAAGCTCACCAATCGATATTAAGGAGAAAGCTGTTAAATTGCAATTTTATCACCGAATGACTGTATCTTTTGGCTAATTTTCACAACAAACAAATTTATAATTTATTATTCATGTTGGATAAAGTAAATTGTTGTTAATTGTTTTACAGAAATTAAGAGGTTTTGCTGTGAAATTCAAGGTGGAACATATTTTAAAATTATAAGTGTAAAATTCTTTGCCACAATCAGTAGATTGAAAGAAAAAGAAGTAGAAAGCGAAATTCGTACTAATTTTGGCAAAGACATTAAAATTGTTACAGCTATTGTTTAAAATGGTTAAATTACTAAGGATCGTGGAATCAGATATAAAGTGCGGATCATTCTTTATTCATGCGTCATTATATTCAAATACGTCATTGCCGTGGTAATGGTTTTTTTCAATCGTTCCAGATGAGGAGAAACTGTCGAGGCTACCGTGAGATCTATGATATCGCTGAATATATTCAGGATTTACGTAGATATATCTAAAAGAAATGTCGTTAAGACTGGGTAACCTTTGGAATAGGCAAATAAGTTTGAACTAATGGACCGATCACTGATCCACAGCTATATTTACAAATGAAAATTTCGCCCGACGCTACAATTTATTCAATTGTGCCCTTTAAAATTATTAAAATCCTACATCCTACCTTACACTATGTACATTGAGTATGTCCAGGTGACTCCATTTGGTTTTCACTGATTTTCTGTTAAACCTATGTGGACAGTCCCCCTCCATTCAGCTAATTTTGCACTACGAATGTTTGGACGGTCTGATATTATATGTTATGAACGTCCGCGAATCAGAATTTGTATTTTAGCACTGAGGTATCCTAGGAACAGACATTTTCTATGAAAAAACAACCAGTTATCGACTTTTGATGGGTAATCAGACTACTTCGATCAAATACTCACCTTGATTAACTTAAAATTGAATAAATCGAGGTGACATGAGTATCAACGAAATTAACGCCACCAGACTACAAGAGCTGGACATAAAATGAATGTGAACTTATTCATGTACCTGGGAATCCAATCTTGAAATATAGACATCGAGACATTAAGAAATTACACTGCTTCATATGAGAACATGGAAAATCGGTGCTTTCAGAAGTATAGTCTTGGTGGACCAACTTAAGTAGTACCTCTAAATACTCCCTCATTGCTACTTAGATTCAAAATTTTTCATAATGCCATGGACATCATAAATCAGAAACAGTTTTAATATATTAATACTACTAATTTAATTACCTCCCTCCATTGTCAACTACAGTTTCTCTCTCGTCATCATAGTCATGTTTTGCGAATGACCCAGTTCCTGGTCTACGTCTAATAGCTTTTGACTTCTTGTCTGCGGAATGGGAACGATGAACTGCTTTGCTTTGTGGGGAAGGTGATCTTCTAACAGGTGTTTTGCTGCGACGATAATTCTGAGATACGTGAGGTCTGTGAGCAGCTATTTGCCTACCTCGATGAACAGAGGACGATCTCATATTGCCGGCGTGGATTGGGGATACTGATCTTGGAATGACAGCTTGAATCGGTGAATCGTTTGGATATCTTACGACGAAAGGTTCTGGGGAAATTAGCTCAATACCATAAATTCTATCTTCATGAGGATGGATTGGGACTCTATGGTTAAAAAAGAACAAAAATCGTTTCAATGTTGCCGAAGCTTTACACAATGCAAATGGTACCCCAAATCCTTCCTTCATTTTTCCTTCTTAGCACTTTATATTGGTATAATAACACTTTATCCCATGTTCTAGTTAAAATCTTGCAATTAATAATACACATACTGCTTATCGAAATCACCAAGATAAGTACTTAGAAAAATACGCTATTATTTGACCAGTACAAACTCTGAATTCGCATTAAATTATGCATTCAACAAATGTTACATATCTACTTAATTATTCGTTCTTTAAGGAAATATTTGCTACAATAGGCCCGATGAGACTTCATTTCGTTCTCCTTTTTCAAGGTCACTTAAGGTCATGCCACTTTATTGTCCTTGGAAGAACTGAACCGGTAGGATCGACCAGACACATCAAGAGACGAATGAATAAACCCAGGAGAACGTAGAAATAAATTTGGTAATCTAAAGGCCACATTTTAAAACGTGGATTATCAATTAAATAAGAGAAAAAAAATTACCCTGGGTGGACTATTATGTTTTGTCTTTTTCCTTATTGTTTTTATAGTCTCCCATTCATTTCTTACTTAGATTTACTGTTACCAGACATCAGCAATCGGAACGCCTCCTAACAAGATGCGTTTTCATTAGTCCGAGCCTAAATAGGGAAATGCAGGCAAAGAACGCATTTAACTGGGAAATAATCAATATCTTTCAGGCCAGTTTTCAAAACCACCACTATTTCTGAGCTGAATAAAAAGTCTGATATTTAGGTCAAAGTCCATTGAAATTTTTACGGTTAGTAAACCATGAAAATTGGAGGAGGTTAACTTTTCCCTATTGGGTTTTAATAAAATAGTTCCAACAATGTCTCCTTGTCATTAATTTAGTGCATTCACAAGGGCGTAGTTTCAAAAAAGGTTTAGACATCTGGTATGGTTCTCTACGGCAAACTTTATTCATCTTGAGACTGTAAATAAAATGAAATAATTAAACAGCGCCTGAATAAAGTAGGACAATTTTTGCATAGAAATTTGCTCCAATTGGAACTTTCAAAATGACTCATGCACCTTCGATAAAATGCACTAATGTCATAAAGAAGCTAATTTTATTTTCATGTAGGAAATTACCAGGGAGGTCAAATAATTACAAAGGCAATGCTCTGTAGTTAAGATCATAGTACATATAATTCGTCACCTATATTGTCGATTTGAATAACAATATTTCATTAGGGTGTGCAAAATAACACCTATCAGAGACCCTTCTTAAAACTGCATATACTAATGATATTTATCAAGAAATGGTTATAGTTTGACGTTTTATATTTGATTCTATGAAGCATTGTATGATTTCTTTCAAAGAACACCTCTAGAGTGAAATAATGTCGGCTTAATACAATAGTACACTTTCAAAAGTAACTACGTGAGTGCTCAAACACCGTTTATATTATAGCTGCCAAATCTACAAAGTAATTTTCATTTAAATATATTTTCCATGTATAAGTATGAAACATATCTATGCAATTCTTCATAACAATATCACATCTTTCGGGATCTCTTTATTTCTAACGGCCTGAAATACAATTAAATGCAACTAATGCTGTGAAGTTTTAAAATTAAATCAACAGTTGTAAAAATGCGACAGAATTGAGGATTAATTTAAAATAAAATGCTCAGAACGTACTCTTCTGTTTGAGGGTGGGCTGTTGGGAAACATCTAGGTTCCACCAACGGAATTGCTGGCTCAGTATACCCCCTGATGCACTTCCACATTCTGAAGGGGTGAACACATTTAGTCCTTACTACTGGCCTAGACTTTCGAGGCCCGCAAAACTCCGACATGTCATGAATGGACATTCGACGTCTGAAAGGGCCTTCACATCCGTAATTTCGAATGCTAAAACAAATTCTTCCGTGTCGTGAGCACATCCTCTTGACTCGAAGGAATCGATTACTTGTGTGATGGACCGATTTTATATCCAGCTAAAGCTCTCACCAATTGCTCTCCCTCGTTCTCTCTCTCTCTCTCTCTCTCTCTATGTAGGCGCAAGCATTAATTTTTGTGATTTGTTTTTAATGGATTTTACCTCAAGTCAATCAGACTGGGGTAGGTAGCGACTAAAATTGCAATTTCAGTGGGAAAATTCAGCGAAATTTGGCTTAATTGGTTTGTATCTGCGAGATAACTATTTTGAATTACTAATTTGGTACGATTTTCCGTTGTTTCACCTTATATGCCTCAATATTAACTCAATTAGGGTAAATTAAAAACTACAATGAATTTCATAGGACAGTTAATGATGTAACCATGTGGGAAAACAGATTGGAATATTATTCAACGTCAATTATTAGACTAAAACAGATTTTGCTTCCCATACAATATAGTTAATGACTGAGTGCTTGCAACAGGCGAATTTGAACTGAAATATGTGTTTTTCTAACCACTTAATGTCCAATTACCTCTCGACAGTTCCCTTTTTGGTTGAAAACAAATTCTGTTTATCGTTGATTCAACCCATTCCCTGTCGCATCATTGCATTAGGTCATTTGTGATAATATGATTGTTCCTCTGTTTTCGCCTTATATTCGTGAAATACCGAATAGTCTCCCTTCCTAACTGACTTGATTATCCATCATTGCTCAAACCTCTACCTCCAATTTTCTACTTTGTTTTATATTAAACGGCCTTTAGTTTTAACTTGCCTTATAGCGACACACAATTACCAATCCTTACTGATGATGACGTTTTCATTAGTTTAAACTGTTGATGAAATGCCTAAGCCAGAGCCGCCTAATTACCAGGACCATTGGTCTTAAATTTGAAGTCAGAATTAACTGAATACACATTCCCCATTAACGCGAGCGCATGGCTGAATTCGACTGCTTTAAAGTGCAGTTTATAAACAGGGTGGGGGGTACACACTTAGTTTCCATTACTTAAAACAAACCACAAAATCCAAAAGAAGAACAGGACCTGTTATTGCGTCTCAGTAAATGATTCGAGTTTAGTTTCAGGACTGTTAGTTTAATGTTTTGAATACGTTTATTAGCCATTTTTCGATACTCCATTTAACAATAGGTTATGCATAGATTGGTTGCATTCAAAATCTGCTTTAAGTCTATCTGTGGAACACAGTCATTCATATACATGTGAATCTAACAAACGGCTCAAAATGACCATTGTCTAATACGATCGTCGTTAAATAGCATTAAAGACTTGTATCTAATTATGGCCAAATGAACTTATCGTGCACACTGAATTATTAAAGAACTGGGAGGCGCCAAACGGTGCCCTTTATCTTCCTAGTTCAAAAATTAATATTTTACACTCTTCTCTGTCGATAAAGTGAATTGTTCCAGGTCGTTCTTTAGTATTAATATTAACTTAACATTTTACGATCAAACTGTTTGGATATAAATATTTAATTAACACCTTAGAGAGTAAATTTTTAAATTATCTAACTTAGATCCTTGATTTTATTCAGGGTTATCAACCTTATTGCTAACGGTGGTTTTCAAAGAATTGAGACTTCATTCAAGAATCACTCACCTCCCTATCCTGACTATAGAGGAAGCTAGAAAGTTCCGTTTAGAAAGGCGCAGAAAGGAACAGTGACTGTAAAAATCCGCTTCACATCGCTTGAATAGACTATTTACGGTAGACACCACAGAGGGCGAAAGGAGACACCCACAAACACACCAAAAGTCGTTTTCTTTAAAGGATGAAATTAATGCTTACTTGACCCTATACGCACATGCTCTGATGGTGATTTATTTCGAAGTCAGGGGTTAGGAATAGTCCAAAACGCATAAGTTTCTGTGTTCTTAATATTGAGAAAATGGAAAATTTGGTTCCCATTCGTCTGTGCTTGTCTATTCACCTGTGGAAGATGGTAAAATTTAGAGATGTTATAAACTTCATTCGCGACACCAAGGAAAGATATCAAAATGCGCATTAATGAGGCACAATCTTTTCCGTTTTAAAAAATGACCTAATCTATTTGTCAGTTTTATTATATATAGTTTTTACTTGTGACATTTTAAGTGCTGTTGTTCCTAGTAGGCGAAATGGATTTGTAAAAGAATGATGATTTAATTTGACCCGAATAATAACGGAATATAATTACTCGTAAATCGGATATCAGACTTAATTGAATGGGTTGAATGCATGCTTTAAAGAAAAAAATTTTTGGGTCAGTACTCTTTCGAGAGCAATATTAATGACTTGAAATGGCGGTGAGAGCTTGAAGGAGCGAAATAACCTTGCTTATCTAAGGAAATTAGTTAAGCATCAACTTAACACACATCATTACTTAACTAATGATATTATAACTTGTGTTATCATTACTAAGAAATGCCCTTTACAAACCATAGTTATCATTTTCATTTTTAAACTATCGAATTCCTTTCTGCTTTAATTTGCCATCCCCTTAACAACAATTATGGATTCGACCGTTGAAGAACGATGTCGTAGTTGGCCACTTATCTGAAACATGTTTCTTTTCATTTTTAATTGGCAAAATTAATCCAAAATATCTTCCTATTGTCGTTTTAATACACTGACATACAAAAGATCACCAAGATATCTTTAATTCGCTTTTGAGTAATTCAAGTCGAGGATTAGGCCTTCATTAATCAATTGCTCCGGATGAGAGGGAATCATAATAAAATACCATTCGTATTTTTTACTTTTATGAATGAAAGTACATCAATGTCCGAAACCTCATCCTGAAGCACTTAGAACGTTGAAAACTCCACTTTGGTCCATTTTAGGAAAGATTGAACACCCTGGTTAGCAAGTTATTAGATTGCGTTGTTAGTCATTGAATTAACACTGAGGACATCCAGTCTCGGTAGCAAACAATTTGGTTTAATTTTAAATAGCTCACGTGTTGTGGATGCGTTGGAGGCTAGGAGTACACTATATTTCCTGTATTTCTTTCTACCTTGTGTCTTGTATTTTTTGTCTTTTAATCATCTATTTTCTTCTAAAAGAAGAAGTTGAACAGCAGGAGTTGCCACTAAGGGAGTAGCTGGTCATCGTCCATTCGCGAAAGAAATTTGGCAACCGTGGTGAAATTCTGCCCTGCAACTTATAATGTTTGAATATAAGTATTGTTCTTCTTACCACAGTTCCCATTTAAAAGGAATTATTTTGAGAAACCAAGGTATCTCTTTTGCAATAACTGGTCTAATGAGTCGATGTAAAACAAGAAGAAGTATCTGTGCACGCTAGCCCAGACCTGCTCAGTGTCTATACGCATTTGAGTGCCAACTTTTGAATTAAGACCTCAAGCACAAAGAATGCGAAATCGGTCAACTGCCTTGGCGTGCACCAATTCAAATATTCTTGTCAAAAGGGTTCGTGCTTCCTCAGTCCTGACGCTATCCTTTTTCTTCCCAATTCCCTGCGCTAATTCTTCCCCTCTTCCATTCTTACCCAACTCAAATTGTCCAACAGGCATGCTGTCCAACTTAATCAGTGTTATCTGTTGGCCCCATGAAGACTGTTAGTCCTATGAGAAGGCATCTAGCCTAACATGGTTGGTGTTGCAAAGTCACTTTCATAAATTAATGAACTTATACGCTGAGACAGAACGCCTCAAAGCATACAGCGAGGAGAAATACGGTGGATTTTTATCATATTATTGTTCCAAAAATTTCCGCGGATAATAACTTCAACTCTAAAGTGTATTTAAGGCTATAATTCATAGTTTAATTCATTTTAAAATAGTGCACATTTATTTGGTTCTCTTGCTTTCTACCAATGTTTACACATAACGCCAATTTTTCCTTTGATTGTCAGGTGGACAAGGAATGAGAGGCAGTCTACAATCCCTAGAGTAACTTAAATTGGCTCCTTATCTCATTAGCTCAGCGCTGGTGTTCGTCCCATTCTCTTCCAAATCCCAATTGGTATCTTTACTCTTCCACTTTTCCTCTCGAGTGTATTGCAAGTATTCAATGCACTCGTGCTCCAAATGAACTCAGTGTTCAAATTTGGGAGATTTTGCCGTCAGAACATCTGTCCAAATTTTTTAAAGCCTCTTTGATATAGTTAGAATTCACTAGAGCTTTAAAATGATAAGTCGATGATTTAAGAAAATCGACTGGTGTATCAAACATCGGTTACAATGCATTTTCCATTGTACTGACAGTTATCCGATAATTCCCATTTATTTCATCAGATTGGTAGCGTATTGCTACACTAATAAGTCCTGGCTTTTGCGCCGTAATCTCTATGGCAAGATCTCCACTTTTGGAATGGCTTCCGAGATTAGCTACCCTACCACAACAATAAACAGGCAACAAGTGTATGAAGTGGAACGCGTTTATTTTGGGCTGTGTCACTGACACGGATCTTAGTCAGAATAACACGATGAAGTGTTTGTTAAACACTGCAGAGAGTGTTGATTGGTAGCTGGCTGAGTGGTCTCTGCACTCACGCCGCCCTTGTCCACTAAGCGACAAAGAACACGCCCGCACCTTCGAGTCTGTCTGAGTGCGCATGAAATTTCTTTGTTCAGAAACGACAGCGTTGTGCACACCACGATCCTACTATTAATAATGAGGGGTTAAACTCCGGCAGTGCGATAATTCATTGCTTAATCGTTGTCCGTAAAATAAAAAAGTTAGGTAAAACTTAAAAAATTGCGCCGGTTTTAAATTTTTTATTTTACTTATGAAAACATATTCCAATCTGGCAATCTCAACCACAATAATTTCCATGGGCAACCTTCACTTCAAAAGTTTAAGCGCTAGAGAAATAAGAATTTGTGAAATTTAAAAAAAGGATTATATAATTTTGCTTAGGCTTGATAAACTAAATAGCCAATTTCTTCAATATTTCAGGTTACAGTCAAGGTTAAAAGCATGTGTTGTTATAATTCGGTTGTATTCGTTACAATTCCAGAATGTCCTCGAACACAAACGACGATTACATGATTACATTCTAGTAGACTACAAATTACAACTTTCTGGATACAAATATATTTGTACAGCTATTTCCATTCAAAGAGCCTTTATTTCAAATATTATTGCACTATGATTATACTTAGGTTCTTAAGAAAGCTAAATCAGCTGACTAGCTGTAAAGTCTTCCCAAAAGTACTCGCTTTACAAAATGCCCTCTTTATTGATCATTCTGATGGGCGATTACTCAGCTGAATAGCAGATTGATGTTTTGTCATTGAAGCCTTACAAAGATCTGAACCTTTATTCTATTAATGATAAAGTACAGCGTTTCTATGAGTCAGAAATCCAATTGATATGCAAATAACCGAAGAATAGGTGAAGTTATTTTTTTCTATTTTGATGCTGATGTTTCCAATAAATATTAACTTATTTCTCAGCCCTTGTTTGATCTGTGGTAAACTCGATTTAATGCTTTAGTGGAAAAAATGGAAAGTTAATGTTTAATTTATCTCGAACGCGTAAAAAGCTAACCATCGTATCAATCTAAAAATTGAATCAATCAAATTGAAATGCACATTAAACAATACCTTACTATAATGTTCAGGAAGATTGGGTGAAAACTCTCCTTGTTACACGACTTTTGGAGTTCGCATACAGGTTGTTGACGCTGTTAGATATTTTTAAAGATCGTGAATAGCAAAAATTTTCAAATTGAGAGCGTATGGAGGCAAATCTAATACCCTTTGTATGGTTTAATCGCAAATAGAAATCTTGGATTTCGAAACTATTCTAAAAGCACCAATAAGCAATGAATATACAATACCTGCTTAATTAAACCTACTAATTTAATAGTCATAAAATATGGCTATTTTGAGGTTATGCTTGGAGTTTGTTTCTACTTTTGAAAACCACTCGGGTTATTTTGTAAAATGAAAACAATAAATTATATCCCTCATTATTGGGTCAATATTGACTGGAACCACATGGACGCATTAAAATTTAAGTCACTTATATCGTAAGAACAGTTTGGAGATGACACAGCCATCCAAATTTATTACTAAATATTTCATCGATAGGTAAATGCGTCTTTATGCTTCATATAAATTATTTCAGTTTGCTAATCGGCTGTTACCTATTTTCGCACTGTTTAGTATAATTCTGCTGAGGTAAAAAAAGCCCCAAATCATTAAAAATCACAGGCGCTACTTCACATCCGCTATTCCAAGCAATTATGCCATTCGATCGAGTCATTTTTCCTAAACTTAATTTGAACTGGCATAGGTTAGGATTCCAAGGCCTAAATACGTTTTCAACAAGTTAGCAGACTGACAGAAAAATAAAGTGATTGTCACAAATAAACCTAAAAACGAGCAGTAATTTCTTTTTACACTTCGTCTACTTCAATCTATTTTTAATTAATTTCAACAATGAGTTTAAGCATTAAACTGAATAAATTAGCGACCGATTCGATAATTCTGCAAGAGATAATGCAGCATGTAGGGCATTCCTATACACTTCTATCATGCGGGATTTTTTAAACAAATGTTTTATAGATTTACACAAAACGTAAATTACAACAGTTTATATTTTGAAACTTCGGTATTCGTTAGAACCTTATGAAAAAATGCAAATATTCTCTATCATTGATGAACCACTTTACTGGATTAGCACAATGCCTTACTCATTCTCCTAGTGTCTATCTTATTAGATGTTATCTCGGCTACTTAAATCTAATAAGTAGAAATATCTAGGCGCTTGAAACATGACCCGCTCTGCTACCACAGAATTAGACGGTTGGTTACTAAAGGGCCACATTTAAAGGGGTTCCCCAAAGGCGCAGGGATTTCTGGTCAAATGGACTAATAATGCACAAATAACAGACACGCTATTTTCTCAAGGGAAGAAAAGCTTAATACACTATTTTCTCATTTCTGCCTTCAGTTCAACCCATTTCTTCAGCCTTCTTTCCTAGCGTGATGTACCCTCTTCTGGGTATATTCAGATAATGCATTTAGATTCAGGCTGTTCTAAGCCCCGTTAGCAATTCTATAGGAGATTGTCCAACAAGCATTCTACTTGCACTAATCCAGAAGTTCAGGAAATTACCTGCAATTCCTTTTGTTGATTTTAATGGAAATCTGCACATTCTGTTAACTTGCAATTCCAATGTTATTTTTGTGCCAACAGTACGATTCTGTTCAGGAAGATACTTGCTTTACTTCAGAATAACCTGGTTAAATTTATTCAGTTACTTCTGTTTAGTAAGCTGAGAAATCTTTATATTTACTTCGTCTAATTCAGTTCTCCCAATCAGCAAACGCAACTTCGATTTTAATTAAGTCAGTTAATCATGAGGCATTTCATTTGGATTCGATGATCACATAACGGATATGACATTTAAGCTCCATTTCAAATTTTAAAATTCATATTGGAAGTAAAGCAGAGATCAACGTCCCCGTCTATGAAGACAGAGTTCACAGGCTCGATGTCCAACCTTGTGGGCTCAGTGGGAGGTCACAACCAAAATGGCAAAGTCTGGCTGATAAAACGTTGGATAAATTCAAGCTTCTCCATAGGAAAACTCAGACTGCTCTACCCAAGATGAGCGTTGAAAATGCCTACAACTCTTCGGAATCAATGTGTCCTCCTTTGTGATACGGATCCCCTCTTTTTCCGTGCATCAGAAAGGCGTCAAGCATAGTCAGATATAAGTAGAGTGGGTGATAATGCAAGTATTCTCAATGAAATTAAATGCACCCTCAAACACCACACATGTCATTCTAATGAACTTGGAATTGAAGGAGCAAACGTTTATTGATATTAATTCATCACGAGTCCGAAATTCACTAACCTTCCGATATAGAGGGAATGTCACTAAAAATTATTTCTTCCACGACATTAAGACACAAGTAACAACAAAAGCTGTCACAAACACCAAGGTGGTTTAAATGGAATATTTCGTTTAAATAAAAAATAGGATGGAAAGCTGAATAAAGTGATTGAGAATTGCCAACTTGATCACACTTGGGTGTTTATGCCACTAGTTACCTAGCGTCTTCATTAGCGCCAGAAGTGGATGGAAAGTCACTGTCATCCAAATCTGGGAGCTGATAGGTGATATCGTCCCAGGGATGACGGTAGAGACCTTGGCGAAGGCGTTTCTGATCTAAATAATGACCTATTGAAAAATAGATAGCAATGCTGAAATCGTACACTGCCAATGGCAAGGTTATGTTCTCGTTAAACTAACCAATGAAGCCGATACTGCGGGCGAGAACAAAAAGACCATTAAGGGCACCAATACGGATATGTTCATCAGCCTCTTCGCGAGTAAAGCAATTGCAATTTCTAAGCAGATCCACCATCGACACACCGATAAGACCGTCAACATTTAGAATTAGAGTTGGTCTCTAAATGGTAGAGTCTAAATCTGTTCAATCAATTAAATACGTTAGATAATTATACTTTCAAAATAAATAAGCTTTAAGCATATTCGATACTGTTACATTAGAACGCATATATTCAAGAAAACACGGTCAAAAGATGCCAAAGAAGTTTGATTTCAAGAACCGTAATATATACATAGTGATTGAAAGGTAAACCCCAAAACTGCTTAGTACTCAATTTAATAAAAACAACGTGAAAAACAGGGAAAATATGAAGTCACGTTGGAATTGCAGACTATATAAACGTTGCCTTGCAGTTTCTTGAAATGACTGAAACTTTAATATAGTTGCAAGGCGCTTCCGAGCTATCTTTGCACCGACTGAAAGGAGCAATATTTAAAAAGCGCGCTTCGTTAAAGCTACAACCATTCATACACAGAGGGAAAGAAAAGGCATGAGGAGGAGGAAATAAATGATTGGCTGTCTGGTGAGCCAAAAATGACAATATCAACTTCTTCAAAAACAGCCCTACACACCCAGGAAAATTAATTAAGGGAAATTAGGTGCATGAGAGTTATAGGTTGGGGCTTGCTCTCGAGTGCAGCGAAAATAATTATAACTTCATTAGGTCAGAGGCTCCTATTTCAACCAAACCCGGGTGCGTAGGGGGTAGTTTTAGTTGCGTTTGGAAAAAAAATGAAAGTATTGCTGTGGTAAAAGCGTGCCAAAAATTGGATAGCTAAATGCATGAGCAGAGTGCATGAGCTTATTCAAGTGAGGCTTTTTGGGGAAAGATAAAAGACTTCATTAAAAGTCTCGGCATCATTAGCATGGTCTAATTAGAGGAAAAAATACGAGCAAATAAAGACCCTAATGAGAAAAAAATGACAATTTAATTTTTTGAAGGGAACACGTAACGAGGCACATAGAATATAGAGGTAATAAAAACAAATGCAATAGAGAAAAGTAACAAAGATTAAATTTTCAATTTTATTTAGGAAAATGGAGTTATTATTACCATGCGACATTTCTGCCAGTTAGCTAAGTCTAAAGAAATATTCACGATCGAAAGAATCGCAGATATTGATAGTAATTCGTCGAGAAAATAGGAAGGCCAATTCTCAGATCTCATTTTCGTAAAATTATGTAATAATAGAGTTGATAATTCACTAAACTGTACCTATTAGGAAGCCTTTGAAAATTTATATTCTATTTTTGGAGTATGTATTTACTAGAGTTTAGAAATAGGAGAAGTCATTCAATGCTCTTTGACCAAATTACGGATAAATGTAGTGGATAAAGCAACGACACAGGGCGTCTAAATGCCTACCTTAGCTGTAGTTAGTTTCTCTACTTGAAAAGCGTAATCGATGAGAGGCGTGGCGGGAAAGTTGGCCCTTGCGAATTGGGCCAACAGAATGACCCGGGTGTCTGGATTATTCACAGATTTGATTCGGTGACCGATACCCATAATCAAACGCCCTGCAGCTCGAGAAGACGCAACGAACTCACTGGGAGATTGACCTGCATCGAAGGCCTCGGAGAATTGTCGAGCAGCTGCGTCAATGGCTCCACCAAAACGGTTACCCTGAACAGAAAAAAACCCACCGGCACAATAAATTTGCAATCGCAGTATACTATCTATTCAATTATTCACTTAACGATATTATACTAAAATACTGAGCATGTAGATGTATGTGATAGCTAAAACCCTACTTTTCGGCCTCTGAAATGCCATAACGAAAATAAGTAAACTTAGAAAAAGGGAAAGTAATTGGATGCATCCTATAAAGTTAAAATAGAGGAACCGTGTTTGGGGCCAAAATTGATGTTATTTAATGACAATTCACTAATAAGGGGAATTTTCCTTACCTTACAGTGTCCCAACTTTTAAGCAATTTATCAAGATGAAGAAAATCTGTATTTTGCTCAAAATTTGGGTCAGAGGGTAAGTCCTACAAAATCCCCTCTACTGGAATATGCTTAGCGCCACTTATAGATCATTAAAATAAGTAGAAGCGGGCGGTGGCAAATAATGACAACAAAAAAACATTCTTCCAACTTTGTTCCATTATCAGAAAGCTTGGATTAATAATAGGCAATCAAAAGGATGTGAATCAGTCATTTAAGCTAGATTTAATTTGCAAAAAAAGTTGCATTTTATTTCACTATAATCCAGACTAGAAGCCTTCAAAAAGTGTTTAAAATTACATACAAAATCAGCATTCTATTAAATAAAAATTGATACATTCTCAAATGATCAGCTCGATGAATTAGTTCCTGAAAGGAAGCGGACAAAGCAAATCCCATAACCATAGTGCTTATATTTGTCTCACAAGTTCTCTTCAAGTCGCCCGACATTTTCATCAAGACTAGAGCGTACATCGCTCCTAACAGCTCGACAGCTCGTATTTCTCTATTTGATGTCTACGTTTAGGTCTTGTAGAGTCTTGGGGGTTAACTGCATTCTCCCCTACCCCTCAATCTCTCTCTCTCCCTCTCTCTCTCCTGAGACAACCCTAATCTAGTGATAACTGCAATAATATTACAGTATTAAGGAGTCAGACCCTATAGAAGTGAGGCAAATAAGCAGTAAGAAAAGTTCTTCAAAGAAATTTTGTGAAAATACTAATATAGCACGGAAAGATCCTTGAAAAGGGAAAATTATTCTGCAATAATTTTTAGTGGGATGTTATGAAGGAAATTACTGAATTCGATACTATGTGGAATATTTCTTTTAGAACTTAATTAGATCACAGAAAAAATATTGATGGCTGATCCCACTTTAAGCTTCCTATTTTATGATTTAACCTCCTTACGACACAATGATTCATCATGAGACACTTCTAAAATAACTCTTACACCTATATTCAAATGTATATGGCATCTCTTGCCCATTAGCTAGGCCTGGCCCAATAAAAGGCACACTCAAAAATGTTTTGATTATGAAAGTGTCCAAAAAATTGATTTGAGGCAGAATGCTACTTACAATTGTGAGTAGACCAGAGGCCAAAGATGAAACAAGGTCCTTATCGGCTCGAGCAGCGACGATAGTGTTATGAGCACCACTGACAGCAGGTCCGTGATCGGCCGCTATTATCAGACAACGCTCAATGTAGGCTATTGCATAGTCAGGCAGTCTATAATTCAAATGAAGGAATGAAAAGAGTCAATAACGCCAGTTATTAGAATATGTCGGGAGTTGGCAGGAAATACTGATTACCTTTTTTTAAACCAGAGGAGAGAGATGACACCACCAATACCGAGATTATCGGAGAGAACTCGGCTGACTGGCATGCCAGCGTAAAGGAGTTCTGATCCACGATCATCGCTGATTGTTGATGTGAAAGCTGCGGGTTTCCGAACGAGTCTAAGCTCCTAAAACAACAAAGAAGCGATCAATGACCTTAAAATTTGCACGATCGCCATCCATGCATGAGATTTCAGGCCAATAGAAATTCACCGCATTTTGAGATCAAAGAATTTGGACCCAGATACCGTTTAACCATCGTAAGATCAGAGTGTTTATCTTGAAGTAATAGAAGCTGTTTAAATTTGAAAGTAATTTGGTTGGGTGGCAAATTGTCTCCATTTACTTTCCCTACCAACTACAAAATATGTGCTGGTCTATGTGATTAGGTATTCTCAATTTATAGCAATAGGAAATGTCACGGACATCAATGGCTTGTTAAAGGGAGTGTGGAGTGATAGGAAGGATTTGTTGCAGCACTAAACTCTGTGGTAATACTACTTTTAGTAGCCGAGACCAAATAAGTGCTATGTAGTGCATTTACAAAACAAATGAGTCACTGTGTAAAAGCTGGGAATTGTGTTATGGACATTGCAAATTTACTCGAACATACCACGGAGAGACTTCAAACGAAAGACTAAAACCGCCAACTTACAGTTTAGCTAAACGCCAATAACTACCAAAAAGTCAAAGGGGTTTTAGGTAGAACCAGTCAAATTTGACCAAAATAACCGACCAATAACCGCTTTCTCAAGTTAAAAAAAAGTTTTTGACAAGATGCTCATGAATGTTGAATGTAATAGTAAAGGTAGTCATTTTCAATAAATGCCCGAGAGGTGGTTGGTCAATTTAATTCAAAAATTTTTGCAAAACTAAAAATATTCACAATTTGATGTCGATTTGAGCATTCACACTAATCAATACCGCAAGCAAAAAGTAAAGCAGAGTAGAACTAGTGCAGACTTCAACTTGCCATGCGTAAAAGTTACGTTCCATGGGAATACAGAACAGGGCCAATTTCTAATACTTGAAAGGCTGTAAAGTATTCACCAAGCATGGTGAAGGCTAACCAATAAAAAATAATATACTTAAATAGACGGAGAATTTAATACTTAAATGTTAGTTGTTTCAATTTTAAATGGGAAGCATGCAAATACCTTGGCCCATGAGTAATCCATTGGAACTGTTTGAGGCGGAAAATCAGGTTTGGGTGTAAGTATGCCTGACTTCACCAGATCCTCATAGACTTTCCTTCAAAATTAAAAAAAACTTACGACTGCCCAATCGGAAGAAAACGCTAGTAAAAACGCTCAATAAAAATTTAGTTAGGACAGAAAAAGAAGCAAGCTCCGTACCTAATTAAATGGCCAAGATCATTGAAACTATTGGGGACAAAAGCACCGGCTTTGGCCAGTCGCTCATTCTTTGCAACAGCTGTTTCAGCTTGCGAACGAGCACAAGCTCCAGCATGACCGAATTGGACCTCCTCAGGGCTATTTGTGTCTCCTTTGCCGGCTAGCACCTCTGCACAGGTTCCAATACACCAAGCTACGAGAGGTTTCTTTATCTCACCATTTTCAATCGCCTCTGAAACCGAGTACTCCTCAAGGCCACCAACCTGTATAGACACATTTATACTTAATTAATACAAGAAGTACGGTTTTATGAAATAGTAGAGATTTAGTATAATTCACTTCTCCTAATAAAACTATCATAGAAACTCCTGGATCAGCCTCGTATCGCAAAATGTGGTCAAGAAAAGTACTTCCGGGGAACTGATCACCACCAATAGCAACTCCTTCAGCAACCCCATCTGTATTTCTGCTAATTATGTTGTTGAGTTCGTTGGACATTCCTCCCGAGCGGGACACATAAGCGACGCTGAAAAGAATAAATATTCAAAGACTGCATACTTAGATCCCATGCAATTTGAAAGATACTAACCTTCCAGGACGATGTAGTTTCGAAGCGATAATGTTGTCAATCATTCCAGCAGTATTGCCAATCTTAAAACAACCAGGTTTAATCGCTCCCACCTACGGCAATCGAATAACAAATTAATTAGCCCCATAATTGCAGTTATTTCAATTAACATTTACATGAGCGGAACTTACTGTGGCCGGACCAATAACAACGACATCCATTTGCTTTGCTACAAACATAATCCTTCGAGCTAAACGTTCTGGAATGCCCTCAGCAATTATTGCAATCCCATCAAGACGTGATCTCTTTCCGGTTTCATCTCTCATGGAAATGGCTTTCATGGTGATGTCGTAAGCAGCCCGGAAAGAGGCAAAATTGACTAGGAACCTTGCATCAATGTGTTTATTCAACGCATTGGCCAAGCTCTGGTATTGTGGAATGAAGAGATTATCTTTAGAGCCCCAGTAGAACTTCTGTGTACAGTCGCCACTGAAAGAAAAATAATTAGGTAGGATAAGCAGTAAATTGTGTGACAAAATGACTTACGCAAAAGGATAAACTATGGCTGCAACGCTGGGGATAGTTCTGCAGCAAGCGTAATCAAAATCCAGCATCGACTGAATTGCTTTCAATTGGACACCCCAAATAATGGCTCGACACTCCCTGCTGAAAAGCCCAGAGTAAATTTCACCTTTCTTCTGAAAATGAATTCAGAATTTCATTATTCCATTTAATTAAGCAACTGTGCAAATGCTAAAATCTGCATGCGTTAGGCGTTATGAGCACATTTACCACAGAACTCATCCTGGATTTTTTCGGTCCACTTTGCTATAGAAAATTATAATATAAAGATTTAAGTACCCATGGCAATCTGATAATAATTAAAAACTAACAGAACAAGCTGAGCCGGCGAAGTTGTTAGTAGAGACATGAGGCAGCCGATCAAATAGAGAAGGAGCTGTTATAGAAGTCAAGTTAGCATGAGTTTCCGTGATACCCAATGCCATGGCAACGACAGCCGTCATATGCGTCTCGGGACCAAAGACGAAGATTGGGAGACGGAGACTCTGGCCAAGCTCTTGCATAGCATGTAGGCCTTCTTGGTAATTTGGACCTCCTCGACGAACATAGATTTTTACTGCGTGAGCCCGAAGTGCGTCTTGATAGTCAGTAATGGCGCGGATGATACCGCGGAAAGTCGCGGCTACGTTGGTGAAGTTGGCTATACCACCTCCGATTAACAATATTTTTCCTATACGTCAAAATGAGAAGGACTTGTAACAGTCCACTATTCATGTTTTATAGAAGCGTAAATGTCCTTAATGAAATAGAGTTTAAATAGAATGCTTGGTCAAGATTCTATTAGAACGGTACGAAAAATCGATATTTATTATTTATCATAAGAGCTTATATTAGCTAAAAGGGAAAAATGCAATAATATTGGAAGCAATCTCAGCCGGTAGAAAGTTTTTAAAAAGTTCACTTCTTCCAAATTTCCTATACTTGATTATGGCACAACCGGAGAGAAATAGAAGAATGCAAGGAATTTGTTGAAGTGGCAACTGGGTGGCTCATTTATTATGAAAATCATGCCAGGACACGAGGAGAAATACGGATGGGTCCGAGCGATCGCAATTCCATTTAATTGGATTATCTCGTTACACGTTTGAGTCATTAAAACCCTATGAAAAAAAAGCTAGTAGAACTTAATTAACGATTAGAACCTCTTAAAGCAAAAAACTACAAAGAGATACAAAGTAGGCACAACGCAGATAAAAGAAGACATACTAAGCTGATGTTTAACTACTGTCTCACCAAGCATCAAAAAACGATGAGAAATGGATCTCCTGGAAGTCAGCAAAATTAAAATACCAAGCTATGTTGGGCTGATTGACATATTAAAAGATGGAAATGCACATCTACCTACGTCAGTGGACATAAAGAAATAAAGGGGAAAATTAACAAGATGGAGCATTCATGGAAAAGGCACTTTTAAGGCACCATCTACTGGACAAAGGAGTCTACCAGTTAGCAGATCATCTCTGAGTTTATGGTGACCAACCAATCCGGGATTTCTCATCTCACCTTCACTTGTAGAGCCGGTGACAAGAACCCCGATGTATAATTCCTCTTGATGACGCTTTTCAATTGTGGTTGATGTTAAGTAATGCAAGGAGTACAATTCTTTGTAAAATCTACAATTCCAATTCGTCTTTTTCTCGCCGAACGGCTTTTCAGTAACCTCATTAAGTTACCTTAACCAACTTCTTTCGCAAACGTTGAGGCACCTAGCTTTAGCAAATGGGATTTCAAGAGCATTTTGTTGATATCTCATCACTGTTAAAATTTGACAATGTATCTGATTTTCGCCTTTACAACTGTGCTGCAAGGCTTTTCAGAGGAACTCATTGGTCGCCCACTGCACAATGCTAGCACCAATGGCCGAGTAAGAGGAGTCATACAAAAGTTGAGTTGAGGGTACAGCGTCCACTGCTAGCCAAATGAGTAATTAACAAGACACCATTTGAAGATTAAAACAGAATAGACTTAATTCAGCATTCTTCTTACGTTCTTACGATTCGACATCAAAATGGCGTATGATAATAAGCAAATGATTGTAAAATTGGCTTATCCAAGACATACAACAAGTTACTCATGTAAACAGTCTTAATTCCCTTTCATTATAATACATCTACTAACAAGTACACAAATATTGCAAACATGCAGCGGATATTGAAAAAGAAATAACTTGTTAAAAATTAATAGTGCCTAACCGAGAGGATGTGGTGGGGAGGCATTCGTCATGAGATGAAGAATAGTGGATGCGTATTCAAATGTTTGGGCTTCTGTCGGCGCACCGGAGTACTCGCCGTAGTTTGCCAGTTCGGTCGGCGATGAAACCAGCTGGCAGATGGTGTCTGCATAGATGACAGACGCTCCTCCACCAGCACTCATTGTCCAAATGCGGCCATGAGGATTCAACACACATAACTTCAAACTCGCTCCGGTGCGCGCATCTAAATCAGCAACTCTTTGCTCCTAGCAAAAGTAAAGACAACGTAGCCAATCGATAGTTCTATAAATTCGAAGACAGAAGAGGCCCCAATATCACCTCTTTTAAAATTGTAAAATCCGAGTACATGGCCTCTTCTATTGTGAAAAGAATTTAAACTAATCACTCAACACTGGATTTCTGAAATTCGGATAATTGTTAAAAATTGATCTTGAGAAATTTAAAATGCGATTTTCACACAGGCATTGAGCTTTAATGGGCCTTATGGTCAAAGTGAGAAAAATCAAATTTCGAACGTGCTTAAATTGTTAATTTCAAAGTAAAGATCTACTAGCTTTATAATTCATTCCACTTCCCCTAGGTAACTGTGATGTCTATACCCAAAATTCCACTAACAAAATTGTATCTTTGATATGGCAGTTTAAATTGGTGAACTTAATACAAAAAGTTCAGTTCCCAATAGACCTCCTATTTATTCATTTCATGTCATCATTTTCTCTAAGTTTAAAACTTTATTTGCTTCATCGGCCAACATGAAAAGATATCAGCCATAATCACTTACTAAAGTTTCGATCCATTTATCAAAGGTGCAAAGGCTGTTATCCCTAACAGTATACGCATTGGTTTACATAAACGCTCAAAAAATACGTACGATTACCTAGTCGAACTCAATCTACGATGAATCGACGACTTTTCTGGTTTGTATTCCGAAGCGCTTTTCACAAAATATAATGATGCTAAAAATAATGCACTCGTGTTCAGACATACTTTCTGAGCATAGAAGAAATTATTAGGTAACTAAGTAGCCAATCATTTAGCACATATCCAATTGATCAATCTAACATACTTTCAAAATGCAATTATTCTCTCTAAAAATTACCTCAGACAGAAATTAAATGTCACCAACAGTCAATTTACAAATGTATGCTTCAACCTTTCATTATCAAATAACAGAAGCAAAAAATATTACGGTGATAAATTCGGATACGCCTCCGCTTAAAGCATGACAGTGAGTATATAGTAACCAAACATTTAAGTCGTTAAAGAATATTTAGGAAAAGTAGTCCTGAAAAAGAATTAACGAATAAATCTTCTCTGTATACAAATACAATCATTTGTCTCTAATTCATTTTTTTCAAATCATTATTTAAACAGATTGAGTTTGTTTTAATATTTTGGTAATGTATCAATAACAATATAGTTTATCTAAAAGGAAATTTGATTAACTATGTTATTTTAGCAGGTATTATCACTCAATTACTTGAAGGCCAATCACTTTATTTAATTGGTTGGTCTTGAAGTCCTGAATATCCCGGAAATGAACACTGACTCTATGACTCATGCTTTTAGAATAAACTAGAGCCTACCTCAGTCAGTAGCTTTTCACGGAATTAATTCCACTTTATTGATAAATGCATGACCTCACAGACACGACCCACCAAACTTTAAAGCTCCTGGCTAAATTAACAAGATAGCATAATTAATCATGGTGGACATGAAGTCATTAATAAACTTGAGCTACGGAACAGTGAATTCTACAGTGCACATATACTGCTCATACCGCTGTGCATTCAAATTAACAGTTGCTTCTTTTTAATGATAAAATTTGTCCACTCCCTAATCACACCTCTCTAGCACAACCCGAGTTCCACTGGCTAAGTACCGACGCTATTTGTCTTCTATTCCAATTCCTAACTACTCTTCCTATTCCTTTCCCCACTCATTTCCATTTGTAGAATATACACTTAATCCCATTTAACTCCAGGTGTTTCATTTGGGAAAGCCTGTTGATTCCTGCTATCAGTTAAGAAGACAATTCACAGTGTACGGAGATTTCTAAGCCTAAATAGCTTCTCAATCATTTATTCTAATAAATCCGTTTTCAAATATCTTTCCATAGTTGATAAGAGTAATCGTTTCTTGATTTATCATGGGAACATTTTTAAAATCAATATTAGGATATTAAACATTTATATAATATATTTCACCAAAACCAAAGATCCTCAGATATATCAAATCTGAATGGGAAGATAAAACAACTATTCAAACTTAGTAGAAAACAAACAAACCTCAGAAGTTAGAATTTGCCCAAAAGCAGGCGGGAATGTGATAGGTTCGCCATTCACTGACCAATCCTTGCTTGAGGAGAATAAATACTCAGCACATTGGTCAATTTTTGAAGCAACATCGAGAATATGAATCCGTAGGTTGCCTTGAGAATCAAGGCAAGCAACCAAAGGATTTATTTCGAGATAATTGATGTGCAGATGTGAGAATACACGATGCAGCTCTGATATGAATTTTGACAGATAGCTAAACAATCAGAAAACAGGAATATATTTTAGCGAAATGTACAAATGTAACGTAAGAGTAATTTTGTTAAGTAATAATCAAATCTACGCCTACGGATTTCACACAAAGATAAAACACCAACCTTTGCCTTGAAGCATCTTGAATGTCCTTCAAAAGATCGCTCTGAAGAATTTGAAGGGGTAAAGGTGCTTCACCAGGAGTCTCTAGCATTTCATTGGTTATCAAAAACCGCCTGGCCTAAAAGATCAATGGTATTACAAATAATCTTCAAGAAAAACAAATAGCGTCGATAAATAAAAACAATGATAAAAGAGATTCAAATTATTTGAACAAATAATCGACCTCCTTTCGTTTATATCTTTAAAATTCTCATAAATATTTTACTAAAATTGATTCAATCTAGCAAAAAAGTCCTGCTTAAAAATGAATATTATTTGTCAGAGATACACAAAAACAATTTACTTTTTTATTTAGGAAAGCAACTAACGTCGAATAACAAGACAAATTGTAAAGAGCAGGGCATCAAAAAAACGGAGAGAGAAGTATCGAGGTATCAAGAGTCGTACTTCATTTGATTTACGGACTCGAATTTTACGCTTCAAGGTTCGATTTGAAAAATTGGTCCCCTACATTAACGATATTCAGTACTTATCGTCCGATTCTATGTAATCCACTCATGCTTTTCTCTATTGATTGAAAAACCATGAGCTAATACGATCGTCTGCAAATGACAGTAGCTAAGTAGTAGGTGCGAGATAGATAAAAATTTAGAGTCAGCAGAGCTCTGTATGAGACGTTTACTCGAAATTATCCTAATGAAATCTAGTAGAAATAAATGGAATTTTTTTCCAATTCTTCGGCAAGTAATATGATAGTCAGATCGAGTAGCATCTGAAACAATCAAGAAGTGAAGTTTATTTAAACTCAATCGACAAATTGAAGATCAAAAAAAGTTGGAAACAAACATTAGTAATAAAAGAACTTTATTAATAGAGCTACAAAGTACAAAGATACAGAAAAAGTACTTTATCGAAACTATAATTAGATAGATACTGGACTAATGATAACTATTATAACTATGACTTAGACATATTGTTGGCACAAGGAATTAGTTTAACGAATAATTTAGGATGATCCATGTGAAGATATGTGAATTCTGAAAGGGACTTAGAGTATTCAAAGTGTAAATGGAATTAAGGTGTCTGAGTTTGAACAGCTAAAGAGCTTAACGCCGCCATCATACGATGTTAAGACAACAAAAATAAGAGCACCAGATTCTTTACTAATTATTATTATTATTATTACTTGGCAGAGCTTTAAAAAATTCGCCCCAAGCATGCAAACTGCGTAAATTTATTGGAGAACAAGGCAAATTTGCTCTGAAAGTGGGCTCAAAGACATATCAGTACCAATTTGTTCATAAGATCACCTTGAAGCTAAGCAATCAAGAAACGATTTCATATTTATCTTTTTCACAGGTCAATATTAGAACTTTCTACAGCTTCTGTTATGCCTCCAGAAGCAAGCTAACGACCGCAAATCCTGAGATGCCTAAATTGTGTTAAATTATCATTCCACTGTATCATATTCAAGACTTATGGGTAACTGAATACGTCTATTTAATGTAAGCAAAAAAGATCTGACTTTCGAGGGCCTCCTACACATGGGTTTAACCGACGGTTCATAAACAAAAAAGGACTACGACTTACTCCATGTAACAGATGTAAGACAAGTTACCAAATTCTTATCAATTCAATGGAAAGAATTAAATTTTGTTTCCCCCTTATAGCAAAAGAAAATGAAAAGTTTTTTATTAAAATTCGATTACCTTTTAAAACACTTTTAGGAACATTGAGTAATAATTAGCAAATATCTTCTGATGAACGCTAACAATAAGCAATAAACTTCTGAAGGTTACAATCAGGAACGTCTACGACATGTTGATTAAAAATAGGCTTTAAAATGTGGAAATAGAAAATACGAACCCGAAACACTCTGGTCTGCAAAAGTGCATGTCGTAACGGAAATTAGAGACAAAACTATGTGGTGTATGCAGCAATTTAGCTCTTACCAAATTTGAAAGATTTTACAAAAGGTAAAGATAGTGTTACATAATGAAATGGGGCAAAAAGATACCAAATAGAGTACAATTCTGGTAAGAAGAGAAAGAAGAGCAAACACATCTTGATGCTAGTTTATTAAAATTAGAAGAAAGCAACAGAGAAAATATAAATGGAACTCTGAAGTAAGAGAAAAATTGCGCTTAGACGTGACATTTCGAGGAACGTCCGAGATTATGCTCATTCCTGTTTTGAATGCTCACAAACGGAATTAAGAGAAACATGAGAATTCAAGATAGGCACTTTTAAGGCGTCCACCTATCTAGGTAAGAAAATGTCTTTCATAATTCGAAGAGGCTAAAATTGGCCTATGACACTAAAAACACTCATCCAGTCGAGGCAAACGATTTTATCGTATTTAAGCTTAAAAACATAATGTGATTTATTGTCCAATGAGATTTGGCTTTTAAAGTCTCCTGAGAGAAGATGTTCATTCAAGAAAGAAAGTCAAATTAAAACGACCTTAACATTTCAATAATAATATTATCGTTCTGACACCTGAAAAGCATTAAAATCTATTTTTAAAACACCCACTGTAGATAGGTTAAATTACTGTACGACTGCCAATTTAGAGGTGATTGACGTTCACAACTCCATACTTAATTTTGAGAATAGGCAACAATAAAGGCATAAAGAGGTAGTACCAGTCACCAAGAACAAACCAATCCTTAACGATTACCGAAACACTGTTTAATTCTTGAGTGGTAAAGCGCATTGAGTACTCCGCAAGTCTGCCATGCAAGAATGGATGAATCTGATTAAGATAAATGCCACACTCGTGAGAGAGAAATGGCAAAAAAATATACCCGAAATCAATTCATAAGCCAACTCAAACAGATTAAGAGCAGTCATGCCAGTCGATAGAACAATCAGAACACATTTGCCTATTTCAAAGTGGTACCAGTTACACAACAAACGTCAACACTTAAAAGCCATCAAATTACTTAATTTAGAGAAGGAGAATGTTAGAATCAGAGACTACCGAAGCTACTATAAGATTGATATTTCAAATTGATAAAATTTAATAAAAATCTGTACCAATAAGTAACATAAAGGAGAATTTTAATTTATTGAGGGGAGGAGGTGTTTCTCTTAAAAAAGGACAACCAAGAGCAAAGATTCAAATCATATAAATATAAGAAGTATAAATCTAATATTCAGATAAAGGCCGTACCTTAGAGTCAATATCTCCAACGTCAATTCCTCCTTGTGCACAAAAAAGGATAAAATCGCCCTCCTTTCGCGTGTACATACAGAGGTAATGCTCTTCATTCTCAAATAAAAAAGTGAAAAAAATAAAGACCATGAAGTAAAATTGGTTCAGTACAAGAGAACTGCACTTACAGGAGTGTGAGGAACAAATGGCTCAATAAGAAATCGCTTAAAAGTGTCCGTTTTTGACCCAATCTACGGAGCACAAAATTAATACATTAAACCAAAAATCATTTTGAGTGAGTAACACAATACCTTACCTTCAACTGTTTATTGATCCGGTTAAAAATCCACTGTTTCACTTCGTCAAAATTTTCATTGCAAATAATAAGTCCCAATTTTCCACGCCTTTTAACAAGTTGATCAACTTTGCAAACCAACTTAAGCGTCCCCAAAAAAGGATAGCTAGTTAAAGCACTATCCAGTTCACTTTGAGATGTAATCAAAATAGAAAAATCGTTAAACTCCCATCTTAAGGCATTCTTGATTATCTGCTTGGCAGAATATTCATAGATGGACTTGATTGACATTCAGACAACCAGAGCAGACACCAGTTAGATTGAAATATCCACAATTAGCAACCTTGGGACTGCCTAGGTTAAGATAAAAATAAAAAGAGATTCTGTAAAAGATATCTTTAAGGTATCCAAACTAAAATCGCTTTATTACGCTTATCCATATATAACTAAAGATAACTAACTGACTAAAATAACTAAAAAGTTGGTTTTATCTAGTAAGTTAAATACAATTCAAAATCATAAACAAAATATTTTCGCTATATTATGAAATTGATTATAGTACCAAAATTTAACCATAAATATAACTTTTTGATGTTTATTGTTTTTCCTATACGTCATAATAACCCGGATTATTCGCTGGCGGGTTTGGCCATTTTATACTTAAATTTTCTCTAAATGTCTGGCAGGGGTAAAGCCAGGAAGCCCGCCGGTGGTAAAAAGCACACAAAATCAGCAAGAGCAGGTTTAGTAATGCCTGTTGGTCGTGTTCATCGTTACCTTAAAATGGGTAGATATGCTCGGCGAACTTCAACTGCGGCTTCCGTGTATTTATCAGCCGTTATCGAATATCTTGTTGCTGAAGTGAACGAACTCTCGGGTAACGCAGCTAAGGCTAACAAAAGGTATGGTTTTATCGAGTTTCTTTATTAATTTTTTAATATCGGACTTGTTCATTAACTGTTTCATCACAGGAAAACTATTACTCCCCGACACATAATGTTAGGTGTTAGAAATGACGCTGAATTGAATGAACTGTTGAAAAATGTTCATATTTCTCATGGAGGTGTTCTTCCTTGCATCCATCCCTCTCTGCTTAAACGCAAATCGTACCCCGACTCTATGTCACCGACAGTTCACAGTGGATCAGGAGTAAACTCACTTCCTATTGCAAACGCTGTTTCAGCGTCAATTTCTCGGGTTGTTGCTGGAAATAACACCGCCGATCCTGGCAGTTCTTAAATGGAGTAATAGTTCTCAGCTTCCCTTCTCTAAAAACCAAACCTCGATTATCATTGTACACTCTAGTCATCTCTAATTTATATTTATGCTGTTTTCTCTTGTTTGTTTATCTTCATTGTGCTCTCTATCTATTCTTTTTTCTATGACTTGTGTATGTTCCTGTACCTGTATGTCTAATCTTAACTAGGTTTTTCTCTCTCTCCCTACCAACGTGTACAATTCTTGATCATTCTCTTTATTCTTTTTAGCTAGGTCTAATATGAGTTTAATCAATGATGTTTCTTTTATTTTTGCGGAAATTTTAGTGTGTTTTTTGTCTTAAGCATTAACCAGTTTCTTTAATGCTCTGATATTGTTTGAATCGTAAGTCCTTTTACTTCAATCTTCCATTGTTCTAATCCACTGCGTTATTGGTTTTCTCGGTAAAGCGTGATTAAATTCCTCCGTTTTGAGGTATCGGAGGTGTCACTTTAAGTCGAAATCATTTATTAAGTTGACTTTTGGATTAACTTGTTAGATGGTAAATGAAAACCGTTCCTTGCAACATCTTTTTCCTTTACTTCGTGGCTTAATGTTTTCCTCTGTCTTACAGTACGTCGTTAGTTATTGCGGTTGTGTATTGACGGGGAATCAACATCGAACTAGTGAGTAGACTTCAATTCCCAGGAGACTTCCTTGTTTCTCCCAAGTTTTGTAAATGCTATTAACTCTACGTTAACATATATATTGTATGTGCTCGTTGGCATGCTTACGTCGATTGTGCTTTTGTTTATCTAGTTTCTTATTGGCTATTCCCTACATGTGGTAGTACATCAGTTTATGAACTTCCGCATATGTATAAACCCCATGTTTTCATACATTGGAACGGAGTTGTACCATCAATTCAATGTGTTATTTTTGGCATCCATCTTGGACTGACTGTTAAATAATTCCTTAAGTAAATGGTAATTTAATTGACAAATACACTGTATGTCTCATTAAGTTTGTGTGATTCCTATGAATCTGGTCTGTCTTTGTTTATCATTAAAGTAGTTCTTTTATTTGCAAATTCATGAATGAAAGTTATTGTACACGATTATTGGCCATAAGCAATGAAATGTCAATCAGTCAAGATCCTGACTCCGCTAAATCACCTTGGTGGTAGTTTACCGTTTTTGTGATCATGTTGAAGTATCTGAGAAATTCGGAGACAATTGCTGCAATTTGGAAGCCTTGTGTCCTCCCCACGTAGGTTTCTTTTGCACGAAGGATCGAGAATACAATAGACCACTTCTATTCAATTGGCACATTCGGAAAATGTTGTCAAGTGGCTCCCAGTAGTTAATCAAAATGACCAAATCAGTGAATGGGACAAGATGGTAAGAGGTGACTTGTTATTCTGCTCTGGGACTAGCTTCCATTTCCTGCAGTGTTTAGAATGCTTGTCAGTTCTGTGAGGATCATTTAATTTAATTTCGTCGAATTCCTTAGTGAACAGATTTAAAGTCACTTTACGTAAATATTTGTCAATAATGAAGAGGATTGTCTTAATGCATTTGCAACAAACTCCGATGTCGCATTTTGGCTGCTTTGGGCAAGGATGGTTGTACCATCCTTATTCAGGCAACCAATGTCACTTCATCTTTCCAATGGTGACGGCTGAACAAGCTTATGCAATATCATACGTACTAATGAATTGTGCACAAACTTTCAAAAGGAAGGAGAATTATGTTTGCATTCAATATAAGTATTAGTGGATATTCGGAAACCATCTTCTAATTACGAACGACGATTCCTAAAGACGTTGCATTTATTCATGCTTGAAATTGATCCAAATTGCGCATACTTTTATTGCATTGCTCCACTTCGCTCGGTAAGACCTGCAAGTTGTTATAAAAGCTGGCTTGAAACTGTCGTTGCACCAATCGGACAACTGGATAAACGGTCCTCATACGGTATGATATTCGAAGTCTTTCGACAGTATTTAATAGTTAACTTGGTCTTCAATGAAAAGTTGGGAAAAAACATGCTAGGCGGTTGGCATCGTGGAGGGAGTTAACTTGAACTTCTCAAGTCCATTAGGAGAGGTTTTCACAGCATTTGACTTGGCGGAGAAAAGGCGTTATGGGGCCATCGTATACCACTTGTTCTATTTCATTAAATTCAAAAATGCATTGACTTCTCCACTTTCTCACAAGAGTTATGCCTCCATGAGTAGTAGCAGACAGTTCAAATATGAGTATTTCACTCCCAGATCAAGAGACGAGATAGTGTGCACGCCATTTGGAGCTTGTTGATCTATTGCTCAATTTGTATCCTCTTGCCAAAGGACGCAGGTAGACAAGGTTGACGTAGTCATTTAAACCATCAAACAAGTCGACTATACTTGCCTAACTATTTAGAAAGGAGATATTTTAAAGTTACACGAACTTAACTAGGAACTGCTTAGTCAAATAAGGTAGCTTGAAATTTGCTTACTATCGACTGGAGTGCTTCCTGTTACTGATGACTGTTGCAATGTGGCGAGTGAATGTACACCGACGCGTTTAGATTATCCAAAACAAATATGTAATAGCAAAATTGGCTTAAATAAAACTCAAGTTGTTTAAGCCTCTTATCGCTTGGATTGGTGGACAAATGCCTCTAGGGCAGGTAACAGAGCAGCCATGCTGAGATGTTGACTGAGGTCCAAGGCGCTGATTTTAAATGTTCTTACGAATTTGCAGTCAACTAGGCTTCTATATTCATGTCGAGGCAAAATTTGGAGTTTTCTTATGAAGAATGTCCAACATGACGCTATTTCCTTAGATTTACTCATCATCTGAAATTGGGCTATCATTACACCAGACCTTGTCATCTGAACAGCATATTCACTTTACTGCTTAATGAACCTACACATTACATTTTTGTAGCCTGCTTGTCACGTAGGCCCCTATGTTGAGCATGTGAATGTATGATTTGTCAATTCCTCGTTTAGAGTGAATTTCATCTCTCTCCCTCTCTCTCGCTCTCTCTCTCTCTCTCTCTCTCTCTCGGTATTCACTATTTGAACAACCCATCTCATAAGTCATTCGGGTGCATCCATTTGAAACTACTTGCATGCAGTAAGAGTCCTTCTGGACTCCTTAGAAATCTGCAGAATGCGAATACTTTCGACTACGACATCCTATTCTAGACCTCACTTGCATAGATTACAAATTGCCTTGAGCGATGGTGAAAAAAGCTCAACAATAATAATAATTTCAAGAGCACACTTCTTCACCAAAGCCATGCGTGCTTAACTTGAATACACTTGCTGGGTGTTTACTTTGGGGGACTTTTCATTGGCCTCCTTGAGACCAATGAGGAATAACTACGGTATTGTGGCTTTGAATTATCAAGGCTGATAAGCCAAGGTAAGATATGTAAGAGGGTAGCCAACTTGTGGAGGTTAGCAAAGTGACTTGTGCTCTGCCTAATTAGGCCAGTGGGACCACTCGATTGATCTGATGTCGAATCGTAAATAATATCAGCACATGCACAGCACTATACAATAGTTTTGCTGTTGAAATGGTGGCTGAGTTGAATTCTGCACTCAAATTGGCATTATCATCGGCTTTTAAAGGTCTTGTGTCTATAAGAAGTGCTTTTAAAGAGAACGACTTAATTTCTTATCGAATGGTCGGATATTGGCATGTAACCGAAATCTATTGGAAGGTACAAAATATTGCCTTTTAAACGCTACTCACTGTCACCACTGCTTAAACAAACAAACAAACAATTAAATAAGCAATCATTTGGTATAATCAGTCAGCGAATTACTCGAATGTTTCCTCGGGGTAGCAGTTCAATGGTAGCAATTATCCCCTAAGGACGACCTTGTCTTCGAACTATTTTTATTCAAAATTTGCCTTCACTTCAGCAGAAATCCTATGCACTGCACAAAATTACGTTTGCTGCTGAGGGAGGCAAGTAAGCATAAGTCAGAATGAATCATTTTGAGCCAAATCGATGATTTATCACAAGAAAAGCTTAAACCACAAGGAAATTGTGCTCAGTTGGTTGATAGGATCGAAAGTAAATAATTGCAAAGTGTCTACAGACTCTATAAACAGACACAAGGTAGTTTGCAAAATGTGGCTTCGGAAATAATTGACCGAAGATCATAAACTGCGAAATTCGAAGTCTTCCGACAATTTTTAATGGGTAAAATGGTCTTGAGTGAAATGAGGTTTTGAGGGGGTCAACAGTTGTCGCTTGAGAATTTCGTATTTCATTCGGTGTCGAATTTCGATCATGTCAGTCTGAAAGGAAGGAAAGACCGTTAAGTTCTCAGTAATACCAGTTCTTTAGGAATATTTGCATAGAGTCTTTAGGCTCAATAGCTTGTATAGCAAAGTTGTAGGCTAAAACCAACTCCAAATTTCCCTGAGGGACCTGGCTAAATTGAAAACATTTGCAACTCTCTCCGTGGGTGGAATTAAAATTCAACTAAGCCACCTACTTGATCAAAGATAAGATCGGCACCTCGAGAAAGGAATTCCGCTATTGTAGACACAAAAACACCACAGTCCCAGTCGTTTCCTTGGACTGGAATCTGATTCTATAATGCCAAAATGAAATCGATTAGAACTTGAACCTCAGATTACCTAAATGGCAACTTGGGTGGCCAACTCACTGCCATATTCCGCTTGACCCAACGAGACATATCTTCCAAAGGCATCTTCCGCTTTTCTAAACTTTCTGAATTGAGATATTTCCTGAAAGACAATTCGATAATTCAAGGTACAATAATTTAATTGAGTAAATTTAAAGTCCAAATGTAAATAGTAGTATACTCACAAGATCCTCTCCAGGCAATCATCATTTTCACCTTGTAATGGATCATAATAGGAGATAGTTTTCTCGCGGAAATCAATACACTAAAATAAAAAATAAGTCATGCTAGGCAGATCAATTTTCCAGTCAAAGTGGAAATAGTCATTTTCATGGGTAAATAAGCTTACAATAAGACACCAATGAGTGCCCTCATGATGTATAGGAAGCATTACCAGATCTTGACTGAATATATCTACTTTTGCCCATCGCTTGACACCAGAATAATCTGAGTCACAGAGCTTCTTATAGAAGAAGGAGTTGAAGACATACACCTTGAGCATTTCGGGGATCTGTCTCGACCGACGTGAAATAAGTTCTAGGTAGAAATTCACAATAGCATCATTGAGCCATTTCTTCCCTCGGAGTGTTGCAAGATCTGCTGTGAGAACCTCTGGTTTTTCCTTGCGCAAATTTTCCAGGTATTCACTGCCTTCAATAAGCATTCTTTTATTCTCTTCCTTCTGCTCTTTTGTCAAGACTAAAACCGTATAAATAACTGAAGCACACCAAATATAGCTAGACAATTGAAATAAAAATAGGTCCCTACTGATTAGGCCAGGTTTGCTATGACAAGAGCGTCCTCGAGGTAAGTTGTTCTTTCGTATTCTTCGAACGGTAAGTGGGTCATTTGAGTTGAGTGAAACATTTGCTATTGTACCTACAACAAGATTGCCTTTACTCTACAGACAATACAAATGTAAAATGATGCATAATGAATCACAGCTTGTTTCAAATTAATAGAATACTATAAATTTCGCAAAACTATTTTTAACTGGTAACTTGGATGCCAAATCTATTGCACTTTGTATGCTGAACACTTACTTTCAGCAGAAATGGCTGTAGGCTGTCGATTAGGCGAAGCTGTCGTGTAAGGTTGAAACCGTCTAGAATTCTTCGATCGAGCCTTGCAAACTTTTGGGGTATGATTCGTCTTGCGATTTACGACTTGTGTTTCATTCTTTATGAAATCTAAATGAAGATATAATGATTGCTACGAGTGTTTACTTGATAGTGTTTAAGTAGAAAGATGTGAAAACATTTCTAGGGCGTAAATTCATAGCTCTATTGTAGAATGACAGCGATTTTCCACGATTTATTTTCAGGTATAAATGTCCTTATCAGGAGATGCCTCTAGTGTCAATTTTGATGGCTGGACACGAGTAATACCACCATTTTCAAAACTCATGTTCACAAAAAAGGAATTCATTGAAGTTTCTCTGGTTTTGCAAAACCGGTTGGAAAAATGAGTGTAAGCAAGGGGGCTTCACAAAATTTTAAAATTTTGATGAAGAAACTTAAACCTAGCCACTCTCTGTGTGTTAACCGTGGGTCGATTTTACTCACGATCTGAGCTAAAAATGGATGTATTTCTTTATATCAAAGTCCGTTATTTAATTTTGCTACCACCTCATCCACTCAAAAAACCCATCCTCTTCCTAATTATGAAAGTGACGATTAGATAGAGAGTTGAATTCTACCCTTTACTTGAATACACATTTGTGCACATGTCTTTTGACACCAGCCTTTCAGGAAAATATACGTTTAAAGAATAAAAATGTGGACTGCAATCGAATTTCCAGATGTGGCACACAAGTCAGTTACACTAAGAGCCAAAGACGACTCAGGTTACAGCCGCACTTAATTAAATTAAGTAATCAAACAGATAATTACTAGGTTTAATGGATAAACGAATGATTAAATCTTTTTTCGACCAATGAGAAGGGCGAATATTAACTGCCATAATATGGGGAGTTAGGAAATAATATGCATTAAATTGCAATTTTGTCGCAAATGCTTTCACCGAGTGTTTGTGGACAAATTGGCACCAGATAAAGTGTAATATAGTAGGCTTTTTTTCTAATGCCCACTAACAGCGTTCCCTAAAATAGGAGAGGGCGATGACAAACTGTCATCAGTCTCTCTGTCTCTCTCTTATCAATGGATTGAGTGAAGCTAACTTACAAATACCTACTTGTGGCTCATAAAGGCCCTTTGCCATACTCCATTCTATTCAAAATGCAGAAAAACTTACTGGGAGTCATATTTGTTGCAGTCAGTGGAACTGATGATGGGTCTTGACCGATTTCATCTGTAGATATTTCATTTTCCTGACCAGCTAAAAAAAACGAAATTTCATGTTTAAGTTATAAGAAAATTATTAAGAACCACTTTGAGGCTTCTAATAATAGCTCTTCTGACTTTGGGGAAGGTTGTTGTATTCTGATAACGTTCAAGCCTGGTTGAGTTCACAGGCATATCACAAAGACTGCCTTAGCCCAACTTGAATTAGTGCTGTTTTACGCAAAAGTACTTGTCGAAGAATGTTTAAAAGGGTGTAGCACTTAAGAAAGTTAAGTATCCCACTTAAATCACTGGGACTAGTACTTCAATGAGTCATTTTATCCCAAACATGTATCTGCTAATTTTTTCGCTTCTTGCCTACTTTTCCAACACACGGGATCCCAGTTTCAAGGAGAGAAAAACTTGTTATGAAAATGATGTATTCTGCTGAAACGTCCTATTGAATACTTGAATCAACCTGAGTGCAACTTATCGCAAATGTTCCACGTTGGACGTGGCATGAAATAAGTTAGCAGGTCAAAGGCACTAATAAACTTGGTGAAAACTTATCAACGTCATCTCAAGTGTAAGACATCATAGGAATTAATCTTATGATTTAAGCTTGTTAAACAAAAAAATTCGTTGAATGAGAATTTCGCTCGATAAACTAGGCACAATTTGATATTGTATCTCTGCTTGGTCATACTAAAAAGAGGGTCAAGTTTTATACCAATCTGACCTCATTTTACTTAAATTATTACACTTAGGCAAGCTTGTTAATTGTGATCTAATTTTACTTTTGCGAGTAGAACAGTAATTATGAAAATGCAATAGATCTGATCTGAGGTCATGACCCAATCTGTTGTACTAGTTAATCTGCCCGATTTAGATCAGGTAAAGTGTAAAAGTGAACTCCAATTATTAAATTTATGCCTCAGGTCTGCTATCTTATGAGCATGCATACTGCTTAATATCATCCTCCTTCCTCAACTCACTGAATGAAAACCTGTCAATAAGTGCTGAACAGCGTACATTGGAAACCGCTCATTGACACAGGAGACGAATGACGAAATGGAGAATGTCAAATGTAAAAGGCACAATAAGCAAAGTTCATATAAACCACACCACAAAACCAATAACTTTAAACCAACTTAATGATTTGCTTGTATTTCCATTATCCTTCACTATTTACTGGACTGACTGTTACCCAATTTCAACCACTTTCGAAAATCAAAATAGCAGCATATTGTGTAAATATAATTATGATTGCATAACTGCAAAATTATTTTCGAAAGGTAAAATATCTAATACTTGACCCTTCAGCGCCCTTAGCACCACATAGTCCTCTTTTAAAATAAGCTCATTGATACTAGACTCGTAACAGAGGGAAAAACAGTGGGAAACATTTTTTGGAACACAAAAAATAATTGAGACGTTAAAAGGTTAACAAAGGAAGGAAAGTGAATGAAAAATAACTATGCGAAGAAAATCATACCTATTTGAGCAGACATGTCTGTACTGTGAATTAATTGTTCGTAAAATGAAATGTTATTGACCCTGATTGCAATTATAAGAATTCGAATCCAGTCAGTTTTCAATTAGAGATCGGCCAATCAATGCTTAACAAACTTATCTCCCATTGGTTAACCATGCAGATGTCGCATGAAGGAATTGAAAAAAATAATCCAATCAAATTCAAACGCTTATAAATCCATGGTTCCTTATAATCAATTAATTGCACTAATATACTCAAGTCTAGCATTATTTACCTAATCAATTATTCACGTCGACCAAATTCGTATTCGCAAACTTTAGTGCTAGTTGATCGGTTTCTTTATCATGGTTTTGGCCTTTCTTACCAAAGTCAGTAAAGGAAACGCAATCTTATATGATCAGAACATGATTAAGCTCACAAATTTTTAGCCCATACAGAATATGCCAGGAAATCCCGATTAGTAATTGGGTCTAGGACAAAAATTCAAATTGCGTAAACGCCTATCGAGAAAAAGTTGGAGCAGTTCATCTTGGATAAATGGCATAAAACTCATTCAAAGGTTTTAGACAAAACCTAATGTTGAAGTTTCAATCCAAAGCAAAAATAGCTTATCTACCACCATATATAAATAGTGAATAGGCTGAATGAAGTAAATTATTCAAGTCGTAGTAAAACTGAGAATTTTTCAACATTGAAATAATAGCATGACAGAGAATCATAGATACATTTGCTCTGAAAGTCATTTGTCAATTGAAATTCGATTTTCACAGCACCAGAAACATCGAATTGCCACACACGCATCAACGACCAATTGCTTGGTGACCTTAATATAATGTTGCTTAAGTTATTTAATTAACCTCTTGTAAGGGCATCTTATTTGTCTCTAAGGCCACTAAATAGGGCCTATTGACGCAAATTTAGTGCTTTTGGTGTCAACCATCGCCAAGTACTCACTTAGAGTGGCTTTGAGATTTGTTCAAAAAGTGGCGTCATGTTTATGAAATATCTATAAAATTGGATGAAATGAATTACGAAACACCGTTCCTTTCCGTACTAGCCCGGTAGGACACAGTATATTGATCTCCCGTTGTCTACTTTAGGCCAGATCGGGACTAACGAATACGCTGCATTGTGGATGTTGGAGATTTGAGCATTGGCGTTTCGAAAATGGGCAAATTTTATGCTGAGGACCTTGTAGTAAGCGATACCAACATGTCGATAAACCAGCGACTCGGATATTTATTTCACGTTCTTCACCTTCACTTTTACGCGTTAAAGTGGTAGACACGGCAATTGTTTTCCTTCAATTCATAGGGCGACCATAAATTTGCAATAATCGTAAAAAGTACACACTCGTTAGCATACATAACTAACTCGTGCTCGTATTTAATATTTACTTCTTAACAGGGTCAACGGATTCAAAAGGATTTTTAAAGTTAAGACGGTTCACTTGCATTCAGACAGGAGCTGGAACTACAGAACACCACTACTTCGTAACGTGATGATCGGAAAACATTTATCAGAGAACAATGACGAATATCGGTATGATAAAGATTTAAAGCTAGGATCTAAAACGACTGCTTAGTTTTTGAAATTACCTGTTTTGAAAGACAACGACCAGTACAGTATTAGAGATATTCCATTAATTGAATTTAACTGGAAAATGTGACCACTTTACTCATCCAGGTCATGCGCTAATAGTGCTGTTATTGCAGAATTTTAAAACGTTAATTAGTTGACTAAAGTTATAAAAATTGAATGCCATGAAGTAGGTGAAAAGGGAAATATCAGTCTTTTGTAATTAACTTGAACTTCTCAAGTCCATTAGGAGAGGTTTTCACAGCATTTGACTTGGCGGAGAAAAGGCGTTATGGGGCCATCGTATACCACTTGTTCTATTTCATTAAATTCAAAAATGCATTGACTTCTCCACTTTCTCACAAGAGTTATGCCTCCATGAGTAGTAGCAGACAGTTCAAATATGAGTATTTCACTCCCAGATCAAGAGACGAGATAGTGTGCACGCCATTTGGAGCTTGTTGATCTATTGCTCAATTTGTATCCTCTTGCCAAAGGACGCAGGTAGACAAGGTTGACGTAGTCATTTAAACCATCAAACAAGTCGACTATACTTGCCTAACTATTTAGAAAGGAGATATTTTAAAGTTACACGAACTTAACTAGGAACTGCTTAGTCAAATAAGGTAGCTTGAAATTTGCTTACTATCGACTGGAGTGCTTCCTGTTACTGATGACTGTTGCAATGTGGCGAGTGAATGTACACCGACGCGTTTAGATTATCCAAAACAAATATGTAATAGCAAAATTGGCTTAAATAAAACTCAAGTTGTTTAAGCCTCTTATCGCTTGGATTGGTGGACAAATGCCTCTAGGGCAGGTAACAGAGCAGCCATGCTGAGATGTTGACTGAGGTCCAAGGCGCTGATTTTAAATGTTCTTACGAATTTGCAGTCAACTAGGCTTCTATATTCATGTCGAGGCAAAATTTGGAGTTTTCTTATGAAGAATGTCCAACATGACGCTATTTCCTTAGATTTACTCATCATCTGAAATTGGGCTATCATTACACCAGACCTTGTCATCTGAACAGCATATTCACTTTACTGCTTAATGAACCTACACATTACATTTTTGTAGCCTGCTTGTCACGTAGGCCCCTATGTTGAGCATGTGAATGTATGATTTGTCAATTCCTCGTTTAGAGTGAATTTCATCTCTCTCCCTCTCTCTCGCTCTCTCTCTCTCTCTCTCTCTCTCTCTCGGTATTCACTATTTGAACAACCCATCTCATAAGTCATTCGGGTGCATCCATTTGAAACTACTTGCATGCAGTAAGAGTCCTTCTGGACTCCTTAGAAATCTGCAGAATGCGAATACTTTCGACTACGACATCCTATTCTAGACCTCACTTGCATAGATTACAAATTGCCTTGAGCGATGGTGAAAAAAGCTCAACAATAATAATAATTTCAAGAGCACACTTCTTCACCAAAGCCATGCGTGCTTAACTTGAATACACTTGCTGGGTGTTTACTTTGGGGGACTTTTCATTGGCCTCCTTGAGACCAATGAGGAATAACTACGGTATTGTGGCTTTGAATTATCAAGGCTGATAAGCCAAGGTAAGATATGTAAGAGGGTAGCCAACTTGTGGAGGTTAGCAAAGTGACTTGTGCTCTGCCTAATTAGGCCAGTGGGACCACTCGATTGATCTGATGTCGAATCGTAAATAATATCAGCACATGCACAGCACTATACAATAGTTTTGCTGTTGAAATGGTGGCTGAGTTGAATTCTGCACTCAAATTGGCATTATCATCGGCTTTTAAAGGTCTTGTGTCTATAAGAAGTGCTTTTAAAGAGAACGACTTAATTTCTTATCGAATGGTCGGATATTGGCATGTAACCGAAATCTATTGGAAGGTACAAAATATTGCCTTTTAAACGCTACTCACTGTCACCACTGCTTAAACAAACAAACAAACAATTAAATAAGCAATCATTTGGTATAATCAGTCAGCGAATTACTCGAATGTTTCCTCGGGGTAGCAGTTCAATGGTAGCAATTATCCCCTAAGGACGACCTTGTCTTCGAACTATTTTTATTCAAAATTTGCCTTCACTTCAGCAGAAATCCTATGCACTGCACAAAATTACGTTTGCTGCTGAGGGAGGCAAGTAAGCATAAGTCAGAATGAATCATTTTGAGCCAAATCGATGATTTATCACAAGAAAAGCTTAAACCACAAGGAAATTGTGCTCAGTTGGTTGATAGGATCGAAAGTAAATAATTGCAAAGTGTCTACAGACTCTATAAACAGACACAAGGTAGTTTGCAAAATGTGGCTTCGGAAATAATTGAGCGATAGTCTTTCGTGTGTTTATTGTGAACGCGTAGAAATGAGTGAAAAGTTAATTAAAAGCATTGGAAATACTGATCGAGGAATGTTTGAACAGTTGAGGCATTTAAAACAATAATACTCAGATCATAAATATGAGTTTTCTCGAGCAATCGCCTACAATACAACGCCTGTAGTTTTAGTGAGGGGTCAATTAAGGTCACTGGAACAAGCAGTGTAATAGGCAATCGTTTGTCTGATTTCTTTTTCTACCACGAAAGTGTCATTGCTATCCTCCCAGCATTTTCTTTCATCAATGTGTTGTTGATCAGAAAGGGTACACGAAAACAACGCATGACCTTATAGTGTACTAAAGACGACCAGTGAAAGGCAAACGAAAGTCACCACTGCTGCTTCGAAGATGGTAGCAATTCGATGAAATTACTCGTTCATGGATATCAATAAATAACCACACATAAGCTAGAGGGTCAAAATGACTCACTTGCTGTTCCCTTCCTCCTTTTAGATGGACATTAGTAAATATTACCTTACAATATTTGTCTTATTTTTCGGTATTGTAATGAAAAGCCGGTGAAATCTTCAGATCCATTCTGGTTATACAGTATCATCAATAACTAATGTAAGCACCCCAATAGTATTATTCATGAAAGCTCTATTTGGTGGGATTCATCCTGATAGGATGCTGGGTACCATGCTCGTGATTTTTGGTAGAGAGGCTGGTAGGTATTCTCTCATTTAATTGTAATTCACTATGGCTAAGGTCCTCTCTATTCTATTAGATAGAACTTAATGGAGATGTGAACTGTCCGAACTCGTAGCAGACAACTTTCTGATTAGTTTTCGTCTAAATGGAGAGCGACAATTGCTACCTTTTCGATAATATTGAATTGAAGTTTTGAGCTCTTTCCTTTAGCAAATAGCTAACACATTTTAAAAACTCAACATTGGGAATTGTAAAATTGAAGTGAAAATGAAGTTTGGAAGCATCAGAAAGTCAATGTGGTGATTTGAGACTCTGCATTTCAGCGTGAAACATGTGGTTCAGTGTGGTATTTTTCTAATCTCACAATGTTAATTCTGATTCTTAGATGACCTATTGAGATCATGTCAGGGTTATTCAGCGGCTGTGAACTTGTTGTTTATATTGAGATCTTTTGAAACTACTTCGGTACTTCTACCTTTCCATATAGCCCAGATCAGATGGGTGATTGTAACAGTGGAATAACACCTATTGAACTTTAACAAATGCTCCCATGGATTCCATTATGCATTTTAACACTTTCTACCCTTTATGAAATGAGTTTAACAATAGTCACAGCAATTACTAACCAAAATGAAAAAACTTTGATGCTTCTTCCAAATAAAGTAAATGGCCTCTCTTTCTCATTTACTGAGCTCAACGGTAATTAACTTTGCTTTTCTTCATCGAGTCCATGACCTAGAGCCATAATTGGCAGGGCCTAAGAAATAGAAGCCATGGTATAATTCAAAATGACACGCGGTGAGTACACTGACTTATGCTCACTTTAAAATATCACATGACAATTCAAGCAGAACCAAGCAAGGAATCCTTCCTAGGCGAGATACATTTCTCCTGCTTCTCAAAGGCCGGATAGCCCTCGATCAGTGCCCACACCTTGCTCTACTCTCTCAATCCCTCCCCCCTTCCCTCCCTCCATCCTCCAATATACTCGTAGTCGTTTTTGACTCACTGTCTTACTCTCGGACAGGGCTGATGAATCCTGTTAGGCTTAAGGAGATCATATTTTTTGTGAGGGATTTCCTTGACAAATCTAGCCTTACTCTTAAAGCAGAAACTGATTGGAATTATGCTACGTTTTAAGCAAAGAGGCGAATTTTAAAATATAATAACCATTAGTCTATCAAATGCTGAATATCACATGAATTTCAGAAATTAAATTAAATTAATAGCATGACTGATGGGATATTCACTGCTTATAAAGGAAACGAAGTATGTCAACAGACCTAACTATGAGAGAAGTTCATATCGACTTGGGCCCAAGCATTGCAAACATGAATAGAGACTTCAGTAACAATGCCCACTATGAAAAAAAATATAATTTGTTCAATACACACTACTTTTTTCCTGAATGAGGAAAAGTAGTGTGTATTGGTTAGAGGAATTACAGCAACAGAATAGATCCATGAAAACTTATTTTCAGAGCTTCAGATGATTGAAATAGACCAAAAATAATGAGGGACTGTGCGCTTCCACAAAGAAACGCCATTTGAATCACTTCAGAGTGCAATGTTGAACGTGTTGAGTGCCAACTTAGGAAGAGAACATTCTTTCTCCTTAGGACTATAGATGAAGGAAACATCACCATCTAAAATAGGAATATTTAACGCATAAAGGTTACAGCTATTTTCGCGATCTGCATGCCGATATCTCAACTGCGAAGGAGGAGGGGACAAGTTCTCGTTGTTACAGCAAGAACTTTTTGCAGTTCAACTAGAACTATGTACAATATAGCGTAAATCGTATGAATTCCCCTTATTTCAAGGTTAAGCATCATTTTAAATAATAATGGGTATGAAAATTAAAATTAAGTTTGTACAGGAGAAGCATCTAAAAGTTTGCATAATTATATTTTGTCTTGTCTTCTATTGAGGTAGATCAAGTACAATGGCGTTAATCTTAATGAGAGAAAATACCTATAAATGGTGCTTTCGTAGTTGACAATTTTGAGACTCTATAGCAGCCAAAGTAGAATGGGAATTTTCTAGAGAAAAGGTACAAATTGAGTTGGGTTAAAGGTATCTGAAGGTAAGTAGCAGACTACTTGCATAACAGAAGTCCCACACAGCTCGTGTAGCACATTCATAGGAGTTTTCTGCGAGTTTACATTCCTCTTCTTATCCACCTCCTAGCTTTTGATTCACTTTCTGCTTTTTGGTTTCGCTTGGCACATGATTTCCTCGAGTCCTTCTTCGCGGTACGAGTTTCGAACAGGAGATCTGTACGGGCAAAGTGTAAATTATTACAAAACGGGAATTGAGTTGAACCTTTACGGAGCTGAAACATTGTGGGACAGAGTTTTACCGGAAATCTGATTTAAATAACTGTGCGCACCAGATTCCTTACTGATTTATGCTACTGACGCATATTATGTCAAAATGTATTTGCTAACAATACCCTCTAATGTGACTTTCTCATCCGCTACCATCATTCTGCGGAGCGAGTTGTCTGTTTTTAACTTGGGTCGATAACTTTTACTATCTATACACACCAATATCCAAAATACAGGTAAAGAGGAAACTTATTACGGTTCTGTTCAAACTATGCACAATGTAGCATAATCTAAAGAAATTCATTTAAGCTATCTAAAGCCTAATAATAGGTTTAATAATAATAATGGGAAGAAAACATAAGCAAAACACTAACGCTCTTAGGAAAGCATATTTAATAATTATCTAAAAGTATATATTTACTCAAACAACAAAAGCATTGCTTTTCAAAAAATCACCATTGTTTTTTCGATAGAACGTCGGGCGTTCTCATTAAACCCACCTAGGTATTATTAATCGGTCCTTTAACACCCAAACTCCTAGCTTCTGAAACAATAAGCGGTACTTGATATGATAATTATACTACTTATTTGCATCTTAATTAAAATGTAACTGAGGGGGGGGGGGGGTTAAACGGTATCAAAACCACCCGAAAAATCATTTTGCGAACAGTGGATAACCAAAATCCGATAATTTTTTTCGGAAATGTGGACAATACCAAAAAGAGCAACGACTAACTGTATTTCATGTTCAATAGCCTTTATGCATTATAAAAGATATATATATTGAGAAACTCCAATACAGGGAAAGACAGTCAGGAGAAAATAAAGTAGACATAACCCAAAGGATTAGGAGGCGTCAGAGAGATTTGTGCCGGTATTCAAAAGCTGAACTGTCAAAATCTCGTAGATCATCCTTTGTCGAATTTCTGCCATATCGGACTAAAAGAGTGAAAACCTGCTGTTAGTACAAGTTCCTCTAGTAAGGTATTGCAATGACATCCTTCGAGTTCATACTATAGAGGGAATTTAGTAAGCTAGTGTAAATCAGAGCGGGAGTGGTACTATGCAGGTAGAGTATGGGCATACCTAGCTGCTAACAATTCCTCACACATCCAAGCTGTAAATCAAGTTAAGAGACTTTTGCCTACTTCTTACCAGGTTTGAGAAATCGCAATTGTAGTAATAACAATGGGGGACAACCGGGAATGTCAAAATTTCAGCCCAGATAATATCGATAAATAATTGGCGTTATATCATTTTCCGCTTTAAAACGGAATTATTGAAATGGAGAGAACTTGCTTGCTCAAAGTTTAGCTCAGCGTCTCGAGAAAGGAACTCTGCAGTTGTTAACGCGAAGACACCACAGTCTGAACCGTTTTTTTGGGAAGGCATCCGCCCCTACAAAATCAAAATGAAACAATTCAGAACCATATACAAACTGCTTATATGACCAGTTAAGTAGATCACTCACTTCCATATTCTTTTTCTCCCAAGAGTGGATATCTTCTAGCGGCTTGTTCCGCTTGTCTCGACTTTCCGCATCAAGGTAATGTCTAAAATAATAAATCCACAATTCAGAAGAAGGTTTTTCGAAATTTAAAAATTAAAATAAGTAATAAACTCACAAGATTCTATCTAGACACTGATCATTTCGACCATGTAATGAGTCATAATAGGAGATAGTTTTCGCGCGAAAATCAACACACTAAAACAAAAGTAACAGTAGGTAAAGTATAGCTAAAAGGACTGCTCTTTTAAACTGAAAAAAACATCTAATTTAGCACAAAACGTCGAAACTTTCAGTAAAAAAGATAGTCCAAACTCTCTAGATATTACATACATACATTAACTTCCAAAGTATTGTTCACCGTTAACTACCACTTTGGCCTGTCTCTCGGGCAGCAGGCGAATCCCTCCGCAAAAAAAATTTTTCATCATTCGATAAGATCCATGAGTTGATCCAATTTGTCACTTCTTCATACGAGCTGAAGTGGTCAGCCAGGCCGTGTGCCATTGAGCGAGGTGAGTGAGGTGAAAATCAGACGGAGCAACATTTGGAGAGTACAGCGGATAAAATTTCCCATTTCAGCGTTTCGAGATATTTTTTCACCACCAACTTGACAACGTGGTGTCTAGCATCATCATGCTGTAAAACAACCTTATCGTGCCTCTCGTTGTACTGAGACCGTTTTTTCTTGAGCACGGCTCAGGCGTATCAATTGCGTTCTATAACGCTCACCTCTGATGGTTTCAGAAACTCATTATAAATTATGTCAAGCTGGTCCCATCAAACGCAAAGCATAACTTTTGAGCCATGGATATTCATCGGCCAAGGTGTTGACGTAGCAGCATGACCACCGGGCAATCTTCATGATTTTCTGCACCGCTTGGGGTTATTGTAATGTACCCATTTTTTGGCACCAGTAACAATAGGATGGAGAAAGGGATTTCCCCTTCGCGTTTGCCTTTCAAGCAGCTGTTAACAAGCAACTAAACGTCGCTCCACATCTCTTGGTTCAACTCGTGGGGCACCCAATATCCTTCTTTCCTAATCATTCCCAAATGTTTCAGGCGTTTTGAAATTGCTTACTGACTAATACCCACTCAATGATTCTGATAATTCTTCCTGACTTTGACACGAGTCTTCACTAAGAATCGCTCGCCTCCAATTCTGTATCTTCAACAACTTTTTCCCCTCCTCCACTATGCCTGTCGGTCTTCGATAGCAAAATCACCACTCACCACTTTAAAAGTTGGAACCATTCCCCCCTCTCCCCAACACGTTCTGTCACTAATAGGCCATAAGTATCTGAGATAATCCGGTGAGCCTCAACCTCAGCCGCACATTTTTTCATATTGTAATAAAAACGCATTACATCCCGCAAATCACGAGAATTCGGTTACAATTCGAACATATTTCATTAAATTAAGTAATATCAAAGTAGGGTTTACAAATGTCGAAACAGAGTGTTCGACATCTGTGATTAATATATTTCAACTACTACCGACTACTCCCGCCATCTTTTGGAAAACGATGGGAGCAAATTTGTAGACCCAATAATTATATTCTGAAGCATAGATTGCTTCATAAAATCAAAACAAACTACTATTCCTTGAGAAATAATAAACCACTGAACTTTTCTATCTTACTCATTTTAAGAAAATTTCATGCATTTAAGAAGTTAAAATATGGGTTTAAGTACAGAATAGTTATTTTTGGGTGGTATTTTTACATAGTCAGCACTATACCGGCGGGGAACCTCATTTCAGAAATCGACTAACTTATGAAAAGCACAAACTCAGAGCTACTTAAGCACGGATAAACAAATTCCTTTAAAATGTTTCAAATTTCGTATTAGCGATTAGAGCATTTATTTACTAATTTGGCATTATAAATTCTGCACGGATCTTTAGGTGAGGAAAAAGGCTTACAGTAAGACACCAGTGCATGCCCCTGTCGTGTACAGGAATGAGAACCAAATCTTGACTGAAGAGATCCACTGACTTTGTCCATCGTCTAACACCGGGGTAATCGACAGAGACGAGTTGAGGATAGAAGAAAGAATTAAAGGCATGGACTTTAAGCATTTCTGGGCACTGGCGGGACCGATGTGAAATGAGTTGAAGGTAGAAATTGACGATAATGTCGTTTAGCCATGTATTCCCAGTGAGTGTGGTGATATCGCGCAGTGTTACCTTTAGTCTGAAGCGTTTACTGTGTACAAGAACTGCATTCAAATCACCAGAGGCCTTTTCAAACAATTTTTTTACCTCTGCTTTTTGTTTACTTGTCAATGCTAAAAGATGAAGATAAAATGTAAGAAGTGCTTTGTTGAAATAATAATAGTACATTAAAATAAGTTAAACGAATTAAACTGAAACAATATAAGTAAAACATAGTTGTTGTAAAATGAAGATGGACGTCGAATGCGTGATAAATTCGACGATGCTTACTTGTTAGGCCAGGTTTCCCAGTCTCTCTGTAAGGAAGTACTTTGGAAATAGGGACCGGCTTCAAATAGGGATCAGGGAGTACAGGTGATTGCATTAGACATGCCAACCTCTGCTCAATGTTACATATATATTGTTCCAGTGCAATCTCTCTCTTTAGAAGATACAAAAAAGAAAAAATGTCAATTAACAGGTAAAATATTGACTTACTGATGCAAAAGGCAGACAAATTCAAGGAAAAACGTATACAGATAAACCATTAAGATTATCTAGATTGAATCAATTTAAAAAATTTATATATCTTAAAGCTCTAGATAATGGCATTCAATATTGTAAACGCTGTCTTAGAAACACGCTGAATAAAACACTTTTATCACTAACCAATATTCACATCTGACAAAAGTTAGAATGTTGTTTATTCGAAATAAGGATTTCAATCTTGCAAAAGGGTGGAGAATTCTCCTATCCTATACCGGTTTTCAAGACATTATACTCAGCGCAACATATTTGCTACCCCATTACTGAGGAGATACTTTTAATGACCAAATTCATCAAAACCTTTTTTGGCATATAAATAATTATTCTAATAAGAGCAGAGGGTTCGAAATTTAGGTCTCTGAAGGTAAGCTAGGTACTTTACCTGAGTTTCATAGAACTTAGTTTTGGCCTCCAGTTCAATTCGCTCGCCCTCATTGTGAGTAGAGGAGGAGAACTTGGCAATCCAATCAGAACTGAGATAGGTAGTATTGCTAACCTTATTACACCACATCTCAGCGGCTTTGTCTCCATCTGTCGGAGTAATAACCAACTTTGTAGACTCTGTTGATGGTAACAACATAGATGCCGACGTTGTCGGAGCTGAAAAAGAGGGAGGTAAGAAGGAATAAAAAAAAGCAAACTAAAATTAACAGTGAAAAACTTATCAACGTTCAAAGTGTATAAAGTAGGTCACTCAAATATTGGTCGCACCAGGAACCTCAATGTGCGCCCTAACTACTCCAGCAGGATATATAAATAGGTTAGGAAGATCATAGGAAAATCATAATTTTACTAACCTTGAATACTAAATTAAAAATCTCAAATGGTTTAAATAAAAAATTAAATAAAACAACACATTAAAATAATTTATTACCATAAATAAGTAATTAAGAAATCGAATTATAACATCACTTACTTGAACTTGTAAACTGAAGGTTTCTAAAAATGAGTGGCCTTATTAAATAAAATATTCAGAAAATGGAAAATAAGAAGATGTAATACTGAAACCCACCCTAAAACCTTCGTATTTTTTCCAGTTTTGGATTCTGAAGAGGCCACCAATCCAGACTTAGCTCTTTGCAACATTTTTCGGTAATCATCTAGACTTAAATTGGAAGGGGAATTCTCGGGAGTGAAGGTAGACTTTCTGAACTTCTTGATGACATCAACACCCTGAATACAAAACCTAACTTTAACCCGTTATGGAGTATGAATTTCAGTAAAAAAAAATCAAATTTACAGGTGAAACTATAAATGAAATATCTGGGACGGCAACTGGATCTGGTGGCACAAAAAGATTCTCTGATTCCGTTTTATCAAATAGCTTAGAGTAAACAGATGATGAGGTTAGATCAAGTCTAAAATGAGAAAAGTTACAATAAACACAATTTTAAAAGACGAAGTAAGGAAAAAAACCACATACTTAGGAATCTTAGCCGGCAGATTACAGTGAATATTTCCTGCTTTACGATGATCTTTTGCATTTTGTGGCGTTGAAGTCGAGTTAATATCATTATTGAAAGAATTCATTTGAAGGAGCATCACAAGTTATACAGAACACAGACAAGCCCACTTAGTGTGTGATTTAAAGGGCTACATGATTTCCTTATGCACCATTGAAAATTCAACTATAGATTTATGAATTTACATCATTATTAGTATGCCCTCTTTATCTCAAATAATGAAAGCTTTATTCTAGGCTTTATTTTAATTCAATTTTTTGTTTAGTTTGATTTCACCCTAATTTGATCTGCATCTAAGGTCTACTTTTACGCAGATTTGAAATAAGCTACCATGTATAGAAGTCTAATATGAAATTTCCATTTATAACGCTTCGTTTTTTTGTTCATCACACTTCGAAGGCAGTTTTTTCATCTACATTGGAATAGATTACCTTAAATGTACTTCTATTGCTAGTTTCTTGACTGACTTGACTATCTTTACTCCCTCCATCTAATCTATTAGTCTTACATAGGTACTGGAAAATAATAACGCGTTATAAATGACTTAATCAAAGTTTGCATAAGAATTTTCTTTAAACCTCGCGTTTTATAATTAAAAGAATTAAATCGAATTTATGGCCATTAAACTTAAAAATAAAAGGCACATTAAAACTTAAGTGACATTTTTAATTTTATATTATCCAGACTTAAGCTCTATCTCCTTCGCTTCTATTTCAAATCATTTGATCTTACAATGTTCATAAAGCTGTAATTTAGAGCAGTTTTATTTGCCGAGACTATTTCACCAAGAAATGGAGCTGCAGAATGAATTTGACTTGTAGGAAATTCTAGAAAGCAGCCCATTTACGCGAGTAAGGGGTTTAAATATATAAATTTTACCCTTTCTGCATTTATTATGCCGCTAGCAAGTTGACCCATTTGCATTCTTATTTATTTTAATGAATTTTTATGATTATATATAGATATGTATATATATACATATCTATCTATCTATATATAGAGATTATATCGCTATCATGATTAGAATTTTGTTCAAAAGCAAGCTGATGACTGCCCAGAATGATTATCGCCTCATTCCTTAATTAAAATGTTCGAACTACACCATATTTTCTCATATTTACAACGAAAAGGCATGAACTAAAATATGCAGAATCCCGAAATGTGCGATAACTAAGTGTCTATTCATAATAAGCATAGATAAAAGGAGTACAGGCGATATGTATCATTAAATAGCATATCATAAAGAAATCTTATATCCCAAGCCATTTATTCTTGAAAATATTTTTTCTATTGAAACCCGCCTATTGTACTCCCCAATTTTCGACGCATATGTGGGGTTTATTTTATTGAATAAAACGAATGGAGAAGGAAGAAAAAAGCACTTTCGACCAGAATTTATTGCTAATTCCTAAATTTCTACACCTAGTTAAACATGTAATTAATAAATAAAAGATGTATATTATTGACACGGTTCAAACCTAATCTATTTATTCCTAATTAGGTAAAGCAAAATCCTAACTTAAAAATTCACGCTTCTCCATTTAGTGTTTTGATAATTTGTTCCTTAATTTCTTGGATAATACACTCGGGCATTAATTGTATTCCCAAATTCAATAATGGTTCGATTAATTCTCTTGGATCCACGTCGTCTGGTTCCCTAAATTCTTCCCTAATTTTCTGACCGTAGAAAACTCGTTGACCACTGGCCGTGTTGGCCTTTAGCCATTTCACACATTCATCAAATATATGTTTATTCCAGCCGCATTCTTCAAGTTTTTCGGGCAGGTAATTTTTAACTATTTGCTTTATTCCTTTCGTCTTCAAGATGTCGGACACACGATCGACAATTCGTTCGTCTAATTCCTTGTTACAAATTTCTCCACATAGTGGAAATTCGATTTCACGTTCTTTGTTCATTTCCGAAGGTTAAGTACCTCAAAAATCGATTTTATTCAAGTCACTCAACACCCCGCATGCTTTAATTGATTATTTACAATAACCTAAGCATCTACATCGGAGTTCAAAAAAGTATAAAACATTTCATTTTTTTGAGAGGGTACAATAAAAAGCTCATGTTCGGACAAAACTGAGGGAACCACAAGTGTCTTTTATACGGAATAGGCATGTTTTGGTGGTTCAGCTAAATCACCTTCGCTCATTGGGAGTACCCAAAAACGTCGGAAGGCCTTCTTTCGCACCCAGAAGAAGAGCATGACAGAGCAGACAACGAATGGCGTCAAAGTCATGGTTGCAATCAAAGCCCCGTAGGTATGGTTCACTAAATGTGTGAATTGATTAATGAAATAAAAAGAGATTATAAAAATTTGATAAAATGTTAAATGGCATTAAGTTATGTTATAAGTACATTTCGGTAAAGTTAATAAAAATAATGCGTAATCTGAATCAACGAAATAGTATCTGAAACACATAATCATTTAAGTACCGTTGTTGGAAGATTATGCTGTGTTTGAGCATACTTTACATCGTCGTTATGGATACCTGAAGACTACGTTGACCACTAACAAGCCAGTGATATAAAATCTACCGTCTTTTCAACTCAAAGGTGGTCTGAAGTCCCAACAGCGCGTGTTTAGTTATAAGCCTACATTTACTCTTCAAAGCATAACTGAAATTTGTGCTTTTATACTACTATCTTTTTGTCTATTTTAATTCCCTCGCTTAATCTGCAACTCCTCATCTCTTGTCCCCATAATCATAATTAAATCCGTCCTTCCTACTAGTTCCCTCGAGATAGGGCGTAATTGGCTATTCAGTTAATGCCTTTATATTTGGGTATCATATCTAACTCTGAAATAAGTTGCCTCAATCAAATTAAAGTGTCAAAAATATGGTTGAAAACCGAACGGTTAGTGAGGTAATGATTTTCAATATTCTAAATTAAGTTCAGATAGAATTGAAGAGGAGTGAAAGTTTGACGACATAAGGTAAATGTTTAAATGATAGACAAAATCGGTAAATGATATTTTTCTTTAATCATATTCTTTATGAAAAGTTGATTTTTCGCCCTTATGTTCTTCTGATTCAAAGCCTCATCTCTGTCGTGTTTATTCGAATTTATTAAATCTCCTTTTTTTCTCTAACTGTCCTGCTTCATTTAAAACTAGGTCTCCACCCCTACTCCTAAGTGCGTCATATAAACTCTTCGTATTTCCACTCACGTACGCACGCGCAGACACGCTTATCTTCATACCGCTCAAACGCTTCCCACTAATCGCTTCCCTCATCAAACGGCATTGCGATTTACCTAATATACTTTGGCCAACGCGTTTCCCTGTGTTCTACATTGCGAAACTGGTTGTTTTTGGTGTTAGGTACAAATTATAGCCTTAAGTCGTTCCTGACCTGATGAACCTTTCGGATCTACAATCTCAAAACGACCTCATTACTTCCAACATCATAGTAATTGCCTTGTTTTTCCTCGAGAGATAGTTATGATCTAACAAAATAACCAATTATCATTTGCGTTTTACGTGCTTCCCCAACGGCCTAGCATCAGCAGTGCCAAACTCGTGTATGACTTTTTCAAAACCCGCCTCCGACACCTCAATTTCGCCACCTTGGAGTGCATGGGGGAACCAAAACTAAAATATGGCAAATACCTCCGCAACGAGGCAATGAATGGATTACTGAATGATTAAAACCACAAAGGGGAAATAATTTAGGTAGTACTTAATGCATTACTAGTGATGACCAAATTTCAACGTTTTAAAGATGTAGTTGAATCATCTACATCATCATCGAAAAGTACTGCTTCGTAATAAATGTTTGCGTTAATTAAAAAACGATTAGGATTTGTAATTTTCTCATTCATTAAGTCTCCTAGATGTAGATGTTGGAGCATTAAACTAGCCGTTTTACTCAACTGTTAGCAGAAATCTGGACTTGATTAAGAAACAATTCTAAGTTCCATAAAACCTAACGCAATTTTTCCAAAATATAGAGTTAAGCAACGTATATATTTGAAGTTCAACAATGACACTGGGCCGAATTTACGTATCAGAAAGAGAATAAAAGGAATTGCTGTAGGTCTGAATTTGGATATGCTTATCGGTGCCAGAGCTCAACTATTGATATAATAGGTGGCACATCCATTATAATTAAAGTAGATTTCGGCTATAATATCTTTGTAAAACAGAAATTCACTGTTAGTTCACACATCATGTTACAGGTAGGATTTTGACGGATTCTGTCCAGAATAACATGAAGCTGAGCACCCGTGCCACCGAGATTAGTGTCATGTTTTCGTTAGGGAAGCAAGTTTGGTGTGTTAGAATGACTATTAATAGAGAAATTTATTAGTCTGCTTGGAAGAGGGCATCTAGGCACTGTATCTGAGATGTTGAGCAGAGACCAGTTGCCTAGAATCAGAGTCGTCATTTGGTAGGGAGATCCATGCTCTGCTGGCCTTGTAACGACGGTAGTAGAAGAGCAAAGTCAATGCTGCTACCAGAGCAGGCACGATTATCAAACAGCCCAAAAAGAAGCCCGACATGAAGCTATCTAGAACAACCAAAAACCCATGCCCTCTTTTTAGACTCATCTAAACCAGTTAACTTATTTTAGGTAAGGTCTAAATATTTTAAGACTTCAAAATAAAAACATGCCATCTTATAAAGTATGAGTATTGATATCAACATATTTACAGTAAAATGTAGACCCCCAGGCTGCGAAATAAAATGAAATGAGGCTAAGCCAGCGCCGATGCCTATCAATGGACTAACCTCCAAAGTATGACGTCATATCACATGTGCTATTGGTGTAAGCAATGACCATCTGTCGTGTTCCCTATAGCTCAACCTATCAATGAATGTCTGTAGCTCCACTCCAACTTTCACATAATTGGCCTGTAATAAATCCTTCTAGCTAGCTTCGGCTTGCCTTGCGTATGAGAGCCTAGGGTAAATTACGTAATTATGACAAGCTGGGCTTTGATAAAAGGACATAATTCAAAGAAATGGGAGGAAGATTTGATTCACAGGCTTCATTTAATAAACTCTCAACTCAGAAAGAAATGTGTTGATTCTGAGCTTTCTCAAAAGTTACTTTTTAATGCCAATATTGGGAATACTACGTGAGGCTTTAACTGCCTTTTCTATTTAAAGCGTCCTTGTCGAATATTAAAACAATAAATATAACCATAATTTTCGTACTACGAATTGGTCCCAAGTTGGCAGTATCTACAGAGAGTAAAGGGAAGGATGAAAGGACTTTACTGGTTAGCAATTTTAAGTCGAGGCGTTAAGGTAGTTGAACTTCAAAGGAGATCGATTTTATTAAAAACACGATAAGTAAACACTGTTCCAAATAATGCGCCATAAAAGCGAGTAGTTTTGTTTACCTTATTTAGAGAAACAAAATGCAGTTTAAATGTAAATAATTTAATTTCATTAGACTTAGAAATCGGAACTCCAATAATTAAAACTAAGAATTAATTTCGTCTATGAAATTTTTTTGGGGGATAACTTGTTATTAACGTATAGTCAACCATGGATTTAAAAAATTTCGAAACTACAATTTTACTGGTAGACTTACAATAGCAAACTCGTCCTGGAAGCTTTTTGACAAGGGCTCCACCATCAGCGTAGATTCTATTGCACCGACACGTATAGCTATAGCCATCAGATAAGCATGTGGCAGAGGGCGAACAGTCATGCATATCGCTTTTGCAAATATCAAAATCTAAAAGACAACATAACCAGTGAAGTGAAGTAAATATCAGTTGGCCAGTCGTAAGACCTCTCACCCACTTATTTGTGAAATCTCAAGCCCAAATCTAAACAAAAGGAAACTAGACTTTGCGAGGATACGAAACTCCATTTAAGTTTATCTCTGTTGTTTTAAATTTGTTTCGATTCATGTCATTTTGTTAATTAAGTTACAATTGAGAGATAGAACGTGGCAGTTGTAAATGACAGCATATGAAAACTAATAGTCATAATCTGAAATTGGGATTAGTGCCACCTCGTTATCCTTTAGCATTCGAATGCATACCTCCTTTTACTATCAAATCGATGTAATCTGATTAGTGAAATATGAGATAATGTAGAAACCGGCAAAAACACACCATTCACACTTGAGAACCAATACTCTAATTCTCTATAGGCGCGCCTATATTATCGAGTTTCATTTGAGGGGTATGCAGCCTCGACTATCAAACTAAGCAGGACAAAGCAAAGTTGATGAAAATTCGTTTTATGGAAAATTGTTGCTCCCAAAGCAGAATCTCAAAATTTCACTTTCCGTCTCTTTAATAGCTAGGCTCCACATGCCCAAACCAGATCTTTCAATAAAATGAACTTAATAATAGCAGCAAAAATCTTTTACAGTTAGTACTACTAAACAAAAGTTAGCAAGTTGCATATATTTCAGGAAGTATTCAAGAAGACCATATCATTATGGCTGAACTACTCGACAAGGCTTTCTCCACTTCTTGAAGCTATGAAGCTATCTCTTATTTACATCTACGTTGAGATAATGGAATCCTATATAAATATTTCCATAAAAATAAGCAATGCTACAGCGCGAATGTAATGAATTTAAACACTACAAAATAACCGGTTGAACAAATCGTTAAAAACTAAAATTTTACCATAATCATACTTTTTTAAAAATGTACGATTTTTAACCTCTCAACTATTGAAAAATGCTGTAAAGTTTCAAGATCAAACTACCCTGATTAAAGTATATCGGCTGACATTAATTATATTCCGAAAACAAATATTTGCTGCAAACCAGGCGACGAATCGTGACATTTGAATTTTAGAAAATGGACTACATACTTGGTAAATATTGTAACCCTTTTTCCAAAAATCAAATTAAGTAAGACTTACTGGTGACTACGATAGTCCTATCAATAATAAAATCGGCTCCAACTGAACCGGGGAAATCTGGTGCCGTTTCAATATGTTTTCTCACATTTTCAGCACCAAAAGCGGTTTTATTGTAACCAGGGTCGAATTTTAGCAGGACCCTAACCTTGATTCCTTCCATATCGCCTACTTTAGTACTCTCGAAGTGTTTCAGATTGCAGTCAGTTATAGTAGCTTTGAGAACCGGGTCTGGACCATTTAGCGCGAAAGTGAATAGCTGAAAAACATTAAAAGGATTTTGGAGCTATTTATGTAATAACTTTAAAGAGTGAAATATCCACACTTCAAAATTTCAGTCTCCAACTTTATAAATGACATAACAGTGAAAAATATGTCAGCATGATATTACGTTATTCATTATTATCCTACATAGCCAAAGGCATTTATTAAAAAATATATTGAGCAACTATAGTATTCTAAATTGGAAAATAGTGAAAATTTCATTGGTAAATATCGCAGATTAAATCAACAATAAGATGTCCGTTATTCTCAATGGTATTTCACGCAGGTCATTCAAAACGTCCAGATCAGTCGTCTGAACCGCCAAGATGGGGAGAGAGGGGAGGATACACGGCCTGGTTACCATATTGTTAAATGATTAAGTTGCTTCATGCGTTGCTTTAAAGAGGCTTCGGTTCAAAATGCATCAAAAACGACAGCTTAGAATACAGAAAATGAACGATTAAAAGGAATATTGACAGGAATGGTTTGCATAACAGTTCTTAATGAAGTTAGCGACTCCTATATCATAACTAACTTTGCTATGTTAAAACAACGGTGCTAGTAACATCTGCTTGATCTTGTCATTAACAATGCAAAAAATCCAGGTGACATAACCACTTATGGAAGAATCAACAGTTTAAAAAGCTTTGAATTTTGTGGACATAATCTCACCCTATAACCTGACAGTTATTTCATAGAATTTTAATATTGGAATACTCTTCATTAAATCCTTTTAATGTAAGTAAAATATCTCATCAAATAAAATGTATATTATTAATGTCTGTTATATTTCCTTGACATTTTTCGTTAGTAGAACGTTAGGTAATTTCGACATCGTAAGTGAAGTTACCTGTGGAGAACACAACGCTAACATGGCTGAACCAAGGAATCTCATGCGCGCTCAGACATGTCTACGGATTCCGTAGCCATCAAGTGCGGCGAAGCTGCTGATTGCTTTAGAGAACATGTGCTGTCGTGAGCGCAGAGACCTCTCAGCCAATTAATAGTCACTGCCTGGTCAGAGTGGTCAAAAAATGCATTTTAATGACTAAGCTCTGTGTCAATAACACAACCACAATAAACCATATTCACACTGTACGCTCACTTCCCTCGATATTGTTAAGCTGGCTTAGTTAATTTTGGAAGCCATCCCATAATTGGGGATTTTGTCATGGAGATTGCTTATTTGTGTAACAATCCACTACATATCTTAGTTTGGGAAACTGGAATAGCGAAAAGCATATCTTTAATGAGTTTATCGACGTTACAAGGCTTCCACAATTCAACTGAGTAAAGCTCTCAATGACCTTAGTATTTAGTTCTACTTGACCCCTTTCTTATTAGATTACCGTACTGCTCTTCTCATGCAAGTTAAGGCTTGTATAAGTTGTCTGGTAATTATCTAATGAGGCCCGAGACACAATTTCCGATATTTAAAAATGTGTGCATGAAATGTGCATAAAAATTACGTATTTTGCAATAAGTATTGGAAACAAAGACAACGATTAAAGTCAAGCTAAATATCACTTGATATTTGCTTCGGTACAGCTTCGCATCAAGCAAAATTGCTATTAAATGCATGGTAAATTTAACACTTTAAAAACTATGTCAGATAATTAAGCAAATGTACCAGAGAATAACCGAGGAAAGCACAATAATTACGCATAAACTAAAAATAATGCAAATTCGCTAATGTTGTGGTCACTCGTGGAAACTAAAAAGTCTGCTCTCAGAATTTTCATCCACAATAATTTTTAATTAGCAAGAAAAGTAAATAAGAAAATCTATAAAATTACCCTCTTACAAACAGCATCACTAATTTCAGTTTCCATTTTATCCGCATAATTCCAATTAATTGGCATTCCTTTGGCGTAGAGGTTCATTTCAACTTGAATCCATAAACCAACTGAATAGGAAGCAAAATTGTCCTCATTATTATAAGAATTAAGAATAAATAGACTGTCGTTCGATTGTTGAAATATTATTTGAAGCAGTGGGTAAAAGCACCCTTACCTCGAGAACAATTCTTTCCAACGTAATTAAGTGGGCAGACGCAGAACGTTTCTTCATGGCCCTGTTTGCAGATCCCCCCATTCTCACAGTCATTTTTGGTGCATTCTTCGTGGAGTTCACGAATTGCTTTAAAATAAACAATGCAAACTAGTTATAATTGTACTGTGAAGAGAGGAAGGATAGAAATTAGCTGAGCCTTTGAAAAGTAATTAAGACACGAAGATCCTATTTTGCTGAGGACAATGAGATGTTAAGTTTCACTAACGAAAAGTTATTTACCACAGTAGTTCATTGTTGGTGGTTTTAATTCGAACTATGTAATAAAAGTTCAGTTTTCGTTAAAATAGAACCATATCAAAATTACTATCAATGGACAAAGACGTTTTCGAGGCCTATGTCGTTGTATTTATAATTCCAATGGAAGACACCACTCCATATCTTTTATCCTGTTTTGATATTCGATTTGATCTAATTTTTTCAGAGCACTGTTTTAAGAAGTAGGCAGTATAGAAATGACGAAAATACGTTTCCGCAATCAACAAATCGATACCACCATGACCACCTACTAACTAGAACAAAAAATCGATGCGAACGTACCACAACTGTGCGAAAGTAGGTGCAAAGTAAATTCGAAATATGAATCACTTCATTATCTATCAGCAAATTACCATTTAATGTAGAAAAGTTTAGCAATAAATCTCTGAATTCTTTGAATTTTGCAATTAAGCGTAGCAAAAATTGAGTGATAGACATTTCAAAAGCAAAATAATTTTCAGTTCCGCTCCTTTTGCCAAATATCCTTTATCAAATATTTCTACTTAAAGAGTATTTGCCACAAACTGATCCGTTAATTTATCTGCTCATACCTCACACGCTCCTCAAACATATTTTTAGGAAAAGCTTCAAATATCTCTGTACCGATTATGTACACGATTAACATATGGTAAAGACGTGAATGAAAGCATTAATTGCCCGAACATCCGTTTGTTCACTGTCTTGTTATACTTTGTTTTTATTTGTTTGTTCGTTGTTCTATCACACCTGACTAAGAAAATAGTAGAATTGTTTAACAATAAGATCGATAGAACAGTTACATCTATTCCTCCTTTTCTGGCTCAATATTTAAGGTTTATTAACAGTTCTACTATTAAATATATCAGGAATGGGGAAAGAAGGTAACCTAACAGATCTTTTCATTTATATCCGAAGTTTAATTTCGATAAAATTTTTTATTGAATCTCTATCTCAATATGATTTAAAACATAAGAAGAAAATAAAACCATTATTAATTGAAGTCTCGGACCTGATTTGGAAAACAGAGTAGATGATAATTATTCTGTTTGGGAAATTAAGATTATAATTAAAACTTAAGTGCTTTTGAATTAGGTAAATTAAGCTTGCATTGAATTTAAGGACCTTGACTAACATTAAAATAAAGATGTTAGCTTACTCTTCACTTTAAAGTTTTCATGGCTAAGTACAATTTTACTAAAAGCTTTAGACTCAGGAGATTTTTTACTACTGATTAACTCTTCTTTTTTATTTTCGTTTCATGTTTACGCTCTTTCTACCAGTTTCAGTTACTGAGTCATTCCGCTCTGATCTAAGAATAGCCCTCGTTTGAGTTAGTTTCTTTTTTAAATTTGCTTTCACAATTGTATGCGTGCGTCTGCCTTTCTTTCTTGCTTATTGATCATTTAACATTGCAATCTGTTTGTCTCTTTCTAACCTCGACCTTCCATAAATCACTTTTACTCCTTATAATTACGATTGTTGCATGAATACTTACTGTAGGCCAATTCAAGCGCTGCTACCTTCTCCTTAACTGATGGGTTTCAGTGAGATGTAGCTCATAACTTACATTAAAGTTATATCATTGTAAAGTGTCTTCACAACTTAAAATTATTCCATAAGAGAAATACCAATTTTAATTTCCTTACAATACTTATTTGATCATTATTATGAATCTTATCGGTTTGCAGCACATTCGCTACACTATCTTAGAAATGACACAAATAAACATAATACATAATTAAAATTCTTTATTAACATCCTGATTAATCAGCAAGTATGGGCTCAATATTTAAGATCTTTAAATAGCTAAATATGGATTAATTATCATATTATTTTATTTCTTATTTGCCTCCTGTTCTTAATTATTTAGCTCGAAGTCGTAAAGCTTCTGCTTTTTGACTTCTTAACACGTTATATATTAGACGCATATTTGACAATTATTTAAAGCGAGACAGTCATCGCTCCGGCTGGTGAGTCGACAATCAGTGTTGTTGAAGGGACTGTTGCGACTTTAAATTGGTATGGAGATGAAACCCTTCGGCTTCCTCCTTGCTAACTATGTTAAGTCAGTGTTTGAGAAAATATTAAAGCAGCTTTCTGAAAGCAGAATTTGCACTTATGTCAAACTTTATAAGACTTTTGTTTTAGTTATAAATTTTCTATTTGAACTATTTGTCTCCCATATCTACATTTGTTCATTGAAGCTAGCGGTAAATAATCTAGAATATTTAAGTTTCATTACTGTGATCATGAATAATGACTTACCCCATAATAAAAGTGGACTGTGGAATTGGACACCAATCTTGTATTCAGAGACATGAGTAAGGATACTTAAAGTTAATACATCAGGAGCACACATTTACGTGGAGAGAAGCCACAACTGACGTTTACGATAAGGAGAAAATCAAGTGTTATTGAATCTTTTGCCGTTAACCCTCCAACTGTTTTATTTGTAGCGTTGACATGATATTTTGGATGTATTTGAAACAGAATGCTACCCGAAATTAAACGATTTGTAATTCATTTATTCGGGTTTTGATATATACAAAGAGCCCAAAGTGTAATTTTGAATCCGATAAGTTCTAGAATTTTTGTAAAACATACAAGGTAAACTACTCTGCTTTTACCGAGGGCTCTTCAGGCAAAATCATTAACAAAGTAAATTTGAGAACTTTGCCTCGCCTAATGAACTTGTTTTTAATATAAATAGAGTATGGCGACTTTAAACTTTGTATCAAAGGATCATTTAAATGAAGAGGAATAGAAAAATATGACATACATTGTTCACAAAATTGTCCATAGTAATCAGGCGGACAGAAGCACTTTGGTTTTTCCCCTGATATAAGGCATGTACTCCGTCCATAGCACTTGGAACAAAATTGAGAGGACTCGTCTGATCGATTACTTTGAGGCGTTGCTGTAGTCGTTGGCTTCAATGATTCTAACAATGATTTCAAGGCTGTATTTGCTTCATTTAAGGAATGAGGCTTGAAGTTATATATTGACCACTGGGTATTTGATCCAGAAATGATACCCAAAACTAAAATCAAAATCTTTCATTAATATAAAGATTCATTTTTTTAAACATTGGTCAGGAAGAAGACCCTACCCTTCCTTTCCATACGTGAATATGTTTCCTTCTCCCTATTTGTGAATGAGATATCTACAAACGCGATGTAAAGCTTGGCCAGAAACAGTTCTATCTAAACTTCCGCTCCCAATTGGATCATAAAAAGGTTAACATTTTAGCTGCGTTTGGTATGGGGCTGTAGAGTACACAACCGAAACGTTGTTGAGCTAAGTAACCCCATACACGCTCGAACATTCTGGAACTTGAGACCATGCTCCTAATCAAGTAAGGAAGCATATGAGGTCACGAGCTCAAGAGTTATTGCAGGGACAGGGTATCAAAAACCGTGGTTAATGACTAAGCTCCGTGTCAGCGGCATCATAATCATAGGCATAAACATCACAAGCTCAATAAATGCATTCCACGTCATATGTTCTGTCTCCTCGATAGTGTTGAGTTAGTTTAGTCAACTTCGGAATACTTTTATATTAAAAGATTTTGCCATTGAGATTGAGCTACGGGGCTTAATCCTTTCAGCATTAGACATTAATTATGCGAATATCGTGAACATTTTCAGTAAGAAGCACTAATCGTGTGTCGCGACAACTATTTGGATTTGTGTAGTTTGCTACAATCACCTGCACCTGAAATCTTTTGTAACTTAAATCGGTAATTAAGTACTAAATATTCAGTACATCAAGGACATTTAATGTAAAATCACAATGTGAGAAGTTTATTCAAATGGGACTGGGCATTGTAAATAGAAGAATTTGAGTATATTATGATATTACGATTCATTGATGTACGACTTTCCAAACCAACGGATTTTGAAAATCGCTTCCTAATGTCAGCAAATTCTCCCAAATAATAGCACATAGTTAACAAATAGAACAAAGTCACTTTCCTTCAAGCTTTGATGATGCCTTAATTTTGAATCGATCTTTTAATTTTATCGAGTCAATGGCGAACGTTTAGTCGATTAACTGCTTCAACTAATCCTTATTATTTATCGATTTTTCGTTCAAGAGTATTTCTCTCAGAAAACCGCGTTGTTCACCAAGTGCAAGAATGGATGTTCACTAACTTATCCAATTAGATTTAATTTACTTATTCTGAAGCGTATTCATCGAGTAGGGGGTGTGCTTATAAAGGAAGATCATGCTAATAAATACATGATAAATACATGAACTCACCTAAACAAAAGGAAAATCCGTTGATAAAGTGCCAATAGATCATCTCAGGCAGCGCATAAGCGAAAAGTGGTGTCTCTGTGTATTGATTGCCTGTTGTCTGAGGTGAGATGTTTCTGTGGGTTAAGCCATTGCGGAGGAAGCCTCATTTTTGTGATCTGATTGGCTTTGTGATAGCGTGCGCATTTTTAGATCACGACAGAACGTGTGTGCAACTGCAGAGTGAGAATATTACTTGGAATTAGCCTTCGTGAAGCTGCCTGCCACTATGGTGAAACCAGTAATATTTTTTTAAATAAATCTATCTGATATTTGGGAAACCATTATTATTTACAGACTATTAAATGGAATAAGTAAATAGATTTTACAGAACGGAGTCAGTTGGCTAAATTTCTGATGTATGATGTGAATCGTAGTGGGAAGTGGATATGGATCCACGAAAATATAGTTCTAGACGGAAAAGGAAATGTAAATTACCCATCCACCAGTCCATTTATTATTCTTTACCGCATACTATGAAATAAATTAGCGTTAATAAGTTTAACTAAGGCATTTTTACAAAGAAATACGAACTTTTGTTTACAAAAATATGAGATCGTAACTAATCCAAGAAATCTGAGCAAATAACATACAAACGGAATTGTCGTTCGGTGCTTATTTACTGAAAAATTGTTATGAAAGTCTATGTAGCAGTTCTAGTAGTGCTTACGCCTTCTGAATACAGTCAGTCTAGATAAGGTAAAGTACTTTGTTACTAAGTGCTGGAAGGTAGCTGAGCTAGCAGGATCAACAGCAAAGTAGGAAAACACTTGACAGAATGCGGACCAATTTAGGCTTGCACGCAGCTATCATCATGGCAAAATGCTCAGTTAGTCTCACATTTGTAATTTCAAATTACCTTTTATTCCATCCTTCTATCAAGGGTAATCTTTAGTACCTTTTCTGCATTTACTGGATATTACCTTGTTTAACAGACGCTATTTAATCACTGTTTATTATTGCCAATACTTGATGAAAACGACGTGTTCTCTTCATCTTTGCACAGCCTTCTTACTAGGACTATTTGGCATATAAAAACTTAGTCTAAAATTGGAATAAATTAGCATCGAGAAACAGGACATTCTTAAGAATTATTTTGACATTTTAGAATGTCAAAAATGAATACCAGATTCACGAATAAAAGTGGACAATATAAGTACTCTCTATGATATTTCAGTCTATAATTTATGTGACCACTTCTCCAAATCAGGCTCAAAAACACAATACTGATCAAATTATATAATTAACGTTACCGGTCGTATGCTTATATTGTGATAGATGCGAGATTGAAATACCATATGATAGTTTGTTAGAATTAGTACATAAAAAAACATTGGAGCTATTTAAAAAAGACTATACCCTTTAAATCGGTAAGCGTGGTCTTTTATTCCGTGATGAAACAAATCCATAGCATGTGTTTTTTTAAATTTATGCGGTAATACATAGCATATAAAATTTAAATACAACATCCGAATTTAACACTTCTTCAAGTAATTTGTTTGTTACAGCCTATGCAAATTAGTTTTGCTATTTTTAATTTTCTTGCGTGTTAGTGCACCCTCACTAAGAACGAAGGGAAACGATCCGATGATTGTCCAAAAAAACTGAATGCCATTTATTATATTCTTGACTACATTATTTCAGTTAGTTCAAAATACATATGTATATATAGACTTTACATATAGTGGGCGAAAAATCCACATGCCATTCATTATTGGATGAAGTTCATTAAACGAATACAAATATTAGCTTTTGGTACAAGAAAGGAATATTTAATAAATAATACCGAATCCCCTAAGATAAGTGAAGTTTAAGAGCAAAACGAAAGGTAAGAAACGTAAATAGTTTTAATTCAGGTATCTTATTTACCCAGATATTTAGCAGATAAGTTATTCTGAAGGTGATTCCAAAACTGTAAATCAATTTCTCATTTCAAGTACATATATTATATGTCAGTAATTTAACTTGGTATTTCAAGGCGTCTCAGAAGCATGTTCTGAGAATGCCAAAGGCAAATAGAGAAAAATAAGATTATTAAAGAATTTGTTTTTGAAATTTTGGTATCAATAGAAAATAATTTTGGAAAGGATTAAACTTACTAAAGCAAAAATATAGATTTATTTTGAAAAAATTGTGAAATAAATTTAAAAATAGGTATGATGGTTCGCTGCTAATATTTTGAACGCCTTTAAATTTTACGTAAAGTCTATGTAGGTATTATTCTTTTATATATACATTAAAATTATTCAAAATGAGTTGGTGAATTATTATTAGGCAAAGAAACTTGATTTACGTATTTTAAGCAGCATAACTAATAGACGGAACTTCCTTGATATAAATAACCAACTAATTTGTTTTCATCTTTCATCCGACACCAGTTGATTTTGAAAGTCCTTAGTACGCGTAAGGTCATTTTGAAATAATTGTGAATGAATAATCCACTTTCTAATCTCGTCAATCGTGTTGTAAATACAGTGAAGGTGAATTTTATCTGTAGTTTTGTTTGGTCTTTCTTTATTTTGCGGTTAGAACAGCAGTGATCCATTGCAACTAAACCTTATTTTTATCCTTTTCTCCTTTTATTTTATAGGGCCCTTCTAACGCAATGCAATTAACTGCATTTAAACTTCCTGATACGGAAATGTCTCTAACAAATAGAGCATTTATTAGCAGCCGAGATTACTCGGACCCTTTGCGTTACAGCACTTTGCACACGGGATTTGCTACCTATATTTTTCGTGTTGATCCCTCAGACCGTATCCCTCACGGTAGAATTGGTTTTGGCCTAACACAGGTTCGCGTAATGTTTTTCTATTCTCTTCATATTTAGAGAGAATGGACAAACATTTCACTTGACCAAACTGTCGACCTTGAGCCCTGCAAGCTGCCGTCGGATGCCTATCTCAGTTTGGTTCATTTTACTGTTGAGGTCTTTCGAAAGAAACAGTAGATTCTTTAGTTTCTTCATTTAAAAATTATTTTGGTTAAGAGCTCCTAGGGAACCCATAAACGTCGATACGTTGTCTAAAGTGGTCTCTCAAAAATTGGCTGATATGCCTCTAACCGTTGGTCAACCACTAATCTTTATGCTGGATCAACTTACGCTGACGTTTACTGTCAAAGCCCTTTCATGTAGGTTTTTTTTCAAAATCGTTTAAGTTCTTTTTATTATTTCTTGGTATCTTGGTGAGTATTTGTGCTTCATGAATGTTTATCTGTTTCTTGCTCTTCACCATTTCTATACATTTAGGTATGAAATTTATTTATCTTGTTAACTGTGATCTCTATCTCATTTTATATAATTCATAATGCTTAGATTTAATTCAGTAGTTGCCAAAAAACACAGACTCTCGGAAGTTTTTATAAATAAATATATAATTCGTTGAATATTTTCAATGTTACTGGCATTTATTGCAGAAGATAAGGGCAATTATCCTTATTTTATGGTTTGCTTGCGCTTAATCGGTCTTGTAAAAGCAATCACTAAATCCGAATTAAAACTGGCCAGAATACATGGTCTAGTGGTTTCAGTTTTAGTTGTATTGAGAAATAGTTTCTTTCATAGACTTTACTCCTTGGGCCTGAAAAGGTGATAATCGGATCGAACGAGATCTGGCTAATATGGAGGATGTGGGAGAACCTCTCAACTTAATTCCTGAGTGTTTTGGGAGGTCATTCTTAGTTTGTGTGGCGAATAGACATTGTCATGTTGAAGAATTATCCCTTTTCTGTTAATTGAACTTGGACGCTTACCCTTTAATTTAATAGATTTGGATGCAACCGTTGTTTGTCGTAAACCATCTACGTCTCGAACCTAGTGACAAAATGGTGTATAAAGACGAATTCTTTGCCTTGAAAACAAAGAATTTCACGTGCTTCTCCGCTCAACGTTGTTATACAGTTAACTTCTCATCCCGTTCGATTTTAGTACGCGCTTCAAGTGTAACTGCACAGTTGATCATGGACATGCGAGTTTCCGTGATAACTCTTCGATGGCTGACAGAGGATCTTATTCAACCACAAAATTTTAATACCTCATTATCAAAGTCTTAGGTCATCCAGTGTCTACTTGCTCGATTTAGATAGTTTAAATTTTTTGCCCGCAAATAAATTTGGGCAAATGTCTACTAAGAAAAATAAACTTAGAGTTTATTCCTTCACTGCATCTGGGCACGGACTGAACTCAAACATCTATTAGTAAAATGCACGATTTCTTATCTGGAGAGATGTAGTTGGTAACTACGAAATGCGACACATTTAAAAGAAATTCTATTACAGTCTATAACCTGTCTCGGAACCTGATTTTACATTCTCTCCATTAACTGGTCTTTTCCAGTACTTGCGCGACGTAAGCATCTATCTCGATATACATACGAAATAGACCATCTGGTTAAGATCTTAATGGGGAGGGGACGTCATGACTGACAACCACTTTTGATTTTTTCCTGAGGTGTTGCAGGGAGCCGAATCCTACTGCCTCCATCCAAATGGCCTATTTTTATCTACTCTCGTTAGTCATCTAGGGCTTAATTGCTACAATGGTCGGCAAGGCGTGCTTGTCAATTTTACGATTTGAACAATTTGATAAATACATTAGAAATTCTTTTTACCTATTCTTTTAAACAAAGAATAAATGTTCTTGAGTTTTCTATACTTAGTGGAATGCCTTTATTGCTTACACTGTTTAAGATACTTGCTGTAAATATTGTGTTTAGGTGACAATGTTTTACCCCCTCAGGCATATCGATGGAGAAAGGAGATAAGAAGTGTCAATTTGGCCTCCTCACAGGCAACACAATTATCACATGGGAACGCGCTCCAGATTCAACTCTTCTTCTTGTTGGAAAAGCGCTTCAGAGTAGCGGTTGCGGAATTGGAGGAATGAGCATCATCAGTCCTAACTGGGATTTCGCCCAAATGGGAATCGGTGGTCTAGACAAGGAGTTCTCCGACATCTTTCGACGCACTTTCGCCTCTCGAATGTTTCCACCGGAGGCTTCTGAACAACTCGGTAAACCCTCTAGTGTCTTGTCCATGAGATACTTATCGTGGCTATTATTCAAAACCTTTGAATCTCTAATTTCGATGTCCATGAACTTTTAAAATATTTCGGTGAATATTCTATTTCTGTAAAGTAATACCCTTGGGCATTGTTTTGATTCGTTTAAATGACCCCAATAGACATTACAAGGCTGCAGCTGACTTTTAGACTCTCGGAGAGATATATAAGGCAAAATTGCACTATTCATTTTGCCTCGTCTGCTCTCTTTATTTACAAGTATTACTTTATCTTCGTACATCATTTTAACTCGTCGTTTTGTCCTCGTGTCGGACTTTTAAAAGTTAATTGTCTATGTTAATGTTTGGAGGTTTTGCATTTTCCTTATTTCCTACTAAATAGTCATCTAGTTGAAACCCACTTTCGTGATCTTCATCTAATGCATTTAGCTAATAGTGTAGGCTGTAAAGTTGTCTCAATTGATCATTTTTAAACCTCAAACTTGCTTTAAATTGAATTCAACTTAGACTGTCTTCGAATTTTTTAATTAATCTCAAAACTGAGAAGCAGAACCTTTAATACATTGTTAGATAAGTAAGTTTCAAATTTCGAAAAAACGTACGTTTGGTTCTTCCTCCATTAAATGGGAACCATGGTTACTGATCACTTAGTTGCCGCAAGCTAGTTATAAGAGTTCATATGTTATGGTAATTGTAAGAATGCTTATCAAGCTAAAATTACGTTACGCAACTTTTCCGAATTCACGTGACTTTTCAAATAAGCTATATCATTTATGGGGGAGGAAGCATTAAATAATCGAGTAGTTTCCCTACCAAAAACGGTAGTTTAGACTTAATTATCCTTTGAAATTCTTCGTAAAATTGTTTTTAGCTATTATTCACATTTTTTCTCGACAGGAATGAAACACGTTCGTGGTATTCTCCTTTACGGTCCCCCTGGTACAGGTAAGACATTGATGGCTCGCCAAATCGGCAAGATGCTCAACGCTCGTGAGCCCAAAATCGTCAACGGCCCATCCATTTTGGACAAGTACGTTGGTGAATCGGAGGCCAACATCCGTAAGCTCTTTGCCGACGCGGAGGAGGAGGAAAAACGTCTAGGACCACATTCTGCTCTCCATATCATCATCTTCGATGAAATTGATGCTATCTGTAAAACCAGAGGCTCGGTGGTAAGTACTATTTACTCTTGACTCTATCGAGCATATAAATGTTTCCCGTTAGTATTCGGAACAAAACGATGTCATAATTCGCTTAAAATTTACTTTCTGTTCTTCCCTATTGTAAGATCCAAAACGGTGGAGTTTCATTTCGCGAAGAAAGTTATTAACCCACCCTTTACTGCTATTGTTCTATTGGAAAGCTTACATTTCATATCCTCTCCTACATAAACTGTTTTCCTTAACTGTGTTCAGCTCATAAATAGATGGTTGATACTCTTTTAATATCCCTTAATTTTCCTTGCTATACTTCTAGAGATGTAAGTAATTTCAGTTATTTTCTCCCATTCAGTCTATTAGTTCTTCTACTTTAACCTGAGATGAAAATTAAACTCCCATTTTGATTTGCAGAAAAATGAAGGAGTGATATTGGGGAAAAAAGGTATTTCTAAAAGTTCAAGATGCAAGAACAAGTGTACTCTAATGCTGAACTGCCCTTGCAAAACAGATGGGCGCAATTTTTACTATTTTGATTTTTGCCTTAATAAAAATCCGCCTCACTTCTTCCGCCAATTAATTTTAATGTAAGGTATTTTGTGAGTGAGGATAGTAGTAAATAAGGGCTTCTAAATCTAGGTATTGTTAAAATTCATTAAGTGTTCTCTTTTAATGGAGGGCGATAGAGATTTGGCAGTTCAAAGATGTTTCTTTATAGTCTTTTGACATGTGTTGCACACAATGGCGACGTTTTATTTCTGATAATCAAACCTTTGTATGAAATTAAGTGAAATGTCTTTCTAAGATTCCTAATAGAAAAGTTTTGATTATGAAATGAGGAAAATGGTTTAAAATGAATTGGTATCGGCTGGGTGAAATACGAGAATTAGTTACAAAACCTAATTTAATTGGAAGTTAGAAACAGAAAATGAATGCTTGAACTCGTCTTCCAAGGAACGTTCTCATGGTTGTTTATGGTTCTGTTATATGTTATAATTATACGATCCAAACTATGAACACATTTCCCCTCTTCTATTTTTACTTTTCTTCTAGGGGTCTGGTGCTGGCGTACATGACACAGTGGTCAATCAGCTTCTCACCAAACTGGATGGTGTTGATCAACTCAACAATATCCTCGTCATTGGTATGACAAATCGACGTGATATGATTGATGAAGCTCTTCTTCGTCCTGGTCGTCTTGAGGTACTTAATTTACTATTTAGGTAGTTTATCGCAGATTAAATTTCACTTCTTCGTGTTAGATGCAACTGGAAATCTCCCTGCCAGATGAGGAAGGCCGTCTTGAGATTTTGAAAATCCACACAGCAAAGATGGCTGCCTCGAAGAAGCTTGCTCCAGATGTGAATTTGAAGGAGCTTTCTGCTAAAACTAAAAACTTCAGCGGTGCTGAAATTGAGGGTCTTTGTCGAGCCGCCGCATTCACTGCAATGTATCAACTTGTGAAGGTTAGTCACCGAATTCTTTTTCTTGCACCCTCTTTGCTAATGAGGAGGAGGGATTTTTGTCTGACTTGGCTATTTTCATTCAAAAAAAGATGAAAGGTGGGGCTAACTTGTGATTGGGAATGCCATACTGGCATTATCCACCAATATGGTTTATCGTAAGCATACTTGCCGTCATTCAACTTGGCATAAGTCAGCTTTAAGAAAATAGTTCATCTTAACTCACGTCACTGCATATCCCTTATTAGCTTTTATGGCTCGGTAAATATTCCACACAATATAGCTACATATAATTCTATGATTAATGCAGTATACCTTCTATCAGGATAACTTACTCGAATGCTATGATTATTTTAGTGTAGGTTGTTATTGTACCAATAGATCATTTAACTTTTTAGGCTTGGTCACCACAGGTTATTTAATATTCCAGCCTCTACCATGAAGATTGCACCAAATATAGATTTTCAAGCTCATATAATCGTTGAAAAGGTCATCATATCACAGATCCAGTACAAAGTAGGAAGTGAAGTCGAAGCCTTAGAATAAACTGAGGTCTGAATTCATCAGCTTGTCCATATTACGTTATTACAATGTTCAGAAGTTCTAATTTCGAATTTTGCCTTGTAGGTTCCTGAGTTTGTGCTCATTTCTGTGATATTTAGAGTTTATTTAACAATTAGTTAAGTTAAATGGTCATAAAACTTCCAAAAATTTTGTAATCCTGCAGGAGTTATCGATCTTATTCGTTGACTATGTTTTGACATATTAATTTGGTGGTTTGCATACATCTTAAATTTGCCAACTTTAATAGGATTTAAGTGTTCTCAGTCGATCCTCAAGTTTGTTTATGAAGGATTAGTTTTGCTGCTAATTATACAAATCTAGTCGTTTACCATTCAATTGAACTATCTTTCGAATGGCTATGAACATACCATTTAAATCTACGTTTTAGCCCTCCGGAAAACAGAAGGTCGATCCGGACGCCTTCGACAAACTTCTAGTTAAGAGATCCGACTTTATGTATGCTCTGGAAAATGACGTCAAGCCTGTAAGTCCGCGTGCATCCTATAGGCTATAGTGTTTGATTTCTTTTTAAATGAATTTCTAAATGTGAAATCCAGATTAGATTTAAATGACTTCTTTGTATGCCGTGCAACATTTTTTCGCCTTTTACTCTAGCGTATTTATAAATCTGTGCCAGAATCTTTTGAATTATAACTTGTAAGCAGAGGCTGCTTTGAATTGGAAACCTTCCATCATTTAACTCTAAAGTATCATCTTGAACTCTATACCTGTCTGTGGATTAAAATTTGCTGGTTTAGATTATTTCTCCATAAATGATTCGTGACTAAGAACGTTCAATACCTGATGATGAGTCACTCATCATATTTTGGACCTCCTTCCGATTTGATAGGAATAGTCTAACCCGTCTTAAATCTAGAACATAGAGTATTCCTGGCAACCCCAGGAAAACAAATCCTCAATACGCCTCCTGTTTTCACCTCAATTGAATGGGCGTATTCACTTACCCTCTTAGTTTAGCAGTCTGGTTTGAGTTAATTTAGCCATTTTAGGCCTGCGAAAGTAGTTAAATGTATACCTTCAAATACTTTGTGGAAAAATAGTTCACGTTTTTCCTTTTTAATGGTGTGTACACACCATTCATTGGAGCATCATTCATTACGTTTCCTCTTCTTGTAGGCCTTTGGTACCGCAGAGGAAGAATTAGCTTACTACGCTCCTCGAGGTCTCATGATTTGGGGTGAACCAGTAACCCGTGCTCTCTCAATGGGTGATCTGGCCGTCAAAGCAGTGGGTGGTGGTTCTGCAGTCTCCGACAAAGCTACCCCGGTAAATTTGTCCCCCGAGACCCATCGACCCGTTACGTTGCTTCTCGAAGGTGCTCCAAAAGCTGGGAAAACTGCTTTGGCTGTTGAAATCGCCAAAAGATCCGGCTTCCCGTTTGTGAAAATTGTCACTAATCATAAGATGATTGGATTCAGCGAAATTGCCAAGTGTATGGCTGTCAAAAAGGTGAGGGCTTGCTACCAATGCTTATTTTAATTACCAATAGTTTTGTCTATTATATATTTGACGCGTTCCTTTATAACTTCTTACCTGTCTCATTAGAAGTCAAAAGGGCTTCCTTTGAAAAGCATTTAAATCGTTGGGTAAGTAGATTTTTTCTCTTTTGGCAATAAAAGTATCTTTTCAAATCTCACTAAGAATGGAATTGGTCTTTGAATAAGAATCTTAAGAGCTTGGAATTTTATTTTTTTGAGCTGGGGGGGGGGGGGGGAGAGTTCCTCTTTATTTTTTTACTTTAATTTAATTTGAAAGACAACATGTTGTGCTTTATCATTGGCATGATCATCGGTGTGCTGTGTGTAACTAAACGCCTACTTTAAAATCTGCTTTTCTGGTTGCGCTTTGTGAAATACATTAAAAGAGGGCTAATCTGTTATTTCTTAACAATGGAAAGCTTCTTAACCTACCGGAGTTGAGATTATTGCACAGTCCCTGCTTCCGTTTGTGCTTGATGATATGAATCAAATCCTTAATTGAAGAAACCGTAGCAGTAAGAGTCACGCCCCTTGGTGACCCGGTGTCCTTACAATCTGTTCTCATGCGCACATAATTATCCTACTCACATTTTAAAAACGATTAATTAATTGATTAACGTACTATTTGCTGTTATTATTGAACTATTGATTTTTCCTTAAATTGTATACACGAATTGATGTGAATTGTGGTCTACTGCACATAGTTGAATTGAGCTGGCACAATGAGTTCGCTAGAACAATGGGAAATTAAGCGTCGACGTTGTGGCGAAAAACGCAGAACTATAAAATTTATTCGGATGCTGGTAATGAATATTGAATGCCTCGAAGAAGAATGAATTCATTTTGAAAAAAACTGGTGAACATTGTGAAACCACAGCAAAAAGTTGAATGATGCTTCTCGGTTCCACTCTCAAAAACAAAAACATCGGATGTTTCTGTTCTCAAATCATCTCCACATTCTTCATTTCATTTGGCTAATGAATTTAATCTTGACCCGATGACCGATCAATCTTTTACCATCTGGTATGAAAAATATGAAAATCGTAAATGAAACGAACACATCGATGTGATGTTAGACTGTTGTTAAGATAAGAGCTTCTAAAAATAAGGCTGATGTGTCATGTATCCAAGATCAAGTTCGGATTTAAAGTTTGATGAATCCGAAAGCTCAAAATGTTTTTTTTATTTCATTGAATTTTTCAATGCAAAATTTAATGAATTAATGCTATTTCGCTGGAAGTTGCTTGCCTATTTTAGACTATTTCACCACTTTGGAGTTAATTAAAACTAATAACTTTTGCTTTTCGACCAATCAGAAGTATGCATTGAGTTACCCTCCGTTTTGCATTCTTATATATGTCAATTGAAACAACTAAGGAGGACGAATTTTCGTATTGAATGAACTCTAGTAGGATCTCATTTTTACTTACCTTATTTGTGAATGTCTGAAATTAATTCTTCCCTTTCGTAATCATTAATTCCTGTTACTTTTCGCACTTAATTTTTCGTATTCAATGGAGCTTATCTTCGTGAAATAAACGCAGTATAATTTTTTATTTCAAAATTTCTTATCTAACTGTTTGAAAATTGTGCTTGGTTGTTTCGTTAAAAAATCGCGAAGTTAACTGTCTACTTTCCAGCCGAGAATTTCCGTGTACACATCGTCGGTTTCATATGTTTTATTTAAGTTTTTGAAGGCCTACAAATCCTAGGTCTTTTGCTACTTATATTTTCATTTCCATACGTTTGTAAATCCTGACGTTGCGTGATTGTGCTTCCATCCATTGGTGTTGGATTTTTATCCCCTGTTGTGACGAAGTAATTATGCATTCAATTTTTTTTATTTATTTTCAAGACATTGATGTGTATTGATTTCATTGAAATGAAAAAAGAGGTAGCCAGTTTATTTAACTGTCTCTTAATCTACGGAGAAAGCGTTAGAGAATGATTAGCTCTCGGAAATCGATTTATAACATTACCGGGGAATGGGCATTTAAAAAATTTACTGGATTTTATTGTGTATCAAGAGGAGCACTTCAGAAATGAGACTACCGAAAAATTGAACCGACAATAGATACATCGGATATCCCATCCATGTTATTGTAATGGTTATGTTTCGACATTTTAGTTTAAATTCAGTTTCATCGGCCATTCGAATAATATAATTACTTCTTTTCTTCTTGTTTTTTGCGCGAAAATCGTTTATATCATATTATGCTAACGACTTTCCACTGGTTTCGTACGAATGGCGTCTCGTGAGTTATTTGTTGGATCTTCCCTGATAAAATAATATAACTCAAGAACTGCCACTTAATTTCTTAAGTGCCCTGGATCTAAATAATTATTTTCACTATGTATAGATTTATTTTTAATATATTAGATTCCGTGAAATTCATTAATTTCTGATATCTTCATGCATTCGTTTCTCTAAACAGAGATGGTCATTGCCTTCGTTCACATCCTTTGTACAATTTGACTAATTTCTCTCTCTGTTAAGATTTTATTAGCTTGTCGCCGTATTTTTTAAAAAAATAAAAGGTTATAGTTGCTTTTAGTCCTTGTTTGCTTTCCGTTGCAGAGGCATGTTGTACGGTCTGTTCGTCGATTTCGCAGAGCAGGCAAACTCACATTTAACTCACAGCAACGGTGGCGGTTTGGCAATGCTAAAACGTAGAATCAATCCCTTGTGACCAATCGTAGTTGAGCATTCCTATTTCTCACCTCACCATCCCCTTACTGTATGAAAAATCCCCCTTTTCCCATTTCTTAGTTTGAATGCAGTAGCAACAGCAAGTTTTGTCCAGTTATTGATACATATCTGGGGTACAAATTGTTTACCTTAAATGTAGCAAAGTCGTTTATGACAGTGCGAAATGGACTGTGTTTTAATGCTGGGGAGAATATCTGCGTGAGAGAAGCAGTAAGCCAGCGCAACGTGCTGTAAATAGAGAGAGAGCTTAAGGAGAGTCGGTAATTTTTTTGGTGTTCACAAGAAGTACAGCCTATTTTGCAATATTAAAATATTACTAATTGATTGAGAGTATTCTCATAACATTTAGAGCTTGTGTGTACCTGTTGATTTAATTTCGTGGTTAGTCCTATTTAAACTTTTTACCGCCAAGAAAAGGTAGATGAGCCTAGGAACGGTGGTGTTGGGGTTTAATCTCTGTTCATGTATGGTCGATCAGGCAACCACACGATATTTTGTCTTTTTTCATCAAAAGAGAAACTCCTTAATTGGCTAGCGATAAAGTAGAAATGTTGCTGATTTAATTGACATACATGTGAGATTAATTCTTTACCGACGGAACTTATAGCCTCATATTTATATCAAATGGCAGGCTTCCATGATAGTTATCATAAGCCCTTTAGTTGACTTCGGGCTTCACAGAAGGGAGGAACATCAAAGTCACAAAAAGTCGAGAAGGGGAACAGAAGAGTGATTCACAGATGTAAGAGGGAGGTAGAGAAAAAGGTAGGGTAAGGTGAGTACTGTGGAAGTGGTCGAATGTGACATAGAGTCAGGTCAGGGTGGTTTGAAGTGAACTGCCGGTTTATATACTTTTTTTGCCGTATGAGTATACGTTGCCCAGTGTGCACCACATGGAGGTAAGTCTATCGCGAGCCCCTATAGCCTCATATATTGCCTTGGTTAAATGTCATTGTAGTTTTCATAGCTAAATCACCATTTGATGTGGCGTGTTAGGGTCATTCAGCTTAGTTCGAGCCGCCTTTCGTTATACTATATACCTTTTGACAACGCTCAATTATTTGTCACCTTTGCTCAAAGTATCATTCGCGGATCCGATTTAGTATATGCTGTTTTGGTTTTTGTGAATCATAGTAACTAATATACTTTTTGTGCCGATTGAGTGCCATTTACGCTTTATGGTTGATCTATTTTTCGTTTAATGTGGGAGGGTGGTATTAGGTGCTTTGATCTATAAAGTATTGAATAGAATTGGACGTTACTTGTAAGTTAAGAAGATTTTAATAGCACAGTTAATTTTATTCCTATTATTCCCTTTCTTTCGCCAGATTTTTGATGATGCAGCCAAGTCGCCAATGAGTGTTGTGATTGTAGACAACCTGGAGGGTCTGATTGAGTACAATCCTGTAGGTCCGCGCTACTCCAATTATATGGTACAGGCCATCAAAGATCTCCTCTCTCAACCCCTCCCTGCTGTAAGTCCTTGCTCATCTCTCATATGTCAGCTATAACCATTTGCATGCTTTCTCAAAAGCCTAAATAATAAATAAATTTTGTTCTAATTGAACTTCTCTAATGTTGGCATCTCAGCTGTGAGAATTTGATTACCTAATCCTTTCGCCTTTATTTCAGTTGCTTATCACTTGGTCATTCACTTATGTATAACGGCAGCAATCCACATGTCATATGGGAATCCAGAGTATTTATGCATAAATATGCAAAATTTTTAAACAAGTGCCATAAATAGGTCGCGTGACGTCATGACTTAGTGAACTAATTAAGAATTCGGAGCATTTTACTAAACCTTCATTAACTTAAGAAGTTATATTTTCCTGATTCTATGGTTACTCACTTTTATTCATACCCAATAGCTTCTTGAGTACATATCTTTCATAATTTTTGCTAATTTCTTGCATTCGCCCTGTTGTGTGTGGCCTAGGGTCGAAAGATGTTGGTACTTGCCACGACAAGTGCTCGAGAGGCGATGGAAGACCAACAGTTGACCAGGTCCTTCTCTTGGCATCTCCATGTTGCAATGATGTCAACCCCCGCACATATCGTGACTGCTCTGGAAATGGACCAACGCTTGACAGCACAAGAAATTCGTGCTATAGAACAGAATCTCATACATCGAAAGTAAGTGCTAATGAATTTGAATCTTTATATTGCTGCCGATAATGATTTGTTGGATGGCTGATAAAATATAGGATTGATAATCAATATTTCCATTCTTTTTACTTTTGATTGCAATCTCTCTAGAAATTGCTTTCCGTTTCCTTTAACCGGAGCAATGAAATTCTGTAGTCTGGGATTGGAAACTGTCCCTCTGATTATTCCCTAAGATGAGCACAGTTGCTAATCTCGATTATTAGTTGCTTTGCGACCTCTCACTTGGCTTGAGAGTGACTCCTTTTGACCGAGAATCTGGCGCCAATTATTTCACAATTTTATTATGTATATTTCATTTAAGAGACCTTACTTCCAAATAATGTTCCCACTTTAAATATGTGAGACTATATTCGTTTTTAAGTAGGTTTCTCTGAGCTATGTTTGTTTGACTTTGCGAAAGCTGGTTTGTTATTTATTTCTTTCTTCCAGACAAAACGACCCCACTTTCAATCTCTGTGTCGGGATCAAGCATCTTATTGATCTATTGGATCTCATTACACAGGTTAGCTACAAATTTTGTCAAGCCCCAGAGCATTATGTCGATATTCCATGTATTTCCTTTTATTTATTTTAGATGGAACCAGATTTTCGCGTTGCATCTTTTCTATCCAAATTGGAAGATGACAACCTCGTTTAGTTGCAGTTTTCCTCCTTCTTCAGCTCTCCTTCTCTTTATCATTCCTACTTCTCTGTCTCTATTTATTCGTCTTTCACACAAGTTTACTACTTATGTTATCCTCAGTAGATTGTTAACCTGCAAATTTTAAACACGCTTCAAAATTATTATCCAGTTTCTTCGACTTGTTTATTTATTATTTTCCATTTCGTGCGTTTTCCCCCCTCCTTATCGAAACATTTATCTATGATATTTGTGATTCCAAATTAATGAGAAAGAAATCAAACCTTATTGAAGTCCTGGGACTATCCTGATTTCATAAGTTGGTTGAAATATGGAAGCTGGTCTGACGGACTGTGCCAAGGCTAGACTCGCGCCGATGCCCACTAATTGTACAGATTAGTCATGTGGGTACAAATGTATGATATTTTATTCTTTCCTTAATTACCTTAAATGGCCTAAATAGTACTCGCCTTTTTGGTCAAAGTGTTGTTGACAAAATCAGGAATATTTTGGTCATGTAAATTGTAATTTGCATATCAGATCGCTAGGTTAAGCGATGAAGTAAACTAACTCTACCCGAGCAAGTGGCCTTTTCAAGCTTTAATTGCCTCGCGGATAGCAATGTGATTTAACTTAATTTGTGGAACGATTTGCAGTACTAATTTAATAACATTCACACTATGCTATACACCTCTATCATTATCAATAAAATTAGACTCCAATAAGTGAAAACGCATAACACTACGGAATAATTCATTTTTAATAATTCATAAATTCACAGTGACGAAATATGACTCGTCGAAAAAGGAAACAGAAGAAGCCAATAAGGAGAAAGAGACTGATAAATTTGAATGTAGAAGATAAGTAATCGAAAATCGAATCTGCTAAATGAAGGGGGAGGAGAGGTGAAAGTTAACTGGGAAGAGCGGAGCTGAATTGAAATGTTGCCAACGTCTAATTCCCAGTAAGTTCAGCAAAAGTTTGCTCCAATTCCTCTGCAAGAGCCTTGTACTTCTCCTTCTCGGCAACCAACTCGTCTGTTCGTTTAAAGTAAGCCCAATTAGACCAACTATTTATAGATTCATGCAAAAGCCATTCCCCACTACTACCTACTTTCAAATCAGGCCATGCTCATGCCATATTCAAATCTCTTCATTATTAATACTAATTATCAAAACAGGAGACAGTGTGTGGTGGGAGGGGTGAATTTCAAAGATAACAAGGGACACATGCGATTGTAAATTTTCCAAGCAAACGAAAAATTTGGGAAGCGCGATAGACAGAGACGAAAAAAAAACCCGGAAATAAAAGAAATTGAAGGAAGACGTGACAAGACGCCACTTTAGAGATTCTGCAGTTCCGCCACAATGTTTTCCATATCCTCGCGTAGGCTTGCATTTAGTGTCTTCTCCGCGTCCAATTCAGCTATCAAGAAGAAAAAAATAAAATTCATTCACAATATGTGCAGAATTTTTATTTATATCACACCTAAACCTTGAACTTTAAGTCGACAAATTCACACGACTTATCCTGAATTTTTAAAAGAACGAGGTGCATTATTAAGCAGAAATAAGACATTTTTGAGCAGTTCATACCTTCAAGACGTATCAGTTCTTCTTGTCTTCTGGTCATCTCCTCCTCGGCTCGTTCGGTACGCTTCTCAGCCTTTATTTGGTTGTGGTTGATGGGAGGGAAAAGAAACATGCAATGTAATGGATGCATGCAGACAAACTTGCAACCACCATCAGTCAACTAATTTAGGATTAAAGGAGTTATCGTGAGCAGACCCATGCCCTACTCCACACACTGTGCTTACCCTCTAGACGGTCTGCGTCGCTTTGAAGAGTATGGACAAGGCGTTCGGCATCTTGTGCACGGTCCTCAGCCTATACAAATAACTGAACTTAGAGAAACATCCTAGGAACTTGTTGGATCCAGGTGAGTGATACCAGAACATGCAGCAAGAGAAGTGATCGCTCATGCATAGTGGACCTCCAACAAATCAACACATGCTTGAACCCTTTACTATCATTACCTACCTACTGAAGCATATGCTCAAAATAAATCATTTATTAGAAGAATAACCAATGCATAAACGGTACCACCCATCATTACTGTCACCAATATGATTTTCAGTATTGACCATTCTGTAATTATCCAAAATACTGAATGTATAATAAATGAGTACTTTATGATTCTACCACATCCGACACATCCACTTCGCTAATAATTTGGTTTAATAGAGCATCTAAGATTAGGTTACTCTCTTAGCTTTCCCCAATCTTGGAGTTAATCACAGGGATATATTATGCTCATATGAAACTCAAAAAATGTCACAAAGCATTACCTACAAAACATTGTTTTGTGTTTAGCCCAAAAAACATTCACGTGACATAAATGACACGTTTTAGCATTAAATTTAGAATTCCTCTTTAACATCTGTAAGTCGGCCAGAAGCATTACACTAAAGCCCAGAACTAAGCCTCTTCCCGATTTGCATGGATCAACAATATGAGTGTCTAGATATGCTAAGTATTCCTAACCAATCTTTCAAACAAGCATGCCCTTAGTGCATTAACAGATATCCACATACCTCTGCAAGTTGTTTAGTCAACTTCTCAAGAGTAGCCTGATAGGTTTGCTTCTGTTTCGAAGCCTGATTGAGTTCGAGAATCAAACAAATCACGGGCAACATGCAGCAGGCGGGGGAAATTATAAAAGTAGAAAAAAACATGCATTAGTGGGAGGTGCAATATTTCTTACAGCCTTGAGTCGCTCTGTAAGATCACGAATATTCTCCTCATAGGCCTCTTCTCTTTGGGCGGCCTGTAGTTCACACACAATGTTGTTTAGGACACCCATTAAGTAAGATCAAGCCCATTCTCAAAATAAATTGCTACAATATACCTCCTGTTCGGAGATTTCAAGGGACTTCATGTTGTTACCAACAATACGAAGTTCATCCTCAAGGTCCAAAATTTTCCTGCATTGCCAATTAAACCACTAATTAATCAAGTACCAGTATTAAATGATATAATTCTATAGTGCTTGCAAGCTAAATTTCCTCATGCCATGCTATCAAATAGGTCCCAGTAGCTAAAATAAAATGAAACTGGTAATCGGCCTATCCATTAATTTAGAGGCAAGACAAGGTTGCCCAAGAAAACTAACCGTAGATTCACTGAGTTCCATGGTCTTCAGATTAGTTGTAATTGATCGCAAAGCATGTTCCATAGATCGGATTCGCCTAAAAGAAAAACGGCCAATCACTAATAACGTTGAAATAGAGTAAATAAGCATCGAGAAATAAAAAATACTTACTCCTCAGCACCTTCAACACGTTTTTCAGCTGTCGAAAGAGCATCTTCAGCTGTAGCCAATTTCTGGGTTGCCTGGACACGATTCAATGGGAAATAGAAATAAATAAAGACATGCACATGCGTATTTCTATAGCAAAAGGCATGAAAATGACAAGTCAAGCAAAGTGGCTGTAAAATTTGCATATCATGAGTAACCTTTCTGCAGCCTCAAGTCTTGATTCCGCGCGCTCCAAATCGACTTCCGACATGGCAAGTTTAAGGGAGGACTAAACGCAACGCCCAAAATTAGTAAAGGATTATTAACACGTCTGGAACGTGTGTGAATACACATGCAGAGAAATTAGGCCCTATCTACCTCATCATATTTTCTGTCAGCATCCTCAGCCATGAAGGTGAATTCTTTGAGCTGTTCCTGCAAAGATGAGATACGCTCCTCATCAGCAACAGTCCGGTTCTCGAGCACTTTGCAGCCACTATACTCGCATTAAGAATGAAAAAAAGAAATAGTTAATATGGACGTTATAAAGTACCTCTTGATATTTACGCTCAGCTTCAGCCGCCTCTTTGGCAGTTTTCTGAATGCGTTGCTGTAACTCCTCAATGCGACTATCGTCAGTGACCTGACGTGATTGCAAGGCACGTCGAAAACTGCAAAAGCGCAAAATGCAAACACATGCAGAGGAGAAGCATGCAAAATACATACAAATTAAATTCGGAAAGAGGTAATAACTCACCGTTCGCTTTCATCAGCGGCTTTGCTTGCTTCTTCTAACTTAATAGTGGCGTCATTAAGACGAGCCTCGGTGCTCTCGAGATCATCCTCAAGAAGTCGAATGCGTCTCTGGAGAGCAGCTACTTCAGCTTCAGCCTAAAAGTAAAGTAGAATAATAATCATCTATATCGTGCAGACTTAAACAATAAGGTCGAAAAATATAAAACCTTATCGCGTTTATCTCTTTCTTCTTTCAAGAGCTCTTGTTTACGTTCATATTCTAAGTTAAGAGCATTAACATTCGTTTTAAATTGCAACAGCTTCTTCTTGAGAGTTTCCAAAAGCGAATCAGCAGAGACCGATGACATCCTCAACTTAAGCAAATTATCGACAAATCAGTGGCCCAATACGCCCGCCAAGGTTTTAAACAAATTGTAATTTATTCTAGAAGTAAACAAGTATAGTAGTGCATTAGAAAGTAAAAATTCATTTATCAGACTGAAGCTAAATATTTATTGAATATTTATCCGTAATGCCATAATTTTTTTACCTAGAGTCTGAATCTTTAATTAAAAAAGTTCAAAGGAAAACGGTCCTGAAAAACGTTTATAGTATATATTCTGGTCATTTTGATATTTAGCTAATTAATTTGAAATTTTTAAAGTGTATAATTAAGGTTTTCGGGAATTATTTTCATATATGGATTTTTGATGTGCGGTGCTGCTTATGTTCCAGATCTATTTTACCTTATCCAATGATGTATGGACAAGATTCTTTAACTCCGCTTCGACCATTGCCAGCTGAATAAGTGTCCCGGAATTTAACTTTGAAGCGCAATAGGCCTCGGCAAATGCTGTTTTTTGGTCTTTAATAGACTGTTTCTTTCTAGCAATGACATAATCATCATCACTATCACTTTTATCACCGTAATCAGAAAAAAGTGGTTCATCTGCAAAGTAGGTAATATAACTTTTCTTTGTAGGTTCAACAAGCTCCTCTCGATGTATGGGATTGGCCGCACATCCTTCTGGTTCTGGACGAGAACCAAGAGTACTGAAATCATACATACTAATGAACATTACATCAGTAGGAGTTGTATGCTGGCCACACTGCTGACACGTACATTCACAGCCATAATTAAATGACCGCTGTTTATTTTTTAAACCACGTCTATTTCTGCTTTTCTTCTGTCTTCTAAGTTGCTGGGGAGTAGAAGAATGATAAACTGATGAAGATGAAGAAGAAAAGTCGATAAAAGAAGATGACATTCTGAGTGGAAGGCTATCGTTGGACTGTTGGTTGCTGTGCCATCTGTGGGAATTCCGTGGCTGGTGATAATATTGATAGCAGTGCTGGTTTTGCGGGTATATTGGTGGAGGCATGGACACTTGTGATTGCCGTGGTGGATAATAATTTCTGTGAGCACCACGTCTTGGGCGACTTGATGCTGAACCGGATGAGTACCCTCTGTGCTGCACCGCGAAATAGAAAGGAGGGATGGGAACAGATTTTCAATTGACTATCAGTTTTGTCGTCATGTTTTTTGACCCCCATCCCTCCTATTAATTTTATTTCAACCGACTTCCCATTCGCTTACTATAAATAGTTAATTAACTCACCTCTTGTGCTCTTTTTTCGGTGTCTTCAAGTTTTTGGTTAGTCTCAGTCAGCTGTGATTCAGCGGCTTCTTTCTCGGTCTCAAGACCTTGGTAACGCTTGACAACATCGGCCATCTCTTCCTCCTTCTTGGACATCTCCATTTCCTTTTCTTTCATCTGTTCCTCCAATTGATCGGCCCTTTGGAGAAGTAAACAGTTTTAAATTATCCTATATTTAAATGATTTGCTATATATTGCACTTAAAGAACTATCTTTGGGATGGGGGAAATATAAATTTAAATGTAAATAATCAAGTGAGTAAGAAATAAAATCTTACTGCCTTTGAAATTATAGGACGGACCGAGGCGTTTCATGATGCTTAGATGTTAGATGTCTGCATTTGAATAATGAGGGAATTGATCGCATTCATTAATTCCGCTATTGAAATTGCGTAGTTAAAGCAAATGGTAAAATTGTCTTTGCTGTTGCTACTGAAATGTTTGGGGTAGTAGTTCTGGCTTAACATTTGAAGGAGGAATGTCCACTCGACATTAGTAGGAAATATTGGACTGAGACCATTTTCTATCTTTTCTCTCCGAAACCGAAAGCATAGGCATTTCAGCTACTGAGTCACTTCATAAACATCGTTTATTTATTTGATTAAGCTAACTGAATGATGCAAAACTTAAGTTCTCTATTTTCGCCAGAGAGAAATTCTAGGTAATAAAGCTTGCCGAAATTAACTGAATCAAACAGTTTTACTTTCTCATAAATACTGAAATATAGATAATGACAGATTAAAAATTGTGTGAAAATGCTCATTTCAATGGGCTTAATGGTAAATCAACCAATTCTTATTCACTCAAAGCGATTTTATTTAGTCCAAGAATAGTGTCCATTTGAGTTATTGAGAATTAGAGGTGGAGACATTTGAATAAGATCACTTTAACTTCCTTGTAATGTTGAATATACTGGATGAATGTTTTTATAATGCCTATGATAACATTCTATGAATTTTAATAGTAATTTGAAATGATATGAAATATTGTTGTGATATAGCTACAAACAATCATGTGAAAAATAGATAAAATGTGACTATCCAAGACATGTTTTACTAATTGAATCAAAAAATGACAATAAGATTTAAAATTGTTGGTTAAAGGAAGGAGATGCAAGCTTACAGATCAATGGCATTTTCCTTATCCAACTTCATCGCAAGCATCTTCTTCTTAATCGCCTCCATTATAACGAGTGTGTTTGTTGAGAAAGGAAAGGTGGTAGCAGGTTAAGAAGGGTTTGGTTTGCTGAACTGAGAAAGTACGTACAATTTACCGAACGGGAAACAACTCCTACACACTCTTTGCCCCTTTTACACCCACTGGCTTTTAGTGCGTCTGTCACTCTTTGCGGCAGAATCGATGGGCTGTGTGCAGTGGGATTGGTCAGCGTTCAAGATTCTGCGCAGGCCAAATCGCGTGCACCTATCGATCGTTTAGTTGGGTGCGTGCACACTGCCCTAATCTGCAATTTCTGCCTATTTTGATTGGGCAGACTTCTATGAAAGTGTCAGTTGGAACCATTGGTTTAAAGGAATATGACTTTATATGAATTATAAAGTACATTTCATTTTAGTCCTATGATAACATGGTAATGGTAAAGTTTAATTGGTTATGGTAAAGTTGAGCTTAATGAAGAAATCTTGCCCGTTACTGGCACTTTTCTTGGGATTTTTTCGTTGAAAACCACTGCCAAAAGAATCAAAGGCCACAACTACACACATGCGATTTCATTTAGTGAAGTTAAGACAAGAGAGTAAAAACGCTTCATTAATGAGTTTTCCCCGACATCTCGGTATCGCATGATTTAACATATTGCACGAAATTGAGACAATTTTGCAGATCTTCTCCCTGTGCTATATCATCAAAAATAGTGGGTAATATATGGTCTAACTTGAGCAAAACATGGTTCTCTCCGCAGTTGCTTAAACCGAGTCAAATTGATGGTTGCAGACAAACTATCCTATTCATTTAACATTTTTGTTGAGATAGATAAACAACTCCTTTGTAAAAAAGAGATAATTATTAAAAGCATAGTTAAAGATTAATTAGTTGGTGAATGCAGGCTTTCTCAACTTAATTTGGTTTATGTTATTTTGCTCTGATTACTTCATCGCCAAGACAACTTCGTTCTTTGTAGTTGCACCAGGTGGCCGAAATAAAAGAGGTCCCGAGGCGAACGGTAAGGTAAACTAAAATTATACTTTTATTCAAAAGTAGTAAATGCAGAATACTAAGGATAACAACGTACTGAATTTTCAATAGTTCACAGCAAGTGTTAAAGTGTTTACACAATTCAGCGAGTCTTAACAGCCTCCTTTAGCTTGGCCTCACTGTACCATTCTGAAAGGAAGCCGGTAAAACAAAGAACACAGTTGAAAATTTTTTATTTCGCCTGAGGGTAATCAATTCCCATAGGTTGCATAAAGGTCGATCACCTTACCTCATTGATACGCGGGTGCACATTACTTCTGAAACCTCGACAGATAATTGGATCAAAAATTGTTATCAGGCAGAGATGTTTTTATTTCCGGACATCAATAAAATAGAGGAGGCGTATTTTATGAAATTTCATAGGTGAAAAATTACATGAACTTTAAGCATACGAAATCCCAATTTACATGTTGCAGAGGGGTTAAATATCGGTTGGATCCAACGAGGTCGAGATTATTTCTTATAAACTTTTAGACCATTTGGTACCTACAAAGTGAATATTCATCAATTCTAAGCATTTTATGCTTGCAAGGATAAAAAATCTGAAATTTTTCAAGAACCAAGGTCAAACTTCTGAAAAGCCATAATTCAAACTATTGTCCTGGCGACCAATGTGCGCCTTGTGGGAGCATTTAAATATTCCCTTTTGGTGTAGCTGATCCGCTACAAAGCTTAGTTTAGGACCGTTTCGGTCATGATTTTTAATTAATCTCACAAAAAGAGGTTTTGGCAAATTTTGGAAGGGCGGATTTGTATTGGATGTGACAAGATGTTGTTCCTAAGCTTTTTGACCTTCTCAACTTTAAGTGGAATTAAAAGGCGTTCACCATCTACTTCTGGATTTCAGCAAACGATAATGAAATTTCACTAATTTCAAACTTCCATTTAATGGTTAGATTACCTTTCTATTTTTTTAAATTAAATATTCAGTTACCAAAATTGATTCGTTCCTGTAATGTGATAGAAAGAAGTCAACTGAAATCATAAATTATTGCTTTAATAAATATTTGCATTAAAAGTCTGCTTTGAGACACTATTTGCAATGGCATTAAAATTTTGTTTTACTATTAAGTTTTACAACTCGGCATAGATACAAATCCGATTTTAGAAAGTTAGGCAAAAAATGGTGCAAAGTTATATGCGCACGTGCCTGAAGTAATTGCATGCCGAATTGCAGTTGGCCAGGCTCATGTGTGCTGACGTGCTATCGATTTTATGCTGCTGCATGTGCCCTGGCACACAGGACACCAAAATAGCATTCTGGCCAAAATAGGTATTTACAGGTAAAAATTAGAAAGTGGCAAATATTTGGCGGAGGCCCCACTGAAAGTAAACGAAAACTTCCCACAAATAATATAGTTCAGAATTGAATATCCCTGGGAAGAGCGATGCAGAGTTTAAACAAGAATAAGTTGCATATAATGCACATCAAAAATAAATTTGATTAGACATCAAAAATCGAGGAATATTCCACGACCAAAGGCAACTGCCATAAATCTGAAGTTCGAAATTAGATTATTATGCCTGAAGTCTTTTTTATGGAATGTATTTAGGAGTATTTTTGAATATGAATTATTCTATTTAAAGATTTTTTCGTTTATGAATAGGATAGTTGATTTGAGAGATGTTCTATACTACGCGGGATAAAGGTTTGAAGATAGCATGACCAGTTACGAAAATAAACCAAATGGTTCTGAATATCCTGAAAATTACCCCTTCTTTTGATTGGTGAGTCAGATCATAAAATTCAAACGTTAGTAAATTGAACAGTGAATCGTAATTCTTATGCGAACATGCTCATATGCCCAGAATTTAACTAGAGCAAGCTTCCTGATGTTTGGACACACCACGTTACAAACCTTATTGGATTCGTATGCAAATCAGGTTTTTCAGATGCTCTCTACAAAACCAATACTTTTTTAAAGCAATTTATGCAATATGGGCAATAAAAGGGCATTCGTCAATATGCGGAGTTTTAGCTAAAGCCACTTGACGTAAAAATTTCAGCATTTAAAACGTGGCTTTATATATATTAAAACAAGTCAAGTTCGATCAGTTTCGAGAGGAATTTCATGAAACTGGTGGTAGTTGCACCCATTTACTGGCTGACCAATCAGACAACTAATTATTTGTGACTAAATGGTCATGTTCCATCCGGCAAAAGCCCTTTCTCACAGTGCGCTAAGATTGATCGTTTAAATTTGGAGTTTTTTAAAACTTAAAGACTAGCATTAAATGTTTCCTTAAACGCAGCATCAATCAATCTCAAAATGTATTTAAAAAATTTGAATAGAACATAAGTTTTCTTAAAATACAAAATTTATTTTTATTGAACCGCACATGATAAAAGGTGCACACAAATATTTTGGAGTGTGCGGTCGTACGTGCAGAGCATTGCTCGGATATTTTACTATTAATTTTTAGTAAAATTATGCTAGATTTATTTGATAACTATTCGTGTTTGTCGATATCATAATTTGCAATAAATGTTTCGCTTAAAATACGTGTTCCCTCTCTCTATCATCACGATAGCCTTTCCGACTAGGAAGATATGCTACGGAGATTTCTGAGAATAGTCGAGGCTTATTGGCGTATCTGAAAAATTATAGTCATGATTAATCTCTTAAAACGTTAAGAATAGGAAAATTTAAGTCATTTTTTAAATTTTGCATGAGCATACAGCTAGTTCTTAATGGAAAAGTGTATTTTGCAATAAACAATAATTTGGCAAATTGAAGATTAATTTGCAGTAGTCCTCGGTAATCCTTTGTGCGCATTTTATAGTTAATTTTGACTGAGTTAAGATAAGTGCAATTCTAATGTCATTTTCTGTCGCCTGAATATACAAATCAAGTTTTGATTTAACGAAACTTATTTTACTCCCAATTTTCTTTTGTGGCGAACAACTCGACTAAGGCTAATAGGAGAGAACTCATTCGCCATAGAACATTCTAAAATGTGCGGCTCTTAGCTAATAAGGAATCTTATTTATGCAGAGTAGAGTAATACTAATTGTATTTAATGATTAAGCATGTGGTTAGTCGCTCAACATAAGCAATAAACGATTTACATTTCAAGCGCACCATTTCTTGATAGATACTTTCGTGAGCAAACGTATACAGGAGGATCTTGTGAGAATGGATTTCCCAGGTTTAGTCCAGGCCTATCTGTGGAGTATCCGCTACAGTCTTTCCTATCTTTCTCCCTTTACTCTGTTCCTTCAGCGTCAATATTTGCTACAGTGATTGGATATTCAATAAACATAAATTGATCGAAAAGTTTCATTAGAAGAGATTGGTTTAGTATTTGAATATTCGTATACTATTTAGCAAATAGTGTGATATCGGACTATGCATTAATGCCATTAGTGTCTGGGATGGATATGGAAAATAAATTATTAGATTTTTTCATTTATATTTTTCAAAACACGAAAAGTTTTAACGACCAAACAGAAGTAAAACTAATCCGAAAAACCGAAAACCATTAAAATAAATTCTTATTAACAGATTTTTCAACTGCCTAAGAGATGGCAGGTTCAAAAATAGCGGTTGATACGTTTCATGAATAGCAAGATCCGAGGTCCTTGACCTTATTTTCTGTTTTCCTCTAGTTGAAAGTGGAGCCCGGCGACGATAGATTTGAGCGCGGCTGGGTAGTTAATTGAGGTGAGACTGGTGGTAGGTGAAGACGTCAATGGCACCGACGGAGTTGAACTGAGTAGGATAGTGAACTTCATTTTCTGCTTCTTTTTTATCATTAGGGGAGAGGATTAGAATTGGCTAATGTTAGATGTAGAATTAGTTGCGTGAGTGCAACCACTCAGTGGAGTTCGAATAAATTCAGCCTTCCCCTCCATGTCAGTTTCTGGGTGACCATCACAAATTCAACTCAACCACTCAAAGATCAATATGACCGATTGAAAATTAACGTGGGCGCTAGTCAGAATTGGTGAACACAGCAATCCCCATTTCCTACTGGTCAATAAATCAACCAAAACAAGTACTTAAGAAAGTACAACCAATTTGAACGGCGAAGTCCAAATTCTCCATAGTCTCCGCAACTACATGGCAGTCAATTGAGACTTACTGATGTGTACTTCCTAGCAAACAAATATACAAGATCAATTTCCATTCAAATTGATTTTAAAAAATTCTTAATGCCTCCACACCAATTGATATAAAATATTTAATCTTGAAATACATTAATTGAAAATGCCCTAAGAATAAGACTAAGCAGTGTATGACTTCTGCCTATTTGACGTGACGAGGTTATTTAAGTAACACAACACTTGATTTCATCGGATAAGCTGGTCTGTAGTAGTTAGAAAGAATGAATAACTCTTGCAGAGAAATAAATAGGTTTGCTAATAAATGGTCAATTATTCACAAGGATCGTATATTTGTTAAAATGTGCCCACTTGGAGGTCATTGTCTCGTATAATACGGATTTACATACTTTTGTCGAGTTCCGAAGTTGGTATTTATTTTTGAGGCAAACGAGTATACTTTATTTACCGTCTCTGATGATGTTAAAATGTGGAAGGTAAAATGTAATCGGTTGTTCAACAGACAATGAATGGCTTAAATCTTTATCAAATACTTTCAATCTTTCCGCAGAAACAAGGGCACCTTCCGCAAAGGTGAGAGAAAAAGAGTCTTCTGATTCTTCGAACACAGTATCTTCAAATTCTGACTATCTCTGAAAATTCTACTAAATCATCAGTTGTACCTATCTCTGCTAAGGTGATTGCTACTGGAACTAGTCCACGCGGCTAATAATGACATGAAATTGGACTTACTAGTCTGAGATAGTTTAAAAGTAATGAGGCTCACGAACTCCATGAAGTGCGTCATACTCGAAGTCGTTTCTGTTCAACTTCACTCCGAGCCTACAGCACCCATGAATCAATCAGTCCCAAAATCCTGTCTTCGTGATCACTGAAAACATCAAATAAGCTGCACTCTTACTCCCTCCAGAACTCATGAATTTTTCACCGTGGTCAAGTCCTAAAATGTCTTAGTTAATGTAACCACACTTGAACCGAACTACATCACTTCGCATTCTTAAGCGGTCGGCACCATTAAATAAAAAACAAAAAGAATCTAAGGAAATCTTTCGTAGTAAACTCGTTTCTCTCATAATGCAATAGTATCAAAAGTGCTTGCACAAAATGCATTTGAGACACACTCAATCATCAGGATCTTATGTACTGTCAAACTAACGTTCCATAATTTCACGTCGACTTCAGTTTTCCTGGACCCGCTCGAGAAATCTCATATATACACTTCCTTAATTCGTATTAAAATTGGGCTGAGTTAGATCCATTCATTCTGTCACAAATGATGTCGTTACTAATCTTCTTCGCAGATATTCGTCGATCAGGGCATACCGAACGTAATGATGTCCCGGAATATTAACCAGTTCCCTTCTACCCTAACTGAAGACTTTTATAGCGGTCTAAATGTTTCCAATTTTCACTACCCACATTACTCCAACGATCTGAATGAGCAAATTATTGGCATTATAAATAAGCGACTTCCCCATAAGAAGGAGGTAAAAATTCTTAATTCTTTACAGTTTAGGTATCGGATGACGCCCAATTTCGGTTTACAAAGCTTAGTGAGCAACCGCACAGCGTGACTTGAAGATGCGGCCGTTCAACTTCGCATACGGATTGAGTGCGAGGACACACAGCCAATGGCCAATCAAAAGCACTCGCTTCTTTTACTTAATCCGCCATGTTGAATGACTAAGCTTCCTCCCTTGTTGCACTCCACGCCTTGCATGTCTAGAATAAACGCGTGCCCTGGATACGCCTGTTTCTTATTAACTGTGCAGTAGCTTAGCTAATTCTTACTAACTAGGAGAAGTTGCCACTAAGGTTTCTGAGTACAGTCGGGCTTAGTTAGGCAGCTAATCCGCTACAGACTTCACCTTAAAATCTCCCATTTTTGTGCTTGTATAAAACTAAAAGTGCGGATTTTGGCCCAAGAACTCGATGATAACAACAAAAATTTATTAAAGCATAAATAATTTTAACTCTAATTATTTTTTATATGCTAGAGCCCTAAATTTTCATCGGTAAGCCTTCACTATCAATAGTTTATTAACGACATACGATGTTCATCGATTAAAAGAAACAAGAGAAAGGAAAAGTTTTCGTCTAGGCCATAGCTTGCTAGAAAACCCAGGCGAATGAATAGAAATAAGAGTGCGATTTAGGTAGGCATTCTTTATAGTGAGTTTTCCATGTACTACACCCGCGCTGCTGCTGCCTCTTCTGGGCTAAGATACCTTTGTTCAGGCCTTGAAGAAACAGAGAAGAAAGCTCGTAATTTATCCATATTAAGGACATTTATAAAAATTCAAAATGATTGATCATCAATAAATGTAAAAGCATAAAAATTTACTCTCAGGTACGAGCATTAAAAATCTATGGAATGAATATGGATGAAGCCTGTAAACTTTCGATGTAATCGATTGGCCTGGTAACAACGCATTCACTTGTCAAATCTTTTATGACAATTCAAATGACTGATTCCAGAAAAAACCTTCATAAAATGATTGCAGATATGCAACAGGCAGAACTGAGGTCTTGATCTAAATTGCCTTTATCAGAACAAATTTTACAAACTGAAATGAAATCAGACGTTTCAGTAACGCAAAAAAATCAAATTTGTCTAACAGCAATAAAAAACTTTCGATCACTGAAGTCAAACATACTTTCTTAAGGTTTTTGCAGTGCAGCCTTGGGAGTAGTCACAATACACGTGATAATTTATTAAAAGACGTTAAGTGACCACCAGGGTCAGAAGGCAAAAATTTAAGAGATTGAAACTGCTCACGTTAGTATGATCATTTTGACGCCAAAATTTTAATGAGGTGGTGGGGATGATTAAAAGTGGAAGCTATAGCACACCATTACGTACCATTCTGGCATATAGAACTTTAAATACTTTTCTTTTTAAAAGATTTGAGACGAATCAGAAATCGAATACTGAAAGTCCTTGATGATAAGTACGCCAGATATTTTGTCAATTACAGATTATTTTAGCCCAATAACTTGGAGCTTAGTGAATAATTAAATTTTATGTTCAAATTCTATCTCGCTTTCACAACCCATGATTCAAATATATGCAAGCATTGATTCGTTTACATAAATCACGTCAAACATCACGTTAAACTCCATGCCGTTCTGCAAAAATGCCAAGAAATGAATCACGTTTAAGCCATGTCGTAACTTTAATGAACCAAAGATTAAAACAACCGAATCTTGTCTCTTCAAGCAAATCACCAGCACCAGATCACAATACTCCTTCTATTGAGAGTGATACGAGGACAAATCCCTTTAGCATTAAAGAGGGTGTATCAAGCTGTATTTCAAGTAATTATGATGATAGTTCGATAACTACAGGTGTGACAGTTGATTCCAGAAGCGCAGGAAAGTTGAAAACACCGATACAAAATTTAATCATAAACAAACGGAAGGCGAATCTAAAAACACCTCGAGGAAGGTTGATACCCGGTCGACAGAATAGCAATGCTGATAGTAAAATAAGAGAGACTATTGAAGAAATTCGTCACAGTATACACGCAATTAATCAAAATAGAAATGAAATCCATCAAGAAAGGAAAGATTCAAAGTTAATTGAAATGTTGACAGATATTAGGGATAGCCTGATTGCGATGCCCAATGAAGGCTCATCTGGAATCACAAATAATAGGGAGATAAAGAAAACGCTTGACGATATTCGAAAGAGTATCACCCTGCTTCGAAACCCGAGTACTTCAAAGAGAAGATTATCCTGTTCCAATGAAATGCAAAAAATGGGGAAGGCTAGGACATCAGAAATCAACCTAAATCATAATTATGCGGTAATGGACGCCATATTGGAAATTCAAGAAGGAGTCAAAGATTTGGAAGATAATATTCAAACTCAAGACCCCAATGAAACAAGATGTATTTCCGACGCAGTAAGTGATATTCGAAAAAGCCTGAACTTAATCACCGATGGAGATATAAATACACTTTCGTCTAATATTTACCTTGGAAAATCAGCTGATAACATGATTAATAGTGTAAATGGGCTAATTGGAGCATTGGCTAAGATATCCCAACAGCTGGAATTGATATATAAAGGGAAACGTGGAAATGAATCAGAAAGAAAAATGAAAGAAGAGACATCTATCGATTCCATTAGCGAAAAATTGGATAATTATATGAATAACAAAAAGAATGAAGCTGCAAGACCTTATCAATTCGTTTTGCCTCCATTTGTCCCACCTCCTGTTTATATAGCCCCATATTGTAGATTTTCGCTACCCTCTCACCTGTCAAGTGGTCAGTCATCTCGATCTGAGGTAAAACAAGAACCCTCATCATATGTTTGTCGCATCATTGAGGATCAACCTCCTGGTACTCAAAATAGGAATTACGGGAGAAATTTCCCCTCTTCTTTATCTCTTAGTTTTGTTGGAAATGATGGTCGAAATGGAAAATCTGATTATTCGCCAGATTGTACTAATCCTATTTTCTTTTGCAACGAACTTTAATTCTTAATTCTATTCATTTGTTAGCATTCTTGAATTTTAAAAGAAATCTCCTATTCATGCATCTTGTCTTATTTCAATTCTTAATCCAAATATATTCACTTTTTGATTTCTCACCGAATCAGAAAGTTTGGGAGCATAGATCGAAACATCAACTGAGCTACTAGAACACCGCTATCTAGTTGAATACCTCTCCCCTCCCTTTAATCACTCATTATATTTGCTGCATCTCAAATGAATAGCATTATTTGTAAGTCGACAGAATTGCCGTTTATTGCTTATGCTACAAATATGGAACTGATATAAAGATTTATAAGTTTAAACATATTGCGGTTACCAAGTATGAAGAAGGGTGAAATGAGCAGATGCATTTCATAGGAAAGTAAGGATACCTATGGAAGTCAAATTGCACTCTGCGCCTCTTCGGCTAAAACATCGATAAGTTAACTATCTCAAAAGATGATCAGTTTTCCACATAGTATTGGATTTAGGACGCTTCGTATGTCCTTAAACACCACCATTCGATAACTGAGCTGTTTTTCAAAACTAAGGGAAAGAGACAAAAATCTATTTTTTAAAATCTTCATTTTCTGTAAGGCCCTAAACAACTATTCTTGAGCAAATAAATTCAGTTCAAAAGTATAAAAATGTTAAAATTTAGAATTACCTAGTTTAGGTTATATCAATATTTAAATAAGTGTTAACAGATAGACTGATCTTGTAAATATCATGCAGTTATTCCAAAATAAAGAGAGAAAAATAGCTGGATGTTTACCGTAAAGATAGTTTTGAATACCATTTTGAATACGCAGTTTCAGAAATAGTTGGTGCTCCTTTTTCAATAAGTTATTTACCTTTTGGCTTTGTCTCGCATTATTTTCATAAAATAAAATAAAATGAATGAATGAATGACAAACTAAAGTGGTTTGTGGGACACGTCATCGCATGAGCGCACTGCGTGACTTGAAGGTGCGGCCGTTCAACTACGCATACGGATTGAGTGCAAGGACACACAGCCAATGGCCAATCAAAAGCACTCGCTTCTTTTACTTAATCCGCCATGTTGAATGACTAAGCTTCCTCCCTTGTTGCACTCCACGCCATGCATGTCTAGAATAAACGCGTTCCCTGGGTACCTCTGTCTCTCCTTAGCTTTGCAATAGCCTAGCTAATTCTGGGGGTCTTACGAATTAGGAGAACTGCCACTGAGGTTTCTGAGTACAGTCGGGCTTAGTTAGGTAGCTAATCCGCTACAGGTTTCACTTAACCTAATAGCACCAAAAGTACTATTACTTGGATTGTTCAGGTGTTTCAGTTAAAATGAAGTATTTGAAGCAAAGCTAAAAACCAGCACTTTATCAAAAGTAAAATTATAAACTAAAAAATAATAGGATGGTAGATAGTACTTGAGAAAGATTGAAGTTACCAATTTAGGCATCCCGATAATTCTTACTGTAGTGTTAAAACGTTTAGTTACAATTTCTGTCTCGAAATTTTCTAGCACGCTGACTCCCTGTTACTGAGTCTAACTATTTGAACGTTTTATACATCGCTTAAAAAGTTTTCTTCATAGGAAGGAAAGTTGATGGAAAATCACACTTCCTCTATTCTTCAATGTCAAGTTAGTTGCCTTTTCAAGTTGGAATTCTTTCAGAACTATCTTATTTTTCATCCTCTTGCTAACCACACAAGTAAAATCTGGTTGATAAGCTCTCATTCGATCTTGCAGCCATCTTTTTACACACTTTTTTCTCCTGGACAAGAAACTCTCCTAATTAGTATATTACTCTTAGATTTGCCATGATCGATCCAGCAGTGCCTTCTCATCTTGTTTTTATTTGCATAGTCGATGATACTGATAATTCACATAAATTCCTCCTTTACGTATACCTTGCAGCGGATTGCTACAATAATAACTCCTGACTACGCTCAGAAATCTCTATGGCAGATTCTCCTCCTATGTTTAGAAAGTCTCCCAGAGCTAGCTAAGCTACCGTGAAGCTATAGAGGAAACGGACTTATCACGCGGAACACGTTTATTTGGGACGTGTGTGTAAGGACAGAGCTTTGTCATTATATTAATATGGAGGGTTTGATTGGCGGTTGGCTGCATGTTCTCGGCGGTAACGACCGCACTTTCTCCCTACGCGAAGTAGCACGGCCGTACCTTCGAGCCTGTCTGAGTGCACATGAGATTACCTTGATCGGCAATGACAGCTTTGTGTGCTCTACAACCCTCAGATTGTGGTTGATGTTCAATAATACGAGGAATAGAAATCTTTGTGGACTCTATCTTCCAAATTTCGTCTTCTAATGGAAAAGCCGTTAGGCACATCTTTGAAATTGTCTTAAATAACCATTCGTGTGCGCAAATATTGAGGCACTCGCTTATGGCAACTGGAATTAAGGTAATTTGAAAATTGGTCGTGATCAAGTTGCAAAGTTCTTTCCTTGATTAAAGAAATATTTACTCCACTGTCAACGATGTAACGTCTAATCCTTATGCTCTTACTTTGGGGGTATTATTGACAAGGCTATTACGAATTAGCGTAATTGCTTCGATTTGAACTGTAAACAGTTGTCGTCATTACAAAGAGACCTTTTGTTTCCTTTCTTCTGGATAAAATATCCACGTGAAAAGGCGTAAAAATTTCAATGAAATTTGAAGGCTTGCTGGATAATGTGAAATACTTTTAGGCAAAAATAAAGTAAACGACCTTTGACACGTGTGCATGGGTTATATTATTTGTTATTTACAATTTAATATAATCGGTAAAATGTACTAATTTTGAGCATCTATGCCGGCAATGATCTTGAGAACGTAGAAAAGTTCACATAAAACCTTGTATATCATTCAGTTAGGAGAATTGTAGCTATTTGTGAGGCTTCTTGGGTAAAAAGAAAGGTTTTATTCACTTGCTGTCCATCTTACGTTGGAAGAATATAGATAAGCCATTTAAATTGTAATCAATGATATTTTCGATTTCCGAATCAGTTTTAGTTTCATTAGTAAGTTCTTGCCTTAGGTCGCCATCGACTGAATCTTTATAATTCATTGGTGAACCAAAGTAAGAAAAAGTTCTCACCTTATTGTTTTAATAATAATTTATTTAGAGAAATGATGATCCAGAACACCATTGAAGCGTATTCAGGCTGTTTTATCATATACCATTATCATCATATATTTGCAAGAGTAGGGTTAAGCTTTGAAAGTTTCGAAGGATAATAAATTTGGTGTTTCAAATCCTCACTTTGTGTATTGAATACCTGTAATATACCTGTGAAATAGTGCATTGAAGAGTAGCGAGTCATCTGAATCCCGCCACACAGATATTTCAATCAAGTCTTTTATAAGGTATTTTTCGGATATTTATGACCTGTCTAATGCGATAATTATATCCCAACTTAGATTTAGACGATATCGCCTTCATTAGTCTGCTCAACTAGGAAATCAACGACCATTATTAAGCAGATGAATGAATTACTGAAAAGGAGCGGATCCTCGTCGAATAAAGTTTTACTAAAATACTTTCATGATAATACGACATGGCAAAATCCTTGTTTCTCAATTCTGGAGGCTAATGGTAAATATAGAAATATCCCCAACTCTAGATACGGTGGGGAAGAATTTTGCTCCAATGTTTTGTGAAAGTCCAAATTCTCTTTTTAGTGGTCACTTATCAAACACTCAAGATGGATTGAGCATTGAATAGGTGAATATTGCTTAAAGAAAAACACAAATAGTAGAAAAGAAGTAAAATGGCTTAACTTGATGATAGACAGTAGTCAAGGCAGAATTAACAATGACAACAAAGGCAATGTTCTAAGCACTCCCATATCATGTTCCTGAGTAGCTGGTACGATTCTGCTGATAGTGATGCTTGATGAGAATACAAAGTCCTAGTTGTCCATATGCGTATATTTTCTGTCTCTTTTTAAACAATGTAGTATAAGTACTGTATGCGAATGAATAACTCTCGAGTTAATTGAATTTATTAAAAATTGGTATGCAATATAATATTGCCCCACCCCCTCCCTTCCAATCTCTATTTCACTAACTGACATCTAAAATTTACTGATTCCATTGAGGAGAAATATAATAGTATAACTCTTCGGATAATTCGCGGATAATGTTAATAAAATTGTGCAAAATTTGCTGAATCACGAAGACAGGATTTTGGGACTGATTGATTCATGGATGCTGTAGGCTCGGAGTGAAGTCGAACAGAAACGACTTCGAGTATGATGCACTTCGTGGAGTGCGTGAGCCTCATTACTTTTAAGCTATCTCAGACTAGTAAGTCCAATTTCATGTCATTATTATTATTATTACGTGTTTCAAGTGGAGCTCGACATTATGCTCCCACTATCGCCTTTCTTGGTGTTTTCCACGTATTCCATTGTCACCAACATTTACCTTCTCTTTCTTTACAGCGCACCACTTTACATGCATTTACATATTCTCTTATCTGCACTTGTGCTGCAGATGTCTTGAATGAGTCACTTATATATGAATGATTAAACAGACTGTAAAGTGGTGAATATTCAAATTCTAGCCATGGCTATAATTTTGGAATACTAATTCAAACTGCAAACTGCCCTCAATTTTATTACACATTTTATGGAAGCCTTAATATATTTAATAAGACACAGCGAATTAAATGAAAGGCAAATGTGTTTAATTATGTAAAACAAAATATCACCAATTAGCAGGTGTGCAGATGAATTTTCGATCTGAATTCTTTCCACTACCATTTTCATCAGCCTCAACACTACCTAAAAAGCTACGCGGAACGATATCAGGTGAAGCTTGGTCATCAATAACTGTTGCTTTGAACAAAATAGGTTGTTTAGTATTCTCTTTAGGACATTCAGCAGAATCTTGTGGCTGAAACGAGTTCATATGCGGAACAGCAATACCATTCAGTGGAGGTGGTGGTGGTAAGTTCACTTCAGGAGATACTTCTCTCGTCTCCATTTGCGGTCGCTGCTTAAAGTGGTATCGATTGCAAATATTTGATTGATAACCATTTGGTCCTGCAGATATCTGGGGTGATTGAAAATGGCAGGAATATGGAGAGTACATTTGTGGAGGTACTTGACTTGATTGTTGTGGTGGTGGCGGTAAAGCCATTTGGGGTCTCGGTGGAGGCCGAAACATTGGAGATAAAAATCTTGGAGGTTGATTGGGCATCAAGAGCTGAATTTGAGGATAAGTTGCACTCTTCTTCTCATTTGAGATCAGAAAGTCAATTATTTTATCACAAGTCTTCCCTATTCGATGGGAATCCTTACAACATTCTCGATCGCTGTCGGAATCAGTAAAGACATCTTCACTTTCACTATCCGACATACTTTTGCTCCTCTTGTGTTTCTTCTTTTTCTCCTTCTTGTCGTGCATCAGCTGCTCCGATATCTTCTCAATACTTTTCTGTAATTCCCCAAGACTCCTTGTCATTGTGTTTGCCACCTTGTCTACGGCTAAATCGGACTTTTCGTGAGTAGTTTCATCATCAGTTACTGGTGAATGTCCTGTCATAGCTCGAACGCTATGTCGAATTTCACTTATGGCTTCAACAAGTTCATCAGCTTGTTGTCTTTCAACTTCGTCCTGTGCGCCAGTTTCTAATTGCCTAATGCTCGTTCGGATTGCATTGATAGCACCCATAACTGTGTGATTCTCAGGCTTTTCTGCTTGTGCATAAGTTGCAGGTTCCGGAAAACCCAAAAGAGTACGCAAACTTCTCTGAATCTCTCCTAAAGCTTCAATAACAGGAGCATCCTCCGGTTTTATATCAGAATTCGCTCTCACCCCCAAATGAACGCTTTCTATTGCTTTTGTGAGGCTTTGAATACCATTACGGATCTCATGAAGTGTGTTCATTACAGCGCTTTCATGACTAGAACTAGCAAGTCCTGCACTGGATGGCTTTACCACACTCTCTCGGATGTCCTTTATCAGCCCGGCTAACTGAGACTCTGCATTTACATTCCCCACATGACTCTGTTTCGACTCTTTTACTTCCATAATACTGCGTCGAATATCATCAAGACTATCTTTAATATAGGGATCGACCGGAGATTCTTGGTTTTCAGGTAGGAAGTCAGATGGACGTCCGTGGCCAGCTTGAATTCGAGCTAACCCTCGACGCATCGCCTCAAGTTCTGTACATTTATCAATACTTGATGGGTCGCAACATGTACAAGGGCCTTGTTTAGATATGTAATTTGTGTTAATCTGGGCTCGCGAATTTATTCGAGCTTGGGAAATTAGAGACACATAGGAATTATTTGGTAAGTCATTCGATCTTTCTACGGAGATAGTAGTGTCTGAGGCTTCACTTCCATCATTATCACGTATGCCCTCAACAACACAGAGAGGGGAGGTAATTTCCTGATCGCATTTTGTGAGGATTAAAGGTCTTCTGTGGGCGCTGAGGGGTGGATGAGATGCTCGAATAGGTGAGAAATCCCTATGTCTGTGTTTTCTGGAAATTTTGGTTTGAGGGGGGTCATAGCGCGACATTCGACAGCCTTATTCGCAGGAACCACGCTTTCACACGAGGTACAAGGCAATGCATGTCGATCAATAACGCCAAATAGCACGTGAAAATCTTTTTGCAACATGAAATTTCCATACTTATATGCGTTTGGCTGAATAATATCTACTTTCTAAATAAAATGACAATATTTGCAATATGCTTTGAAATAGTCCCTCTCCCATTTCAGTGTTTTGTCATGACTTTATTCATTTTTGCTAATTGAAATGTGGTAAAACATTTTCCGCAATATTTCGTCTAGAACACAATATATATAGATAAATTTAGTGACGTTTTTCTTTTCCCAGTTTGTAAAATGAGCAGGAATCTCTTCTGTTGCATATTGGAAACTACCTACGAAGCCAAGAAAACTCACCCTAGAGAACTAGTTTCATTTAGTTCACATCATATCGTGTCACTTGCAAATGCCTAGATAATCAAACGAGATACACTCGACTAAGTGTGGGATGGTTACTCATTCCCAGTATCAAAAGGACTTTGCCATGAATTCACACTTAAGGGGCCTGGAGATCATATCATAATTAACATTATTTTCCATCGGAAACTTCAAATTGACCTCAATCATACAAAAGCTGTAATATATATTGAAATATAACCGCTAATATTTCCGCATTAACCTAGTGAATTGCTTATTTCCTGCTAATGAACTTTACTGCTTGTCTGCTCTGTACACTTGGTTTATTTACTCATACTTTTTATACGTTAAATGGATAGACAATAAATGACTTTACTTGTGGCACCCCATAATACTTACTCTCCTACTACAACGATCAGCAGCATATTAGCATAAATCAGTCATGGCAGATGAGGTAATGAATATATAATCACGAATATATGATTTTATCAGTTTTGATACCCATGACTGTAAAGGAATTTCAGTTGGGGAATCATATTTATGCCCTGGGAGCTCATTTAAATTTAGAAGGTCAGCTTAGAGTCGATTACCTTTATCCTTCAGTTAAGTGGATTATATGGGATCCGTCATGACGAACCAGAAGGGCCTTTCTTATGATATCATCACCCAATTGGAAAGCCCTTTTTATTTAATCACCCAAACAGTAGTGCACCGAATGGAAAAAAACAATCAGTCATTGGATCGCAAATGAAATTGACAGACCCAGATGATCTCACAATGGCAACTGATCTGCCTGGGCTTCGTGCATACTGGTGTTCCTCGCTCCTTGTCCCAGTGCTCTATTATTAAGAATCTGTGCAATTCTAATACTCTCATAGGATTTGGGGCATAAACTTTGGACATGGGTCTGATTCAATCGCAACCAAAGCAATTGGGAATTATTCAAATCCTAAAAGAAAAAAAATACTACTCATCTTGGAGAACATAAATTAGAGTGAATACAGAGGTAGCTATGGGACTGTTCCAAATGCCGATAATCTACAGGTTCACAGTTAATAGCGCATGCCATGTTGAATATAAAAGACATCAATATAATATCAGGATTTCGATTGAATCCCTTCAAAACAATGTGAATGGCACGTTTAATCGATCAGATGACTCTATATTGCTAAAAAACGTTACTAGCGTGGTGTCAAGAGTCCTGAAATAGTGGCTAGCATCTTCAGACATTGAAAAATAAATGCCTCTTAAACTCAAACAAAAGGGAAAATCTAATGTAAATACCTCAAACAAGAAAGACTTGAAAGCCGACTTGTGCCTGAATTCTAAAAGGAACTGCGACACGACTACTGAGATCAATGTCGATTTAACTATTCCAAAACCCGCAAGTTGCTATGAATCAAATAAAGAACGTGTCAATGAGCTCAGTGTTCAGATTCCTTTAGCCGATCCGTGTTCAAGAATAGATGCATGCAATGTCTCAATTAGCTCTCACGATACATGTATGCAATCTCCAGCACGCATCAAAAGTCAGAATGGCATCTTTCCAGTTAAAAGAGGTTCATCAAAATATCTGTCATTTAGTAAAAAAATAAAAGCTCCCCAGCTTCCAAGACGATTTCAAAAATCAAGTAACTTTTTTACCAAAACAAGCAGTTCTGGAAAGATTGAAGAAAAGATTTCGGTAGTAAATGAGGAGCAAGGAAATGAAATTCGGAGGGAAAATTCATCCATAGACAAAGAACGTCTCAATGAAAAGGAAGGAACGAATCCGTTTGAACCGAGTTGCTTGGACAGAACTGGTGAGAAAGAAAAAGAGGATAGGTCTATTATGGAATCCTCCCTTCAACAAAATGGAGTGATGGACCAATTGAAAGAAGATTCACTAAAGGAAGTTAATGAAGGAAAGAGGATAAATGATGTTCCAGAGTTGGATATATTTATTAAATTCGCCACCCATGGGAAAGAGGAAATAACCGAGAAAGTGAAACAAACTCCGGATTTAGTGTGTGATAAGGAAGTAAGTCAAAGTTCGGCGCTATGTAGCATAAATGATGACGTCGTCCACAGTCCAAGTGACCAAATAAATCCATCAAAGCAGATTTTTTCAAATGAAAGTGATAAAGAGTGCATCCAAAATAATTTAATTCAACCGAACGAAAATTTGGATACTACAGATAAAGGTATATGTTCAAACTTAAGCTTATTGTTGGAAACAGATGGTCTAGTTAAACAAATTCAGGCCATGAAAGATCAACTCAATAAATTAGAACAAACGGTCAAATCAAGATATAATGTTGGCGTTTCTGTTTCAAAACATGGTAACGAAATAGATGGGATTGGGAATCAGCTGCCCAATGACTTCCATTCGACGCAATCTGTGGAAAAAGACACAGAGCAAGATAATTATCCAAATGAGGATGTTAACAAGCTCAGTTTGAGCAAAGAGGCATCTCCAAAACCTCTTGTTAATAAAGCCATAAATGACGTAGGTGATGATTATTGCATTGCTACTAAAACCAATGCGGATGATCGAGAATTAGATATCTTATTAAATATGCGATTGCCGGTGTCAGGAGATAAATGCAATCTAACTCAGGAAAAGGTTGAATGTTTTTTAGAACAACTACAGATTTTAATTGAAAATGATGTCGGCAAAAATCCGACAGAGTTACCCCTCAATAATTCACCTCAGTATCTAGCTTCATCTACTCCAGAAGAGTCCCCGGTCTCAACTACTCCCAAAAATGAGAGCGTTCAAAACGTTCTTAAGAATGTTCTAAAAGAGACGCAAGATTTTGACGATGATAGTCAAAAAAAGGTCATTTTGCTGTTGGAGGAGATCATTTTAATTTTAGAGACTCTCAGGCACTGTCAAGTGGAAAAACAATCTTGCAACTTAGACCAAAATGTCAGATCCACCCCCCGACTTCGCTGCCTGACTGCACAATTAAAATCGGCCATTCAACCATTTCATTCAAATCCATCAATGCCAGAAACAAGTGATGTCTCAGGAGAATTAGGTTACTTAGTTAATGTATTGGGCGAGATTTTGCGGAATGAGTGCATGGACTGTGAAAACTTAGTGAGAACTGGACAAATTTTGTGTTATATAGATGATGAGTTTCAACAACAGGGTAATTCCTCACACCCCTTGGATGTGAATATTCGAAATGTAATGGAAATTATTAAAATAAAATTGGTGCATCCCCCATCAGGCTCCAGTAATCCTAACGAAGAACGAATACCAAATGCTTTGAATTCCATTTTATCAAGTACCATCGATGATGGCAAATCTCTTATGAGATATCAAAATGAACAGTGTAAACCTACAGCTCCTGATAATTTTGTGGACTCGTCATTTGCAACGGTTTTAGCCAAATTTCGCGAGTTAGTCCAGAAGTTGGACAAAGAACTTTCAAGCCCTCAAGGGAGTACGGTTGTAAAACTTCTCAGCAAATTACATCAAATCTGGGCCATCTTAAATTCAAATTGTGACAATATCTGTCAGGTTAATGAGATTAAGGATATACTGAATGGAATAGCACAGAAAATGACACAATCTGATTCGGAGTGCCTACAGGCGGTAAAGAAATAACCTTTCTACTCAATAATAAATGTTTTCAGTGCAGGTACTAAACCAGTCAGAGGAAAATGTCACCGGCCAGTATAAAATAGACTTCAAAGAATTCACAAATTTTCTTGAACACCGAGACTGAAGCAATATTTCCCATTTCCGTGTGCATTTATTTCAATGATCTTATTTTCGTTTTATTTGTTTATTAAATAATTTCTTTTTATTTTAAGTTGTACTGCAGTCTTATAATAATCATGGAATTATTGGTAAGTATGTATGGAATTAACCACTGGACTTAGATCTAATCGAAGTTGTGCCCCCCGAGATTTAATAAATCAAATGAATTGGCCATATGACATCTCACCGACATACGCATTGAATTCACAATGACGTAGACAGCAATCAGTAGTCACTTCCCTTCTTAGATTGTCATTTACTTTTTCGTAGAAAATTTCCAAATTCACTCGAATTACTGAGTGCTTTGGAAGGGATAGTATGATAGAATTAATGATTATCTATCTCTTAGAAGTCAATAAATGTACATAATGGGAACTGAGAAGGCGCAAAACATTCAAAATTGACTTGCATCCAGTCATGACATTCATGCGATTTCGTAGACTTAGAATAACAAATGTGCGCCCATCATAGACAATCGGAATTAATTATTGCATTAAAACATTGCAAAGATTTGCACAATACAGGGTGTCCCAAAAAATGTATACGATTTAAAATTAATTATAACTTTAAAGTGTATACATTTCTTTGGGACACCCTGTATATTACAGAAAACAATTTTACATTTTAGCAAAGTGTTGATTATAACTTAGAAGGTAGGCGAAAGAGATAGAATAACGACGAGAGGACGTCGTTCGCATCCAAGTCGTTGTGGTTTCAGTTCAATTATTCGATAATTGCATTTTTTACTAACGGACGAATCATACGTTCCTTTTCGATTTAAAAATATGAAATAGTTTTCACTCTTAACGTGATAACATCAAGTTCAGACGAGCAGTTGAACAAATATTGTCAGTAACTGCTTTATCCATAAGTCGGCAGGTCTTTAAGTTCTTGATTCTCAAATAAGTGACAAAAAATGTCTGCTAAGTTTGAGGTCAAAATTTAAACTCTCATCGGTATATAACCAGTTGCATGGATTTAAACCAGCCAAGAGATGAAAGCTAGATATGACTTGCTCACCATTGAGGAATTAGACCACGAATTCTCTTCATACGGTTTCGGAAGTGTTACTCCCGCCCCCACCAACACCCCCACCAACACCCCCACCCCTACCCCTACCCCCACAATATATATATGGACTTTGAGATATATCAGATCCACGCAATATATCATGACAGTAGTGTTGTACTGTATGTCTGAGTTACTATCCAAAATGAATTGTCGCTGTTCTCTCTTAACGTGAACTATTTGAATGGCGTTGAAGTCACGTGTTATAAACAGATTTGTCATTTTACAGTCTTGGCTTTGATAATCGGCGCTTTCATCATTTCATTTCTCTTATCTTTCCCGAATGAAAGACCAAATTTATATGTATTCAATGAACACAAATAATGATTTCGAATCAAATTACGTTCCAAAATCCACTACACAACTAGTACTGAACATTAATGATAGCAATCGGGCAATGAATGTCTCCCAGCAGCAACTTCAAAAGTCGATAAACAGTGAAGCCCTGATTTTGCAGGAGATCCAAGAAATGAAAGAAATTTTTCTACAGATGGTGAAGAATAGCTTTTCTATTAATCATAATGATGTCATTCTACAACATCTTCAAAATACGGTGAGGAAACTAAACGAAAAAGTCAATGACTTATCGGAGTCACTACAATCCATTTCAACAAATGTCTCGAAATTACAGAATGTCAGAATAAAAAATAACGATTTGAAAAATGCTGATATTAATAAATCTATAAATTATCTTAATAAACATTTAAAAGATCTAACGCCAAAAACTGAGGATTCAGAAAAGCAGTTGCGTGTAATTTTAACAATTTTAAGGAGTTTTGCTGAGTCTAATTCCCCAAAATATCTCAGGATTGATAAAATCGAGAATCATCTGAAATTTATTTATTCCTCAATGAAACGTCAAGGACCTAAAGACAAGCCTATATTTTCAGAAATTAAAGAAGTTTTAGGCTTACTTAAGCAATCAAAGGAACCAATGAAACAGACCATCAATCAGAACATTATAGAAGGAGACATTATAGAATTTGAGGATTCACTGATAAAGTCTCTTAAAGTGAATAAGAACGAAAATAATGGTAGCATTCAAAGTCCCAACGAGGTTCAGCAAGTTCCAGAAATTGAGAATTTGAATACACAAATTAAGTACCTACAACCGGAAGAGTTTCTAGATTGTTGGTGGAGTGATAAAAAAATCTGCCTAATAAGGGCTATTTCGAATACTTTTCCAGCAATACTTGCAACCAAGGATTCTTCCCAAGCATATCTAGAGCTGCAAAATACTATTCCTTTAGAAGTTTGTGAGCACTCTAGCCTCAGGTCCAAAATAAGTACAAATGTTCAAAATGTTAACGTTAACCAATCAAACGATGGTAACTCCCTCAATTCAACTCCCGAGCTGATATCAATCACGAATAAGATAAAGGCTAACATTAAAAAAATTCGACCGGCGGTTAAGCTTGACTACAATGACATATTAACTGTTCTTCATTGCGCAGTGAAATGTATTAAGGACCTTGTTCAAACTAACAAAGGAGATCCTAAGACTATGCGAGCGATATTAACCCTTTTGAAGTGTTTGGAATGTGAGCTCTACAAGCAAGAGGGCTCGGCTGCACTAATACTTCGAGAAGTTATTCAATTACGCAAGCATATGGAAGTCGTATACAACTGCACAACGCCAAAACCATTTCGAAAGAAAACATTGAAAATCGATACAAATCTATTAATATCTGGAAGGTGCAGTAACCTTACGGAAACTGAAGTTCTAAAATGTCTACTTCACCACTTAAAAAAAATTATAAATAAATATAAGCCTTGCATTCAGTTCCCGCAATCGAATTTTTTCAACCATGTGAAGTGCGTACTGGATGCTATGATTGCCGTTACTCGATGCAATAAACTCGACGAAGGATCTAAACAGCAGCTCACTAAGTTAATGCGATGCCTTGAGTTTGAACTTGGAAAACAGAAAGATGGGAGGTATTTACTCAAGAAAGTGAATCAAATCCGAGTTAATTTGGGTTTAAAATTAACGAATATCGATCCTAGTAAACTACTCTGCTGCCTCGTACATTACTTGAAGAAATTGATGAAAAAAACTAGACCAGATATTGAAATCCCAGATGCTGATACGGAAACTCTGTTGTCTTTTCTTTTAGATGCATTGAAGAATGCAACCCAAGCAGGAGAATTAAACTCAGAAACGCTGAGAAAATTACCCAAAGTGATGCAATGTATTAAATGTTGCTTAAATGCTAATGGTCATCTGACGCCAGTTTTAACGGCAAAGATACAAGAAATGATTCAGTTAATGACTAATCATGGAACCGAATTAACTCAGAAGGAAGAACATGTGCCCACTACCTCCGATACCGTGAATATTCAAGAATGAGAAAGGATTAACCTATTGCATTGAAGAAACTGAAAGCGCAACAACAAGACTCAAAATCGGAGATTCACCAATTATTTCATCTTTCTTTAATAGAATTACCTTATTTTTCTGTTTTCTTTTCTCATTTTGTCCACTTATTTCAAAATAAAATGACAAATACGCAAATCGCTCTTTTACGGCATACTTTTATTGCCTGTAGAATTTCGGCCAATAGAGGTAGGAGATATTCAATATTTACAATAATAATTCTGTGTTAGATAGAATTAGTTATTGAGTTTGAATCATTAATTCAGTGCAACATCAAGTATTTCAAATGAATACAGCCATTTGATAGAAGACAAAATCGACGACCGGGAAAAAAAGTGACAGTTGAGAACTGAATCATTAATTTACACGCGTTATGCTAATTCTTCCAATTTAACGCATATGCTGAAGCTCGTTTTTCCATTCTAGCAGTAATCTCCACTCATTTTTTATTAAGAATTTGCACATCGCTTGATTGCCTGCTAATATTATAATAAATCGATAATTGAAACAAAAAACATGAGGGACCCACGTGAATTGGAGGTTGAATCAATTTAACCCAATCTTAGCATGCGGAATGCACGAATTGGTGTAAAACAAAAGCTTAAACAAATTGAGGACAGTATTTCGAGTAGCTTAAAATCAGAGAAAATGTCCGAAAATAATCAACGCAATCAGAAAAAGAACGCCACCGTTCAACGTTCGCAAAATGAACATCAATCTAACGATTTAGACGATGGCAGTCAGAGTAAAGAAAAAAATATAAAAAGTGGGAGTTTTGAGAACCTAATTAAACTTCTCGAAGATTTGAAAATTACTATAATGGAATCAACTAAATCTGGAAAATCTAATTTGAGAGAAAGCACCATTGTCGATATGGAGGCAGTCCTAAATCAGATCAAAAATCGTCTGAATGAATCACAAATGAGAGGAAATCTGGAGGGTTCTGAAGAATCTAGTTCTAGTGTGGTTTCCATGATAAAAGAGGTTGAGAACAGCATAAAGTGCTTAAAAAAGCCCATTTACTCTTCTAAACCTCTTCTTTCAACTTTGAAACCTCCATCTCTGAAGGTCAATTCGCTTGGAATTCACCGTTCTGATACTAAAGCCAATAAAAATATTCGAAGCCCAACTCCTTCTCCTAAACAATCCCCTTCTGTAAAAGCAAATAATGTTCCCAAAAATCAGTTGAAGGCGAATGACGAAAACCCAGAAGCCAAGACCAAAGGTACCGGATTTAGACATTCTAGGCAATCGATTGAAAATCCCAGGAGTACTACTCCATCTTTCAAATATTCTATTACCAAGAAAGAACCCAGAACGTCACAACAGCTCTCCTTAATAAGAACAGAAGCTGAGGAACAAAAAATAGATTCCGTCCCTTCAGAATCGAAAAATTCTGACCAAGCTACTGATATAAACCGACGAAAAAGTCAATCATGTCCTCCCACAGAGAATCGAAAAATCGTTATTGAGTCACAATTTCCCGTTAATGCTGATACAGGTAGAAAATTCTCAACGGTTCTTTTAAAGGTGGGTCACTCTCTTCGGCGCCAATCAGGAAGAAGTCCACTTTCAAGGATGAATTCACCTAGTCGAGAGTCAATCGAATTATGTTCCAGAATACTCAAATTTTGCGCGGAAACTAATCCCTGTTCCAAGGGTGAAGTTAATCAATTCCAGACTTTTTCACCCGAAGAACTCTACGAGAAGCTTAGCGCTATGGGACCAGAAGGTAAAGAATTTCTTAAAAACGCTCAGAATTATCTCGATCGGTCTTACAATAGTGATGCTGACAGAGGTGGTAATATTCGTGAAGAACCTGATGGTAGACCATCAATTTCAAGAAAATGTGAAAATAGAGTTTCACAAAGAAGTCCAACCCGTAAGATGTTAGCAGACCAGAATAATTTAGAAAACGATTCGATCAAATTACTGCTGCAAGATTTGCGGACGAGCGTGAGGAATTTAGAATCAAGGAGCGAAGTAAGTAAAGCAAAAGTAGATCCAGAAATTGGAATTTTACCCAGAGACTGTCTACCTAGTACGCAACCATCAAAACAACTGTTGCAAGAGCCCGATATTTTCAATCAGAAGATCTGTGAAACTACTCAGAATCTCGGAGATAATATACACCTTGGAAATTATGATAGGAACGCAGCAAGCGGAGTTCCTCAAATATCCAAAACCAACCCTTTTCCCCAATCTCAAACGATGACTGACATTAGAACTATGTTAAATGACATTTGCCAGAACATTAGAGGAATAGAAACCAAAGGTCAATCTGGACCTGGTACTGACGTTCTTAACATGTTGAATGATGTGCGGAACACTATAAAGTCAATATCTACTTCTCAACAGGAGACACAGTCTCCACAACCAGAGGTTCTTTCTGCTCTAAAAGACATTCGGGAGACAATCTATACTGTGGAAGAAAGAACCCAGCAGGCACAAGAGAGAACAAACCAAGAAATGATGAGTATGCTGGACAGTGTAAGAAAAAGTATTCGTTCAGTCGAAACTTCCAATAACGAAAAAGCAGCATTAACGAACAAAGAAATTGTAGACTCATTAAAAGAAATGCGTCAGTCTGTAACTAACCTGGAAGAACGGTCACTTGCCCCCGAAAAGAGTTTAAATCCCAAAGTGGCAACTCTTCTTAATGAGATTCGATCAAGTATTAGGTTCATGGAATCTGCACGAGCTAATCAGCAAAGTGTAGCTGACAATAGTATGATGAATGTTCTTCACGATATTAAGCAAAGTTTGGTTTCGATTGAAGACAAAAGGAACTCAGCAGTACCCCAGAGACCAAGCGTAAATATGTTTGTTTTAGGGAGAAAACCAGAAAACCCTGAGGAGACAACCATGTCACCCCAAAAAAGCTCGCCTATTTTGAACTCCAAAATCACTCCAGACTGGCATCATGAGTCAAGACAACATCAGGAAGAAACAAATCGAAATCCTTCTACAATGGATACACAGACAACACCCGCTCTTGCAGAAAATTACGTCAAGAAAGCCTTGGAAGATATACGGCAAAGTATGCAGCAAATTGCAGCACAGAAACCTCCAACATGCGATGGAACAGAATTGAAACAGAGCATTAATGAAATTAAGCAGGAAATTCGCTCACTATTGGGAAGACAGTCGGAGCCCTTTCCAGTATATTCTGATCGATCATCCATAAGGAAGTTGTCTGAAAATGTTACGGATATTAAGACGGGAATGAAGAGCCTAATAGATAATATACCAGTAATTGTAGATGCCGCTAGAACAGATCAAATACCTAGCAAATCGGGCATAGGGACAAATTTAAAAATGAAAAATACAATTGATAATGAAGAATCATTTCCCCAATTAGTAGAAAATGCCTCTCCCATATGCAGGAAAGTACTGGATATTATGTCAGAAATTAAGACCGAAAGTGGTGCTAATCCGCCCAGGTTTTCAAATAAAGCCGGAAGTTCGAATATAAGGTACCCTATTAATTCAGCGGATCAGTTGCCATCAACATTCACTTTCAGTTTCGTTGGACAACAGCCACCAGATATTAATGAACCCATAGTTATTAATATAAACGGAAGAAATTTTAAGTGCTCAAGGATTTAGAAAAATGTATATTCAGTCAACGTCTTGAATGTATACACATATATACATATCCCTACATAAGCTTTAATCAGATTTGGTTAAATTTCTCTCAATTTCGTTTCTGGATGATCCAATCCAAACTAATAATTGCGACTTATTTGAAATAATTAATTTATTTTGCTTACTAATTATTTTGTCCAAATTGCGTATTTTAATGACAAACGCGCTAATGAAAAGCCCACTTCATGTATTTAGAAGATTTAACAAAACATTGCAGCAGCAGCAAAGGCAAAACTCAGAATTAAGAAAAATGGTACGTAAGCTAGTTGGAAGAAAATATGCTTTTAAAGCACCAGGTTGCCATAATTTTTAGATACATATAAATTAGGTCATTCTAACTGAAACACTGTCAATCATGAATACTTCATATCTTGAATTAAAGGAACATGAACAAATATAAACAATCAAATGCATCTTATTGTAAATGGAAATAAGTAAATCTAAAAACAAAAATTATTTTATATAAATTAACTATTTTTAAAGCATTCACAATGCTTTGAAGACCCTTATGAAAAGAAAATTTGATAGTAAAATTAACTAAATAAATCTATTCTATATTTGAATTATGGTCATACTCATGTTAACTGAAGTTTATATATTTTATTGGCAATATTCAAATAACTAAGACCTCAAGTGATAAGCCAATTACCCCGAACCCTCATTTTTGTGCTGTTTGTCTTTGTATTTAAATGGCTCTCTCTATCGGAATAGTGAATCTTGATTATAATGGTATACAATGAATCCATTGCGTTAATCTTTCATTTAAGCAATACAAGCTCAAGATTTAACAACAAATTTGGAAAGTAAAGTTGCCGAAATTCGAGAGGCTCGCGTTAATTGGCAATCTTATCTTCAGTAATACTTTAGTACCTATAATATTGCTTGTTTTAAGGGGACAAATGATTAATCAAACGCAATTTAACTTTATTTCTCAGCTCGACAATGCGGTTACTTCTGATGGTCGATCCCGGGTTATTAACGAATTTAATGATGAGGTATTATAATGTACAGCACTTGATCGCTTTAGGTTCCGCAATTATTCGTTTCCCTCATAAATCGCATTTCAAAAGAACAAACACTGCAATATCTGCTTTCCCTTATGGATGAAATGCTCACTGAGGAGACCTGTCGCGTTGAATTATTCCGAAAATACTTTGATTATAAGTCGGAAAATATATGGAACTATTTCTTCAATTTCCTTCAAAGATCCGACAAGATTTGCGTCTACCAGATCTCTAAAATAATTACCAAACTTGCGTGTTGGTCCTCCCAAAAGATGGATGAAAAGTCACTGGGCTTCTTTTACGATTGGCTATTGGAGCATATTCAAGTACCTGTAAGTTCATATTATCTCATGGTTTTCTAATTTCCGCATAGAATAATGAATTTATTCGAACTATTGCAAGAAACTTGCAAATGCTTCTACGCGTTCGCAATTACCGTTCAAAATTTGTTGAGAAACAGGGAGTCCCCGTGTAAGATTTCAACTTAGTATTTCAACGGATTTAGTTTGCTAAAGGTACTCGCGGACAAGAGTTCCAGCATGGAAATTCATTATCAACTGACCTTCTGTTTGTGGTGCCTAAGTTTTAGCAAAGATCTTGTTCCTGTTATGGTCAAGTAATTACTTTTCGGAACGTTTTTAAAATTTCCATTTTTCAGGGAGCCTGATCTTGTGAATACTGTCTGTGATATTTTCACCAATACTGATCGGGAAAAAGATCTTCGTATATGTATGGCTCTTATGCGGGTGGGTTTTGAGCTTTCACATTTTTCCGTTTACTTCAATATTTGACTACACCGTCCCTATTTTTTGAAATTTATTTTGATATGAAGTTCTGTTTTTCCAAATGCCATATACCTATGGAAGCAATATGTTTTCCATATCTCATATAGGGCAGGGATTAATCGAAAGAGCGCCTCTCCGAATTTTGTCACCTGTTCACTCGTATTAAATCATTGTCCTACTCTATAACAGGTTATCGTATTATCAATAAAATGAAATTTCTGTTTTTCATCATATTTTCTGTGAAATATTTTGAATTTTGATGTTGTCTTTCTTTATAAAGTTGCTTGGAACAAATATATGACCGATAGCTAATCTCAATTAGATCAAACAGATCAAAAGTATTTCCCACCCGCTTTATTATTCCCACTTCTTTTTCTTTAAATCGATCACAAATGTACACTAAGCAACTAGATTTAAGTCATTGTTGATATAGTGTTTTTTTATTTACATATCTTGTGGCATATCATTGTTAATGGTGCTTGTAATTTGCACATATACTTTTTAGAGTGTTGCTATTGTAATTGAAAAACAAATAGTGTTTTAAATCATCTGATTACGATGAATTCGGATTCCCCAAGTTCATTGAAACATATTACTACAGGTGTCGCAGTAGCTAGACTGCTCGTTTTCAATGTTAGACATCTCGGATGTGATGTCCATCGGTGCACATTTAGCAGGCGGAATGGCTATCATCATTTTTTAAGTCTGTCCATTATGGGGGCTGTTGACATCAATTTCTTAGCTTGGGAGGCTATATGATACTATCTACTCGAGATGAACTTTCGGAAGGCTTGCTAAATGTGCTTGTGATTTGTACTTGTAATATTCAACTCATGTTGACTGCTATTACCCATCAGCCCACAATTCACAGTAGCGGAGATGAGACTGCATACTTGCCCTAACAATTTTCAACAGTATTTATTTATAGTTAATGGCAGACTTTATGAAAGTTATCATAAGCCCTTTAGTTGACTTCAGGCTTTACAGAGGATAAGAACATCAAAGTTACAAAAAGTCAAGAGGGGAACAGTGAAGTGATTTACAAACTAAAGAGAGATAGACACAAAAGTAGGGTAAGGTGAGTACTGTGGAAGTGGTCGAATATGGCATGCAGTGGGGTTATGGTAGTTTGAAGTCAACTACCTGTTTTTTCAAACTTTTTGCCGTATGTGTATACGTTGCCCAGTGTGCAAAACGTGGTGGTAAGTCTATCGCGCACCCCAAATTTCAGCAGTAGTAATGATTGTCTCGCGATCATTATTAGGATGTTAGAAAACTTCAAAACAGCTTAGGTTCTCTGTTTTAAAGGGTTACTCTTTCATTTTTTCTAGTCAATTTTGGAACAGCTTGATGATGCTCGTACGAAGCGTGCAATCTCCCTCAGAATGGTTCAATACAAGGCCCTCAAACGTCTTGAACTTCTCAATCAAAAGGAACTTAGCCATGACCCTGAGATGTCGGAGGATTTAAAAATACTTCGGGTGTGTTCTTTAAGTTACTTGTGGTTCTCAATATCCTCTTTTCTAAGAAAGCGTAATGCATTTATGGGCAATAAAATAGTTTTGCCACTTATGGCTAAGCAAAAATTACCATTTTGGCCATATTAGAGGTGAGGCTCGAATGGAATAACAAAAATTTCATGTCTGTTTTCACCCGAATGAGTCATTTCAGTGTTACGTATTTGAATGTCAGTATTTGACCCCTATATTCGGTATCTAGTTAGTCTAATTAAGTGTTTATGCCATCTCAGTGCATTCGTTTCCATAATCAAAAGTAGTTGATTGTGGCGTACGATTGGCAACTCCTATTGCTTTTTTGTCCACCATATTAATCGACCAACCGTCGAATCTGGATTGGTTGAATCCCTAATCGCACCATTTTACCAATTTGCCAACAAATTAGAAGACAGTTGAGTAACTGTTATTGGTGGTCTGTTTATCATAATTCCATCAGACAGTTTATAAACAATATAATTTATGTCCTAAATTTAAGACTTGTCTTACTAATTGGAGAAATTGCCGCAAACATAAATGTTCTTCATACTGGAACTCACTAGATCTCACTAAAAGTGAATCCTAGCCTCTTACATTTTCTGCCTTAATTTTGATTGTAGGAGGATCTGTTGGCGTGTGTTCATGATGTAAGTAGCATGGAAGAGTATGTCACTGAATTAACCTCTGGCCGTCTCGACTGGTCTCCCGTCCACAAATCGGATCAATTTTGGCGTGAAAATGCCGACAAATTCACGGAAAACAACTATGAGCTTCTCAGGTAAGTTACCGTCATTGTACACCTTCACAGTCTCCAAATTTGTCCCATTTTAAATCAGGTGATGTTTTTACTGGCTATTTGTTGGAATAAGCCGTTGTAAATTAGTTCCAAAGGTGAATCCTTTTGAGCAAACGTCACCTTAACGGTATAGCATCGTTAAATTCATCCATTTTGTTTATGATTTTCACTTCACAATTGATTTAGAGTAAATTTAAATACGAGTGCGTCCAATTTTCACCAGTGTTCTTTCTTGCTTAAAATATCTAATGTGATTGAGTGACAAGTACATTCTCTTATTATTTAGTTACACTTTTGAAAAAGCTCTATTTTGTTCGAAAGCAGAAGATTGGAGGAGGGGTGGTACGGTTACGAAGTCCGTTTAGTGAGTTGGTTAAATTTTGGTTTAGATTTATTGAGATGGCCTCTACTTTAGGAGAAATAAACACTATCTTTCTATTACTGAAGACTCCGATTTGTATAAATTATATCAAAGCATGCTTAGTTTAGAACACCACTGAGTGTCTCGTGGATTACAATATTTTCGGAATGTTTGATATTTGATTAAGACTCTGTCGTAACATTTTTATGATGGTTAGTTAAGATGCATTGTACTCTCTGGTTTATTTCTCTCTTTTGCTATTCCTGATGACCTTTTGGCCCTATTGTGTCGGCATTTCAGTGACAATTTCTGCTTGATGTGGAAGTTGTAATTTGTCCAAGTATCCATATTTAGCTTAGGCCAGCACTTCTCAACATGCTAAAATAAATGATACAAGATTGTGCCATCAGATTCATTCACTTGCTAGATAATGGAGCTTTTAATTCAACATATTGAGCTCATACCTCTAGATTCATTCTTAATTGATCCGAGTGGATTTCATTGAGAAATATCCTTATAATACTATAATCCACTACTGTTCATTATGTGAAAGCAAATGGTGTTAACGGTAAATTCAATAATGATACATGACTAGTTTTACTGTCATTTTCACTACCAATCGATCTGTAATTGAGTTGGCCAATTTTTTATCCTTACTCCCAATAATCAATAGTAGTGGTATTGGTTAAACACTTACTTTTAATTAACTGAATGCCAATTCGTCACTTTGTTCAGAGCATATTTTCACGAATAAGTGCTTCTTGATTCGATGCTGTGTAATCTTCAAACATAATTAAAGTAATTTGCTTTTCTCCGTATAGGATGTTGATCTATTTATTGGAATATTCAACTGACCCAGAAGTTCTCTCTATTGCCTCTCATGATATTGGTGAATTCGTCAGTCATTACCCACGAGGAAAACAGTAAGTTCATTCATCTTAACCTACTTTGTTTGTGCTCTGGTGCCATTGGGAGTCTCTGTGCATATATTCGAACTTGGAATAATTAAGTACACTGGTAAAATGAGGTGGTAGAAAGGGCGGGTTTCTCAATCTCAGGCCACTTATTCTATTGGATTTATAAAGCATTAACACTCGCTTCTTTTTAATTCTTTTAGAGTTATTGATAAGCTAAACGCAAAGCCGTTGGTAATGACCCTTCTTCAACACAATGATGCCAGTGTTCGCTATAATGCTCTTCTTGCTCTTCAAAAGATCATGGTTCACAACTGGTGCGTCACTGATAGCACTGCTGTCCTTTATTTCTACTTAAATCGAATTCCAGTAGCGTATATTCATTCAATTTTTTAGGAATGTTTTTGACAAATATTTCAGAAATTCGGCGTAATTCTTGTTTAGCTATGTAGATGTTGCTACAATAGTCGCTGTTATTTATGTAAAATTTTCTATAATCTTACGCCTTTTTTCATCCCAAGCTCTTCGTAAAACGTAGTATTTTTAACTCAGCTTGTTTGAGGTTGAATGAAGACGTTTGGTGCTTTTTTATAATATTTGACTGGTTTCAATTACCTGATTGGTTGTGTATATACGGGATTTGAACTCGAAACTTGTATTTAAGCTTGTGTTTCTGTGTCTGAATTGATAATTGCACTGTATGTTAACCTTTCGTGAACGAAGATTTGGTCTTATTGGTTTACTTTCTTATCCCTTTTTTCAATGGCAGTTGAGGACATACATCTAAAAATGAGAAAGCCTGAGATCTAAGTGTTTGTGTCCTTGTTGCCTTCATAGGCTAAGTAGAGCTCTACTTAAGTAGAAAATTGGCTCTGTGTCGTTGCCCACGTATTATTGTCTTCATTACCCGTTTTAGATCCGATTGGGATCGATACCAACATTGCATGAAATATAAGTAATATCAAAATCCACAATTATTTGTTCTGTAGCTCATTTTTGATGATATTTTTATTTTTTGCTTATGATGCTTTCACTTGAAATGTATACCTAATTGCTGCTGATGATGGTTTCTATTAGATGCAATTAATTCTGTTTTTTTATATTAGGGAGTATTTGGGTAGACAACTGGAACCGCAGAAACCCAATGGCTGAGTCTCCAATTCTCAGGCTCTTACTCCTGCCGTGGAGAAAAGCAAAAATGAATTCCTTGTGCTCTTTTTGTCTTCTCCAAAATTGGCGTTGCCAATTTAAAAAGCATAATATTCTCCTACCTTCCTATTTATTATTCGTTCCAATCTACAATCTTGAGTAATTTGTGATCGCAACCCCGGACTGCTTTCTGTAGTGGGCTTAACTTGTCTATGCTTGAACTTGTTATTATATTATAGCTTAGAAGTAATCTGTCAATGTCCTTTATCCAACTCAATTTGTTTTTTTTTGAATTATGGTTAGAGGGGTTGACAGATTAGAAATATTTGTTTTCTATGATAGAATTTTTTGTGACCTCTAGGCCTAATTTCTAGTCAGAGAGTATCCAGTGTTGTGTCATAGAAACTTTAAGATAACGCTTTTCCCCCTGCGACATCCCCATAGAACCTCTAAGGCTGGCTCTGTATTCCTTCATGGGGATCTATTACATTGTTTTTCCCTCTCTCTGTCATAAGGTCTGTCCTCTTGGTTCGATATTTGTGAGGGTTATTAAATTGTAGAACCAGAGAATCTGCAAATGGCTAACTTTGTCGCTAAATTAACTGCTGTGCTGTCGTTTAGCGATGCAGAAGAGGTCATGAATGGAACCATTGTACAATTTGTTCCAGGACTGATGAAACACCGGAGGAATATTAACAGCACCAGTCAAATCATTCATGTGGCTAAATCAGTTAGGAGGCCTGGAAAGTTAAACTGGTCGGGGCATATATAAGAAAATAGGTCGGTTAGACGTTAGTAAATTCTGATCCTTGATGCTTCCGTTTGGTGACTTGCATCAGTGAAGGTATCTATGTGCAAACGCAATTAGATTGTCTTTGAAAACCAAATTCGGAATTTTACCGCTTTCCACGATTACGTTTTGGAAATTTGCCAATAGTGGATTAACTACCATTTGATTTTCAAAGCATGGCATTAACATAAGCTCCAAGTGGTTTTACTTCAGTATAATAATTTGAAAAATAACAAAATCTTCTACAGCACTGGATATGTTAGGGTTTTGATCCTTCAATATAAATATTTACAGCTTTGCTAATAAATAAATTAGATGCATAACCAAGTAGAAGTGAGGTTAAGGGGTGACCATTCTACGCACGTCACTAGCAAACGTGACAGTGCATCATGGAATAGGAGGAGTTTCATATATAGTCATTTCGCCTGTAGCGGATTGTTGCACTAATAAGCCTTGGCTTATGCTTGCTAACCTCTATAACAATATTTCCTAGTTTGAAATGGTTCCCTAGATTAGCTAAGCCACTTCAACGATATTAGAGGAAACAGACGTATGACGTGGAACACGTTTATTTTGGGCTGTGATTGACAAGGAACTTAGCCATTGTATACAATTTCGGCTGCATTGACCATACCATTACTATTGATCGCCGATTGGCTGAGAGGCTTCTGCGCTCGTGACCTCAAATGCCACCTAGTGAGATTGACATCACGTCCGCAACTTTCTAGAATGTTCCATAGCGCAAGAGCTTCCTTGCTTAAGCCATGGTAACGTAGTATCCCCCACGCGTTTACGAGCTACATTGCTATCTGAGCGTTGTTGGTAGTCAATGTTTGTCACTTTGAAGCAGTGAGCGTTTCTATTGGTCAGAGCTGTTGCTAAATTAGCCTAGTTTTAGGTTTACCTTGCACCATAGGGGTCTTTATCATACATAATTTCCTACGCAGTATGGCTCTTAAGGTTTGTAAAATATTTTAGATAAATTAATTTGCAATAGATACTTTGTATCCATGGATATCGGTAACTACTTCTGATTGACGTTTCAATATGTATACTAGTGTCAATATTTTGTATCTGATTATTTGTACCAATTTAGGCAAACCGGGGCTGGCTTTCGTGAAAAGTCCGGTGCTTTTCGTAAAATATTTAAGGGTTCCTGCGAATTTGGTAATCAAATTATCCTGTATTGATTCTGTACTTATTTCGAAAGTTTTCGTAGATGCACCCCTAAAAATTCCATGCCCCGAAGGGGAGGATCAGGGTCTTAGTTGGTGGTTTTGTAAACCAGGTGACTCTTTCAGCGCCCAAGATTATACAGACTTCCAACGAGGCTTTGAAGAGTCCGCTGAAGTTGTCAAAGAGGCACTTAGAACTCAAGGACCTTTTGATGGCATCCTTGCCTTTTCTCAGGGTGCTGCTTTCGTTACACTTCTGCAGATACTCATGGAACACCATCCAGAAGGTTAGCTAGTTATATAATTGTGTTTATTTTGGCAAATATAACGGGTAATGTTTTGAGTCAGTTTCATGGCACTTCATCTGCATCATTAAGTGCAAATGTTTGTTGGTAACTGTAGTTGACCCTCTTCCTGATTAGTTACTTTATATAAGCCTTAAGTTTAATTTCTAGTTTCTTTTGTGTTTTTTTATTTCACCCGTCATTATTTACTTTGTTTCGAGTTTGATTTTAGTCCACTACTCCGATATCTCTTCTTTTAATTTTTTATGCGTTTATGCCCTAATATAATTAAGTATTTGTCTCTCTGAACTGAGAGAGATTGGAACAGGGAGGGTAGAGGGGAGAATGAAAAAGGGAGGAAGAGAAGGAAGAGCTACACTAGGAGATAACTGACAAGCGCATTTATGAAGGAGCCTTCATATGACTTTATAGAGAAGGAGCTGCATAAACAGAGGGTTTGGTTCCGGGCATAGCTGATCGGGGAGACTAAGACCTATCAAAGATTACTCAAGAGCAATTTAAGAACACATGATAGTTCGCAAATTGGCACTTGAGGTCGGTGTATGCTTGAGCCCTTCAAGTGCTGCTGTGAACTTGGTAGCAGTCTTGAGATTGCACCAGGGCCAGATACTTCAAGCCCCAATGCGAAGTAGAGATAATTAACTCCCAGTGGTAAGTAATGACCTTGATAAAAATTTTAGAAACATATAGGAAGTTGTCCTTTAGGGTATTTTTAATTTAAGAAAATGATGAATCATATCTCACTATTAGGAATGAAATTTCTCTCCCTTTGGGTCACATTGTGTTGTCTTCTTTATAATACACGCGAAGATATATCTAATTTAGACTACATATTAGTTCAGCCAAATTGGATTTTCTTTTAATATGACAGAATTTCGTTATCTTCAGTGGGTAGAAGCTTGAAAAGTCTTTTGCGTTTATGATGGAAGAATGTGTATGATCCTGACTACCTAAAGATTCAATTTAGCAGATAAACAAAGACATTATTTTGAGGAGTATGATTATTTTTCCCAACACTCATTCCTTTTGGTTTGTTTGTGCCTGACGTTAAGTCCCTGAATAAATGGCTTCATTTTGAATGTCCTCTTTCCTCTATATTTTTCAAAGCAGTAGGATATTTTTTTTTGCGCTAGCTCTGCTGACGATGGAGGTGTGCAAATATCTTCGTGATCGACAAATTTTCTATTTGCAGAATGGAATGCTCCCACAGTGAAATTCGCCATCCTTATTGCCACATTCAGAAGTCGTTCCAGCATCCACGCCCCTCTCTACAGAACCGATCAGCCTATCGAAATGCCAACCCTTCTTGTCTACGGGGAGACAGATAAGGTCATTCCAAGAGGTCAGTTTTTTGTTTGCAACCGATTAAGCCGCTACTTAAATACTTATTTGTGGTCTCAATCGTTGTTTTCTTGCATTTACCTTCCTTCTATTGCCGGTTTTATACAACACCATTATGGAATTAAACCCAGTATATGTGCTCAAAACTTTTAATTATTCTTCTGTGTTTTAGAAATGACTGAAGACCTCCTCCCCCTCTATGCCACTCCGCACACAACTCTCTTGCATGCCGGAGGCCACATGATTCCAACTGGCGGTGCGGCCAAACAGACCTATAAGGAATTCATTGCCAAATTCACATCTTATGCCAAATAAACCGACTTTTAATGCTTGAATAGAATGTCCTTTTTCATTTAGTAATGTAGAAAATGGAAACTTCTGGGGATCGAAATGTCATGTTACGAACGCGAATGTAAAGGAAATTAAGTAGTCATATTTCCCCAGGTTTAACTCTTGCTATTCATCGAAATAAATTAATGATTATGTACAAGGGCACACATTGGTGTGCGGCTTTTTATTAATCTAAAGTGAAGCGGACTCTGGATCAATCCTTCGAAACACGAGTAGCATTTCAGTGCACCAAGTGATGCTAGAGGACCAAGATTTGAGGTTGAACCACAAGCGTACTGCATACGGTATCATGAGCAGGTACCGAGCATCTGCTAAAAGGGTATGAAAATAGTCGAATCATTCTCACCTGAACAGAGCTGACCGCTTCGTTCTTTTTGGTAGTATAGTGGTTGGTTTTACAAAAGGCAACAACTTTTCCCAGTGGGAAAGCAATTGAAATCAGCTAAAAGCAAGTTCTGTAAATGACATAAGGGAAACGTTCTAAACGACGTTGAGAATAAAAATGCCAATATCATTAAAGCAGTCTTGCATTTTTTAGCTTCGTTTGTATTCCGATTGACAAATATTCACTTAGTGGGTATTTTAATTTCCAAAGTGGAACTTCATCATTGGTCACTTTATTACGGTAACTATTCCCTGGAAGTATCGCTCATCACCGGGTGTTGGATATTTGGAAGACAGAATGATATTGCATGACATTTCGCTTGCTAGTATAATAAGCAATCAAATAAGCGTAGGCTTTTAGTTAGGGCAGAGGAGGTAGGTGAATCGGCATGTGTTTTCAAGGTGTCGATATTATTGCCATTTGTGAGTCCTCGAGAATGCTGTATAATTCCAACGCATTCTGTTTATTCTAATAAACAAACACATCTTTCAATTCAGCTCACCATAATCCCATCGCATCTTTTGACAAAAAAACCAAACACAGTGGTTAAGGTAGTAATAAAGTGGTTCAAGCCGCTGAAATCCTTCCACTGCAACATAATTAGTATCCCAATGGATCTAAACGTCTTCGCTTAAACCTTTCAGTCGCGCATACAAATGCGTGTCATATTTTTTTAAGAGCTCGATTCTCACCAAGGTGTATCTTATATGATGTGGGACATGCATGAGCGCACAGCGTGACTTGAAGGTGCGGCCGTTCAACTTCGCATACGGATTGAGTGCGAGGACACACAGCCAATGGCCAATCAAAAGCACTCGCTTCTTTTACTTAATCCGCCATGTTGAATGACTAAGCTTCCTCCCTTGTTGCACTCCACGCCATGCATGTCTAGAGTAAACGCGTCCCCCTGGATACGTCTGTTTCTTATTAACTGTGCAGTAGCTTAGCTACTTCAGTGGGACTTGTTAGCTGGGAGAATCTGTGTTACAGGTTTCTGAGTACAGTCAGGCTTAGTTAGGTAGCTAATTCCGCTACAGTCTGTTGGGTGGCTTAGGAAGCAATGGCTAATTGAATCAGAAGCCTTCTTATGAAAAACCCCGCAAACGGTAAACATCCAAGGGGTTGAAATTCTACCTACCGAAGTGGAGAAAGTGAAGGATGTCGGCCATATGGTATTTTTTCTTATGTTTCTCTAATATATCATAAGTCTCTTACTTGAATAGCTTATTAGAGAGAGGTAGAAAAAGGTCCTAACTCTATCGGATAAACTTTAACTATGAAAATTCAAGTGTAATTTGATGCTGGAGTAGTAGCTGAAGCGAAATGATGGATACATTATGTTTATTTGAGTGTATGTTTTCTAAAAAATAGAATTGTTTTACCAATTATCATTAAACCCATTTGCTAAAGTTTTGTAAAAGCCAAGGCAAGCGTTGTCACTTTATACAATCCATTCGCTTGTTTCGCTAACTGATCTTGAGCGTTCTGCTACCATAACGACCTTATTTATGGAGCTTATCTTTTACTTAAACTCTGTTTTGTCAATTTTTTCTGAGCAAATTTTTATGAAGTTAAAATAAGCCAGGTGCAATAATTATCAGAGTCGTGAAACAAAACTCAACAAGTTCGGAAAATGTTGTAGTTTTTATTTTGCTGATCGCTCTTTTGGGGTACGTGAGAAATCTCGAGAAAATATTAGCATGCATGGGTACAAACTTGTTCCGCACGTGGGAGCAATTCAGCGTCAATCGATAAAAGGAACCCTCGTGTGTTTCAGTAGCTGTGCCTCGACCAATGCCGGTACGTTAATTTGGTTATATATTATACATTTTGCAGCAAAAACTCAATTTCTTAAATAAAAAAATAAATAAACAGATAAACAGCCCATTCTCCCTAGTGTTAGTGGTTTACAATATATTCTTATATGAATATTAAACATTTTGATATTATTTATCACCAAAATATTCCAACTACCCTGTAGCTAGGAGAAGTTATCAGCGTGTTCTCGGGCCAATGCGGCGTTCAGGTTTCTCAAGCTGTTTGGGAATTGATGGCAGTTGAACATGGAGTCGGACCAAATGGAATTTTAATTGACCCCGGCACAGAAACTGCTTATGATAGACTATCTGGTAATACCTTCTTTATGATTGATAATAAGGACCGCTATGTGCCCAGAACCCTCATTGTGGATTCAGAACCTACCGTTATTGGTGAGTTATTGATAGTTGTAAATGATTACTTAATCGGTCGTTTGAAAACAAAAAATTAAATCAACCAGATGAAATTCGTACTGGACTGTATCGTTCGATGTTCCATCCCCATGCTCTCGTTAACGGAATGGAAGATATGGCTAATAATTTTGCTCGAGGATATTACAGTGTTCCACAATCATTGGTTGATAAATCCTTTAGTTCCATTAGAAAAGAAGTTGAACATACTGATTCCGTACAAGCTTTCCTATTCTATCATTCTTATGGAGGTGGAACCGGAGGGGGAACATCATGCCGTACGTTAATTAAGCTTTTCCACTTAAATTATTTCTTTAAAACTATAGTTCATTTTCTACTTTCATGAAATTTACTCCAGGTGTACTAGAGTTAATGGATACAGAATTTAAAAAAGTACCTAGGGTCGAGCTTGCTGTTTTTCCGGATCCTCAAAAGTCCTGTTGTGTCGTTGAACCTTACAATGCCATTATGTGTTGCAGTACACTTAATGACATCAGTACATTTTCGGTACTTTGTGAAAACGAAGCTCTAACTGAAATTTGTACCAGGAAGTTGGATGTTCATTCGCCAACATTTTCTCACTTTAATCGGATTATTGCTCAAGCTACGGGCGGATTTACTGCAACTCTCAGACATGAAGGACCTATTACAGCGGATTTGCATCAACTGCAAACCAATCTCGTTCCTTTCCCGAGGTTGAAATATCTCCAACTTGGTGTTGCTCCTCTCTGTTCTCCCGATGCGATGGATCATGAAAGTAAGTACTAAACCTGATCTGCTTACTCTCTTTTAGAATTCACAATCCAGGAGTTGACAATGAGTTGTTTCGATAAGGGTAATCAGATGAACATGTGTGATCCAAAAAATGCCATGATGATGGCTTGCGCACTATTATATCGAGGAGATGTTCCCATTAAGGAAATAACTGAGAGTATTAAGACATTTAAGAATAACTCAGTAATGGATTTGGTTGATTGGTGTCCCACTGGTTTCAAGGTTGGAGTTGTGGAAGTACCTCCAGCGATGATAAAAGCAAGTCAAATGGGCGCCACACGTCGTCAAGTTACTGCCGTTTATAATTCAACAATTGTTGTCGAACCTCTCAAGTGTGTCTTAAACAAGTACAACACGCTTTTCAAGAAAAGGGCCTTCGTTCACTGGTTCGTTAAAGAAGGAATGGAAGAATCTGAATTCAATGCTTGTGCTGAGGATGTCAGAGCCATTGTGAATGACTATATATTAATTGAACGTGAGTAGTACTAAGCTTACTAATACATGCTTAAATAAGGTTGCAATACTGGCTAAGCTAAAATTCAAGTAAAAGCGCTATGCTAAAAATTCTAAAGTCTGATTAAGTTTAATACTAAAATTATCTTACCTAGACCAGTAACAGATTTTATAAATACAGTAATAGTAACTTACACTTATTTCTGTCATACAAGTTTAAAAGCATTCAAGAATAAAACAACAATTCAGATCTATCTAGAGGAATATGCATATTTGGCAATCCGAATTTACCTGATCTATAAAAATATCACATGAGATTTATCCACATTCTGTCATAATTTATATTTCATCAAATTTTTGCAGGTTGCAGCAATGACAAGGAAGCAGATTGCACTGATTCAGGAGTATTTGCACGACGATCTAAAGGTCCCAGTCCGCAAGGTGCAGATAGTGATATTCCATATATCGACCAAGATTCTAACAATGCAAATAACGTAGCAGATGAAAATTATGTGGAAACAAAAGAAAATGCCGGGAAACAAGCAAATATGTCATATATTGCAGACAAAGTAATACTAAATTAGATAATCTTATAAACTGTCTAAGAAGTTATTATTCATCTAACTTCATTTCGATCTCTATGAGAGAATAAATCATCTATATTTCTTGTTTCAAGAATTAATTCTAAACTCTTCTGATCTTTTAATTTTTCGGTTGGTTAGCTGTTTAAAAAAGTTTAAACACGGTAATTTATTCAAAGGAACTGAATGCCAAATAATATAATAGACATGAAAAAATAATTCTGAAAAAACAAGTAAAATCCAGTATAAGTCGAATGCAACATCACAAAATTTTTAACCTTCATTTGTTTTAGTTTATTGAAATATTAAAGGGATAAATACCGCACATTAAAAGAATGTGGCTTCTCATATTATTTGCCATTTGCTTATCCCAGAAATGTATAGGTACTTAACATACACGTGAAATTAATTCTAAGCTCTTGAATGTTACGAATGTGCCGACGTTGAGAGTAACAGAGGTGCCTGCATCACAGTCAAGCGAACTTGTCGAGTAACACAAGATGCATGTATATCCTTCGTCCACTATACAAGTAAGACCTTAGAAAGTAACTTAACTGAGTCATCAGCCGCTTCTCACTGGACTGTACTTTCTGAACGGAGGCCTTTCATATCGAAGGGCTGCACAACGAAGATGGACTGCGAAAGCCAAAAATATTTCTTTCATAATCAGTGCAACCCTAACGGACAGCGCGATTGGATGTGTCAAAGTTGCTGTTACTCAGACAGCTGCAACTATTCTGTCGAGGTAAGAATTCAATTATTTTAATACCTATACCACATTTTAGAATCATTCAACTCAACTATCACCACCAGTCTGGTATACGTACATTATTTTCCTTATTTTATATTTTCGATGTGAATAAACACCTTTTGAATAAAACAAAGTTCACATGGAAAAGAGCTTGTGTCTTGAATCAATGGCATCAACAATACAACTTTTCCCCGAAGGAGGTGGGGAGGAGTTCTGTTTGTCATCTTCATTGAAATGGGGGACAAATTTAAACGTGTGGCTGCAGTGGAAGGGTGAAAGATTAGGTTACAATAAGAATCAATCATAGTGAGCTCATTACAAAAGGAGCAGAGAGGGTTTAGTTTCGGAGAGAACGCTACTCAAGCGATTTCTCGTTCATCGAACAACTCCAGCAGATGTGGAAGATTTCCGGTGTGAAGAGTTATCGTCGTTGCCATTCGGTTCACCACTACCCTCACTGGATTGTTTCTGATGTGGCTGGGGCAAATGTGGCGGATGGTACCGATAGTTCAGACGCTGATTCGAAGGAATACGCAGGAAGAAGGGATGGGTCATTGCAGCTGCCAAACAAATACGATCTGCCGGATCGTACTCCAACATCTTTGAAATAAGATCAAACATGTCCAGGGTATCCTGACTCTCTTCCTTGCAATACCGCTAGAAAACGGGTAACGTATATTTTAACAACAAATGTTGAAATCCCAACACTACATGTAGAAATTCATTTTACTTAAATCTGATCAGTAGACATATACATACCTGAAGGGGTTTAGAGTGAGCAAGCTTTTTAAGTGTGTGAGCGGTGAGGTTTTGGACAGTGCCCATGCGAGAATCGAAGTAATTCGCTCGTCTGAGTGAGCAGCATGCAACAAAGAAAAGACAAAACGACATGCTGTAGGAAATTACAGATACTCATGCAAAACAACCAATGAGCGAGCGAGCTAGCGTGACAGGAGAGTAAGGGGCCGTTCAAACTCACAAGGAGAGGTCGGCAATTTTCGCGCACATAGCGACCCTCCGGACTGTAAAAGTCCCAATCCAACCGACCGTGATAGAAGAAACCCGTTCTACCGTGAACACGAAAAGCATAAGGAAGTGCCACGTATTGTCATTGCCTTTATCTACCACCCATTATCAAATATAACAATTTGCTCGTATCAAAGCATCATATTCTGTTTTCGATTCTTATATTAAATATTAGAGAGAAATAAATCTGAAATGGATTGTGCTGCGACCGGATAAGTAATAATAATCATTACCAACAGTCTGACAGACGTAAGTATCTGTCTCACCAAAAATACGAATTGGAAATCCATCTGCATGGACCGATATTGATTAAGATAACTTTAGGGAATGCACATTCAAGGCATCGTTTATTACTCGTGTGAAGCGGGCAAATAAAACAGACATTAAAACCCACAGGCAAAAGTTGTACAAACTTTTCCACTTTGTATTTAAAATATTACGTCGAGTTTGTCCTCGAAATATAACACAATCTTTCTGTTATTTGGGCAACAAAATGACCACTCTAGATGTCATGGGTGCAAAAGTTAATTTTCTCACTGGTAGATAAATAAGAAAATGGCGTATGAAACCATACCGAGATTTGCGCGTCATTCGATAGGGAATGTGGCCGAGAGTCCTCTCCATCATAGCCAAGTGCTCGCGGTTATCGTGGGTCTATTTGAACAAAAAATACAAATATGCTTATAACTATCATTACAAACAAAAGTTTAAGCATTGGAAAGGATATGAAATGCCATTATTACCCAGCAACAAAGATTGACTGGTACCGAAAACATACCTGGAAGAGAGTGTAACCGGTATAGAGCTCAAAGATGATGCAACCAATTGACCAGACATCACAGGGCTGAGACCAACCAAGCTCTGAAGCAAATTTTTTTTCAATCAAATAAACAAATGAAAAAGAGACCAATGAGCATTCAAGTATAGATAACGTGAATTGGCGTACCCAAAATGACCTCTGGTGCACGATAGTGCCGCGTAGAGACTATCGTTGAATGGTGATCATAATCGAATGTCGCCGATCCAAAATCAATGAGTCGGACATCCGAGCACTTAACAATTCGATCATATCGACGTTTCTTTCGATTGTGAACTGAAATGTAATCGGATCGGTTGAAAAGGATGTTTTCAGGTTTGAGGTCGGTATGAGTCAACTGGTTATCATGCATGAAACGAACTGCATGGCACAGTTGATAGCTAATATGGCGCACATGTTCGATCGGATAGCCGACGTAGTTATTTTCCTTCTACAAATCGAAATAAATACTACAGCACTTTCATGGGAATTTAAGTAGTGAGTAGCATATTCAGGGACTAACCAGAAAGTCGAATACTGAAAGACCGAGAATATCGAAGGCAAGACATATATGTCCAAAGTAGTCAAACCAATCTAGCAGCCTGACACAGAGACTAAAAGAGAAATATAAAACAATTGATAATAAAATGTTAAGTGTCTATTAATGTAGTAGTGAAAGGGGGATATAGGCGTCACGTACTACTCGTCATTGGGATCTCGTTCACGAAGGAAGTTGAGGACGTTAATTTCCAACATGGCAGCCTCTCTATACTTATCGACATTTTTGATAATTTTCAGAGCGATCCGGGAGTCACTAAAAGAAAAAATGCACATTTGGTCAAATATCCCTACATATTGTTAGGATTTCAGAACAACTAAAGAGGAAGAAGCACTAGAACAAAACGAGATGCAAAAGGAATCAGCTGAAAATGAAAACAGATGGAGATCACGTGCATTCAGGCGGCAACAGAACAGCAATACTGGAGTAAATCGATTTAAATAGACAAACTAAGGAAGATGCCAGGTGGAAATACTTAGAAATAACAATGGATGGTTATGTACTGCAGATTTAGGAAAAAATTGCTATCTGAAATAGTATATTTCGAAGATTTCTCGCTTAATGTTTCTTAAAAATACTATTTTAAGCCAATATGATGAAAATAATGTTTAATTTTTCGAGTTTGTTTGAGCTATTTTCAATTATCGCAGCTATGTAATGATGCCCACCGATGTTTGCTCGTTTTATTCGATGATACTGGGCTTATTTTACTTGTCTAAAGCAATATACGGCAATAACAAAACGGTTCTTACCATCTTTCCACACACCTTTACACTTTTCCAAATCTCGTTTTTCATTGGTATTCTCTGGTACTCTCACTATCTCGACTTTTAACTGCCGTTAAAAAAACTGCGCTTTAGCTCGACTTTAGTTTTTGGATCCTTTAGACTATGGTTGCCTGCTATTAGCTGCTTACCTTAGTTTCTACAACCTACTTTGAGTTATAAAGTTAAATTATGATCCACGAAGATAGGCGAAAGGAAGATTAATTTGCTGTCAGTCATGTAAAGGGTATTGCACCGAAATTTGTTAACAACTGTTAGACGTCAAGTAACTTCGAAAAAAGAGCTCCTTAATTTTTCACGTTGGCCAACAAGTAATAAAAGTCGAAGAGGTTCAGAAGTACTGCATCGAAATAAGAGTCAAGAAGAAAGTAATCTTCAGTTGACCAGACATTTACTAGGATCAAGCTTTTAGCGAGAGTGTGTACTGCCGCTCAATTTTAATTCTCCAAAATCATTAGAATGGAAAAATGGCAAGTAGATATACATAGATAAAATATCTACAAGAAGATCTCCTCGCAATCCCCACCCAACTTTCTACTGCTCTCATTCCCTCTGAAATATTACAAACATGATTAGCTCTTTCGATGATTATTTTTGATTTGATATAGATAATGATTTAACTATAACAGGTACAACCCATTTAACTTGTACATAATCAGCAAAAATCGATTGCATTATAACTGCCGTCGGATATTAACAAGTCACAGAACGTTAAACGGGACAACAAATTTCAGTAACGTCAGGAAAGAGATGACTGCAAGATGTGATTTTGAGACATTGAGGGAAGAGCTTACCTATGATGATCGATACATTCGACTACCTTGCCAAAGGTTCCTTCACCCAATGTCTTGAGGATCTCATCTGAAATTAAAGGAAGTGAATATTTTGGATTCAGTACTCTAGGTAAGCAAAAAAAAGTACAAATAAAAAACGTATGAAGACTAATAAAAGGCAAGATTTCATAACTTCTCAAATGAAGAACTCTAGATACTGAATATCATGAAGTGGAATGGCTATTTAGAGGTAAAGCAGAGCTAACTTGATAAGGTGCAGACTCTTATAACTAAATTTACTATCATTTAAAAGAAGAATGCCACATAAATAGGATACTTAATTCTAATTGCTAAAATTGGAAGCATTTGGGAACTTGATAATAAAGAAAGGAAATATTACTTAATCAACTGATAAATTCGTGGAAATATCAATACATTAACTTTGTCTATTTAATTATAAAATAAATGCGTCGCACGCATTGGCAAAATATAAATGGGCACAGCAAATTAAGCATTCTTATGCGACGAATGAACTTAAAACATCTTGAACACAACCCTATTTTATTAGCATTGGTAAATATATATAGGGATGGTAAACATTTGAAAAAGCATAAAATTAAAATAGAAATCATTCATTTAAACGTAAATTTGCAACGTTTTCAGCTTAGTTGGGAACCTAAAGACATTATAATACTATTGAGAAACATACAAAGAAATCATATATGCTTTTAATTAGTTTTTAAAGGAAATTGCGATTGTGTTTATTTTGATCAGTGGATTAAAACAACTATGAAATAAATAAACTGGACCCAAACTTAAAAAGTGAATAAGTGAAACTCACATCTATCGAGGATGTAGTCATGAGGACTGTAAATCAAATGACCATCCACATCATCCATAGGAGGAATCCTCGAGCTAATCTCGTCCTCGAAAGGCTACAAATAAAAATGGCGATAGTCATCTCAAGACAAGGATGTTTATATGAGCATTATCAAGTCGGACCAAAAGCGCTCCATAATAAAGTAGTACCCTTATCTACCTGACTAGATCCATCATAACATTCTACATCCTGCTGATTCTGTTGCTGCTGTTGCTGCATACTCAACTTCCGCTGTTCGATGAACTTTTTGGCTCGTTGCCTAGCTTCAGCAACTCGTGAAGTACCCTCCGCCTGATTACTTTCCTTCCCTATTGGTGCGGCCTTCAATTGTTGAGCTTCTGCCACTTGAGTAACAGTAGCTGTCGTTGCCTGAACAGCCTTCCCTTCCTCTTTCTTTTGTTGATTCAGGGCCATCTGCACGATTGTAGCATTGATCTCCTGTGTCTTCTGTGTGCGTCGAAGGTGCCGGCGAAGTTTCCTCGAGATTTCAACGTCTGACACCTCTGAGTCTTCTTCTGATTGTTCCTCTCCCTCATGTTCTTCTTCCTCTTCTCCACTCTCTTCCTCTGATTCGACTTCTGCACTTTGAGAAGGTTGGAGTGGTAGGGGCATCTGTTCCTCGACCATCTTTACTATCTGTGGAATTGGCTTAATTTTAGGAGTTTCCAAAACCACCGGTTGCACTTTGACTGGAGATGGAGGAGGGTGGGAGGAAACGAATTCACTACCCCTCGTATCATTCGGGAAGGGTCCATGTACAGCAACTGTGGAAATGCAGGGTCGTTCACAAAGATCATCAGAAATGACTTCAATGGGAGTTGTCTGGATGACGAGGGGTGTGTGAATAGGATAGGGAGGTTCAGCTAGCATCTCTACTACATCCACAATATCTCCACTAGCCGGCCATAGGAAGCGCTGTTGAGGACTTCCAGTAGAATTCTGATGTTGAAGCTGCGTTGGACCAGAACGCATTCTACGAAGTGGAACACCACGAGAAAGTGGCACCATAGGTGGAAGAAATTGTTGAACAGCAACTCGATAACCCCTTGAAGAAATGAAGTTCTTTCCACTCCTTTGTTGGCACATTGGACAAACACCCTCCGGAGGCAACTGAAAGGGTTCAGTTTGAATTCCAATCTCGCTCGTTATAATTCGTTCTCGAGCAGCTTCAACTAGAGCTCGTTTCTCCTTCTCCCCAACCAACTGTAGTCGAAGGAGTTGATACTCTGAACCGACATTGGCAAGCATGTTGAGAAGATTACCTAAGGCGTTATTTGGATTCGAGTTTCCACCAGCAAGAAGAAGTAGGCTTCTTTCATGATCTTGCTGCTCAGTAGCCACTTTTGTAACAGCTGCTTCAAGTTTTCGAAAGAGAACAGAGTTCTCCATATCTGCTATTGACGTTCCATTATTGTGGGAGTGTTGTTGTGATCGACTGACGCCGCCTCCGTTTCTATCCGCAGGAGGAGAGTAAGAGGACTCACGAGAGGCGACAGAACCTCGGCGAGGTCCAACAAGACTTGTCTGAGGTCTAGGAGGGGGTCTAGACGCACTCATCTCTAAACATTCGAATCTGGACGGTGGAGGAAATGGTAAAAGAACAGGGGTAGGAGCAGCAGAAGCAATTATTACCCCTCTTTCTTCCAATTGTGGAAAATCAATCTCTTCAAGTAAATCAACCTCGTTAATCTGAGAAGAAACAGGTGAGCTACTAGATGAAAAAGAGGACGGAGACGAAGAAAAAGAAGGCTGTTCTTCAAATATATGGGAAGAAAATGCCTCCAAGGAATGCGAGTTGATGGAAACAGCAAAAGTTTTCGCGGTTGAGAAATGATAAGGAGCGACACGAGAAACAAGAGGAAATGAAGAAGATAAGGATTTTTCAGGAAAAGTGTGTGTGAGAGCTAGATGGGGAATCTGACACTCAACACAGACCGCTACGATTGTCGAAAGACGTCTAGATGGCGGTTGTGCCGGTGGAGAAGAGGAAGAAGCGGATTCCCAATTGCCAGAGGAGTGACGATTGGCAGTAAAAACCCTCCTAGGAGTGGGAATGGATCGATACGGAAGTACTGAAGAGGAGCCGACACCGGTGGAAGAGCAGACAGGAGACCAAGAGGTAGTGAGTGAGTTGTGATTGTGGAGATTACTGGCAGAGGCCCGTTTACGGAGCCCTTGTGGGCTTGGAGAACTGGCTTTTTGACCCAGTTGTGTGGTGGCAGCAAGGCAAGAGCAACAAAAGAAGAGACGCCGTTTTGTTTAAACCTGCGAGAGAGGCACGCGCACACACACCCAGTGCAGTGTAAGGGAGTGAATAGATGACACTAGAAATCGACACACATGCAGGCTGCTGCTGTTGCTGACCCGCGCTGTAGCAGCAATATTCTACTGTGCGAACGTGGGTGCAAAATGGGCAAATGCGACTGCTGTCTGTCCAATTGATGAACTGCGTTCTGCTTATTGATCGGAGTGTGCGTGTCTACACAGCAGCAAGGATGAACCGACGGGATTCAGGAGACGCGCTATACCGGTTCACCTCCTCTTCTGCCAGTTGCCCAAAACACAGATGGATCACCAACACTTCCCTTACAAGTAAAGGCTTAAAAAACCCCTTTATAGAATGAAATTTATCAACCGATAGTAACTTACAGCAGAAAGAAAGAACTTTCATATAGATTTGCAACAGTTGAAATATATATATTTAAATGGCCAAACTAAGCATTAGACAAATAATTGAATGATTACTGCGTTAGTTCAGAAGTAAACGGCAAATTAGATACCTCATTATTTTCTAATAGTGGTCATTAGGGACTCCTTTATAATTTTAGACAATTAGATTTCAACTCGCATAAGAGCGAAATGAGCACAAATATTTAGGAAAAGTAATTTAAAGGTATGTCTTACTTTTTGACACCGTTTCACAGCATTCCCAAAAGGAGACGATTGTGACGCAGATCCTTTACCAGAGGTATTAGAGCTGTTGATGATAATAACAGAGTCTGTCGAGTATGAGGAATGGGATGACCGTCGCCTACAATTTCTACGATTACCACTGATTTCTTTCTGCTTCCTGTTACAAAAAAAGGAGCAAATAAATAAATGCATTTCAAAGAAGATTAAGTAAAATAAATGCAAGTTGGCAGTGAAATTATAAATCACAGCCACTCATCATTCTCTCGTAAAGAAGCACGATTCCCTTTTCATCTAGTCCGCACTAGATATTCGCCATTGACTCAACCCGTTATTGCTAACTAAGTATTAATATTATTCACAGTACTACAAAAACAATTTCAAGTTCTTAATCTCAGGGAACAAATGACATCGAATAACAGTAAGCCAAACAAATAATAAAGGGAAAGGGATCAAAAGATACGGAGAGAAGCGTCAAGATATCAAAGAGGAGTTACCTCAGTTGATTTTTGGACTCGAGTTATATAATGTAATAAATACACTGTCCAAATTCTAAAATCCCGACTTCACAATTCAGCCCCTAGATTGAAGCAAATGCTCGTCTAAAACAGTCAATGCTTTTGAAGTGTGCTATTTAATTGATTCAAGTTTTTTTTGTCAAAAATGGATGGGAAGATAAATGGTCTTATATAACTTTGTGCAGCCTATAATTATAACGTGCAGAAAAGAGATAATTTTTTCCAGTTAACGTAGCTCCGTAAGCTGTGTTTGCATACGATTAACTGACAAACTAAGACGTCTACTGAACAAACACATCTAGTCTTGTTCCAATTCCTTTGGAAACTTGCAATTCGTAATTTAGTGAACCTTGAATGAGCCTCAACATTAGTGTGTTTTTAGATTAGCATCAAAGATGTCTTATTGGCGTGGTTAACAGCCACTAATTAAAATCTAAGGCCAATATAGGTATCAAACTCAGGGTGTTTGCAGAATCTGCCACTAAGAAAATCACTTACTTCGTAGATGACTGATAGAATCTTTGTTTCTTCTGATTGGTGTCTACCATAGATGCCTTGTGAGTAGATTTAACCGAAGATGGCGATGTAGGAGAACTTGCATTCCGACGATTCCTTTTTGAACTTGAGTTGGGTGACAATGGTGTCTGTTGATTAAACGACTCCTTCTGTCTCTGTGCAAGCGGCGTGCCCTTTCGACGGATAGTCATACTAGACGGTACAGTCTCCATCTAGGGAACAATTAATTCTCACACTTAAATCCAAGATATATATGTAAATATTAATGAAAATAAGTCTAATTACATTGTCACGATCACTTAGTCTCCTTCTCGTACGATAGTTATTGGAATTTGAAGAGGCTGATACAATTCGGATTTTAGATCGAGGACGGATTCCATCAGCTGTAGAAACAGGAAGTTTACGACCGGAATTTGACTTGTTTGTAGTTCTCAAAACGTTAGCCCGATAAAGATAGGAACGATAACCATTTCCGTTCTGATGGTTGCCTCTATAAGGGAAATCATCAGCATCTATAAATTCACAGTGGCTAAAAACCTCATCCATGATATCCATATAAGCCACAGAGACAATAGTTCCACACCACTAGAAGCCTTATAAGGGCCCACAATATACACGAATCAAGACTCGAAAGAAAGTTAAGCAATTAATCCACAAAGTTCTAAGGCTCGTTCCTTCTTCTAACTAAAAAGAAGAAAGTGTAGCGATCCCGATATGGGCCGATGAAGAATGGCGTACTTCACATTGGAAATGGTAACTAATGAGAGCGAATCCACGTGGGAGTTGAAATAGTATTTTAGTGAAAACAAGTGAAATTTTTGGCGGTATATTTAGAAAATTTTGTACGAATTGCGTAATCATTCCTTTTCAATACTTGCATGCCCATATGTAAATCGTGAGGTACGACAATTGCACGAATGAATACACGCATAAAAGGACGTAATCGGCATCCCTCTTAAAAAGGAAATACTTAGTTCAGGATACAACTCACAATTGGTTGAGTATGCTTAGCTTTTAAGGAACCCAAAAGATAAAATTTCATTTCTCTTCTAGAGAGATTACTTAGGCCGTCGAAGGCTCCGTGAAGTCTTTTGAGAGACAGTGTTGTTATTAGCAGTCATCCGAGAAGAAGAGGAACAGGAGGGAGAAGAGCACGATGTTGAGAAGGAAGAGGAGAGAGAGGAAATGGAAGAAGATCCCCGACGCCTTCTCTGAAGTGTAGTCTTCTTTGATATGTTAGCAGCCTTTGGAGAGGCGACAGCAAGTTTTACGTTCAATGACGAGGATGTTGAGACCGTAGAAGTGGTTCTGGAGGAAGATGCTGAACTGGAAACGTGTTGTACAGGTGGCATAAGACCACGAGTGAGATTTTTTGATGAGTAAGCTGCTGGAAGCCTCCGTTTAGAAGACTAAAATATTACATAACTTTACAATTGGTTAAAAAACACCAAGGCACACCATACTTACCGACCAAAAACAGTTTGAATGTGAATGGGGAGAGTTTAAGCAAACTTAAAGAAAAGTGTAATATTGATAAAAGCTAAGAAAATTACAACGTAGTATGCAGTAGTCCAACTTCTTGAAAAGTGTGACGTATCTCATTAAACAAGCTTTATCGGGAATTTCAGAAGCGGATGGAAGATGAGTTACTTTGAACGGAAAACAGGACCTTTTTAAAGTGTATGTGCTGTGTTGGGAATTTTTCTGAAGCAGACAAGGTTTAAAGTTGTAGCTTTGTCGATGGAAATTCTTTCCCCTAATGATATTCTTATCAGATACTTTTCCATTTACGACGATACGATAGAAAAACATCATCCTAATTAAAATCCACCTTCCCGACTGCGTGAAAAGCCAATGGCTGGTATATCAAGGTGAGATAAATCTGAGACTATACATATTTTGGATGACAAGAAGATTTAAGATGGATACAAAAGGAACAATTAGAATAGAATCTAAAGGTTGCAAATTTAGTTCAGGCAAACCAAGAGCCAGCATTTATAGGAGTGGCACTACCATCCCATAATGAATATGATATGTAAATTACCACTGTCCACCCGAACACCCTCACAAATCTGCTCCATCAGAGTGTCAATTCCCTCTCCCCCACCAAAATCTCAATCAATGAAATATCAAGGAAAGAGTATTATTACTCACACGAATTTTCGGAAATCGGAATCTTGACTTTTCACGTTAGATGATGATACGTTGAAGAGAACAAAAGGTAGCGTTTTATAATCCTTTTCAATCAATATAAATAATATAAAATAAATACGTCCCTTATCCACATCATCTATGAAAAATTGCCAAATTTCCAGCCATGTTGATGACTAACAAAGCATAAGGATACGTACCGTAGGGGACGCTTTTCGTCTATTTCTTGTTTGTATTGAATGTCGCCTCTGTTTACGTCCTCTTCTGGAAGTTGATTCTGAGGAACTTAATGACCGACGATTGGACTTGTCGAAAAGTTTGCTGTTGTGCTGACTCCAGCTACCACTGCTAACCGACTCGTACCGATTATTGGCGGGAGAAGGATTCCAAGGTCGCCTGAAATATGGAAATCACGAGAAGATTATAAATTCTAAACTCCTACCAACTTAACAACAGGAGCGAACATTGGTTCAACCCTCTTGGCGCAATAATATCCTAGTTGGCTAACACCAACCCTGGCAACAACTAGCATTAACAAATGATGATTTAATAAATCAAATTGGAGCGCGCTCAGCGACTAATGCAATTACTAATTTTAACGATTGTTAATGAACACTCAGAAATCCAATTATTTCCCCTAGGTGTTTGAGGAGAACGCTAAACTCGACAGTCTGAGGAAATTGCCCAATTATTACTTATTGCTCCCCTATAGCAGCCCTAATGGTAATGAGTAAGGTTATGTCAATGGGGGAAACGAGTAGTCTCCGAGACGATGAATATGATAGCACAGAAGGAGAAAAGTATTATAGCAAACAGGAAATAGGGTATTTCTTTGTACATCTGAGGCTCATCTGTGTAAGGAACTATTATTTTTAATCGAAATTAATAAATATTTTCTTCGAGAAATAAAGACAAATCTGATCGAAATAGCATTATAGTAGTTCGTGAGTAAATGCGAGATAATAAATAATGGAAGATCGGAAGTGGCAGACTCATCTGCTGAATCTGACCAATGGTGCAAAAATAATACCACTTGTTATTCAAGAAAAAATGAAAAAGTAAACCGGTGAGAAATAAATCCGGAAATACCAATTGCTAAAACGCGAAATTGTCAATCCATAGTTGATTCTTCAGTATTCAACTCGATGAGATGACACGATACACAAATTTGTAAAAAGAGTTGGTGTATTCAATATTTATTAGACAGCTCTAATATATTTAATAGTATGCACTTTATAAATTATTTAATTATGTTATCCAATTTCTTTTATCTATTCCAAAGTTAAAGCTGTCTCGAACAAGAATTGGAAACAAAAAATAACATTACAGATCCGTTGGAATGAAATGGATTACAGGAAGACTATATTTTATTAAATTCTTCCCCGATTCAAGTCGAAAATGAAAATACCACATTTTTTACTGCTTATGTTTCCTCAATCTACACACACTGCCAATTAAGAGGCGAAGATACTTTGTAGAAAAAATCGGCGTCGAGAGATAAAATTAAAAACTGGTTTCTAGCAAATAACTTGTAGTCAAGCGCGGAAGCTAACAATTGGAGCATATTCATACGTAAGCGTCAAAGTATTTCCGCCCGCCTTTCCTGAACCGCAAATCGATAGGAAGAAGGGGAGATGATGACTAATTTGGCCAACCGCCCCCCTGCCCCTCCTCCTCCTCTTAACCAGAGCCGCAGCACACTGCGTATAAATGTCAACTGGGCAAAGTCGACGCAGCAGCACACACACAAACGCAGCACCTAAGATGATGTCATTCGACTACGCATGTGTGCATGCACATTTAGGCTAGAAATGCATATGGACTAGGTTAACGCAAGTAATTTGTAAACGGCGATTTGCGTGAATCGGTAGAGCAAATGGCTAACTGATGACTCGTATAGTTATGATATATCGAGGAAATGGAAGATAAAGGAATAGTTACCTTCAAGCAAACAGCTTTTAGAGCAAAAAATGGGTAATGAATTTCATATCTTTGTGCTGAAATTAGACCCAACAAACATCGAGTGCTGAATAGCACATGAAACTGATCTTTTCGAAGTTGACAGAAGTATGGTAATCTGGAGTTCTTAATAAATGAATGAAATAAAGAACAGTTGGATGAATCGCTAAAGTACCACCTGGACTAAGGAATAAAACAACGAAAAGCCGATGTATGTAAACAGGATACAACGTAGAGTAAAATACTACAGTTTTGCTCCAATTGAGTAGAAAAAGACAGAAAGGGAAGAAAAGACAAAAAGACCTAAAAAACTACAAGGTCGAATAGTTAAATATTTAACAAAAAAATAATGTACTTTGACTATTGAAAGTAAATTAAAAACGGTTTGCAATAAGAGAACATAGCTTGAAAGTCAGTTCATTAGAAGTTATTATGACCTTATGTTGTCCATTGATCGATTCCAGATGTCAATAAACCCGCATTCGGTACTTCATCTCTATGTAAAAGTATTTCCGCCAGAGTCTATAACCCTCTCCTACCCTTACTTGTGGCCAAAAAAACAATAGCTTCACAATTTTCTCTTTTTAAGGTTAATTATTTTTATGGTGTAGAATAAGGGTAACAAATACCACTGCAGGAGGAAATTAAACAGCAAGAGTTTGGAGTTAAATGTGGACATAGTTATGGGATGATGATGATAGTAGTAGTAGATAGAATGCGAAGTGATTCACCACAACTGCGACGCAAGTTAGAATAGAAACATTATCTTCATTTGCATTATTGCGACGAAAGGGCACAAGATCTCCTTAAACACTACAAGTGCTGAATCACGTTGAACTTTGTCACATGCAAAAAATAGTAGTTGTCGCTTGTTCGTTAACAAACATATATAAAAGTAAACAGTGCTAATAAAGGCTGACTCGTTTCCAATACGACTCTATCGACTCTAATATTAAGTTAATTTTCCTGTTTCAATTTGCTAAAGGCCTCAGAAGAACATCTAGTAGGAAAAAAGCACGCGTGCAGACTTGATTAAATAAATGACACTTGCATTCTGTAATTAATAAAAGCTAGGAGGCATGTTCATAAAAAATAACGAACTAAAGTGATATTTTTAGGAAAATTGAGATGGAAGTAATTGTAAAATCAATAATGACATCTAGATCAAGAAAAATAGGATAGATGAATTATTGGCGTTGCGGAACAAACGAAGAAGTTTGAACCTACTCTTCAGAGACACCAACAACAAGGAGAAATAGAAGTGAGTGGAGTTCGAGTTAAGAACATTGATATGAATGCGCACGAAGCGAGTCCCATTGCGCAGACAAACGTTTCGCCTATTAAGGCACATAGAATGTGTCATCTCAGTATCTAATTTCGCCAAATAAAGAAAGTATACAACTCTCAAATTAATAATTACGAAAAGTGAGATTGATTCCACTCAGCCGTTAATAATTAAATGGCATTTATTGATTTATTTAGGTTCCTTTAGTATTTCTAAGGCTTATGAAGAAGGCATTTACATAAAACGCCGTACGCGCAATTTCCTCAATATTGTAGAGGTAGCTTATCTATTCCCGGGAGTTATTGCATGCAAGGAGATTTTGGTATAGAGATTGCTGAGGTTTATTCGTATAACAATCCGCTACAGACTGTAATCTAAAGAAAAATTTGAATAAGTTCTGAAAATAAATAAGGTTTCTAGCAATATACGAAATGCTGTGTCGATTCGACGAAGTTTCAAAGATGAAGTAATCAGTTAAATACATATACCACATTTCTCAACTGAGCAATTAAAGAGACCTTAACCAACATAGAACTATAGAGAAGAAAATTCATTTTTTCCTTTCCAGAAGACATATTGGCACATTGATCGGACCACGAAATCAAAAGTGGAACAATTGAGGCCCCAAAAGGGGTGGAGGAAATAAGCATCAATCGCGAAAAGGCGTTTAATCGGGTAATGGAGAATGAGAGAACTTACTTTTATTTTAATGCCATAGGGAAAAAGTAGACAGGTAGGAAATAATAATGCAACGTCGATGTACAAAATTCTGAACAACTGAAGTACACCTCTTTGAATAAGTTTCGTGTAAATTCCTCCACTAAATTAAAACTTCAAAAAAAAACATTTCTAGATTTAATTAAGAATATAGGGGGTTAGGAGGTCTCCCAAGAAAAATAGAAATCCTTCGGCAACTACAAGATTTTGCACAATTAAAAGAAACTCATTAGTCAATGAAATTACATTTTTATAAAAGAATTTAACTCAAAGTAACCGTTAATCGTGTCTGTTACAGTATTAACCCAGCCCTAGCCCCAAAACCTGGAGCTACTTAATTATACACTTCGAATGCTAAGAGTCTCAAAAATTACTATCATTCTGTACATTAATTGGTCTTTTCTTGTGCTCGCACAGTAATTAGCGCCTTCCCCGACAGCGTCCCCATACATATATAATAATCCATCGGGCCAGAACCTGGAGTGGGGGAGGGGCTGGGGAGTTCAGAGGTCAAACATACATCCACATTGGTGAAGTCGTAAAATTGGACTGACAAACATTTCTGACTTTTTCCTGACGTATTAGAGGGAGCTGAATCCCACTGCTACCACATATATGATTTAGTGTTGACTACTCTCCTTCCTTATCCACCATATCCATCTTGGCATCTGAATTTAATCTTAAGCCCTCTTCACAAAGTATCAAGGAATCTCATCACATCACATTTCACCGCCTCCGGAGGAGGACACAACCCCCAAACCATGACGGTTCGCGCATGACTCGAGAAAAGTCCTTTTGACCTCCACAAGTCTTCTGTTATTCCACGTTTTGTGATTTTCACATGGACAATGGTTTTCCCCATTGGGAAGAACCACGTCTTCGTGTCCCAGTAGAATATCGCACTTTGCTCAGAAGTTCCTTCACCTTCGTCAGACCATTTTCGCGGGCCATTTCTGTGAGACGTTGACCTCTTCAACGCTTATATGAGATTGCAGTGGCGAAGGTCTTCAATTAGTACAAGCTTCATGTTAGAGGCTGGAGTATTCAATTAACCATGATGACCAAGCCCAACTTCTGATGTCAGGGAGCTCTCCAGCAATTTCTTCGACAGTAGATTTTTGAGGAAGGCAGGCAGACTAGCTCCTCCGTTATGTTACTTTCTTCTAGCCACAGAAGCCTTGTACTTTCTATTGCAATTTTGCAGTTCATGCCAGATTCTTTTCAGTGTTGAGGGGTCATTGAGTGGTGTAAAATATTGCCTTATTTTAATAACCATGTGATTTTTGACAACTTCAAACTCCAAAAATAGCTACTTGCAACCAAAGGAAATTGCGTGCGCTAAACACAAAAAAAGATTCATTATTCCTTAGTCAAAATACGTAGAGGGCACTTAAATTTGACAAGAGAGAAAATTCGATCAAAAGGACGCATTTTGTATATATATATATATATATATATATATATATATCACTTAGCTCATAGGCCACACATACTGAGTTATACTTTCCTAATAAAGTAAGGAGAATCCATCTTTAATGTCCCAACTTTCCACTTTGTTCCTTCCGGATTAGGGTGGAGGCAATATGCTCCTACATCAGCGGGAGCAACGCCTTATTATAAAAGCTAACTTAAAATTAAAGATCCCCTCTTCTTCTGCGTGCTTATTTGATAGAATGAATTTGAAGTAAAAATTAAGTTCAATGAAACACTTTGAAGAACCATCAACTATGCCGTAGTTAATAACAGTAAGGAGATAGAAAAACTTCAAACCTTAAAGAAAGCAGATTATTTGGAGCGCATTTTAAACAAAATGATCACGTCAAACGAGCATTTCAAGGGTAATAAGGACAGCAGGCAACAACTATCCCTTTGATGAAAAAATGATAAGGAAAAAAAAGAACGAGCATTTTGAGATGTTCCGAATTAGTTTCACAATCTCTTCTTTGAAGCCTGAAAATATCCAAGATTTTACAGCTATCGATAGCCAAGTCCATGAGAGCATAGTGCGAATTTTAACCTCTTTTAACCTAGGACATTTCTGACTTTCGTACGCAATCCTGAAATTATGAAGATTTATTTTGTTACTAAAGACTTTTGAAGCGAAATATGTCCAAGATGTTCGGCAGCAGACGGATGATAAAAAGAGGTTGCAGAAAATGGCGATAAAGCAGGCGCGAATGCTCTTCAATCTTGGTTGAATAATGAATAAGAGAAAATGCCGAGCACAAAATAAATGACTTTTTACCCTCTTCTACAAATTAAGACCTCATCGAATCAGTAAAATGTGTAAAAGAATATTAAAATGCAGGTGATTATTAACCATGTAGATAAGTAGAACTATCTATATATTACTTTATTCATAATTCAAACCAATCCAAATTATGAAAATCTAGATTTAAAAATAACAAGCAACAAAATATAATTACGAGGGTGACGATTTGGGGAAACGGATTACACTTGTGATAAATGTATTAAAAGTCAATTGAAATCCAAACAAGTAGAAATATGTTGAGTTCGAAAAGAAACTCAAAGTTTGTAGTGCTAAATCTAGCGAATATAATAGAGTCAGAACAAGTCTTGAGACACCACGCCAATTTGCATATCACAAAGTACTCAATTCTCTAAAGGTATCATAATAACGGTTACTCAAACAAGACATTAAAAGGGGTCAATCACGGCATTGGATACTAGCCCATACGCGCACCCACCACCACACTGAGGCGCATTCAGACGGCACTGGGAGTTCATAGATGCTCGAAATACACTTAAAGATAAAAGCTCCGTCCGGGGAAGTCAATATTTAAGTGAAGCGAAGAGAGGATAAGTGAGGCAATTTTAAGATACCAAAACTTCAAATGTAAGTTTTATAGATTTGCGCAACCTACGTATGCTGAAGTGTGTGAGCAAATAGAGGCAGTTAAATACATAGAATATTTCTAAGCGGAATTTATAGGGATTAAACAACGTGTGCATTTTTAGCAGATGGGAGAAAAGAAAAACATCATTAATTGTTTTGATGCTGATGCTCAATCAGTATAGTCATTCCACAAAATATGAACAGTGAGTATTTATAGAGCCACTCAAACCCACTATTGATATGTGCAAGCAGTTTGAAATAATCAACCGCGTAATGCTGTTTTTAAACGCGAGAAGTGATATAGGTGTTTTTGCTCCAAACATCTGATGAGACGTTGATATACAAGACTTGAGGCCATAGAGTAATTGTTTGGTCACGGGCAGAGAAAGGTATCCGTGAGTTGACCAATACCTTCCTCGGTATGCAGGAGCTCGCTACTGCTGACAGGTGATTTACGGACAGTTGGAGTCACAAATGTTGCCGATCTTATAGTGCCTTGACCTTCAAGTATCAGCATGAAGACGGTTTGTACGTATTGAGCTAAAGAAATAGTATTTTTCTCATGGTGATAATGATGTCAAAGCTTGAATAACCGAAATCCCATTTTAGAAGGATGAATCATATTAGAAATTTTCATATCTGATCAGCAGCGCCAGGTTGGCAAATAGATGCAAAATCATTTTAGAAGTGCAAAACTGTCCTGCATTTAAAGGAAATAGCATAGTGTAACTTATCATGTTTTTGCGTGGCTTAAAACATCACTGATCGAAGGGGAACAAGCACTGTAAGCCAATTTGACCGATTATTCAGGAGAAAAACAATTTCAAATTAATTACAAATCGAAATTAAAAATAAATCAGTTCAATTTTCACAAGAACAAGCACCACCGTCTCATAATACCCAAATGAAGTAACAATGAGAAGATGATGGGCGTAAAAAGCAATCAATATATTTATTAAATAAATTTCAGGACCGGATGGAAGTTTCAAACCCACAAAAGGTCATCAAATAGAAAGTAGGTATCTCAAAAGTACGTTATTTGGGGGAAATAATTGCATGTAGCAGAATTACACTTCCATCTCGTTTGGCGTCATAGCAAAAACAATATTTTCAGGCATAGTGTACGTGATAGGCGCAGACAAGGTTAGATGATGTGTAGTGAACACTCACATTGGTCAAACTTCTCAAGGTCACATAACCTCCCGATGAAATGGGAGTGATACTAGAAAGTTCATTCTTTACGCATTTGATTAAAATCATGTCGAAGCTAGTAACTAATAAGAAAAGGCATCTTAATTAGTAAAAAATAATAGAATTTAGATACTTATCTTACTTGCACCCACTAACTGCTCTTAGGATAACTAGATTAAATGGACATTCTCTTTTCTACTCCCCAAACACATGTACTAAAATCGGATCATGAAGTAGGTGATATAGGAAATACACATCAATTTCACTTTACATGCCAGTTTTTATTTGACAGCCCTAAATGGTCATTAAAATACAAAAAAATACTACATCCAGGAAAGACCATCTACTGACTGTAAAATATAAAGGAATTAGAAGGGCATTATCAACAACAGAATGGAATTAACTGGTCGACATACCTTAAATATAGTGGATAGAAAACTCATATCCATGATCCTGGGAGTTAAATCGTGAAATTTAACAAGTACTAAACGAACATAAACAAATCAGTATTTCAATGAATAAAATAAAGTTCGACTCCGATGTCTTGACCCCTTTCCTTCATTTATTGAGTATGTTTGGCGCCCAACTCATTCAAACGTTAAGACTCGCAGGATTTTGCTGCATTACCAAAGTGTAATAGAAATACTAACATTCTAGTGGGTTTAGTTGCAATAACAATATCCAAATTTTTCAAATATATAATTTCTTATTATATATAATACATTTCCATTTCAATATGAAGTTCGCATGCACCATGGTCGGATAAGAAAGCTTGTGGTCAAAAAGATGGAATTTAACGTGATCACTGTCTCACAAAGATCTTAAAATGAAGAATTTTCACATGGGGTTTTTTGGTGAGATTAAAAAAACGGTTTAGAATTTTTAACATAAAATTTCACTTCAGTGCCGTCAAATCTTTAATACTTAAAAGGTACTGTGACCCTGCTTAAGGACAAACTTCCCAAAATTAGCTAGTGCATACATCGGAAGGTCATTCTAACTTAGTAAAAATTCCCCAGTGTTCTAGCTAATTTAAAATTATGATTTTTTTAATTTGGAGACCAATAGTTAAAATATCTTAGGCAAGCAATTCATTAAATGCGAATAATTTAAAATCAATTAAATTTTTTAAATGGCTAATAGATAACAAAACACGTAGATTCCCAGAGATTTTCTCAGTCGCATATCTCCTCCTCCGAAAGAAAGGTAGTTATGGGGGACAAAAAATGTTATCAGTGCGAAGGTACTTTGAAAACTAGATCTCAAGAGCATGAAGACAATTCGCATTCCAATATTAACGCCTTTTTTAGATTAATAATAGAAGTTGGAGTAGGAGAACAACTGATATCGAGGTTGAGCAATGCAGTACGCGGTGCTTGAACAGCCCTTGTCTTTTGCAAGAATAAAAGCAATCGCAACTTGAGACCCTGTTCATAGTTGTGCATTAGAAGACATTTGCTTGGTGTTAAGAGCTTCGCACTACACAATTTTCGATTTTCAACGCTTTTAACCGATACTTGTAACCACATTTTCACTTAAATTCATTTAAGCGACGCTTTGGGGAAGGCAAAATAATCGTGTGAGACAATTAGCAGCTTAATGTCTTTAGCACAAGAGAAATAAGATGGACATGAATTTGTGCAACCCTTCTTTCCATTTCTGCCTGGCACCCCCGCACCCTTCAAGTAAAAAGAAGGCTTGAAGGGAGGATAACTAGAAAGACATTTCATAATAGCTAGGGGACGACACCCCTTTCGTCGTAGCTTGACCACGAATTATCCCAGAGAACTCGTTGAGTTAACTCCAAGAGTGTAATCCAAGGACCTCAGCCAAAAATAACTGTAACATTTTCAAAAAGGAATAGAAAAGGCCCACATGGGATTAGTTTGCATGAGCATCCACTTAGCCGCATACCTATAAGTTGGTAAAAAAATGAAATTTTTAGCAACTAGAAATATAAACTTATCAATATGAGCATTCAATCATTTGAATTCTTGATTTAACCCATCACCTCGGGTTGCAGGCGTTAGCCTAACTAAGGTTTTCTAGAAGAGATTACTTACAGGCACCCTAGTAGTCTTATCCACCACTTTATTTCTGTAAAGTACACATCTCTTCATATTCACACAGACCCCATTAAATCAGGCGAAACATCGATCAAGATAGAAGGGAAGGGGGCATGCAACGGTTGTAGTGAAAACACATAAGGACACGGATGTGACATAACTACACTGCAATCCCATTGGTTAGTCTAATAGCACAAACGCACAATTCGTAAATCAGCTTGCTAAATTTATCGTCGAATGCGCAAAAGGAAAAGCCCATTATAGTATGTTCAAATACAGAGAAAGAACCAGAACCAATTACGGGGAGAATCTTGAAATGATTCCGTCCGAATTCTATGAATAACTCTTAGACGTGTCAGATGTGATTTAAAAAGATGGCTCACGTCAAGATTTCAATGCAACTGGTTAGAAAAGAATGAGTAAGATGGGTAAGTATGCAAAACGAAAACCACCACCCACTTGACCCGGAGGATTTGTTGATATAATGGTTTCCTGAACAAATCAGAGGGTAACGGTAGTTTAAGAGGCAATCAATGGCCTTTCGACAATTAGCCTAAATTAAATTCAGATTATCAATGGAAACATTCGATAACTAGTGCTAAGCACAATGCAATCACGAATAAGTTTGAGAATCATAAATTTAATAAACTGACACGTTTTTAAAAAGCCTTATGAAAAGGGTTTCAGGTTAATTGATTGCCACTAATCTTACTCACAAATATGCACCCTCTTTTGTCTAACGAGCAGTATGCTCAACTTCTTGTGCCATTTGACGTTTTGTTGACTACTTCTAAAGAAGGTTGCGCAAAATTCGACAAGACTTTTAGTCTAAGATATATGAGCCAAGCAGTTTCTTCTACCCCTTCATCTTACCTTTGGAAGCTTTTGAACTAAATTTAGCAAGCAAAGCCCATATTCCCTTTCGTGAACCGTTAAAATTATAGTGTAGAGAGAAAGAGAGAATAAGGGCCATTCTAGACGTAGGGAAGAATAAAAGAAATAATGGTAGCTCCACCTTCAAGTTAATATTTGAATTGGAACCAACTGAGAGTTCAAAATGCATGAAACACATTAAAAATATCCTAAATCAGTTTATAAATCAAATCAAAATATGTAGCAAAGTAGGCCACTTTGGAAAATAATTTTCTCAAGACTAATATTTGCTGTGGGGAGACATCCAGCTCAATTTTTATGAAGGAAATTGAATGACACTTTTAATAGCACCAGATTCGACTAAGTGGGCTCGGCTTTGGCAGACAGCCTCCCTCATTCCCCATTTATAAATCTAAGGATTCTATGAAAAATGTCAAGCACTGCATTATTCAATGTTCTTTTCCACATTGAAAAGTCCACTTGACAATTCGCATGAAAAGAAAAGGTTGATGGACATTGGACAATTTCGGGCGTCACCCACACTTCAAATAAAAAAGTGATTTAACAGTGTTGGCCTATTTTTGAACTAAAGATAGTGTGGACACATTAGTAGAATTATTGGCTGAACATGTTCGAGAACTTCTGCCAGTTTTATCAGATGATGCAGCATTTACATGTCGCGAATCGATAGCCTTACCGTCTAGATCGATAAAGTATTAACATTTCATGCGTCGTATCTGCTCTAATATCACATATGCGAAAGGACTGAAATAATCCGCAATAACAATTTAACACTCGTTGAAGAGTTGTCCGTAGAGGTACTTTATGACTATAGTTCATGAATTTTGAACAATGTATTCATTAAAAGCTCTACTAGTAATAATTTTAGTATATGCTAGGATATCGATTGCAACACCAACGTTCTGAGAGGGAGCGTGGTCTGGAAAATTTTAGTATCATTTAAAACCATTTCCAATTATTCTAAATTAAATTTGAGGTTAGGCATAGTCTTTTCATATTTTTTTTTCTATGACAGTTATGATCGGAATTAAGGCTTTCCTATTACATTGATTGAATACTCTTCTATCTATAATTTCTTAGAACAAATTAAGTAAGAAATATCTCCGTGTTTCTCCATCGAGATGCCTATGGAACAATTAATCGCTCACCAAATGAATGCCATTTAACCACATTCACTATACATAGATAGGGTCCAAAAGCCAATCGTTGAGAAAAGGAAAATTGCAGATATAGTCTTCTTCCAATCATGACGATATTACAATAGTTTTAAAGAAATTCAATTCAACGAAAAGGTATGCATTCGACTATGAATGATCAATGACCGAATTAATTTACCATCCAGAATCCTTTCAACTATGTTACGTCGATCCGAAGGTATTTCAGTTAGAAAGACAAATCTCGCAACCATATCAAGAAGTCCTAGTGCAAATAAAGTCCTAGAATCACAATATCTTAAAAAATTTCTCGCCAATTATAGTAATTGTTGTCTAGGCGGCACCGTATTTCCGTAAGTTTGGCGCGACCATACTTAGATGGAAAAGCAACTCACCTTCTTGCCCCAGAACTGTCAGCATTACAAAAACGATTTCGGGAGCGTTTGTCAATAACTAGAGGCTGGGGAGGTGAATATTTTGAAAATGATAGTGTCTGTTTTGTAACGCGTCGACTTCTACGACGAGAACGAGACCTGTTTCTAGAGGTAAATTTTTGAACGAGAAACGGCGTTGTTCCCAATGACGCGCATGGCAAGGATCTGAAGAAAGATAGCATTATTGAAGAATAGTTTTATTAAAAATAGACCATAATCATTCTGTTCAGCGGATTCTGTTAAAGCCAGTCTGGACTTATCGAGGACTTTTCCAGTGTAGCGCATAACGAATAAATGGCAATTGGACAACGTAGCCACTGTTTGACAAGAAATTAAACCTCCTATCTGAAAGTAGTTAAAATCTACAAAGTAAGTGCTCAGTCCGAAGATTAATTCGATATTTCACATTGTTAGGACAATTTCATTCAAGACAGAAGAAAAAAATAATTCGCAAATAGTAGAATATCAGTAGGTAAAGTAGAGTTTCTTTCGTCCTACCTACATGAGGTTAATAAAAACTGAGAATTTTATCTTATGCTAAGACACACAGGTGAGAGACAGGTAAGCATCATGCAATTCGGGCAAACGAAAAGGAAGAACGGGCAGGAAGATTAAGAAGTTTGAATTCAAGACTTTCACCTCTTCACTTCTCAGCTGGTGCCTTTTCAAAAGGACAATTTGAAGACACTTACACTAGATCTAATCCCGAATCGATATGTATCCCCCCAATCGCCCATCGCTTTTATAATTCTTGAAAGCAATAGAACAAATGAATGTAATGAAAGTAAATGCTTATCGTTGCGATCGAAATAATAGTAGTACCGCTGAGAGTGCAAAAGCACCACTTTTATTCCTGTGAACATTCGCATATAATATAATTAGCCTTGAGCTTTGCTGCCTTTATTGTCTAAAATACCTTTGGAGATGGGAATTACAGTCTGTTCTAACCAAAGACCTCCATGGTACCTAGACCGATTTTCCTTAGACTTGACTTTGTGTTGCTCTTTTTTCTTGTTCTGATGAATACCTGAGCATTTGCAAGAAGAAAAAACAACAGATAAACCACTTTCTTTAAGTGAGGACACAAAATTTAGGCGTATTTGCAAAATTAGAGAGGTCTTACCTCTCTCAAGGCTCCAAATTTGTAAATCTGATTTCTTTCAAGGAATACATCAAAGAACTAAGGTGATACCTTAGCTAATTTTTTTCCAACTTTCACTAAGCTATTGTAAAAATTACCAGTTTTATTTTCGAAACCAGATTTCATCGGCGATTCCAAGTAACCATAAAAGAATAATATAGAAAAATAATAGAAAAATATTTAATGACTGATTTGATTGCATAATTTAACTGACAGTCCAATCGATTTTACCTTTCCAAATATTATAAAAACAGCAAGGTGTCGGATATGCTTTCACATATTGTTTACCACTGTAAAAGTTTGCCTTGAATACACATACCACATAAGATACTAGCAGATCTTTGCTGTTTCAATTGAATCAGTTGGATTTATCCTCGCAAAACCAAGCCTTATTTACTATGAAACATTACAGTGACTCTCAAATCTTAAATGCTAATTGTATTCGTAACTGAAATGTTTTTTCCTTTATATATATAGATAAAAAGAGAAGTGATGAATAATTATCAGTTAAAATTACAGATGATAACAGAGCCGAAGTACCCTAATCTCATAGATCTTACTATTAACGATGGGAAATAAATTTCCATCCAAAATATTACATAACTTGATTTGTCTTTTAAAGCGGCGGCACAAGCCCAACACACAATAAAAACAGGAAATGCCTTAATGTAGGCAACGACCTTGCAATTTAGCACATCTTAAAAGGCTATTTTTATAACTATCTAGCAATAAATGATTAACTTAACTGTTCATGGATAAAATCATAATTTTTTAACAAGCAGTAAAAAACTTAAAAATGTATTGTGATTGCAATTTCGCACATCAAATCGAGATAGAATTACAACACAAACACCCACTTGGTTCACGTCCACTCACTCTCATCATTTCCACTTTGTTCACACCGAACATTTCAACCCAATTTTACTCAATTTCCAACGATTTGATATTCTTCATTTAATATTTCCTACTTTTGTGGAATATTTTAGGCTTGCATAGACAGCACAATCGATATGAAAAATTTACTTAAATTTAGAGAATTCCTTTGCTTATCGCTAGATTTCACAATGCAATACAAACTACAAGGTTTCAACGAAATTTAAATGAACACGAAAGGACCAACTGGACAGATACTGAGAACAAGATAGCAGGTACTGTCCTATCTTGCGTAATCATACCTTCACATTGAAATCGATTACGGCACCACATTTCCATTTTGTAGAAGCAATGAATTTTAATTTTCATTTATTTCCAAAATTAGAATTATTTTTTATTCCCAATTTAGGCATAAAACATTAGAACTATGTGGAATATGCTAATTTAGTTTTTAAACCTTTGTTTCTAATGGATTTATCATCGAAAAACATAGAGAAAACAACTTTACTGAGCAAGAAATCATAGTGGCAAATGCCAATATTCTACATTTTTCTCCTTTAAAATCCCTAATCTTGGCAACATTTCTACTGAGGTTGAATTTTTTTACGAGAACACTAAGTGGCCATTTCCTCACATATGAAATAGATGTCAAAAAGAAAAACTAAAAACACAACGTGCTCACCGGTTGGGAAAACGTAACAGAGATGACTGACGATTTTCTGAGGAACCCGGCTGTACCGCATTATTCTCATCGTCCAGCTCTTCTACTCCCTCTGGTGAACGATGGCCTAAAATGTGAACAATATAAAAAACCTACTTATATGAAATTGAGTAGAATGCATTTTACAACATACTATTTTGCCGTTCTTTCACTGGTCGAAGAATTTGAGCGAATCGCGGACGCTTTGAAGCAGTCATATCTGTTCTGCAATCAGAATCTTCTGTATCAGCACTGGGACGTTTGCTTCCAGTCCTAGATAAAAAATAAACAAGATTAAAAAAGTTTCCTATCAAGTTCAAGGAAAATAAAGCCGACACAATGGACTTTTTTTATTAATGAATGAGGGTGTCATGAAAAACCAACTAAACAATATTCATTCTTTTTTCGGTGGTAGTGTCCCGCGAATAGGTCTTAAATTACCCTCGGGAAAATGAAAAGACTGATATCTATAAAGTGTGGTAAGTTAATTAAAATTATTAATTCTCTTGAGAAAATCTTTGCTGTACTGTGCTATGACTTAGTTTCTGAATCCCAAATACACACTCAAAATCATTCAAAAACTTGGATAAATAAATTTAACGAATCTCTACTGTTAAATATCGGAAATCCCACGGTTGCAGGAATAACTTAACAGTCAAAGATAAACCATTTTGCTTTTGTTTTCGGACACACACCAGTGGATGCATTTGTTAACAAAGCTATAACCGTGTATAACCCCCACCTTACTTTACATGGATAACCAAATAGAGTCGATTGATGCGCAATGCACTCGGTTTCTTTTCAGACTAACTAATGTTAGTTAAGCCCGTCCAGGAATTTGTGCTTGGCCACTCCAGACATTAAAGAACTCTGAATCCAATCACATCTACCGAATTTCCATTAAATTTGATCAACTATTTTCAATTAGTAATAGTTATTATTATCTCAAATACCAAATTAAAGCTTTGAAATTATTATTAAATTCCACAGTAAGGGAAAAAGCTTAACAATTTTCACCGTGGGAAAGGGTTAAAATTCCAAATTAATGTTTTATTAACTAGATTGCTGAGCAACTTCGAGTTCATAATAGCCAGCACTTATTGACAGATTATTTAATTATGAAGACGTGTTTCAATACATGTTTTCCTTACAAAGGTTGGGAAAGGATGACCTAAATATAGCAGAGTTGAGAAAGGCGACACTGTTTTCTTCGAGCAGAGATGAATGGTTGTTTATCCCCAAGGCTAACATCTTCATCATCTTCGAATTCAACAATCTAAAGCTCGAAATTTTATTAACTCTGCATGATGTACTACCATACACAAGAATGATAAGCACTGTAGTACCTTAAGATTGCAAGTAATTTTCGCTTAGTTACAAAATATGATGATTCAATTTAAACGAAATAAACACCTTATTCACCAGGAAATATACGATAGTAATACTAGTAACGTCGCAATTCAGTTGCAATATTCAGCAGAAGAGAGCACGTGAAAAAGTGCTCTGGATGGTGAGATATAAGCTAAAGCCTGATTGACATAGTGGAACTGTCGGTAAATTAATCCATTGGGCCCAGAAAATAGGCAATTAATAAATAATGAGTTACACAATACGACTTATATGCATTTTCCAAATAGTAATGATTAGAATGTGTTGCAGCAGATGTGACGAATTCTCGACTTAATACTGCTTTCGTACGTAGAGGCTGTCATCTTTAAATTCGCTTTCGAAAAAATCATTAGTTCTGTGGGCAGCATTTCTGACACTCCACACCAGTTCTACTGATGGAATTAGCAACTCAAACCTACTGTCGCCAGTGGCATCAAGGGCAACCTTTCCGGTTAGAAAGCTGCTATTCTATGGTAGTTTGACTCATACTAAGCCCTACCTTTTATTTGTTATCTAAAACTTGTAGTTTATTGGCTCTAAAATGAGCTTTCTGCTAGCACCTAAGTAGTGAATAATTTTAATCATTCTAGTCATGCCCAGACTTGGAACGATTTACTTTACAACCCAGGAATTAGACCACAATTTCTTTTATAAAACGAGATATTTGCAGTTTAAAAATGGACGACCACTAACATTTAATACAGTACTAGTAAAAACATCAGCAAGTCGAAGTATCTCCCCTCTCTCATTTTTTGAAAATAAAACAAAAGGAACCACCCATAACGGAGACATAGGAACAGTATATAATAAAACGAATCACTATTTTGATAAAACAACTAATTCTTCCTGCAATTGGTCTTATTAGTCTCTTAAAATTCTCAACACAGAAACACCTGAAAATGTGATTTCAGAAGCATAACTTAATTAAAAATTGCCGACTGGTCAAGCAAAATAGTGAAGTTCAACATCTAATCTCTAAACAGGAAAAACAATTTCAAGTGATGGAAGTAGGCAAAGAAAGCTTCATAGGTTTATTATTCAACGTAAGCCTAATTAGTGCCGTTTATTGAAAGGTTTACAAATTCACGTACCATTTAAACTAACATAGGAGAAACAAATTATAAATCCGTAAAAAAATGTATGGATAGATTTTTAAATAATGCCATATTTTTTCAGATTAAAATAATTAAATTGGCATGGGATTAGCAGGGGGAAATGCAAAATACGTATTTTAATTAAATACAAAACAGGTGGGAAACTTTATGCCAGGTGAAGTTACTAGCAGAATTCTCAATAGATTTGACAACCCATCAAAAGATGACCATTTTTTAAATAATGTCAACTGACAAAGGCGAGTAAAATGCATAGGGGGCTCATTTTCAATTTAACCCCTTAACTCCTATATTTACAAAGTGTGGGAATTTTGCGCTGAGGTCAGATCTGAGAACACAGGTTCGATGACCATCGGTGCACACAGTCAGTGAAGAAATTGTGAAAATTATGCAGGAGACAAGAGGTAAAGAAGCAATAAAGTGGTTATGCGTTACCGAAATTGAGTGCTGGAAAGCGATTCATAGTAATTGTCCTAGAGCTTATTTTAAAAGGGATAAGTGATATAAACCATGGATTGTCATAATTGTAAAAAGAACTTCGCTCATAATTAGGTTAATAAGTATACGCGCTCGCTAAAGTCACAATAACCAAGACGTATTTCTTTGAAGTCAGTAATCGTGCCTGAAAATTCTGTGACAAACAGGCAAAAAGATTTATGAAAAGTTTAAGCATCACAATGGAATAATTAGTGCACAAAACTGGCCAATCGTACCAATTTAGTATGAACCAATCAATATTCGAACGCACGCCGTCTCACAAGACGAACTCACAGTTAGTAGTCTGGTAGAGCTTTGATTTTCAAACACTGTAAAGATGATGACTTTTAGTAATATTTAAGGGTACCACTAAGTAAGTAATCTGTCCTTAGCAGACAGATTATTCATTATTTATGAGCAATAAATTTCCTTTTATGGCTTATAATAAAATGTACAACCTCAAAACATACAGAGAGGAGACCTAGACAATAACTCAAATATGTTTTAAAATTAAATATTTCTAATATAAAATTTGCTGGAACAACTGCACTTCTGCATTATCCACCTCTTCAAATGTGAGTTCAATGTATCAGGTGGTAGAAAAATTGAGAAGAATGCAACTTTGGGGGAAAATGTTCATCGGCCAATTGAGATGCATAAGTATGATTTGGCCGGACTTTAAATCAATTTTTATAACTAAAACACCTGAATACATTTAGTGTTCACACATTGACAATTGAAAATAGTCACTTGAGTTTTTGGTGAAATAGTCGACAAGAGCATGTTTAATTAAATCTAAAATCGCTTTGGAGTAGAATGATAAGAAAAGTTGTACAGTGGACCAAAGGGGAAGTTGGTCATAGACCACAGAGGCCACATGATCTCCATCCTCACAAATAGCTTTCTTTACCTAACTATCACTTTCAATTAGCTCTTTTTACTATTAACTGAAAAGCATCTCAGTGGCTTAACTATTAGCTTTAAAGTGCTCAGAGTTAGAGACAGAAGGTGGAGCAGAAATTTATGATCAGCAATAAGTTATCTTTTGAAGTAATCACAGACGGTAAAGCTGTATGTGCATGTAAATTTGTATTTAAATATCTCGCGGTACCAATTTCTACGAAATGGCAACAAAGCCGTCCGCTACCTTTTGAAGACGACAAAGAGATCGAGTAATGGAATTGGAACTTTATCAGTGAGTTAAAGTTCCCCAATGGTTGTCTAGTCACTCACGATCCAAAGCAGACAGTTCATCCGAGTTAAGCTAGCTTCGACACAAAATAGCATCCTTAAGGTCTCATTGTTACTCCTGACCACCAATCTCCTTGCTATACTGAGATTCGACTTAGACAGGGAATCAAGTATCAAGAAGTCTCGTGCTGGACTCTAATATGGTGTAGGATTATGAACCGTGAGTGTTCAACCTGAAAATATCTGATCATTTGCCGATCGAAGGGATCAACTCTCCATACGATAAATATCGGAATAGGTCAATCTCAATATGCCGATTTTTCGGATAATGTCACTATCACCGAGAATGGCACAACCGATTTCATCGCTCTCAGAATTACAAAAGAAGGTGGCCACTGAGAAAATCAACGAGGAATTTAACGAGATAAAACTCAATTAACAAGAGCAAAGCTATGGTTGCCGCTAGTTCCGATATCAACATCATCTACACCACACATGGAAAAAACTTAGAAGCCCCAAACAACGCGTTTTTAACGTATTTCGTGCTTCAAATAATGTTGAGCGCCTATGTATCGATGCAACGCGAGAATACATTGCAAAAGAAGATGATCTCCGAGGTGTGCTACGTTAGAGATAGATAGTCTAGTCGGTCTAGACTGAATTGATGAGTTATCTAGTTTCCCGACGAAAATGAAACTTACCAAACACCAACTCTCGATAAGACGCAACAAGTATTTACATGTTGTTGAAGACCTTTGTTCAACTATTTATATTCTGTTGTCGAAGCCAGGTTCTCCAAGGATTCAGCTCCAACTTAGCATCACCAGATCAAATGAATCTGCGATAAACCTTAAGGAAACAGATTCACATTCGAAATGGCCCGATGTCTTCTACTCCCGCCGACAACAGCCCAATCAGTCATCATTATCCCCTCTAAATTATGACAAATCTTGCTTCGATCGACTGATCTCTTGTCATGGTATAACAATCGGGTCCCGTAGCAAAATTGAGAGATCAAAACGTGAGGACAACGTATGGCTACCGAAAAAGACGGCATCCCGGCAAAATGCGATCTTGCATATGCTCGAAACTATCGTTAAAACCACCAATGGATAGGTGAAAAATTAAGTGGTGTGGATGCAATATCTGCAATGAGTCTGTTCGATATCACAAACAACCTAGAACAGCAGTGATTCATTTGTCGAATTGTCAGACATCATTTTTGAAAAAGAGCCTTGATATTATTTCTATTCTATTCTATGATTAAGAGCCCAATCACTCCCCAACCGTCCGTGGTCCCCCAAATGTAATGCGACAATGAGAATGAGCAAGATATATGCCCCAATGTAATACTAAAAGTCCAATGGCATTGCCCTTGCAATAAAGACACAAAGAAAATCAAATCTATGAATAGATGTTATATAAAAAAGTTCAAAATATCGAACAATCTTGAAGGGTGCTTGAAAGGAAAGAGAAAGAGATTAGACAACAATAAGACTAAAAGGAACAAGGGGTGAATCTCCATAAGGTATATCCTTGCTTTAGGCAACATATGTCAGTCAACACCTGGCGACAAGATCTCTACTACAGTATCTAGGGCAGTCTAGTTATGTGGGTGTTTGGAAATAGATACCAAAACAGACAGACGACGAGACATGATTGACGTCAATTGAAGAAATGGATTTTTGTACAAACACTGTTTTTTCTCAATAAATTATGGGTGCTTCAGGATATCTCATTATCGACCTCGTGGCTATTTGCTTCGGTACCCAAGTAAAAATTTGAATGTAAATTGATATTAAACCAGAACCTATGCAAAGAACTAGAGATGAACACAATTCCCTCAGATTCTTATACAATGGATTTGAGCCACCTTAGAAGAAAATAGATGATGAATTTTAAAACATAAGTTAAGGTTTAATTAATTAACAGACGTTGAGATACGTTGAAATGTAAAAAAAGAAATACAGGTAGGGCCAGAATTCAGTCAAAAATCATCTTTACTTAAAGAACATGATTAAGGTATAATAGGTCATAAGGTTTGATAGCATATGGAAAAATATCAATGATTAACATTACAGCAATTAGTGACAGCATAAAACAAAGCATATTTGTTGAACGAGGTTACCAATACTTCATGACAACTAACAAATAATGGTAATAATAATAATAGTACTTACCGATAACTAGAAACACTGGCTTCGGGGGTGATTTGAAGGAATTGGTTAAGAAGATGATGACAAAGATCAAGCTGCCCCTGATGGCAAAAGACCCTTTTCGACTGATGCTGTGAAGATGATCGTCTCTGATGAGAATCAACGACCTTATTACGTAAAGAGGGCGCAATATCAGTAGTGTCGTCGTCCGATGCGTGAATCGAAGTGGCTGCATTATGAGGACCCCGCCCAACACGATGGCGACGGAAGAGAGACATCTTATCTGGGGCGATAGAAACAAGTTGCTACACCGAACACGTAGTTACCGACGCCTAGAATACCCCACAACCAATCATCCTTAAAAAGTACTAAAAAGCCCGATATTTTTTTTCAAACAAAAATCCCTTCCCCCCCCCCCCTCCCTCCCCCTCATCAAGTTCCTTTCGAATATAGTAAGTTATATATCTAATACAGATTAAGCATCAATAGAAAATAACTGGCCTACAGAGATACAGCATATTCATTCGAAAACGCTGTTCAGTTTTAAAATAAGCAGATACATAAGTTCATTGTACAAAATATTTGGACATAAAGAAAAAGACATTCCTCGCAAATAATCCATATAACAGGTCTAACTAAGCAGAAAATCATGAACTGGAAGCCGAGATTTTATTAAATTTGCCAAAGAAAAGTAGGAATATACCAAAAGAGTTTCACTCAAGACATACATTAATATGGTATATATTTTTACACACGCCCCGGGAAGTCATCAGCCAATGAACAAGCGCTATGGAAGATTACCCATTATCATTGAAATTCTCAGTTAATCAAGAAGACATTATCAGATTTAGTAAGCACAAATTATTTACGTTTATAATCTATAATTACATTAAATCTTACACTTCCAAGATGTCTCAATTTTGTCTTTTAAATTTCCTTTTATTCGATAGTCTTTCATAAATAGGCAAAACTTTATTTTTTGTTTGCTATTCTTTACTGTTTATGCAAATAAAATTTTTCATATTAATAAGTGTTTAGGAATTCCAAGATTTCCAAATGTATCGAGCCTGTGTCGCATTTAGGTCCTGGTGTCTATTCTTAGTGTCTTCTCCTTTTCGAGGTTCTTTATTGACATATATATATATATATATATATATATATATATCTGTTTTCACACTCTGGTTTGCTTTTATATCGGAAATTTTGGGTATTTGTTATTAAATATTTTTATTAAGGATTTAGTTCCTTGTATATGATTGGCCAACGGCATAAAGTTACAGGCTAGAATGGGAGAATGAAGTAATAATGATGTTTACCAAATTTCGCCTTCGTTTATGTTTTCGTCAGGGTAACGTAATACTGGGGAGTTCGGTCAATCCGTCCATCAAATTGTTAGTACGCAAATAGGTCGTTTTAGAATAAGAAAAATGACTGGATAGTAATAAATTGTTATCTCCATCTCATCTAGGAAATGTCCAGAAAGAATATACACTCACTCCTGATGCAAACATTTGGATCTTTCTTCAAAACCACCAATAAAAGTCTCATTGGGTTGAGGAGATGTTTGCAATACGTCAATATTGTCGAATATAGCATCGTATTCATCCCAGTCAATGTTAATAATAATCGCTACTGCCTGACTGCATGGTAGTTAATTAATTGTACATATTTTATTTTAATTCGTCTAAATTTCTCTTATTTCGTTTATCTTTATTGGCCTATTATTGACCTAGGCGTTGTTGTTATTGTTTTATAATCCACCTAAATAGCTACAATCCTTCCTATTAAATAAATAAATGTATTAAGTAAATTTTTCTCATTTACCCAAATTTATGCCCAGTTATTTCCCACAGCTTTAGTGAGTTATTATAATTATCGAAGATTGTTGCTTCCTATATAAATATTCCATTTTATCTAACAGGAGTATTTTGCAGCAGAAAAGCCAGCCGTTAAGAAACTTACTACTAAAAGACGTACAAAAGTCATGGCAATTGAGACTAAGTGGTCTCCTAAAAGTTGTGTATAACATCTATTCAAGCATTCGTCTGATTTGCCATTTTCCAGGGCTGTGTACCTTTCTAAAAAATTTTAGACCTGTGAGGCTATCTTGTCATCCAAATAAGTAAATTCTGCAGTTGGAGATCCGAAAGCACTACAGTCCACTCATAACCGTACCCAAGACTGTTTAAATGGCAGCTCATTTACCTACTTGATGGCAGATTATGGCAATTAAAAAGCTTCTTTATGAAATTAAGATTTTGCTAATTATTTGATATTAAAAAAAGACATCATTAAGCATTTCATATCACAATTTTTTGAAGTGGTTCGGTGGTAATGTTAAGGGGCCTGGGGCAGATTGTATATCTGAATCAACTAATTCAACTTCCATTCATCGAAGACGAAACGACGACATGGGTCAAGGATACTTTCTGTTGTAAACTCAGTCCAGTGTTTATAGACGTGCTTTATTCTATTAAATGTCGACATATTTTTGTGAATATTGCTGTTTTATCTTATTTTAAGAAAGGAGCTGAAAATTAGGAGAATACTCATAAGAAACCGTTCATACCTGGAGGATTGGTGAAAATACATTTCATTTCATTTCGGTTGGTATAGAGCCCTGAAATGATCGAAGTTCATCCTTATTCTATCAAACACTCAAGGAGGCCGGTTACTTTGGTTTGAGAGAAAGGACATAGTCAGTAAATATATCCGGGGAAAATTTGTCCCTAATTCCTACAAATCGTGAGAACAACTCCGATAGTGCCTCATTTTAAGTTTTTTCGCATACTTAATGTTCCCCACTTCAGGCGAAAATTTACTGATATCTGAAGTGAAATTACCATTCTTACATGATCTAGTTTGCAATATATCCACTCAAATTTTGCTGGTAATTATCCACTCTTGGAAAAAATCGAAATATGGAGTTGGACAAAGTAAAAATATCAGTCTTAAATAATTTTTAAGGTGCCTACTTACTTCAAAATTGTGTGACTGCCATATGTCTTCTAAAGGTTTATTTCGTATATCATGACCTTCATGCAACAAAAGATTCCTATGTCAACAGTAAATGAATGTAGATAAATGAAATGAAGAAAAATAAAAAAGAAGTTCCCCAAAATTGGCCTCAAAGCATCATCTTTTAGATATAGTCGGAGTACATCAATGCGGATGTTCATACATCCATGCACCGGAAACATAAGTAAGCCACAAATCAATACTTGCGCATTAATGAACTTTCGACAAGACCCGAGTGGTAATTATCAAAATTAATTGAGGTGACCTGGCCATTACAGTCAAGAATATTGACATCCTGCAAACTTCTGCTCAATCCGGATGGACATTTATTGTATGAAAGTAGGATAAAATGCTCGCATCCGAATGCCTTACTTGATCGAGTGGGAGCAAATTTTGCGTACAAGCACAAATTTAACTGAGTCATCCTTAAATGTTAGCGCTGTGTGTTTTCCTTCCCTCTTAAATTTCTTCCAGTGTTACGAAATTTAAATATCTTTTATAAGAATGAAATTGAATTAACTTGTGCCCTGTAGCGCTTTGTAAGAGAGATTGTCGAAACAAATTAGAAATGAACGGAGTACCACATCTAATCTGTCTACTACTATTTTTTACCTATGAAGACGGCTATATTAAAGAGTGAGAGCATAAAATTTAGACTAGTTGGTTGGAATATTTGAGATTTTGCTGCTTCACTACTCATCTCAGGAGAATATGTGCTGATGCTTTTAGAAAGTTTATTTGAAGCAACTCGGTTCGGATTGAATGGCAAAATTAGGGATGATGATCAGATATGGAACTTTTAAATACCAAAAGGCTTACAGCAAGTGGAAATAAGTCAATAGACGCATTTTATGTCATTTATTTATTCAAAGTTAGTTCATAGAAAAGAAACCAGTAAATACAGTGGGAGCGCTAAGTTGATGACGTTGCATGTTGCGAGGATAAGAATATCAAACTAGTAGGAGATCGTTACGAAAACGCGTAGGAACGTATCCATACATAGTTAAATATACCTTGCAGGAACAATCAAGAAATAATCTGCTGTGGGAAGTGGTTTTACTGCCTTAATTTGCTGTGTTCTGATGGCCAAAACGTCTACAAGCAATTGAATTTTATGCATGGTCGTAAAATTTTCAACTAGATGATTTTTCGCCGAGATTTATTAAAACCGAATTATGTTCAAAACTTTTGAATTATTTGTACACGTCATACGGACACTATTCGTTTAAAGGTGTGTGAAATGAATACATTGATTCTTATTTCACATTGCCAATCACTAATATTTACTAAAATTTCACAATTTTAAAGATTTTTTTTTGACAAATAAGAACACGTTGATGGGTGATTTGTTGGATCAATGAATGATGAATCGAGGGTCCCTCCACTGTTAAAAATATGTTCTCCTCTTTCCACATTCAATGATGCACAATAAGACGAAATTTGTACAAACCCTGGGAGGAGAATGAAAGTTTAGTGACTGTCATTTTCGTAGCTAAATAATTTTGATAATGTTGGAGAAAGGACTCATTACTTTTCATTGATCTCCGGTCACCAATAGGAATAGTTGACTTGATCAAGTCAAATTTAAATTTGCCTTTTTGGACTGCTGCTTAAAAGGGCAAAAAGGGATTGCTATTACTTAGCACCGAAGCAAAAGTACCAATACCAAAGAGCTGTTTAAGTGTAAGTCAGTAATGATAACAGATTGTGTCCGAGGCCAGGTGGTCACAATTGATTTGATAGCACAAGACATGGTGCGTCCGAGGCAAAGGGGGAAAACAAAAAAACAGAGCATAGCACAGATCTGGTCTTCACAATGAAGTTGATCTCGATAAGGTGTTCATGTCTTGAAAGAAAAGACTAAAATCTAATCTATTCATGACTTTCCATGCCTGGGTCTTACTGCACAGTTTCCAACATGTCCCATCTTGATTAGATTTTGTATACTTTGGAAATTACAGTTATTAGAAAGGAAAACTGAGATAACCTTGACGAAAGGGAGAACTCAACCGTACTCATATTTCCTTATTCCGAAATCTGCTTAGTATATGAGCAGACTGGATGCCTCAGGAGAGATGGTAAAATAAGAGAATCTTAAGCATTGTTTAAATGAATGATTACTCTCCAATCTTCTTTTTATTGCTTTTACTGTTGTACTTTTATATAAAATCTCTTATATAAATCTCTTCATATCTAATGAAACTCATGAAGTAACTTATAATTTTATGCTTTGTCATGTTGATACATTTCCCTACAATACTAATTATAACGCTTCAAGAACCATAAACTTTGCTACATCTGGGACAGCTTTAACCATGTCATAACTTTAATAAAGCTAAAAATCCTCTTGCCTTTCGTCAAACCATATTCTGACTAACTATTCTTAGTGAAGTATTTAGATGTGCGTTAAGGTAAAACGAGATTTCATTTTCAAGTTTTAAATCAGAAATCGAATGAAATCTACGTTACACAAAATCGAATATTGAAATTTTACCCTATCCATTTATCGAAGAATAAGCCATCTTTTCTTGCCTACTAAAGGTGAGTTAAATGAGGTATAATTTAGTGTTCGTTCACATTAAATGTCTCGTTTGTTATAAAGTTTTAAATTCATCAATGATTAATGGAGTATTTGCTCTTTTCTACTTTCGAAATTTGGAATAGTATTAGAAAGAAATAAAGCTTGATAAAACCGAACATTGATTTGAAAGGCATTTATTCTACCTCTGCTATTGAAAGTTTTAGCTGCTTTTCTAATATACCATTTCTCTTATGCAGAAGCGGAAGACTGATATATTTTCAAGCGTAGACTTCACTTTGAATCAGAAAGGAACATTTTTCAAAAAATAGTTTTCTAGTTCAAATGGGTAAATTGGTCACGATCTATGCATGGATATAACAATCAAAATTTTCTTATTCTCTAAGAATTTATGGATCGTGTTTGTTACAAACATTTTAAAAGTATTTCTTGCATTTTTCAAAATCATTGCCGAATTTGAGAGATAGTAATAAACCTATAATGCGAATTGTAAAGTTGGTGCATTGTATCCAACTTGGGTTCATTTAACTCGTTAGTACCATCTAACTGCCATTTTAGGCGTCATTGGAATTATTGAACGCAATGACCTTCGCTAAGTTTTCATCAGTTTTAAGTTGTTTCAATTCTATAACAACTTAATGTTAGGTAGAAAGGAAGATGAAAGTGGAGTAACCACTCATTATTCAAACTTTGTCCCATTTCTAAAATTAGTTATCTTATGGCATTAAGCAAGTAAGAATTGGATTATGAATTAACCCACTCAGAAACTTCAAAAGAGTTCAAATATCCATTTATCAAAACCAATTTGAATGCCCAACAGTCTTTTTGTGAATTATTATTCCCCAGGCAATAACAACTTAAGCATTTTGGAGGTTACACAAATTTCAACCAGGCTCCAGGGATAAGATAATGTCTCGGACTAGAAATCGAAATATTTTCCCCACTTCTCCACCTGGTATTTTTGTTATTTTAAGCTAAACAAATTTTTGTCCCATTCGTACGTGATCATTTTTTGCCAATTAAATGGGCTAAATTAAAAAACGTCGAGACGACATTACCAGTCATCCAGAATATTATAAGTAGACAATCGCGGTGTTATCTAGTGCCCCTAATCAGTATCATTAAACCGAGCAATCTGGTAATTCTGATTTAATTTGAAGTAAGGCTCTTAGCCTACCAAGACTTGCTTTACTAACATATGACTTCGCTTTATAATTACCACCTGAATTTTAGTGTTACCAGTATTTAGATGTTAAAATTTATATTTTATTCGACAATGAACTCTAGACTCTTTTGTAATTTAATTTTTGAAGATGCACGATGCTATTGATTGCCACGTAGTGTAAATTTTATTTATTTTAAACTTAGTCAAGTTAAGAACAAATTGTTAATTCGAGTAACATTACAGAAAATTTCCCACTATTTATTTAAATAATTTGTACATCCATTAAGTTTTACCCAATAGGATAACGAGGACACTAGCCAATGAGAACTGCTGTCAACTGAATAAATTTCGTTCCCTTCTCCAAAAAGCAATTTAGAGCATGTGCACGCTGTTTCTTGACCGTAAGAGTACCACCAATTACCGCTTTCATGGATACAACTGTTGGGTACGCTAATTTTATTTAATTGCCAAAACCACAAATAACTGATAAAACCATGTAAAATTGAGTAAAAAATGAATAGGATTTTGTTGTTGAGGGCATTAAATAGAAGTTAATATCATGGAAAGGTGGTTCACAATTCACTTTATGAGAGAAGCAAGAAAATTGGAGTTCTCTGTCTGATTGTAGGGGCAGCATATTTGACTTATTATTATTTTATTCGATTTTTTTCATTTTGAATTCAGGTCTCATTCATTTGAGTATAAGGTTGCTGCTTAATATTTTGATAATTTAGTGACTCCATTTTAATTCTGAAGCAAAAGAAAAGATCTTTCGGAATCAACCCAAAATTTAAAAAATGACAGTATTGTTGGTTTAACGTATTTCTATTACTTATGGTAAAGATTCGTCAGTATTTTCTTTCGCGATTGATCACGGTAATCAACGCCATTTCACTATTCAAGGTCTTAGTTATCCCTTACAAAAAAATTATTTTAATCGTTCAGGTGAATCAGGATTCTCTAAATGCCCTTAGATGGATAGTGTGCACTCTAATTAAAACTGTTTTAAGGAGAGTCCCGAGCCCTTCCCTACGGCTTCAATATTAGAAAGGATTACTTCAATAATTACAATTTGATGTATTCATGTTCACAATTTTTAAGTCTTACAGGAGAAAGTAAGTTTATTAGCTATTGTAAAATAACAGGGGATAATCTATTAGTGTTTATTAATATCTTTATAGACTGGTAATTTGTGTAAACTAGATCCTTGCCGGAATCAATACAAGTAGGAATTCTTGCTTTTGCGCGTCCATTCAAGGAAATATTTCAAAATCCACATTCCAAATGTCCAATTAACATCAGCTTTCTGTCTTATATACTGTTCTTTGTAATAAGAAAATTGTTACTTCATACTTTTAAAGTGCCGTTAGGGGAGCTTGAGTGGGTGTACAACTTTAGCTAATAAGTTTTTAATACGGTTAAATAGGACATTAAAAAATATGGAATATTAAATACTTTGTGTGCGAATTTTGACATATGATATTAGTGTATGGTTAATTATGGCCAAGGACATTTTCATTATTATAAAAGATGCTTATATTTCCTGTTAAACATTAACAGTAACTGATACCCGAAATACACTTTTATCCACATTCTAAAACGTATCTACTGTATTTTAAGTACTTTTACTTTGCAGGCTGAAGACCAAATTCGGAAACAACTTGCCTCTCTGGTGATATTTCCAAACGAGGTACAGGAACTACTATTTTTTGGTTTTCTTTCCGCCTGTACAGCGGAATCCTTATTTGATGTTAAATGTGTTTTGTAAAAGTCATTATTTGCACCTTAGACATTTTTACGCGCCACCCAGTTTTTCAAGTCAACGACGATACTTGATGATCGTTTCTCCAATTTTCTAAATGTTTCATTTAATGACATTTTATGGATTTTAAAACATCACAACCCAAGTAATATAGCATACGTAAGTTCTAATTAATTAATTAATTAATACTTCTTCAATTAAAAATTAAAATAGTTCACGGCTTATTAGTGAAGTAATCCGATATATACTCTAGTTTGGCTAAAAATTACTACACTTAAAATATTTAAGTTTATCTGGAATTATCTAGAAATTTTCCTTAATTTTCTTGATACTATTACTACCTACAAGATGGATTACAGAATTTTTAAATCCGTATAAATAAAATGCACTATTTGGGTACCGCCTCATTAATCTATTTTCATCATTTTGTTGAATTACTTTTTCAGGACCTTTGTGTAAAGAGGGCATTAACTAAATTACGTGAAATCCTACCATCCTGAATTCCACTAATGCTTAGAACAGAATATACACTGATTTCAATGTCAAACTTAGATGGAACTAACTATAGAGGTAAACAGAAAATTGTAAGGCTCAGACGCAGTAAAAGTTCTGGTTCATTGAAAAGTTATAAAACACAGTATTAGTAGTATTTTCATTTTGCGCAATTGACTCCTATTCTATATAAGTAACAGTGACAGAAACTGAGGTTTTGTTTGCTTACCATCTGGCGGTACTGTCTAATAATACACTTATGGGAGCGTGCCCAGGAAGAACAGATGCGCCGCTCATTGTATGATAGATCCGAACACTCACTCATGATTTAAAAATTAGGCACAAACTAAGATTGGTTTAAAAATATTTTGGTAGAAATGTTGCTCTTAATAAAAATCAATGAGGCTCAAGGCCTTGTTTAAAATTATTTATGACTTTATAGACTTTACGTATTACTAACATTTATCGTCAGCAAATGAGGGGCATAGGTGGCCTTAAAGGTGAGTTCGGCAACTTGAAGCCTGGCACCGAAAATATTAAATATTGTTTGTTTGATCCGTTAAGGTCATTTTAAGATAAGATCATTTGATGTTGAGCCACTGATACACGCTGGACCGTAAGGGTCGAATAGAATACAGAGCACGGACTGAATTAGGTAATTGACAGTAAAACTTCTTCATAAGGGCATAAATAATTGATTGTCAAAGCGAATAAATAATTATGACTTTTCATAATAAGGAAACATCTTAACATGATCTATTTTCTAATCCCATCTTTTTTCAGGCTGTAAATCTGAGTGAAATTCTAAGTAAGAGTCGGAGCCACTGGAATATTGATTTCCTAACTCAGGTTCTACAGATATGCAGTAGCGCCATCACTTTATACCCAGACGACTTTAGACAGGCCAATAAGTGTGTCCATTCTTTACTTGATCTCAAGAGAAATTCCTTGAATTTTATTGGACAATTGCATTCCATCTATCACCGTGCAACTCCAATAGGATTATTTGATCCGCAAACATGTCATATCCGACGAAGTATTGTGATTATTGGAGAACGTGGACTGGGAAAAGAATTCGTCCTAAAATGCATTTGGCAACTAGCACCGGAGTCCTTCTACATTCCATCAAGTAAATTAATATTAACGAAACTCTATTTAAATATTATCAGAATTTATGTTGCTTGTTTTTCATACTAGATGTTTTTGAAGTGGAAGATTTCTACGATGAAAACGAAACGGGAACCCTTTGGCCACTGGCCTTTGGTAGACTTGATGATACCCTTCGAAAACGGAGGAAGAAGGACAAGAAAATAGAAGATCGCAACGATGTCTACTGGAGTGTTTCTAGTACTTTTACGCTTGCTAAAACGCGATTTTTAGGACAAAGAAGAAAAACTAGAACTCAAATATCAAGTGAAATGTTGGACTGTGCTAGAAGGACAATCAGAATTGGAAAAATTCCAATTTTAGTAGTTGCTCCTCCCATCCTAAATGAATGGCGAGCATCTGCAGAACTGGCTGCCCTCACTGTATTATTACAATCATCAAAAATTAAGGTGAATTTACAAAAAAAACTCTTTATGATCACTCATTAACGACACATTTATCGTTTTGTAGACATATAATGTCATGCCAACTGAACTCGAAAATATCGATATATGTTTGACGCATTCACCATGGAATCCTACGAAGACTGCGAAATCAATTGTTGAGACATTCTACAACATGAACAATAGCAAACGACAATGTACAATTTCTTGGAAACCTAGGATCTGGTTTAACAATACTGCAAATTCCGAAATGGACATATAAATATGAACAAAGTTTGCATATCATTTGTGAATGAACTATGCTAATTACCTTAAGTTCATTAGAAAGAGCGACAATTTAGTTGCGATTTGGCAATTTAAAAATGCTATTTGTATGAAAGTGACCAATAAAATGAGTCTATCAACCTAAAGACTGGAATTACCACGAATATACGATATTTTTGCGAGTAATACATTTTTATTAATAACTATAATGTAAGAAAATGACATATTAAGTGGAAAAAGCGGACTGTGTAATAAGATATGTTGTTAAGTGAAGTGATGTCAAAAATATATTTTGGAATATTGTCATAAGTTCCGTGGCAATGGACAAAAGGTTGTTCGTGCATAATAAAAGGAAAATAACTATATTTTTTCGTTCATACTTGCGCTTTTCCAAAGAAAAACAAATAATTCGAAAAAATATCTATTCTTAAGAGGTTTTTGGCCATTATATAAGCGGTAAAGGATATCTAGATGTATCGGTCTCTTGAAAGCTTATCAGCATACCGTCGAAGGTTTATTTTCCATAAAATAAAATCTTGGGAAATATTAATATGAGGATTCCATGAATTCAAAAATAATTTTCCTTTTAGAGAAAGCAGTTTTAATTTGCTCCAAACATCTGTTCTATTTATTATGGTTTTATATCTTATATTTTAACTATATCTCTAAAGCCCTTTATAAATATCATCTAAATAATATCAAAGTAAAAAGCAAAATAGAATCTCTTAAATAAATAGGCTGTTTTATCAATGAAGACTACTATTAACAAACCTATATTCTTTTAAATACTGCTGGCTTTGCAATCAAGGTCATATTTTCACGTTGTTCATCATGGGTGATGTAGAAAAGGGAAGGAAGTTATTTATTCAGCGCTGTGCTCAATGCCACACTATCGATAAAGGGGGTAGTAATAAAACTGGACCGAATCTTTACGGATTGTTTGGACGGCTATCGGGTCAAGTTCCGGGCTATGACTACACTGCTGCTAATAAGAACAGAGGTAATTGCTGTCTTAAATATCGTTATAAGCTTTTCATCTCGTTATAATATTCTCGCTCTAAGGTGTGACATGGAATGAGGAGACACTCAACGAGTACTTGATCAATCCAAAAAAGTACATCCCTGGTACCAAGATGGTTTTCGCTGGGCTTAAAAAGGAATCTGATCGAACCGATATCATAGCATATATGAAACAAGCTTCACAGTAGTTCTTCCCAATTAATATAAAACACTCTTATCTGAACTACTTACAACAGTTTTCTTTCATAATGTATTTGTAGAAAATACTTTTAATTTAAAATTATTGGTATTCTTGGCTTAGTTTAACGAATTGTTTGGTGCTTCAGATACACTTTGATTTGCAGATTTCCCTTGATTGGTTGCAATCTACTCAGTTACGGAACTTTTTTTACTCCTTGTGCTTTTTTATTTTTTTTCATTATGCAAATGTACATGGCCTAGCATTTTATCATATATAAGATTGGTGCCATTGTGTTTATCATTTTTTATTAGAATGTTGTGTACGCTTTTGAAGTTTCTATATAAAAAATGGCGTCATCAAATTCCGCTACAATATATAATTTTGGCCCGTTTGAACCCCTGCGATTTAAAAGAAGGGATTTATGGGTTTTGCGAACTTTTGTTATTTCATATTCTCTAAATTTTATGAGAATTGAAGTACTACTTAAATCATTCTAATATTCCTGTGACTTGATCACTATTGATTTCACGACAGAGTTTTTGTTCGTTTTACATTGGTCACCTGTCTGGCGGACTGATTTCTCGTGTTAGCCTGTTCACCTCGAACGACCTTTTGGTATCAGAGGAATGTAATCATTAATACAAAATGCATTATTCAAATGTTAAATCAAACAGCATGAGCAGCCTCCTGAGGGAGTGAATCGATGTGAAAACAAGGTTCAAGTTGTCGATTTGGACACTTAAAAAAAAATCGAGACGGTCTTGTGTACCTCTATCCATTTAGTACTTGAAGAACTTATATGTACCTATTATGTATGTTGTGGAATGGATTTAAGCAAGTGAGATAGATACCAGGACTTATGGTTACGTTGGGGTTGTTTCGACCGGCAATGACTGCTACTAGGCGTTACTCGTCGATAGTGGAGCAGGGTGCCAAATTCGGAATCATGTTTGAAAACCTTTTCAGTGATCAAATCTAGTCAATGAATCTTTCTCTTAAGATTTCTGTTTGAATATGCTTTAGTTGATTACTGAAAAGCTTATTATCTTGTAGCTGGTGTTTTAATGAGCATTCTCTTCCGCTTTTCTTCTAAGCTTTAATGAAACGCATTTTGCTGGAGACTGATTTGTCTTTGGAAAGCTTGGGTAATTTTTTTCTGTACAGAAGGCGATCAATAGAATTTCTTAGCTGAAAATAGATTTTATAATCTTTAGATTGTACCCTGTTTAAGCATTCTTATTATGTTGGACTCTGCCGACCATTATTAATTGATGTGGTTGGCAATTCAGGTAGATGGATAATGGATCATCAAAATACAACCGAATAGAGTTGTTGACGCCCACGATCTCAACACTGGTAATGCGTCTTCTTAGACTTGGTTCGTACTAATTTGATTGCCTTAATGTATCTAAGTGTAGTACTTATGCTCGCTGACTCATTGGCCTTCTCTGTCTCTCCCGACTCATCTCTTCCCTAACTGATAAAGAACAATACGCAAAGTCTTATTTTACTTCCTTTCGCTTGTTCAAAACATAGGGATTTATTCTCCCTCGATACTGATGATTTCGTATTTCCTCCCTATTCCTTTCCCTCTTATCTATCTCCAATTAACAAATATACAGGTGAACCTACTTAACTTTCTATCCTTTTATTCAGGAAGAGAGTATATTGCACTAATTTGATCATACTATTCTGATTTCTTAATATTTTATTTCCTCCGTTATTACTCTCGGTAACCCAAGAAGAATTGCTAAAATTTTTATACAATAATCATTGGAACATTCCAGTGTGGAAAAAGGAAAGGAATACAAATTTGATGCTGAAGTCGGGTCATCTAAAGAGTCATACGAAGTTGGGTATTTAATAATTTTTCGCCGTTAAAATGCTCACATTACGTTAATTCATATTCGCGCTGTGATGAGCATTTGAGCCAAGCGCTCAAATAGATAATCCATAACACACATACGACAAGGACCTCGTGCCTTTAGAAGAATAATATCAAAAAATATTCTATACGTACGACTTATGACTGATTTCATGGACTAGTCACTTGTCGACAAGAGTGATCGGTCACAGATGGTTATCATCAGCTGACAGAAAAGTCCCAAAGTACTAAAAGAAGCTTGGAATGAAATTTACAGAGTAGTATCTGTTTTTTTTCATTTGCTCTAAGTGTGTTCGCTCACACTACGCTTCTTTTAAGGACTCAAACTCTTTTTATTTCCTTAAAAACAATAATGGAAGACTGGGATCCACTTGAATCATGGAAGTGTGTAACTTCTATCATGATGATTCGTGCCGCCCATCAAAATAAGGCGATAATTTGCACTTCTCAATGATCTTTCAACACTGAAAAGAATCTGGCATGAGCTGCAGAATTGCATTAGAAAGTTCAAATTTGCTGTGGCTAGAAGAAGGCAGCATAGCAGACGATCTACTCTGACTACTCTTCTCGAAAATCTACTACGGAAAAAGTTCTGGAGAGCTCCCTGACATCGAAAGTTGGATTTGGTCATCATGGTCAATTGAATGTTTCAGTCTCTACCATGAAGTTTGCACTAAGTGAAGACCTTCGCCACTGCAATCTCATATAAGCGTTGAAGAGGTCAACGTCTCACAGAAATGGCCCGCGAAAATGGTCTGACGAAGGTGAAGGAACTTCTGAGCAAAGTGCGATATTCTACTGGGACACGAAGACGTGGTTCTTCCCAATGGGGAAAACCATTGTCCATGTGAAAATCACACAACGTGGAATAACAGAAGACTTGTGGAGGTCAAAAGGACTTTTCTCGAGTCATGCGCAAACCGTCATAGTTTGGGGGTTGTGTCCTCCTCCGGAGGCAATGAAATGTGGTGTAGTGCGATTCCTTGATACTTAGTAATTTTTGAGACTCTTAGCATTCGAAGTGTATAATTAAGTAGCTCCAGGTTTTGGGGCTAGGGCTGGGTTAATACTGTAACAGACACGATTAACGGTTACTTTGAGTTAAATTCTTTTATAAAAATGTAATTTCATTGACTAATGAGTTTCTTTTAATTGTGTAAAATCTTGTAGTTTCCGAAGGATTTCTATTTTTCTTGGGAGACCTCCTATATTCTTAATTGAATCTAGAAATGCTTATTTTTTGGTAGTTTTAATCTATTGGGGGAATTCACCCTAAGTTTAGCGGAAATTTGATTTTATTCGAAAATAAAATTTCTCAACATATTTTTCATCCTGCTCCTCTTACCGGTAGTCACAGTTTATAATTATAGTCAACACCTACTACTGTCAAACATTGACCAACACTATCTGGTAGTACCAGTATTGGTGGTTTTTTTTAATTCTTCAATAGAATGTATTTCAGTCGTCTAGATTGGTTTATAATCGATGCTTATGTTATCCATGGACGCCCTAATCTGACAATATAAGACTCACAACTGGTACAAAGTTGCTCAAAAGGAAAACCATTGCCAATTCTTATGTCTCCTTGATTTAAATTCAAAACCTCAATTTCGGTATCGTGATTTTGTTAGAAGTGTGATTGAATTATTTTGCTCTCAGGTTTAGGTGAAATTTCATGCGCACATTCGTTAATAGGTCTTAAGAAACTGATTGACAGCCTTTTGTCTCACAATCACATACTTGGGGATGCTCACGATAGGGGCGCACCACTTATCATATCTGTTTCTTCCATTTCACTCGATAATCAAAACTCACGAGGAGGTTAAGAAGGCCTGAACGACCGACACTCATGTCAGGAGCTGGTACCTGTCTAAGTTCTTACCGCTAACCCTCTCCTCGATCTGGGCTATATATTTATGCCTGTCTCTGTATATAGACAGCAACAAATCCGAAATCACCCGTACCTACCCGTCCTCCCCCCATTGTGCTACTTAAATTAGAAAAAAGTGACAATTGTTTATAATAACTTCTTCAATCAGCAGTCTGTCTGTCTGTTTGGAGAGTTATTTTTTGCCACCTTTTCAAAATGTGTCTTAAGCATTGCGCACTGATTTAGGTAATCGCACCTAAATATCTCATTTATGGATATTCGTTAATTTTTTTTCATGTAATTGTAAACAAACAAGGATGATGCTTTTTAAAAACAACTGAGTAACCAGTCTTTAGGTACATAAAAAACGCTGTAAAGGATTGCTACACTAATAAGCCCTGACTTATGCTCAGAAATCTTTATGGCAGGATCTCCTGATTCGGAATGGCTCCCGGGATTTGCTACCCTACTTCAACGGTAAAGAAGAAATAGAAATATGGCTTATAACACGTCTATTTGGGGTGTGCGTAACTGACATGGAGTTTAACCACTAAATACTACTTCGGCTGCGTTGACCTGCACTCGTGACTTCATTTTCGCTCTAGTGCGATTGGCACTACGGTCGCAAGTGTTGACTACGGAATAAGTAGCGCGCTGCTCTTTCCAGAATGTTCTAGCGCGCATGGGATACTTTGGTACAGCCAAAAGCCTTGTTTTTTTCGGTGAGACTATTAATTAAAAGTTATTAGAGATGGGTGCGAAATCATTCAGAATACTTGTTCGACCTTAATTTTACATACTTGAAATGCATCGTATCGATTTTTTTATTAATTCGCGTTTCTTAAAACGTATACTTTATGTGCAGGTGATCGTGTCCGCATTAACTTTCCACTGATTGAAAAGCGATTAGAACATTCCTAATCTCCCCGTCACTTTTTAACTTCATGAAATCGCCCGTTTTGGTTTTGCTATACTAGAATACATTCCACAGTACATTCTGTTCTTCTAATTATCAATTAAATTGCGCCAAATAAAAAATGCAGACATTGCCTTATTCGGCATAATAAGATAATAGTTGTAAGGATTAGGATATCGATTTACCCGTGCGGTTGGCAACGGTTTGTTAGTAGTAGTGATGATAATGATAATGAGAATCAATATTATCAATAGCATGGAAAGTTATGGTTCGATTTCAGAGATCCTGTATTATTCAGCATTTCGATACTAATCTACCGTTTATCATAACATTTTATTTATAATGCAATCAGCCTTTCGAAGTTAAACTGGCATCTAAGAAAGAGTGGTGAGTTTGAAAAATAGCCTATTACTAGCATGGAGTAGAAAAGTAATACCTTCATGTACTTTTTTGAGTACAAGCCATTTATTGTCAACAATGGTTTGTCATTTTGATAGACGCCAAATAAGATAACCACTCTGTTTGGATAGTCGTAGGCAGTCGCCGGGATCGACGATCTATAAAACATCAAAACAACTCGAAGTTAGCATCTTTTTTAAATGTCAAATTCACTCTTCCGCTTCCGATTCATTAACGTGAGTCAACTAAAATATCCCATTGGCCTCTGAATCTCGGGAATGAAAATGTTTTTTTTTTAATACGTCAAAAGTTTAAGTCTACAATTCGGAATATATTGGTGATTTTGAGACAAGACTTGGACTGGCTTACCAAGCGGTTTGAATTATCTATGCCAAAGTAATGTCTGACTGGGGAGTAGATTTCATCAAAATGGAGGATTGCAATGGCGATTTATAGGTTTATTGATATCCCGAATCCATACTTTCTAAGGTAAGAGCCGATGGATATGTAAAATTTGGTAGGTATCTAAAGCCCCACAAAGCGCCAAATTTTTCAGTTTCTATTTCATTTTATCTCTGTCCTGCTATCCTGGCTGTTATGCATTAATCCTATAGACTTCATAATTAGGATTTATATGTGGGTCATATCTAATGACCTCCAGTCTACATCTTCCCATCTAACTAGACTAAAGGAAAAAACTGTCGGAACTTAAGCTAATAATCTAGCATACTAAAATTTATTAGTAATGGAAGATATACGATTGATATAATCTTAAAATTTCTAAGCATATCTATTAAAGAGATCTTTAAAACTTATTTGCAAGGAGAAGTAGTAATATTAGTCTCCAATTCTGGCATTCCATTCACTGGCTATGTGTGTTAGACCCGTGATCCCTGACCTAGTTAACCAAAAAATTAAGTAAAAATCGCTGACATATTATGACAGATAGAACTGATTTTTACAACTTTGATGAGGAACAAAACCCACGCCTAGGAATCGAGAGCACATCCGGTGATTTAAGTGGTTAGGATGTGGCAAATTAGAAATAGGATAAATTCATACATAGGTTACCTCACCACAACTAGATATGTGATCAGATATGTCAAGATCATGTTGACAGAAATGCTCCGATTCCGCATTCGGGCATTTTTAATCGACACAGTAGGCATAGTGTCATAACGTTTAAATTGGTAGCTACTTTTTACAACTTTTTAAGTTTACTGAATTCTAGCAGTTGAAAAGAACGGGTAAATGTATGGTTACCGTATCATCTAAATCGGAACTGATATTTGCCAGTAGAAATACTATTAGTCGGTTGTTTAATTAAGAGACACGTATGATATACTAGATTCCTTAAAATATAATACTAAAGTAGCAAAAAGCTTTTTTTAAAAAAACAGAAGATCACAAGAATTTATTTTATTAGGAGAAGTTAAACATCTTAGGCAATTAAATTGCATTAAAATTCAATCGCGTGGTTTAAGTTAGGGTCCAGGGGCTGAGAAATTAGCACCACAATTCCACTGGGATTGACACGAACTTCAAATGGTGTGGTTAAATCAGTTGTAAGCTTCTCACTTCCCGTAAAAGCGTCGATCAATTTGAAAGAAGTGCCTTTATTTCCAGCTGCCTTAACTCCAAGTTCCTTCAAGCTACAAACAACCTGAATAGGATAGCCTGCACCATCGTTAAGATTCAGGTAGGCTAATGCCCAACCGCCGTTGAAATCCGAGAGTTGACGAACCCACACCTGGAAAAAAAGGTAAAAATTACTTATTCACCACCAAACAGACAAGTGTACACAATGATTTAATCCTCGTTAATTATTTGGATCAGTTTGAGGGACATTTTCGGCTTATTTAAGTGTATGAAATGATTAGTTCAGAAAATTTTCGTCGAATTAGTCACCTGTGCTTCTCACTTTAATTTCATTTTCGCTCTTTAAGTTTCCTCAGATAAGCATTAGTATTCCCCCACCCCCACCCCCTCCTTACACGCTCGATGCTGGACTACGAAAAACCAACAACTAATATCGTATTATATGTAACTTCAATCTACCTTAATGCCCGGTTCTGGAATTATCAAATCGGCTGGTTTCCCGAGTTTGTCTTGATTGATGCGTATTACTAGAGGAGCTTGGAGAATCTATAAAAAAAAGAGAATTTTTTGTATATTTTGAGCAGTAAATCCTTGAAAACTAGCAATAAAATCGAGCTAACCTCCTTCATTTCTGGTTTAATGTCTTCAAGGTCCACAGAAATGATCAAAGGGGATGCGTGCATAGCCCAGATTCCCATTTGCACACGTGTCTCATCCCATGATAATCCGAAGTTGCCACCCAATAACATATCAAGATCATTCCAATGACCCGGACCAGCAACTGGGATCAGAGTTCTCCTATGAGCTTCGTACTGTCGCATTATTGAGAGAACAGAGCTAAACGAATCTTGAACATCTTCAAACATTCTCCAGAGATTGCAATTATCTATCAGCTGAGTCCAGTTAAGTTTCTCGCCGTCGTACCAGTGTGAGTAGGCAGGGTAACTGCAACCAAATACCATTGGTCGTTTGGTTGCATTCAAGTAACGACCGAACATAGCGAAACCATCAGGCTGAATCTGTTAAGAAAATAAAAAAAAGTTGCTAACTTATTTGAACCAGAGCAAAACAAAAAATCGTTTGCCATTGTCTTTCAATTCTAGCACTATACAATTGTTGCTTGGAAATTATATTATTCTAGGGTGTTTGATGTTAGGCATTTAAAGTAAACTGTTAACAGTTTAGAGCCCTTAAAAATTTAGAACTTACCAACACTTTCAGTTGAGCACTCTCTTACCATTAAGCAAATCCTCGTGATGACAGTATACAAAAAGACAGTGCTCTGGAGTAAACAGAACTCCTTTCCTTAAAAATTGTCTCATCTCCTCACCACTGCAACTTTATTGTGAGCACTTGGAGATTATTGGCTGGAATTACCCTGCATTTCACACAAAATGATCAACTATTGCTCGTGGCAAGGTGTGAGTTGAGTAAGGAAATATTTGGCTTCCATTACCACCTTGTGAAAAGGTAAAAAAAGCTAAAGTTTACACTTACTCCCCGAAGCAAGTGTTGATACTTATGCGCCTGTCTTTGGCGTTATTGCGACTAAATATTCTACAGCTTTAGGGCACAATTACATTTGTTTGGCACTTATCAAACCAACAAAGATTCTGAGAAACATGCATTTTTTCAGTTTAGATGACTTATTTTGCAGAATATTAAAATATGATTTTAGCAAGACTTGAATTTTAGTTTTCAGTGGTAGTACTAAAACAACATTTCATTAACTTACACTGACTTTGCTCCAACAACCATCCATCTTAATGTAGTCAACTTCCCATTCGGCCATAGTTTGAGCATCCAATTCCAGATAATCCAAACTGCCTGGATATCCAGCGCAAGTTCGTGTTCCAAAATCGAGATAAATGCCGAATAGAAGACCCATTGAGTGAATTTGATCTGCCAACCACTTTATACCCTAGACAATAGAAAGAGAATTTATTTGACAATAAATACAACTGTTTGAAAAAATTAAGTAGAATATAACTAACGTGAGGAAATCTGATTGGATCAGCAACTAACTTATGAGTTTCTGGATTTCTTTGGTATGAAGGCCAGCAATCATCAATAACCACATATCGGTAACCACGATCTTTCCATCCACCGGAAACAAGCGCTTTTGCTTGTCTGAGTATAAGGTCTTCACTAATACAGTCTCTTGGATACGTTTTGCAATCTGTTTCGCATCTGAAACGCTGCCAAGTCAACCAACCCATCGGCGGTGTCCTTGCTAACCCGTTATCGAGGCTGACCACTCCTTGCAGAAAGAGTAATGCTATTAGTAATAGCCCGGGTGAAACACCACTCTCAGAAGTTACTTTAAACATTCCCAAGAAGATATTAGGCTAAAAGAAAGAAGCAATAGTTATAAATTGGAATGGAATGATTTTCTTCTTGTTACTGTACTGTTCTATTTCATCATAGCAAGAAATTTTGAAAACGAAATGTGAATTCATTTCGGATTTTATTAATTAATTGTGTCAAGATTTTGTAATAAAATGTCTCGAAATCAAATGCGAGTTCTATACTATCAGATGACACTTAAATGGTATAGGTTAACATTCACCTTCATCACCAGTGTATTAATAATTTAGTATTAAATTCTGTACAAATATTAAACTCCTAAACATATATATCCCACTAAAATCAACTGACCTATGTAGTGAAATAATAAAAATAGCTAAGGCAAAAAGAAAATTTCAAGAATAGTCGATAGTTTCGAGCGTGCATAACTTACACAATGCGACTTCGAAATGGACCGCTTATCTAAATAAACTACCATGCTAAGCAGGTTACAGAATAAACACTGCAATTTAATTGGCCCTCGACTGACTGAAATTAAGGTAATACAATAGTGTCTAAATCGCACGAACTTATGAAGATTAGGGCATTAGTATTCGTTCTCGGTTTAGAAACTTTGAATAAAAGGTCATTTTCAGTCCAGTTATTATTCGACTTCATGCTCATCAAATAAATCATTTGCTAATGCTCGAAGCAGCTTTCAGTCTCTCATAACCTCTGTGCCCGGAGGCCAACGTACACGTCAAAGTCAATGCTCATAGGTGCAGGTATAGTAAATAATTCGGGTTAACAGAAAGGATGGAGAAATGCAAATTTCTCGAAAGGGTGAGTTCCAGATAGAGTAATACGAAAACGGTTGCTCGTATATCTGCTCGACCTAGTAATGAATTTGTGATGCACACTGGTTTACCAGTCAGCCATTTCACTATTTCTCAATCATTCGCTAAGTTCTTAGACGTGGCTAAATAGCTCTCATGTTTCCAACTTTCTCTTTCTTTAGCCATCTCTTTCACCCTCTCTCTCCTGTTTCAGCGATTTTTGAACATTACACCGACCGTACCGACCTCTGTTCTTCTGATTAAGAGAAAGGTCATTACATCCTGTTGTTCCGTAAGAGGATTATTAAATGATCGAGCTTATTAAATAAACTTGGTTGTTGATAGGAATGCTGCTTTTGATACGATTCTACCACTCTTGTCGCGTGTTGTGAATCTTTTCCAAATACACTCGAGAAGCTCTAAAGAATCAAAATTTGCAATTAAAGGGAATGATCACTGTATTATCATTCCATTTTTTACTACTTGAAACGACACTTTCTAATGCAGAATCTTTCAATTATTTACTCCGAATCATACTATGCTACCCTTTCCGTCCATTAAATTTCTAGCCAAATAGCTCCCAAAGTTTAAAGACGTTCAAAAGTAGAAACTCCCCATGCCAGATAATGTCAAGAGGAAGTGGAACTAGTTTCACTACCAATCTTTCAACAGTAAGGCTACTTTATTAGTCCCGTCTAGTTAGGCTTCAAGCTGTCCTCTTACAGAACTGATGATTCAATAAGATGCCAATAAAAAAACAAGAACAATTCTCATAATCAGAAGAACATGCGTTGAATTTGGAAGCAAAGCGCATTGGATGGTTCAAAAAGGTGAGATTAAGTGAAGGGGAGAGGAAAAAGAAGAGCAAGTATAAATGATGAAACAGAGCCGCAACCAGCAGTATTACTTCCATGGCTCAAACAGAATTGCACCTCCAATAGAATCGCTAATACAGCAGATCACAGAAGGAATATCACAAGGCGAATACAATCTTTTTACATTACTAAAGCAATATTTCGAGCTTTTCCTCAAGACAAGAATAGTCCCAATGAGTTTGGTCACTCCAATTTGAAGGCTAAAAACATGTCAAGGAGAAAATACTGTTATACTAGTAGTATGGGAACAACACTAGGCATGATGGCTACAACCATACTCTACCCTGAAACTCATAAAAATTTGGCATAGAGGTGCACAACTGAAAATCGACCATCAAACAAAGCGTTGTTAGGTTTATTTTCAAAAGATGTAAGAGAAGATGACTCTGTCGGTTTCAATCATGCACTACAAAGTGCAGGAAAACCAAAATTATTGTATGAATTACTTAATTTAAATGCTGAACTTCAGGGACAGAAGTAACGGCTCAGACTAGTTTTGGAAACATTAGAAGTGTAAAGGACATAAATGAAAATTAAAGTTTAGTCATTTCAAAAATCGATAACCGCAAATGAGTTTAAGGAAACTTAACATCTTATACACTTGTCTTGCCTGCAACTTGTGGGTCACCTCATCGCATGAGCGCACAGCGTGACTTAAAGGTGCGGCCGTTCAACTTCGCATACGGATTGAGTGCGAGGACACACAGCCAATGGCCAATCAAAAGCCTCCTCTCGTTTTACTTAATCCGGCATGTTGAATGACTAAGCTTCCTCCCTTATTGCAGTCCACGCCATGCATGTCTAGAGTAAACGTGTTCTCTGGATACCTCTGTCTCCTCTTAGCTTGGCAACTAGCTTAGCTAATTCTGGGGGTCTTACGGACTAGGAGAAACTGCCACTGAGGTTTCTGAGTACAGTCAGGTTTAGTTAGGTAGCTAATCCGCTACAAATTGGTGACCCTAACGTGATCCAACCCTGACGTGATTCAAGCCTGACTATCCGCTCAGCAGCAGAACAACCTCTCACGGCACTGCGATTTCCTTTCTATCGCACAACTCGCTTGGTGATCTTCTTCCTTCTCGATCGATCATCATTTCGTCAACTCTCTCCTTTCGTCCATTCCCAATCCCACAGAATGTATCCGGAAACAGATCTCGGCGTGTATGCGCGGGGTGTCGCTCCCTTTTCCTACCCATACGATGTCATCCCCTATTTTCAACCCTACGATGTCGCTCCCTCCTTTTAAACCTACAGTGTTGCTCTCTTCTACCCACACAGGAATCCAACACTCGGATTCATGGCGACGCTTCAACTGGCAAGCCTAGACATCTCGTCTCGCAAGCACACCGCCGGAAGATATTCGTCCATTTCCATGGACTGTCGCATTCAAGCACACGTGCTACAACCGCCTACCGTTTCGTTTTGAAACACATTCTACAGGTAAAAAGCTGCATATCTGGAGCCTCCTACCAAACTTGTACCCATCTTTGGAACACAACTGTCTCGTTCTACGATCCAACCGTCTAAAAGACTACCACCATCCTTCCAACCACTACAACCCTTTCCCGATGATGCTTCGAACCGTATAGTACCAATTCCTGTCCCACCTCTACTCGAACCCGGTTCACATTCGTGAACGAACAGTTTCTCCTCCCGCCTAACTAATTGTGTATCTTAATTAATTTTCGAGCGTTTTTCTCTACCTTTTAGCTTCCTAAAAACGCTCTAGAGGGGGAGTATTGTGGGATACGTCATCGCATGAGCGCACAGCGTGACTTGAAGGTGCGGCCGTTCAACTTCGCATACGGATTGAGTGCGAGGACACACAGCCAATGGCCAATCAAAAGCACCCGCTTCTTTTACTTAATCCGCCATGTTGAATGACTAAGCTCCCTCCCTTGTTACACTCTACGCCATGCATGTATAGAATAAACGCGTTCTCTGGATACCCCTGTCTCTTCTTAGCTTTGCAATAGAATAGCTAATTCTGGGGGTCTTACGGACTAGGAGAAATTGCCACTGAGGTCTCTGAGTACAGTCGGCTTAGTTAGGTAGCTAATTCCGCTACAAACTAAAGTCGCTTTAACTGAACCTCTAAAACGCACACAATGCGTGGTAAAACGACAAATCGTGGCAAGGACGCCGTTAGCAAAATACGCTCACATAAACAAATACCAATAAATTAAATATATATCAATAATATCTTTAAATACGTGTATTTTTTGATATTTATGTCATTTAATTTAACCGTTTTTTAATTTAAACTATTGACTTATTAAGTACTTTAAGGCAGTCACATCTTAATATTCCTATGTATAGAAAACGCCTGTTAAGTCATTGAAATAGCACATAAAGGTAACTCGCACGATGTGTATAAATTTTTGGCTTGTATCATACGTATTTTTAACGCTTTAACCCCAGAATTACTTTTTGAAAAATACACCCAACCGCCCTCACACGTGCCTCACAGCAGTCTGATGCCACCGACGTAATGAGTTTTGCTGGTATCAGGCGAAGGTTATAGACGTGTTGGACATGTTTTAAACGGCAACAGTGTCTTCTGTTAAGAGGACCGAACGATCCTAAGGGCGTTAAAGGGTTAAATCGGATTTCCAAGTCTTTAACAGGTTATCTCTTTACCTAAATCAATTCAACAATAAACTATATCAAGCAATAATCCAGTAAAACCCAATGACATGATGGCCGAAGACCAGCTATTGATTCCCAGAACGGTTTCAAAATAAGAAACGGTTTGAGTAAAATTTGTTGAAACGCATCTCGAATGTTTGGTGTTTCACCATAATCGAATGTTGAAGGGCTACTGGAAACCCCATAGTTACAAAACTCCAACGGAGAGCAGCAACCAGGAAGGTGACAGATATTCATATCTGTAAAGATGCTCTGGAATTAATGAGTTAAACATGTCGATATCTTAAAGTCCTCCTTCTGAGCAGAAAAGGACATTCTTTCCTTTCGTAGACTGATTATCTTAGGTCCGATGAGTCGTTTCTACACCTTTAAGACAAGTAGGGGTGTTTTCTATTAGAGAACTCGTCATAATCGGTTCAAAGAACGCTTCTTCAGCACTGTCAAAGGAAATAAATCGATTTTGATTTGCAATTGCCAGGCATGTTTTCTTGTTACCCATTGGATCAAACAGTAGGAAATTATCGATTTTCTCACCGGTCGATTTATATGGAATTCAGCTTTAGGTTACGGCTCTTCGTTGGCTATGTATTGAGAATTAATCTTCATTAGATATATCTGAGTTCTCTCAAGCTTTTAAATCTGATGTTATTACATAATAAGTATAAGCCTTATTTGTGAAAGTTAATTGACGATGAGGAATGGTTGGGCACTTCCTTTTAAGGAGCGTGAAGAGTTATGCTTGCCCTGAGATATGATGAATATAAATAAGGGGTAATATTCCGTTATAACTCCAAATAAGTGAAAAGTTAAGGATTTTCATTGTGAGAGGGGTGCTGAAATCAGTCAAAATTTTATTTGGGGCGAAAAAGTATCAGCTCATTTGATTTTTGGATTTGTTTTGTCCACTTTCTATTGGGTGGAATGTTCACTCCGAAGACCTCAATTTTGTGATTCATCACTGCGCAAATATCTGTCCAGGATATCCACTGCCAGTTAACCGGCTGTTTAATTATGGAGGGCAGTCTGAATTAATCAGTTCGTTTTTTAAAGTCATAGAAAACCGAATGATCCAACACGACTTTGCAAACATTTCATGATCTGCGTATAGCATTATTCACGTGCCTAGAATTTTGTAATTATCAAGCACTGGCATTTGAAATATCTTCTATCATACCGTCTAAACCTAGAGCCAGGAAGACGTAGTTAGAGGGTTTACTGTTTTTAACGTGATGGACATGCCTATCTAGGTGGAGCTGCGGGAAGATAATCTAAACGAGAAATCTGTGAATGAGAGATGAAAATCTTTGGTGCATTGTAAATAATTGAATCGGTTACTTGCCACTTCTTCACACAGGCATTGTTCTACGATTAGTCAACACATTCTTTAATGCACAATAGTAAAATAACGAGTATTAATATTATTCCTTTAAGTACCAGGAATCATTTATTTTGCGACTTAATTGTCGGTTTCGTAAATAAGTTGTCTCAAACCCTCCTTTGGGATCTTTCAGAATCGCCTTGCTTCACTAACTCTAGCTCCAAAATCACATCTATGTATACTGTCAATTGTTCCTGACAATCTAACTGAGATTTTATCAAGCTCCGTCTCTTCTTTAATACTACTCAGGTGTATCATAGTCTGTTACGCCATCACTGTATTAATCAGAAAGGTGGATATTCCATCGTTTCCAATTGACAACATTGGCCAAACAATTATGGCGCTTCCTGTGGCAAACGGGTTACTCAACGAAGAGACAAGTTCATTCAATGGAAGCAAACCGGAAAGTTCTATCTCCCAAGCAAGGCAAGTTATTAAATGCAGAAACAGAGGGAATAGAAGAAGGAGGATGGGGGGAGGGAGGGAGGGGAGAGGGCGTGAGAGAACAACCGATGATTCGTCCAAACACAGAGAGCAGAAATGGAGAAAAGGGAGAGAGAGAACTTCAAAAGCGGATTGCAAAGATGTTGCCTTATGCATCCTTCTTGGCATCCCGTGAACCCGTGTCTGACTTCATTCGTCTCCTGGTGCTCTGAAAGTTGTTTAAAAAGTCCAATTATGACTAAAATTGTTAGCCGCAGCACTTTATAAACCTGTAAAATTCAATGCAGGAGATTCACACTTTCACTCTTAGTGTAATATAAACTAGAGCAAAGTGGTCAATATTCAATAGACAAAGGCCGAGTGTACTTAATTTTTTGAGATTGTATTAACTCAGCAGTTATTACGAAAAGGTTATGGCCAACCTTAACTAACACAACGATGACTAAAATTACACTAGCTAAATACAATGAACCAAGCCTAATATATCTTAAACTTTCTGATAAGGATAGCACTAATGCCATTTGCAAGTAGTAAAACCAGTTACGAAAAGCAATAACCAGGCAGACGGAATTGCATCATAAACTCACATTATCCACATTTCGATCTTGGATCACTTCTGAATCCGAAAGAGTATCTTTGGAGTCCAAAATCTCGTCATCTTCCTCAACATTAGCTGGGGAAAGCTTGGAGCAGAAGATGCAGAGTTGAACGGTCAAGAAACTGCTGATTATCTAGATAGAGAAATAAAGAAAAAGTTAATCAATATCCCTACTTGAAAAACGAGGATGTCACTTGGAAGAGAAACCTACCAACCAAATGAACCATATAATGACATAATGAATGATGGCGTTTTCAAAAACCTCACTTCCAAGTTTGTAGGCGACCATAGACTCCACAATTAAAGTGGCTCTATAGAGTAAAAAAAGGCAAGAAGAGTGTGGCTAAAATCATGTCACTACTGCCAAGAGGTACGAATAAGAAGTGATTACATACGTGAAGACCCACATTTGAGAACCAATTCGAGTTACTTGATCGTCGGTCACATAGTGATAAAATTGCCTGCAAATAGGATAAATAGAGATATAGAAATAAGATTAGAAAATTTAAAGAGTGTCTTGCAATACGAGCATCTACAATTGAATTTAATTCCATAACATGGGAAACACACGAGTAGTTTTTCCTGAGTACATATCTGTACGCAACTATAGCAAGAGCAGGGTTTGCATTTAGATCCAAACAGACAACCGGAAAACTCAATAAAAGGAAGCATAAAATATGAAAAATAATAGGTCAATTGATTTCAGCTGCCTTACGTCTCTGGTTAATTAAATTCGTAAATATAATCACTGCCAGTTGAAGAAAGCATCAATTGTCTCTACCGTTTTACAACAACAAGGTACGTTTGAAAATAACTAAATAAAATAAAAATGGGAATAAAATATATAGCCAAAACTATTGTAAAGAGGCAAACAATTCTAAGGAGCTGGGCTATGCCAGTTTAATTGTGGATTTCCAAACCGAAATATGACTATTTGAATAATTGATCATACAGAGCGAATGAGAAGTGACCCCCTATACAGATCTACACATGTTTGAGTGATTAGAGATGTGCAAATTGGTAGGTATACAATGAAGTTTGGAAATCAATTTATCAAATGAAAAGACGATGAAGAAGAACCATCACGTCAAGCACTATTCCCCAGATTTTAGAATGAAGCAAAAATGGATTAATAAACTGTGGGGCAATGCATGGATACTACTGAATTTCAAACAAGACTTCGAACTACGTACCTCGTAATTTCAGATAGAGAATTTCATTCCGACCAATGCGTATAGCTGATTCGTTTGATTCCAGGGTATGAATCCTCTAAGACTTTTACAATCACTGAAAATGTCCAGTTACAACTTGTATTTACTCACAACTAGCCGGAACTTGGTAACCACACAGATTACAAGAAGACTGTTCAATCTAATACCGAGGAAACGATGACAAGAAATATGAAAGCGTTAATTCAGTTTTGGATAAAATGAATTGTCACTTTATAATCCGAGCACAACTAAGGGCCAAAAAAGATTCAAAAGTGGAAAGAGAACGTTCAGCCATTATTACGAAAGTGATAAAAACACGATAATAAGAGTTCAATGATGAGAAGTAGTATTGAACAACTGCTTAAGAATGTAGGCTAAAATCCATAGCCCTTATTTTTTCCCAAAAAATGAGGGTAAAAGCTGCCAATATTAATGCAATGGTGACTATATTTCAATTCAAATAACCCTAATTCTATTTTATATACTCATGCGTTCCGGAATCTTAACTGGGTCCTCATGATACCGGGACCTCTCCGAGCACTGGAATCCAATCGTGCTCCAAGGGTCAAAAGTGAACAAAATCGACTTTGCAAGAGAATAGACAACCGAGGGTGAAGGCTTACCTGATGGCGGGGGCGGAGGAGAGAGTGATGAGGCCTATTCGAGCTTGAGTGAGGAAATGGGAGGGTTTAACAATGAAAACGTGCTTCAACCAGAAGCAATTCAATTCAGCCACCTGCCAGAAGAATATAAGAATGGTGAGTTGGATGACTCTCTTGAAGGAGGAGTTTCTATCTAACCAGTGCGTCGGTGTCCAACTAAAACAAAGACAAGAAAGGTAGTCTTCATATAAATACCCTTACCTAAAGCGGATTCAGTGATACTGATATATACACAACATAATATACAATGTTCAAGATTAGACTGCAAAATTCAGCAGTCAGATGACAAATATTATCATAGCGATTAGTCCAGTCGACAATATTTATTTACAATTAGCAAACAATCCTGTTTATGTACAAATAACGGCGTATTCAAAAAACTCATTGGGGAATAATAAATAGCTTCCCACAACTGCTAGCATGAGTGGGTCTCGCAAGAACCAGGACTATCAAATGGATATTGCAGCAAATGGGTATTCATGAGATATAAATTGATCGGGAACATTGATTTACAACTCGAAACGAGCAAGGGAAGTACGTCAAGCTATTACACAGAGAAAAGTTTACTTTCGTATAAGTTAAATTGAAAAAAAAGTTGTGCTTATTGAGTTAAGCGTAAAAATTTAGAAAGAATGGTGAGACAGGATCCATTCAAAGGGTGACGTGGTTTTGTTGAGGCAATGATGAACTAGGGCAGTATATACTTATGATCTCACCAGCCAGTTACGTTCTGCTTTTTATATGAATACCTCCCCGCCAACTTGTAATAACATTCGCAAGAAGTTTACAAATAACAGTTTCTATGAGCCACAGCAATTATATTAACTCGAATTGTGTTTGTCTAATATAAGTGCTTTTTAATAAAGATGGCTGACACAATTTCCTTCAAATGTAATGACGAATAGGTAGGATGTTTGACAAATTGAACTCACACTTTCGAAAAAATACCAATGCATGAGTAGCAACGCCAACGCCAGGGCAATTTTAGAAAAAATACATGTAAAAAAAGTTTTTACTTCAATAAATGTATATACCTATAATCTTGAAATAATGACAGAAAGTCGCGTGGAACTGAACAGATTCGTAATTAAGTGAATTGTAACAATGTGAAAAGATTCAAAGACAACGAAACTGACATGTTCAATGCTAGGCTAAGAACTGCAGTTTTGCTACTAAGCCCATTCGATACAATAAAATGCAAGAAAAAATTCCCCTTCCCAGGAGAGACAAAACCATAAATGAGTTGACAAACGAGCAGAAACTTCACAAATTTTTTTATATTAAAGGATGATTGTCATCAGATGAACTTAATGGTGCGTATAAGCCAGAAGCCAACAGGATAGGAGAATTTCAACCATTATTTAACTAAACGCACTCAAATAGGTAAATGCAGAAAAGTGATACACAAATTATTCATACAGGGGTAGAAAGCAAATGACAAATCAGGGATTTTATCGCTACCCTAAGAATTTTAAAAGTCTCATGAAGTACCATACAGAAGTTGAGCCGTCTGTTTCAATAAAAAGTGCATTTTATATACACATCTTTGCACAGTAAATTAATATTTAAAATAAATGAGAGCCTACCTAACAGGAGTGAACTGAAGAACAGCTCGCTTGAGTTTGCCCCTCTTGGAAGGAATATCGCGAATGGATTCCCATTGGTAGGACCTGGCATGGAACCACTGGCAGAGGAGCATTCCACAGAATATTCCCAGACCATTACAGAGGAGGACGTCTAGAAAGAGACTGTCCCACCAGCACTCCTGGAAGTTGGGAAGAATGTGTGAGAAGGCAATCTCTGTGATCTCCCAGTTGATGGAGAGCGTCCAGAGAATGAGGTAGTGGCGAAGAAGAATGGCCTTGATCACCCAGCCAAAGAAGTGGCCGAAAGCAAACACGTCCATATGACTCCAGATACGCTCCAGAGTCACCTATTTGAAAAAGTCAGACAACCAAATATTAAAAAAAGATATAAGCTTAAGCATAGTCAATCCGCTGGAAATTAAAAAAATCATAATGAGGTGAGCTGTGGTTAATTAAATAGCCTGACAGCTTTTAAGAAGTAAAATAAAGAAAACAGCGAAGGGTGCCCTTGTTGCGCATTGGAATAATACTACAAACCTAAAGTGCCAGCGGCAAATAGGTCAAGTCCCATGACTGCAATTACAGATTCGATACCTATTTACCAACAAATTAACGATGGTATATCAAGAGTGAATTAACGAAAGTATGGGTTTCACATTAATAAAATTTAGGATGTAGGTGATAGAAAACGCGTTAAAAGTCTCGAAACTTATTTCCTATATTTCTACGCCGAATAATAGAAAAGATGATGCCCATCGGTGTATATTTAATAATTAGACTGAACAAATGCTTACCCAGCTACTGGACATAGATAGAAGCTGCCAATTAACAAGCAGAACGAGTTTAATTTAGCATCCAAAGTTAGAACTTGCAATTACAAAGTGGAAATGCGCATAATTTGAGTGCAAGTTAGCCACTGCACTACCGAAGCAAGAAGACAGAGTTGACAACACAGAGGACTTTTTAGACCGAGGAAATCTAACATAGGCGATCGGATATTCGACATCTTCTAAGTAAAATTTTAGAATAGTAAAATCTTCCAATTTTACACTCTCCTATGTCAAGCAAAAGCCCATTGAAGAGCACACATCTTTCCGTTTATTTTACCTGCTAAATAAACGAACGCATTTATTCCCCTACAACAGGACCAAAAACAAGCGTAAGTTAGAGGATAAAAGAACATAGATGGCAGAATTGTTCTTCATGTATGTATGAAGTGCATTGCACCTAAATAGAGATAATAAAACAATGAAAAATTCGTGCAAGCGTTTCTAATAAAAACAATGGCAAAATGTACATTTTTGACAGACAATTATCATGAAATAAGCATCACAACGGCACTCCAATAAATTTTCAATTACATCCTTTGTGAAGTATAAACTCTATCCATCGTCAATTAGTGTCAGGTAATAAGTCATCAACATCTTTAGTTTCACCAACTTCATATTCGGTGTGACAAATGCACCAGAATCTCGCGGTTTACATAAAAAGTGATCTTTACGACATTTTGAAGAATATTTAAATCAGTTGTTTAGATGCAAATTAAAGCCGAATAGAAAAAGTAAATTCCAAAACAAAGGTATGCTAAGAAAATACACAGAGAACAAATATAGTAGAATTCAGTTTGAGCCAAACTGCCCTAAAATGCTATTATATCTTCAGCAGAACGAGCTGAAAGGTCATAAAAAAGTACAATATCCTAATCCAATTAATTGGTATAAATAGAGTAAAGGAATAAAGCAGTCAGATTTACTCGAACGGCCATGTGTTGAGAAACAAGACAGAAGGAATACTGGAAAAGAATAAAAGGTTGATTCTGGTTAAATAACCACGGCTTACCAATGAAAACTCGAGGAAACCGAATATAAAAAGGCCCGATAGCATTAATCATATCATTTGAAACATTTAACCCCGGTCAATCGGAAATACCACTTGACTGAATTTAACCAAGGATTGTCTTACTTTCCTAATGTGACTCTTACCATACCTTTCTATATAATCTACTTGAAAAGGCAGAAATTAGAATAATCCATTAGGTAAAATACTATCATTCTTTGATCAATCGATTGAGTAAACAAATTAAATGGAGACCAATAATAAGATTAAATCACATCTTTTCTTCACATCACGGCAGCATTAAGAGAACATCACAAAAATGAACTGCATGAAAAAAAAACTGTGCGAATACACTTTGTCGACATAATCTAAGACAGATCGGTAAATTTAAAGACCTGGATGGGTGAATTCTAACTTTAGAGATAGGTAGACAGAAAAAAAAGCTAAGAGCGATTTAGTAAAAGATTGCTATATCCTTCCATTAATTAAATATAAAGCATCAGAAGAAAGTATGCTTAGAATAAAAGAAGCAACAAAAATATGACGCACCTGACTGCAATTAACAGCATATTCCTTATCCAAAATATCTGAATACTTCATGCGTTTTAAATCGGGATCAAGGAAGAAAAGGATTTTCCGGACATCCTCAATACGCAGAAATAGAATAAATACAAGACTAAGAAAGTAAAGCAGACTAGCACCGAAAATGATTCTCCAAACTAGTGGGTGAGGGCGGGTAAATGGACCATTAGGCATAATCATAGTCGAAATTATTAGAAACACAGAAATGGTCACAACGGCTCCATTGAATAGGCAGTCTTCTAGCGGAAGATCTGAAGGTCTAAAGAAAGGTAATTGTAAAGGCAATCATTTACCTGGTAAATGCGAAATAGGTCAATCCGAGGATTATTAGAATGAGGACCGTTATTGAACGAGATTGGTAAAACACATTAATTGAGATATCTTTGACTGGATGCTGTTCAACGTTCTGTTTGAAATATTCCCTCTCAATAGGTGATTCCGAGAATAATCTTCGCCTTAAACTGGAAAATCTCGCCGACATTTTCAACGACGGGCAGTAAGGTTTCTAAATTTCGGCAGAGAGCTAGTTATTCAAAACGAAAGGTCAAATGAAAATATAAGCCGTCAATACTAAATAAATTTAACATTTTAATTCAGCGATTCAATATATATATCAATTATACTATATATTTATAAATGCTGGTATAAATATAAATACTTTACTTATAGTGATTACCGATATGATGCAATGGTTTCATACATATATTTAAACATAATCGTTGATCAGGATTACTACTCGATGTTGTTATAAATGCAGTAAAAATATATTGCATATAAAACGTCTTATAAACCTAAGAAATCGCACTATCAATGCTCATTTAGGTGCGAAATGAATTAGCATAACATAACTTGCCTAAGAAGATCTCCTGAAATAAGATGTATATACAAAAATTATATTTGTATATTTGTTAATATTTGAAACTTATTTCCACAGTTTTAAGTGCTCTGAATATTTGCTTGTAAAGTACAGTTAATAACAGTTGATATTACAAAATCTTTAGCGAACACGAGTAATGTACCCACCAAAGAATACATCTGAATAATGTAAGTTTGCTTGATGTAGCTAAACAACATTTGAGATCATCATTAAATGATGGAGACGTTTAATGTGACCAATTCTGAATCCAAAGTGCACTAACTTCACAATATTATAGCATTATATTCTGTAAAGCACCTATTGAGCCATATAATTTAAGAAATAGGTGCCAAATGAGCTATAATATAAATTTCTACGAAGATTTTAGATCATAAAAACCTAATACAACGAAAAAATTCAAATATTCATTGAAGAGAATTAACTGCACGTATAAAATAAATAAGAAATTATTATTAAAATCGAAAATAGTAAACAACATTTTAATAACAGAGCCATGGCAATGATAAAATTTAGTAAGAGAAAAAAACTAGAAATTTGACTCTCATTATTTGTGTATTCACTAAAAATGAACTATTATTTCAAAATATTATGATTATTTTTCAGCATGTAAGTTGAATTAGTTTTTTGTTTTATTGCTATAATCTGGATGCGCATGTATGTTCCGTTATCCTATGTTAATATATGGGGTGCGCGACAGGCTTACCTCCACGTGGTGCTTCCTGAGCGACCTATACTCATATGGCAAAAAGTCTATATATCGGCAGTTGACTTCTAGCTACTATGACATTATTGTATGTCATATTCGACCTTTTCCACAGTGCTCACATTTCCTTTTTCCCTACCTATGTGTTTGTTTCTCCTGCATCTGTGAATCAATTTTCTGCTCCCAATCTCGACATTTTTTGTGACTTTGATGTTCATCCCCTCTGTCAGCTAAAGGGCTTATGATGACTATCATAAAGTCTGCCGTTTAATACAAATTAATAAATATCAATGACTATTATGCCTTATTCATAACTTAATCTTTGATCATGATATGGAAATAAAATATTCCTTTATTGAGTTTTATATATTGAATGACATTTTCTATCGAAGTTAAAACATCCTTTTGATGTATTTTGTTTGAATCCTCTATCTCTACTCAGCGGGGTACATTAGAGTTACCATATAGTTTTATTTCAATTTCTGGTTTTCATTTAAATTCGTTAAGGTATCGTAAAGGTTAATTCCGTTGCTGACTATGTTTTGATCGATGTTGATTGTGTAGAAGTTGTGCATTCATGTTTTCGAGTTTGCCTATCCTTATTTGGTTTTATAATTATTTGGCCTTTGACTTTTTAATGATTCCTGTAATTTATGCGAAATTCTTAAATTTAAAATACCAGACTCATTGATCTTCATTGGAAATTTATTTTTATTTCAGTTTTGACAATCATTAACTTATTCCTGCCAATCAGTAACTTGAGATTTTATCATTTATAAACCTACAAAATGAGTCTCGCCTCGCGGCATAGTGGAGCCACGCAAGGAAGTAATCACACTAATGCCAATAATGCGTCAAAGCCGACACACGGAAAATCAGGTCGAATGGGTGGTCCCTTCGCCAGTCTTATGTCAGGGCGCTTGGCTATGCCTCGTCAGTTAGTTGTCCAGGCTCGAAATGCTCTGGATAACACCCCAGTTCAGATTCATCTCAGTTTTTCCGGCACAATTGGTCAGGGAACTTTTGGTCAGATTGAAAAAGCTACTCTTACTACTCCGCCGCCAACCAAAACTTCCGATGACAAGTCCTCTTCATCAGCAAATTCTGCTGATACTACTGTTCTCTCAGTTGCTGTAAAGCGTGTCCTCCAGGATCCGCGTTACAAGAATCGGGAACTAAGCATCATGCAGAAGCTGAACAGGCATCCTAATGTAGTTAAATTTTACTACTATTTCTTTTCAACTTCATCTTCCTCATCTCGTAATCGTTCCCGAGGCTCGCAGTCACAAGCCCTCGAGGGTGAATGTTCAGATGTGCCGCCAAACACTGATATGGATGTTTATCTGCATTTAGTGCTTGAATGCTTTCCTGGAAGTCTCTGCGAATTGGTCTACGTTTACTTTCAGCGTACTATGAGCATTCCCCCACTCACTGTCAAGCTTTTCACTTATCAGATGCTCAAAGCACTCGCCTATTTACACTGCCATCAGATTTGTCATCGAGATCTTAAGTCATCCAATCTCCTTGTTAATGAACAGACCCTTGTCCTTAAATTATGCGATTTCGGCAGTGCTAAAGAAATGGTTCCTGGAACAACTAATGTTTCTTATATTTCCTCTAGGTTAGTCATAACTCATATTCACTTTGTATTTCATAATTACTTGTAATTGCTTTAGTATATTAGCTCTTCAATTTGTTTTCTTTATCGAAACCTTTAGATACTACCGTGCACCAGAGTTATTATTTGGGGCTCAGATGTATACTTGTGCGATCGATACATGGGGAGCTGGTTGTGTTTTGGCTGAAATGCTTCGTCATCAGTGTCTCTTTACAGGAGTAGATTCTGTAGATCAGTTGGTCAAGGTAATCCGTGTGCTTGGGACACCAACAGCAGAAGATATCGCCAGTATGAATCCCATGTACGAATCCTACAACTTTCCCGATGTTCAGTCCTGTCCCGTGAAATTATTCTTCCCACGTCACACGCCTGCTGATCTCTTGTCTCTTATGTCTAAAATGCTCGTATACAATCCGAACAATCGACTTCCACCGCGTCAGGGACTACTTGATCGTGCTTTTGATGAAATTCGTGATCTAAGGGCAGCGGGTGGAAAATTGCCAAATGGAAATCCCTTACCACCTCACCTGTTTGATTCTGATCCGGTTGATTCTACCGGGGATAAGCCAGCTGGTAGGAGATAATCATGTGTTTTTTTTGTTTTCTAAAAGTTCCTTTTTGCTTGTTACTTAAATCTTGCACTTTGCAGGTGATGCAAAAGGTCAAGGGCAATCGGAGACGGATGGAAATACTTCTCAATCGGTTAACGCAGACTCATCCAAACCCGCTTCTGGAGATGGAATGAAACAGTTAGCAGAAAATCCATCATCTTGATTTTCATTCTTTTCATTGTGTTCCCCCCTACTAACGAGCACCAACGAACAAACTCAATCCTCACTCACTATCAATCTTCACTTTTAATATCTTTGTCCTCTTGCATTATTTGGTCTTTTCTCCCTCACTGTAGTCTCCCTGATAAGGACCAGCATATCTCTTTACATTCCCCCGTTTCCTCCTGTGTAAATTAAAATTAAACTACTTCAGCTCACGTGTTAGGTACGTGTGTTTGGATGGACGTGTAATTCATTTGTGTGACTGCTACGACACCTCTGTCTCGCTATATGCACTGTTGTTTTGAGTGTGTTTTCTTGTGAATGTGATTCACACGCTTTCTCCCTACACATCTCGTCGACTCCTCTTTTCTGTCTGCCGCACACACGTTGCAAATTAATACTCTAACCCTACTCCGACGAAATGAAACGATTTTTGTTGTAGTTGTTCTCTCTGATTTGGAACTATAAGCTCTTCGCAAGAAACACATCAAGGTTTCGTCTGATCAGTGTGGATTCGCTATTATTTGGTTAGGTGATTTACCTCTGTGGTACTCTCCCTGGGTTATAGGTTATGTAAGTAACCTCTGGGTTCTGATCATTACTATGATTAGGATAAATGCTTATGACTATTTTGGGGGAGGGATCTTGGATTTTATTTCTATAGGAGTATCATTGTTGAAGCTGTAATGATTAACCGATCGCTAGTTTATATTTGCCCAAATTTTAACCGTGCTGATACCAAATATTTTCTGGGTGGTTTCTAGTATGCCATTGTAAAGTGGGAGCGCACTTGTAATTGGATCATTGAGATTTTTTAAGAATGTTCATTTCTTTCACTTGGGGATTTAATTTTTGATTGGGACTACGGTGTCTTTGCCTTCTGCTTCTCAAAGTAAGACTAATTCGGAAATTGAATTTGATCCGGCGTCGACGCTATTTAGCTTGACTCGTGTCTTTGATCAGCAGGTTACTCATTTTAGAAGCCGGTTATTAATAATGGAACTGGAAGAATTCGCCTTTCAGTAAAAGTTTATCATTACCCAAAGAAAGACTTTTCTTATTAATTACTGAATTTTGTTTGAAAACCTTCCTTTTTGTGATTCTTTGCTTGGATTGAGGTCAATTTTCCCATGTTAGTACTATGCTGTCATTGGCTAAATAAAGATCTCCTACACGCACTCGCGTAATTAAAAAGCGCGATCGTGAGGACGGAGACCTCTGAGCCAGCCACCACTCGGTGGTCCCCTCATTGTATTATAATGACTAAGCTACGTGACACTAACACAGCTCAAGATAAACGTGTTCCAAGTCGTACGTCTGTTTCCTCTTTAGTTTTGCTATAGCTTAGCTACTCCAAACTAGATCTTGCTATGGAGATTACTGAACATAAGTCAAGGCTTATTAGTGTAGCAATCGGCTACATACTTCCTCATGCCGTAGTCACGTCAGTTAGTATTTGTCATAAAGTTGCCCTGCTGCACCGCCATTAAGCTATTAATGAACTTTATTATGAATATACTCTTGAAATTACTGAGTTAACTTAACCCATAAGAACCGCTTTCTGTTATATGCAAAATAAAGGCTTTTTTGAAAGGGAAAAATTGAAATATTGTGCAGCTTTCTGATTATTTAACTTTCAAAATGATAGGGGAAATTTTGCACTAAAAAAATTTTACAAGATCCAGGTTATAGAAATATTGTGTGAACTGCATTAAAAATGATCAGAATCCATTAAATGCTTCACTAAAACTCCTTGCTTTGTTTAAAAGATAAAACAAATAAGAAATGGGGATAATCTTTAACTCTTAAATGGCTAATAAGGAAGATGTGTTTATTTCCCATTAAAGTGCAGAAAAAATCAAAACTGAAGATTGTGACATATTCACACCCACGAAACACACGGTTAACTTGAATTACAAAAATAAAATCTTCTAGATCATCGATTGGCCCTTTATGCAGTCAACAGCTGAAATTAAGTTCAGTTAAAATGGGTAGGAATGCAAAAAGATGTAATAATAATACGTTTTTATCCATTCACCAGCATCTTTACAAGTTTCAACGCAAAGTTATTTAAACGCACGCTCATTATGGGAGTTGATGATTTTTATAATGCTCGAATTATTCAGCTCTTCCTTATCTTGATTCGAATATATTGGGCAAAATTAGTAAATTCTATGCTGGAAGTTCAGCCTAGTAAAAATAATACCTCCAAGCGCAAATATTTTTATGCATTAATCTTAGACACTATGCATGCACTAACACTGACCCAGCTCAAATGATGAATTCTCTTCGTTTTATGCTACAATGCAACCACTTTTAGATAGTCTGGGCATAGGAAACTGTCCAACTTATTGATTATTGAAATGAAAAGAGTTTGGTCTCAAACATGAGCGTGGTGGAAGGGTAATCAAGTGAAATTAATGTCAAAGGAACGATTTCAGTTCAGATAATTTTATACTCAGGACATCAACTAAAATGGACAAATCTTATATTAGCAAAAGGTCGGTTGTTTATCAAAATGTAGATTTTAATTGCGGTCTATATTTCCAGTTATCTTGCTAACACATTTCGTATTAACATAACTAATTAACAAGTACTGTTGATGCTCGTGGCAACAATGTTGATAACTTCTTCCATTTCCGAGAGTTCAAGACCGCGTTTATTGCTTGCCATATAATCGTAAGCTACAAACTTGCTCGAGTCTCGTGAAAAGAGAGGTGATCTATATTTACTTTTTTTAATTAACGCTAATAAGTATTGCTAGTATGTTGAAGCGAATGATTTAGGCGCACTTGAGCCAAAATTACAAGTCTAATCTCCAGTTCATTTGACCATCGTTTTTTACACTAAATGTGCAAATAAGTAGCACACAATTCTTGCATATCCTATCCACACTAGCAAATGGGCTTTTTAAAGGGAACCAACGTTTGAGCCAGAACAGTTCTTACTTCCTCTTCCTAGTGAAGAAAGCGGCTTAGGCTGACAAATTAGTGCTTGCCAAATCGGTTTCAGTTACTTAAATGGTCAGTCGTTGTTGTTAGTGTTACTAAATGGAAATCTGGCAGAATTTGTAGCAGTTTTCGGAAAGTCCTCACACCTCCATTCAATGGGCATGAAAAAAAATTTACATGAATGCTCATTCTGTAAATTAAGCAATATCCGCTCATCTGATAAAAAAGGCGTAAAATTAGTCAATTAATTAGAAATGGTTCAAGAGTTTTCAACCACCCGAAGACTATTTATTTATGCCAATAAGTGTCGGCATTTAAGATGGATTTAAAGATCTATAAAACAAAACTTCCTTACAACTCCGATTTTCTACTTTTTATACTATTTAATTCAGTTTTATTTGTGCAGCTTAAAGCTATATATACTGCCCTATTTATCTTATCACATTGATGACAAAGTGCTTTGGATAATGTCCAATTAGGCCACGCTGCAAATCCTAGCAGATATTAAGCAACTCCACCGATAGTGGAAGTGGTTCTACTGTTCAATTTAAAAAAAAAGAAATAATTCTAATTGAATCCTTTCTTCTGTTCTCAAACAAATTAGAATTGATTTAAGGAGCTAAAAAACAAAACTAATTCAATGATATGGATTCAGCAATCTCGAAAACCTCATGCCAGCTTTCATCCGTGTGATTCAAGGTTTTGACGTCTCTAAAAACGGAAATCTTGGTATGAGCACTTTAACCACCCCTATCTTTTATTAAACTTTAAGCGACCGAAATTGGGCACTGCCAGTCCACGTCGAGCACTGCAACGGCGGAATTTGTCATTTTGAAGACAGGAATTAACACTGCTGGCTGTATTGCCCATGATAGCCGAAGTCTTTATTGGTTTCTTGATTCATTTGTCCTGCCCACGAAACACTGAAGCCTTTGCATCTTCCAATCCAATCCTTTTGCTTTTAAGAAACTAGAAAGACTGGAGCAGTTTGTCTACTTAACTCTGTATAAATAATGATCATTTCGTCTCACTCCCAATATTTCTTCTACAAATAAATGTGAAATTTCCTTCTTATTTCCCCTTTCATAAAAAAGCGCATTGAAGTTGTGCTTCCCTGTTTCCCTTTTAGTGCACGCGAGTTTATCATAACGTGATTTATGTTATGTCTTGAGTTACTGGCTTCTGTGTTAAGTTGATATAATATTGAGTTTTTAAGATTGCTCTGATCTGCGAGCTCACTGCATTGACTTCCAGGCTGTTATATTATAATATTAACCCACCCTCATTGCATTTTAAAATATTGCTAGTTCCAAGCAGACTTCATCGTCTTTATAATTCATTATATTAGTAATGTATGGTTGGCAAGTGTCATGGATACCTCCGCATTTGCTAGATGGAATATGTAATCAAGTAATCATTTCACTTTGTTGGTTGAGATTACTTTTCCAGTTTGCTATGATTACTGCTATCGTGGACATGTATCTTCTTATTTTGTTTTGTTAATGAAAGCTATCGATTATCTTGTACACGTTCACATTTGTAGCGTCAATTTAAAGTTGAGACAGTCTAAGCAAAACAGTGAAATATCATGGTTCACGTCACTAAAGAAACCCATAATCAATAGCATTGTGCAATATATATGCATGGATACCATAGCTACCGTAATAATAGATAGAATTGGTATCTGTAAGAATGCGTAACATCTGTCAAAATCATTAGGAACGATATTTCAATGTAAAATCTTCTGCACGTTTGACAATTGCCACATTTTTACATAATTAAGCTTCATAAGAGTTAAAGAGTTGGAATAATTCGTCTGTTGGTAAGAACAAAATGTTGGTTCTTTCCAATCATTAATGACTACGGGCTTGGAGCAGTAAAACCACATTTCAACTGCCATCAAGAACGATGCAATTTGCGAAGCTCTAAATTGGAAAGAAAGGTTATTAGACGCGTATGCTCTGGTATTTTATAAGTTAGAGGATGCCTGGTTTTGCACTGCCTAAGCCAGTTGAAGCTTTTGCTGTCAAGACTAGGATTGACAGTTGTTCTGCAGAAAAGAATAAGTGTATTTACGCATGGAAAAAATTACTAGACCTTTAGTTATACGAATCATTTTGATTTTAAAAGATTCAGTTCTGAAGCTGAAGTTGCCACACTATCATCTGGCAACGTGTTCAATCCTAGTAATCTCAGGAGAATCCTTTTTTCAAAGGTTCGGTATACGCGCAATAGTTCGAAGAACTATTAAAAACAAACCTCAAATTTGATGATTAAGTATGCCATCTCCTAGTTTTAGAGTTTCCAAGCAACGAATTTCTTGTCAAAAATGATGTGTTCTTATCTTATGAATTTAATGACATTTTGTTGTTATTGAATGTTCTAGTATTAGAAAATGTAGGAAAATTCTATTTCAGTGGGGTATGTGGCGATCACTTTCAGATGAGCATGCATGTTAATCAAATGATATGGTAAATTCCGGGATAAATAGAACTTCAATGACAAAGAAACCATCAAATAAGCGGTCCATCTATATACATATCAAATTAATACATGTTACATTGATACTATGGCGTTTCTGTTTTTCTAAACATTTAACTTTGTACATTCACTGACTCAGATGGAGCAATGCAAAAGTAATTCACTGTTTTTTTTTAATTGTCCCAAGAACTATCGGTGGTAAAATAAAGTGAGCCTGTAATGGATTATTTGTTCAAGAGAACTATACCAATTAGTTAACATTGAAATAGCAGGTGAATAATCAAGAAGAAAACCGTTAAGTGCGGTAGCTATTTAGCTAGTACGTCAAATAAGGCATCATTTAGCCTTAGAGAATATTACTAGCACCACTGAAGTATAAATGATGAGCGAAGTTACTAATGCCGATAAATTCATGGGAAATTTAAAGATTTGTAATAATAAAAATACCTTTGAAGTTAAATGTCTAATTTTTAACTCCTTTAGAAGTTTCCCAATCCATTAATTTAGGCTGATCATCCTCATCATCGAATTTGAAGCCACTGGCGTTGGTCTCGCGCATTGAACACTGTGCCACTAGCGCACTGCAGACAGTCATTCTTTTCACGATTACCTGCTGTGTGCTATTAATACGCTCTGGGATTTTGAAGGCTATTTAGGTTACACCAAGTGGTGGACACACATTATTTATCGTACTTAACGCTTCCACAATGCCGATAGCAAAAAACATCTTCCGTTTCGAAAGGGACAATCCTTTACAGGATGCTTGAGGGTTCAACAACAAGAATAAGAGATTTTCCTGTAATAGTCGAGGCCAAAATGTCTTTTGGTATTTTAACACATCCCAAACCGCTCCTTCATCTCCCATTTCATCTTTCTCCCCTAAGGTGCTCACTACTGATACTCTGATTAAGTAGCCAATGTTTAGATGAAGTTAAATCCACCAGTCAGAGATAGCGTATAAGTAACTAGTCTCACACATTCTATGGAATCTTCCATGCCTAAGATCGTTTCAACATGACCTATTCCATAGCCTACTGTGTCCAAGTAGCAATCATTCTCAAAATTCTGCCCAGTTAGATTGCCCGGCAAATCACCTCATCCAGATAATTCAAGGGTAACAACCCTTGACTCTTCAAAAGGAATAGAAAAGGATTCGAGGTGAAACCAACGCTTCAACGTATAGATTAACAACTTTCGATGGGAGAGTTAAATTAACAAATTACTATTTATTAACCATTAGCATATTTGTCAAAGTGTACTACATTTCATAGGCCTTACTTTGCTTAATCTTGGAGTAAAGCCCATCTTAAAGTTGAGATCTGGGAGTTGTGGCTTTGTTAGAAGCTAATAAGGCTAGAACACCACTCAAGTAGAAATTGGCCTTACTATGTTAGGTAACACATATCTGCAATTTCTTCACTTCGCAGTTGTTCCACCAATTTTGTTTCCGTAGCTCTAGTGAGGTGAGTTGGTTCAACTATAACAATTTGAAAATTGAGCTATTAATGTGAGAATGTGTGTTTCTGCGCTTTCCAGAAGAAGCTCGAAAGACACATTATGCAAATACTAGGTAGTGCGCAATCACTTTTTCCTGAGATTCATTTTTAAGTAACTCTTGTAACTGGATTATGATATCTACAGACCACCTTTTTACAATGCCGATTTGTACATAAAGAGTAAATTTGGTAATTGACAACTATGATTGCCAGTGAATATGCCAACATATGATAGGGAGGACATTAAATGCACTTCCTTAATGATTCATCAACTCAGAGGTAATTCGATGTGGACTAGGAATGCGTTCGATCATTTTCGAGGGAAAAATATTACAATCTGCAAGAAAGTATCTTGATTCCTTAATGGAATGGTATTTGTTTGTAAGAAAATATTTTATAGAATGCACATCCATTTTGCTGAAAACGTGACAGATAGAGGTCAAATATAATCATAGCACTAGAAAATCCTAACAAAATCGATACACACAGTCGTAGACTAGCTGCGCAGGGAGTAAGTTCATTCAAATACATTTATACCATAAAGATATAAAATACTAGTGGAGAAGCTGAGTTCGAAAGAGACGGTAAGAATTCAAGGAAGCATGAATAATCTGTCCATCGCAAGGCAATCCCTTTAATCACCGCTATTAGAATACCAGGATACCAGGTTCTCGAAATTTTTTGGTAAGTAAACGGCATTGCGAAAGGTGGGCTTAAAACTCAATGGAATACTTTAAGATAACCTTTATAAACTAAATTCTGAAGAAATTTGATGGTTTATCATAATGGAATGATTAACGAAGTGATCACTGAACAAATTTCCGTTATTTGACTCCAAAACCTTAAAGTGCTTATGATTTATAGAATTATAAACGCTTATTTGAGAAACGATTGTTATTCTCCATCTCAGCTTTTCAAGAGTTTTCTGAATGAACGATTCCGATACTTGAGATGACTTATGTTTCCAATTAACTAACAGTTATGTCAATTGTCATCTTGTTGGGTAAAGCACGTAGCAATCTAATAACCATAGATTCATTTTGAGCTGACCTCTTCTCCCACTGGAATTGTGAGTTTTAAGCACATTTATTTCCTGGAGTAGTATTTAGCCTCTCATGTTTTTAAGTAATAATGCAAATTCATTTATCAAATGGCAAGGATGTTTGGGACATTTAAGATTATTTAAAGTGACACTCGGCTTTATACTAGTTACCCATATACATATCTAATCTCTATACTATCTTCATAAACAGAAGAAAATGATTTGTGATTTTTTAATCACATAGCCTATTTAAGGCGAAAGTAGTTGTACAAAAATTGATCTTCAGCGCTGGTCTCCCAGTAGAGTCCCATCCCATAGTATGCTAGTATATGCCAAAGTTTCCTACATTCACCTTAAACACATCTGTCAACGCGTCATAATTTAATACTTTTAACAAGGAGATAAGCCAAATAGTGCAAAATTAGAGGCTTTAAAATCGGGAAAATGTCCGATTTTTACCTAATATGCTTTTACCTAAGTGCGTGGAATCTCAGCTTCTACAGGCTGTAGGGTGAGTGAATTACGCTGTGGTTTTTGCTCTTACCTTTGCTTCCCCTTTCTTAGTCAGATAGCCGATGGTCTTGTAATAACAGAAGAAAGTGCACATCCCAAATTGTACAAGCAGTTTTTATTACCATCCTGGAAATGGATAAGAAAATTAGTTACGGTTTTAGATCTACGGCCTTATAGAATTACCAATAATATAAAGGTTGAGAAATTATAAAATATTCTTATTAAGCTTATTAAATATGACTCATTTGCTAAACTTTATTCGTAGTTTCAGATATTATTTTTAATGCTTTCTCAAACTAAACTAGATGGTAAAAATGGATTAAATTCTTGATTACATATTAAAGGTTCGTTAGTTGTGTTTCTTCTTGAAAAATTTCGTAATTGGCTATACAAGAACTGCTCTAGCAACACTTTGTCAACATCTGAGAAAACCATGCCTTATATCTCAGGTTTACCAATAGCTCTGCTCGAATTCCTATCTGCTTACCGATTTTGGCTTGGTCGTAATTAGGTTTCACCACTTCATGGCTTTCGTCATCATTCGTTGTGGAGTTTCAGGCACTTTTAAAAGTTGTCTTCCAAAATTGACTTCGTGATTCAATTCACACTTAATCCCTGACTTATTCAGCTTTTGAATGACTGTTAACATTAATACGCTAAGAGTAAGCTTATCAGGTATGCATTTGACTTGCATTCTTGAACGGAATCTTCTCAAAATAATTCCTTGAGTCCAAATTGTCGCGAGCAAATATCAAGAAATACGGTTATTTAAGCTTTCAATCAAAATAAGCTTTACCCTTTCATACTCCAGAGGAATTAAATCATTCTAACAGTCATTTCTAAGTCCTAATCTATAAATGTGCATGATGGCAGACTTACCTTGACACTGCAATTATCTTCTAACAGTCCTCTAAAAGTAGAGGTTATTATTTTATCACTGTTAGGGCAGAAAGTTATAATGGAATTTTTGTTTCTCTATTCTCTTTGAAACTGGAATTCTCATCGCCTTTTTTTCTAACACCATCTGATGCTCACAGGTTGTATCCATCTACAATTCAATCGAATTATGAATACTCGAATTTGTTAATTATTTTGGAACTACGAGAACTCAAGCCAAGACAATAGCACTTAATCTAAAGATGGATAAACAAATATGTGAAAGGCAAAGTACAATCTCTATTAGAATAAAGATTATAAAATAAGAGCCACAATTCTTATAGTTGGGTGCAATGTTTCCAATATGTATATGGAAAAGGAGAAGTATATGAGAGAACATTTTGAGTTGGTGGTGCGTAAAAGTGGTAATGCCGATCAAAACGAGCAATGACCTGTCATGCATGCACTCCTCATTGTTTGATAAGACTCAAACTGTAGACAACAAGGGATTTTACCACTTATATAAAAAGTTACTCCAAATATAGAGAAATTATATGATTCGAAGAGCAAATGATTAAATCCGAAGTTCTAGTTTGTGTGAATGATAATTCTGTTTTCCCTAAACACCAACAGCTTTAGATCTACCTTTGAATAACTTATTAGCTTTTCTAAAGCAATGTAATTTTTGTTATTAAAGAGGATTTCTTTTTTCTAAATAATACTATGATACATTCTTACATCAAAAGACGGTCAATCTTTATGCCTTATAAACTCACTATAATAATGCTGATTAAATTCTCAATTTGCTTTAAAATCTTTATCTTGACACCTTAGCAACTAGATTTGACAAATTTTGATTAGCGCCAATAAGGCATTTATTTTGTAGCTCAAGTGAATAAATTTTGAGCTGAATTTCAAGTTATCACTTCCTGCAAAATTACCGCTATTTTCCTCAAGACCCTAATTAGATGGCAAGCATGAGACCCAATCATGTTCAATTTGATTTTTTGTTTTAATGCTTAATACTTCTAGAGCTAAGTCATCCATATTACATAACGGGGATTTTCAATAATCAACAATTTCATTTACTAAAGGCTAAGTTCTTTAAATCCTAATTCAGTTTAAATCTATTGGAAGATGCTAGCGTCAATTCCACCATTATAAACCAGTTGGAATTAAAAGCCTTAAAAGTCGCTAATTAATATATAAAGGCCTACTGAATTGGAATGGTTTAGGGAAGTGAGTTTAGTGGTTAAACAGTTCACTTGAAATGACAGTTTGAGTCTGTAGCGGATTTAGCTACCTAACTAAGCCTAACTGTATTCAGAAACCTCAGTGGCAGATTCTCCTAGTTGGTAAGACTCCCAGAACTAGCTAAGCTACTACGAGGCTTTACAAGAAACAGACGTATCCAGGGGACGCGTTTATTCTAGACATGCATGACGTGGAGTGTGACAAGGGAGGAAGCTTAGTCATTCAACATGGCAGATTAAGTAAAAGAAGCGCGTGCTTTTGATTGGCTATTGGTAGTGTCCTCTCGCGCTCAATCCGTACGCGCAGTTGAACGGCCGCACCTTCAAGTCACGCAGTGCGCTCATGCGATGACGTGTTCCACAAGTCCAAGCGTTTGCGCACTTAGAACTTGGAAGTTGACCTATTCTGAATATGGTACATTCTACAAAAAGCACTTGAACTTTGGTTCATTAGGCAAATACTCTCCGTATACCGACACTTGATACGAATGTTTCTTTTAAATGACCTACTATCTTCAGCGTCAGATCACTGTGGAGTGTCGAAATAAATAGATTGGCCAACCACCATGAAATTTACAGCCAAAATTTGTGCTACCTGGCTTGTGTCCGATGTTTGGTAATAACCTTATAAATTAGTTGTTAATGAGAGAAGTATCTTCCTAACAAATGTTCCAAAGACCACTAACTAACTAAAATATTTTAATTTTTACAAAATTTAAAATATGGAAAGTTTAGATAGTCCCTTTATCTAAAGTGTTACTAAATCACAATTGGTTTTGAACACGTCCAACTAAAATTTACAATATTACTTTAATTGCATATCGACGCAGTGTGGAGATTCCCTATTGGTGCAGAAAATAGCCAATCAGATTTTCGATCTTCGTGCGTAGCATGTACTTTCTGTGGTGACTTAGTTTTATTCTCACTTCTTCGGTTTTATTCGAACTCTGGTTCAGTTTATGAAATAGGATGTTTGAATGCCTTAATAAATTATTAGGATACTAACAGCGTTTATTTGTGGTGCATATATTTTAGGAATTTAAAGAGATTCGAGTTATGATAAAGGTATAATTAAGTAAATTGAAAGGTTTTGAGGCACTATATAGAAATTTGAAATGTAATTCATTTCAAGTGACACTGTTAAAAAATAAGTGTGCAATTGCAGCCTAAAATCTACGAAAATGTCGATTGTGTCTGCAATATTAATATAAATCACTTTGCCATCAGTGATAAGCAAAAAATGAGAAGATGACACTCAAACGGTGAAGGCAATTCTCAGTTATTTGAATGATTTAGTTAAAAAGCACTGATAATAATAAATATTTCACTTCAGATTTTTTTTCAATTCATGCATATTTTAACAATGTAATGTCAAGAGTTACTTGATTCCTTTTCCATCTTTAGAGTGGTGTATTAAATCCTTAGAAAATTACCAAATATATATAGAATATTCTCTTATTAGTATTTAGACACCGTTATCTAATTCAGATCCATTCAAACAGCATACTTCCAAGTGATTTGTTGAATAGACTGCCATAGTTAGAATTTCCTTATGCCAAAGGTAGATACATGCAGTTTTCGCTTAGCCAATACATGTTAGACAAGCCTAATTTCCGGAAAGTTCAAACGCCATTCAACTTTCTTAGTCATATGAGACTCAGCGTGACATAGCAGTTTTTTGATAAGCAATATGCTGCAAAGGTGGTCTAGATCAGAATGTCGTTGTGGTTCCATAGCAATGATAAAGAAAAACGATTAGCTTTTGGAAAGAAAAAAACCTTGAATAGTTAGTTTGACAAAACTGAAAACTAATTGGTTTAATTTCTCTGATCTAAATTGACAAGATACAGCCTCAGTTTTACATTCCATAAAGGGTAAACTAAGTTGTATTTGCTTCTTAGCTTATTTTCTGGCAGATTTTAAAGTCACTTGAATTCTCCCGCAAAACACTGGCCAGCAATTTACTAGTGTGCAGTTTTTTGCTTAGAACGAAGTTGCCTTTATTGGCTCTTCTCTCGGTTTGGCCTAAATGTCAATATTCTGATAGAAGTTTCCGGAACGGAATTCCTAAACTTGAAGTAAAACTCATATTGATAATGGTATTTCTATATAAACGAGCATAAGTGGGCAAAATAATTTGAAACAACCATATAATAATGCCTCATATCACGCCAGTTAATGTTTAAAGGTAATATAATCTACAACTAAAATAAAATCTCTCGTGAAATCTATTCCTTATTTTTACAATTAATTATACCCTTTTAATTTTTACTTTTAATTTGAATTTATTATTATATGGACTGTTTGTTTCTCCTTTTCCAGCCAAAATTTAGGAGCGCTATTTAAACTAATAAATGATTATAATAAATGCAAATAGATTTAGATATTTAGGCATCGATTGCCTATTCAAAGCCTAGTGACTTTAGACATATATAGCGATGGGTTTTAAAGATCAAATGGGCTTCATTTATTACGTTTCAAAGTTCATGCTTAACGAGTAAAAAACGTTAGACGTCTCGAATTCAAAAGAACAAAGTAACAGTCGAGTACATTTGGATAATTTAGAACTAAGTTCCTATCTATCAAGGGAGAAAAATGGTGGTGAATACGTACTTGAATACACTACTTTCATTTTGCAGATAGCTTTTTTCAATACCATTTAAATAAATAGTTTGTTACATTGAGGAGTGCAAATTAAAAGAGTTTTTTGATTACAAATCCTATTTATATCAAGTCTGTTATGGTTTGGAACTGTGGTAAGTAAATTTGCTATTGGTGGTGGATTTCTCATTTCTGTATGCTTCGATAAATTAGTGTGCTGAGAAGTTCTTAATGAAGGCAACTAATGCTAATCACTGCATAATTGTCAATTAATATTACATTATGAGGATGGGAATATATGTAATGACACCTTCATCCAAACATTGAAGCTGTCATTTGGACGATTTATTCGGCTAAAATTAATTGAAACGCTTTACGAAATTAAGGGAAAGTTAACGTTAAATTTCAGCACTGATGATCGAGGTTAATAGCATTTTCCTTCATCCGCCTCCGAAAATAACCAACATACAAAGTTAAAACAAGCAAACGTTTTAATGATAATGAGAATCGACTTAGATTTCGAAATATTGATACTTCATTGTGTAAAAAGCCGATAATTGCTCATTATTCTTACTTTGAAAAGAATACATCTCCGCCTAATATATGCATTAACTATAACCAGATGGACTAAAAAGTGCTTATTCGGTTCATTTTTCCGTCTTCGAATTAGATGGCACATAGAGGTCTAAATCACGTCTTTTTACAAACCGCTATTGAGCACATTGAAGATGTATAGCAGTAATCGCCATTAAGGGGGTGACAGTGAACATGGAAACTGTAGTGCATGGACAAGATTAGTAAACGTCAATGTATATAACGGTCAAATTCATTAATAATTCTCTCAGTATACGTGGGTCTTCTAAAGGCCATCTGCGTACTATGCTATTAAGCTGAACGAAGTAAATTTGTTCCTTTTGCATGGAACTAAGTCAGACAGGTTTGTACTTGAAGTAAGAATAAATAGAAATATCTCTTATTTGCACCTAGATTTAATCCCAGTAGTTTTATTAATTTTGCTCAAAATGAATATGATGGCAATTACATTTATTTGTAGAGATTTTAACTATTGTGAATCCGGGTAAAACAACATTTAAAATGGCAACTCAAAGTGCTCAGACTCTCAAGCTAGAAAATTCACATACCAATTGAGGGAAATTACTATACATAAGACGTTCATTAATAATCAAGTGTTGATCTTCACAGCAAAATGCAGCTGAGAATGTGAAGGCGAGGGTGTAGACATTAACTGCCAAAAAATGATTCGATTTTTCCAATTTTGTAACTGCTATTTGGAGGAGAATGTCGAAACCTAATTTTTTCTATCGGTATAGCAATTTCTGCAGAACCAAATTCTTATTATTCGAAGGAATAGCAGATCTCATTTCATTTATTCGCAAAACTATGTAGATTGCTCGACTTATGACCGAACAGTATGTTTAACTAACTAGACCAATAAATATTTTGAGATTTTTAAATTATTTTATTGGACTATGATATGTGGTCCACTTTAACTCACTCTCAATCATTCAGTATTGTAATACATCTCGTGGAGACAGTTTCTATTCAATTTTTGCATACAGTTTTAAAAGATTTTGCGCAAATAATGAATATTAATATCACTAATTTAGTGTTTGAATATTGAAAGATGCCAGTTACAAGCATTCTCCCCCAAATACAAGCTGCTAAAGAGGAAATGATCAGTGAAACCACTTTTTCTGATATTCTACGTTGCCCGATGTGTGTGTGTTTTCGTACAATATTTCAAAAGACCTGACCTGACAGGAAAAATCTACAAAAATGTCAAATACACTCTTCAACGTGCAAATATGAAAGCTATGCATTTTGTTGCCAAATTCGTAAAATCAAGTATCATTTAAAATGTTACGAATATACTGCATTCGTCCTCGGTTTAACCCCCCAGTTTCGAACAGTTGTAATCGAAACAAGTGGAAAATACCTTCTCTTTTATTCTTATCCTCAATGATTTGTTCAACTGCTTATTAGGTAATTAATCATTTTTTTGGGAGAATTTGGCTATATCGGTGTACAATAAATTCCATTCACATCCCTCGAATTGTGGTAAACCTGTTTGGTGAAAATGAATATTTTCACCTGTATGCGAATTTTCGCAGAAATGAAAAAAAATACTTTTGCACTCTCGCGCAGATCAACGTAGCCACGTAAGTAAAAATCAGCAACAACTCCAAGTGCACAATTTCTGGAGGCTTTAAGTCTTTAAATGTCAAGATTTGTTAAACAGTCCTGCCCAACACTCTCCTCAGTTTCCAAGAAATTTCATTCCTTACTTAAAATAAGATTGTTTGATACCTTTATAAAAAATAGACAGTAAATCTAATGCTAACTTTTTCAAAGATGCTTAGGGAGTTGGTATAAACGAACTTGGTTAGATTTAAGTAGGCTGAATATTGCTATAAAATGAAAGAATAAATTTTGGTTCCGCTGCCAACATGTGGCGAAAGCTGCCCCACGAAATTCTTATATGAGTGCCACAGCTGAGTGCATTTTAATGCTATAATAACCGATTCAATACTATTAGATAACTTTTCTGATGCTCTGAAATTCTTCTTCTCTGCAATCTCGTTAATTGGATTTAATTCACAAAATCTCATTAACTTTTCATTTGACGAAAAGCTATTTACTTAATATCAAAGCCAAAATCATTTATTATTGGTGAAAAAGAGGGAGAAAATTATAATACTTCCTTTTGACGTTGTAAGAACTTGAGTTGAGCCATTCATTTTTCGAGAATTATTTAAATATTTACAAGACCTTAAAGGTGTGTGTGGTTAAGATTATATATAGTGCACTAAGTAGGCTAAACGAAACTATGAATGCCAAATCATTTCATTTTTTTCCCTAGGTAGTTGTCGTGCTTCTAAGTAAACCTATCCGTTTGCTAAAAATAGTAAACTTTTACATTTTAATTAATTAAGGTTATTAATATTAGTGAGGTTAATAAGGTTATGAATACAGGTAGTGATGCATTCAAAATGCGAATTGAAAAACATTTCCAACCCCAAACGGTGATAGGTAAGTTTAGTGATTCATCATAAACGTACACTAGGTGTACGAGCATTGCACGTTGCGTGGGGAAAATATTCAAGTTGAATGAAATATGTACGAATCGAGCATTCTTTTAGAGAAGAATTGGTCGAAATGTTGAAGGAAAGAAACTCTTTCAAATATAACTTAACAGAAACGAATTTGCCGATTCACAGTGATTGAAACTGATTTGATACTCCAACTTGATCACGCGAACGATTTTATTTAGATGAAATGTAATGATCTGGTGTGATATTTTATTTACTTTAATTGCATGTAGATAATTTGAAACGTAAATTCAAACAATTATTTCATTAAATTGCGCTATTTTTAATTAACAAGCGCATATTTAATCATATTTAAGACGAACTTGGGAGGAATTGCTAGCTTAGCATTTTTTAATGTTGCCTCTACTTTAAAAAACTTAACGTGCTGCGTCGACCTGATCATCTTTATTTTCATAAAGGCTAGAGTTACAAAATGCATATTTAATCATATTGGAGGTGTCCAATAAACAATACAGAGCATTCCAAATACGTTCTGGTCTGGCATAGGACATATTCGTACACTAAACTTGTAACACAGGAACTTGATGGTTTCTTAGCTAACCACGGCGTTGTTCTAGTTGCATTAATAATGAGAACCGCATGACTCTAGAATGAACATTAATCTCTATTAGTAATACTTTTAGAATCATGCCTTGGAATTTAAAATTGAGCAAGTAAGTACTATTCTTCTTAAATTAAGTGTAATTGGAAACTGAAAAATACTATTACCATTACACTCAAAGAAACCTTTATATGGACAATAATTGGTTTAATTGTATTATGCCCCCAAACGTAAACTAATAAAAAATTCATAATTTAACTTTCACAAAATAAATAATCCCAGATTGCATTATTTAAACGATTTTTAAGACAATACTTTTATTAATTCATATAAAATGTCGTGAATGTGAATAAGCCAATAAGGGGGATCTGCGGACTTTGTAAGTCATGCTGATTTTTTATTCCGAAAATGACTACCTAACGTTTCTTTTAGTTGCTTGTCTTTAAAATTAGGGAAATTAAATAAAATTTCTGTTTAATGTGAGGCATCTAAACTTAGCTACGTAATTAAACCATTTCAACAGTTAAATTTTTCTAATCCTATTTAGGTAAATGGCTTTAGAAGTTGATAAATCTGATGCAAAAAAGAAAAAATGTGAAGTTCAAGAAGTACGGGAAAGAAGTCTTGATGTGTGTTGGTTTCTTCTATCTGACGTTCCTCCAGGTACCGTAATTGGACTTGATGCCAATATTTGGACTGTCGGACCAAACTTCAGAGGCATTCGTGATATTCCCTTCGGAGTTCACTATTTTTTTTATAATTCTGCCTCCATCACACCTAGTCACAGTTCAATATCTGGACTTAGGTGCAGTCAATTTCTCTATCTCAATGAGCCTCGGGTGATTCGAAAGCGTTGGGTTAATGAACGTGAAGAATTCCAAGATCAATTGGATGGGTAATGTGTTATTTGATCGGTTCTCTTATCATTCCCTTTCTTCTAAATATAATATTTCAAATATCGTCTATTATATCCTCAGGAACATCGATGCCATATTGTCCAACAAAGTAGAATTGAATGCCTATTTGGGGGCTTACCCTCGCGACAGATTTGCGAATTGGATTGCTCTGGCTTCTCATATCACTCCGGACACTATTGAGAGATTGGTACCTTCGGGTGGTTGGATCTATTCCTGTGCTCAGTTTCAGTCAGAGAAATCTAACACCAAGGATCGGGCCAATTTGCCCATCCCACCGCATCTGAAACGGGGCGATGAGGCAGATATAGGCGTATGCCCACCAGAATCGATTGAAAAAGGTGACCTGCTGCTGCCTGTTTTGAAGACTGTTCCAGAAACTGATGTAAGTCTACTTGGCAAACAACGAACCTAACTGCAACTTCGTATTGGCGTTTTATTTCAGCCTAATCACGTCTATATTATTACGGCTTTGCATTTTATGATAGTCTTTCATAATTTTGGTTTATATTTTATTCCAAAAGTTGATGCAATTTTACTAGATTTGGAATGAATACATATAAAAATTCCACTGACATGTATGTCCTAGCCCCGTAACCACTTTAATGCACAGTTGCTATGTACTTTTAGGAATAATTATCAGCCTTAGCTGCACTAGGTATAACAAATTAGTCATTTTTTGGCCTATGCGATTAGACGCTTGGACACCAGATTGTGTTTGCTTTTACTGGTTCAGTGTAACAGTTTTTTAGTATCTTGATCATCTCTCGAGCCCGCTTATTTGTATTTATGCTGGTTATTGCAGGGCTTTTTTAACAATTGTATAGTTTAGTTTTTCTCCACGAGAACCGACGTGACGTCAGAGAATTTTGGGATGGGCAGGGAAGCAAGACTAATGAAATTTCCCTCTATCGAGTGAAAAGCTCGTAATTAATAAACTAGTTAGGAAGTTGGGAAACCGAAAAGCCGAATTGAGTCTTCGTAGTTCTGTGGTCTAAGCATATTTTTTGTCATATTCTTAGCATTTTAGACTGAAGATTGTTTTTTTTCTCGCAGTAACCACAAGAAACTCTCATATTGTTCATGTCTAATTTCGATGAATAGATCGAATTCTCCCCCGAATGCCTCGGCAGTTCTCGGTTCACAGATTTTAAGGTATCGGGAGAGACCAACCTTCTATTTTTGAAGTTCAAAATTTCTTCTGCTTTATGTCCACTCAAATCCAGACTAGCAGTTAATATTTTACTAATGATTATTCCGCTGTATTCGCGTTTGCCTTAAATTAAGACGTACCCGTGCGTTGTCCCGGCCAAGAAGACCACTGAAATCTGATGCCGACCTACTACTCCGTTATGCACGCCCTAACACCCAAATACTCTAACACCAAATTTATAGTCATAAATATGAGTTAATTCTGGGCGGTTTTCTGATATCCTCGCCTCTACAAATTAATTAACTCCTGTTATCATCATTTCTTAAAACAGAATGCTTATTGTGCTTCCCATCACCTTCTAACCTAAAGTAAGCGCACTGGATAATGTACGCAGAATTGTGAAAAAACTGTTGCAGGATATGTTCGTCGAAGTTGCTGAGTGTTTAGATTGACAACCTCACAACCCAATATATTCTCCTGTCAGTTTTCGACTTCTGAAATGTTCTTTCGTTCTGAAAACCCGGCTTCGAAGTAGTGGATGTGCTTTAACTGGTAATTAATTTACTAGCTATGATTTGCTTAAAATCGGATAGGGGATTAATTTTCATTCACAGAAACGCCTCAATTTAGATTCATAATAAGCAAAACCTCGCAGATATGATTTGTTAAAACAAATTCAGTAACCAAGTCGGCGCCTTTTATATTACAGATTCATTGGACTGCGATACCCCAACACCCACTCTTCCCTCCTGGATCTACATCTGCAGAAATCAGCCAGCACAACATCGACCAGACCTACACGCTCAACCATTTAATTGCCCAATTAGACACCTGGAACAGCGAAAACGGTCAAAAAGACAGTGAATTAGACACTCGCCCGACCTCATTAAGTCGAGGTGAATCGCGCCTGCTTGCAGAGTTTCATTTTGCTTTTGTCATTTTTCTCCTTGGAGAAGTTTTAGATGGCTGGTTTCATTGGCGAAGAATCTTAGCAGTTATAGCTAATTGTGAAAAGGCTGTCAGAGAACGACCAATTTTCTACAAGACCCTAATAACCAGTCTCTACCGTCTTTTCACGTATAGCGATGAGAATGAAAAGCCAGAGGAAACAAGCACAAGAGACAGCTCATTAAATGATGGTAGCGTAAGGGTTGCAGGCCTTTTCCAAGCTGGAAATGAAGAAAATGGAGGATTTGCCTTCTTCGATGGATGGAAGAATTGTGATGTGGATGAACCTGCTTTTCTACCTCACACCATGATGCGTCTCTTTGGAAATATTGCAGGGGCCGCAGAGACAGCAGACAGAAAAAACCACCAAGTTAAAGATGTACTGGAGAGGGCGGAGGGTCTAAGAATATGCTTGGAGAGGCGATTTGATGTAAAACTAACCCCCCATCGACCGCAAAGTGCTAGAGATGATGGCGAAATTCCAGTTGATGAGGTTAACTGGGATACTGATGAAGCACCTGTTATTGTCATGGACTGAAACTATTTTGTACATAATGTAAAACTCAAAAAAAAATCACTTTGCTGTAATAACATGCTGTAATTACTTGAAAGAACATACATAGTAAAATAATTCGACTGAGATGTTGAGGGGAATCGGTTCTCACTGCGTGGTCTTTTGGCTTTTGTTAGATCGGTCGATACGATTGCACCATTGTTCGTAAAGATAGCAAGTGCCGTAGAAAAATGTGAGTAGGGTTGTGATGATCACCCAGAGTGCAAGTAGCCATGCAGACCATGTTAGCTCAATCCAGTAGGACATTTTTGTTGGTATATGATTCACTGGGTTAAACTATGAACCGGAGCAGAATAGGTAAACTATTCAAATAAAATGCGATGTTTTATTAATGGGCACAATCATGTTAATATCATATGAAAACTAACAATACGGTTAATTGGTCCTTGAACTAACTTAAGTAATTCTATTATAAAAGTTTGAAAATTATTCTCTAACGATTTCAGCATTGGACAAAGCAGAGAGGAATATGTTAGGAAAATATGGTAAGTAAAATTGTACTTATGGTTTTGTCCTGTAAATTAACTGCCATTGATCCAGTTGTACAGAGCTGGAGCAGACCAAAAATTATATTATCAACGCCGAAAGCATATATTTATTTAGAAGTTCATATTTTTTGCAATCTCGTCATATCTTGTTAATCGGCCTGCCACCGTTTTAACTCAAGTTCAGTTTTAATCGATCAAAGTAAATGCTTATTATTTCCAGAATAGAGATTTGGCATTTTTAATTTAGATTAGTATACATCGAAAAATCTAGTATTTTTAATAAATTAACGCCTCCCATATGTTGTAGGCGGCAAGAATCTTGAACTCTAGAAAGAAGTTATTATTAGAATAGAGTAGAGCTTAAAGTTTAAAATTTGTGGAATTTCAACGGCTTTAATAAGATCTTCTTATAAAAGCCCGGAGACTGCTACAGCTGGATGCTTTATCCGAAAATGAATAACTAGACATCATCTAAACAAAGTACTTCATTCCTTAACTTCGTTTGATTACATGAGGATAAGCCTCACTTTCTCCTACTTCGTCTCTCATACTCGAGTATGCTAATTTATACCCTCCATTCCCAATATATCTCCCTTTTTGATATCGTTACGTTATTTAATATTATTTTGCCACTAGCAGCTGCTAGTGTACTTAATTAATGAATACTTTTAACTTCTGTCAGACAATAATCATATTCGAAAGCATAATTCTCAGTAGCATATCTTCTAGTATTTACCGACTTTGGTTCTTTCACAACATTTAAACTGATGGTCATTGCGTAAGCTGCAATATAGATAGTGTCTAAGATTTAATGATTCTTTGGTATATCTTGAGACTAAAAATGTGGGCGGAAACGAAATGGAAGCTAACGGCATGCATTAATTGCAGTTAATTTAGTACATTCAAGATTCAACGGAAGAACAAGATTGAATTATTTGTGTTGTTATTAGGTATTTAGTGATTATAAATACCATTCTAATTGATACAGAATTGAAAGACATTCTGTCTATGTAAAGGTGTTAATTAAAGTTTTCAGTTTCATTCATAGTTGTAACGGAAGTTGTGACGATAGTAACTAAAACAAAGTATTTGTAAAACATTGAATGAAAAACAGCTTAAAAGAATGACTTACTTTCATAAACTTGCAGGCTTTTATTGATTTGGAAGTTTTAACGAACCTCCAATCCAACCAATTAACATGACCCTTAAATCTGTAGGTCATTTTTGTTGCCAATTCCTGGCTTTTCTCATGAGGTTTTGTAACTTACCTTCGATTATTTTATTTTATATCCTTATGATATGAATGAGATGTCCTCAAGTAGTAGTTCTTCTGAATACATAGCGGAATGTTTTGCTGTTTGTGGATTATCAGACAACCCAACTCCCTATGATGTGTCGGAAATCCTCCTTAATGGTGAAGAAATTGTTCTCTCTGAATCAAAATGTTTGGATTTTTCAAGATACTCAACCCCTATAATCGATATTCAAGTATGTGGTTTGATTTTTTATGCAACTTTAGCTGGTTAATGTGAGTCAAAAGGAAGAACCTCCTAAAGGTTATCAAGTTCTCGATAAATCAGTTGGTGGTATTTTGGGTTGCTACCTGCAAAATCGGTCAAACGATGACTTGTGTATATGCTATCGTCGTGGATATGACACCCCTCCTATTGGTGACATAAGACTTGTAGATATGTCAACACGACTAAAATCTAATTCCTCCAGCATAACAAGAACAATAGGAAATACGTCGGCACTCATTGTGAAAAATCGATTCATACTAAATTCTGGGATGTATCTTTCATACAGCCGGTTGTCTAGTGATTACGGAGTGGACCAACTTGCTCTAACGGACATTTGCATCATCCTCAAAAAGAATGGCGAAGTTTGCCCCCTGGGATTTTTGGAATTACCTCAGAAGTTGTTTCACACATTGGTAAGTCACCGCTTGATGTTTATTTGGCTTTATTTTCTTTTATTGATGTCTTCATTTTCAGTTCAGTACTGTTTTTTCTTCCGTTAAACAAAACAATCAGAAGATTTCTAAATTGACTTTCTTCTCTGTTAATGAGAAGGTGTCTTTACTTGGAGAAGGGACTTGGTTCCTACACATTGAAAAATTGGCAATTGTATTAAGCAAATGTATTTAGTATATTCCCTGTTTTATTTTATCATTTTTATCACTATTGCTTAAGGTGCTTAAGTTGTACAATGCCCTATGTGGAATTCCCCTGATTTATTAGTTCTTAAGTTTTGGTAGCTGTATATTGTTCAATTGCTTATTAAAAATTCACATTTTTCTATTTGGTTTGAGATCTGTAAGTAGCTAGACTACGTGTTTTCGAATGCGCAGATTCACGATCTCTATAGTTTCAGAACGGAAAATAGGGAAAATGAATATACTTTCTTAAGAGTTAATCTGTTGGAAATGATTACGTGAAATAACTAGCTCTCTCGGTGGTAATTATCCGATCAGGAAAACTTTCGTTTAGACCTATCTAGCTTCTCCTTCGAAACTCTAATTTGTTTGTCTTTAATGCGATTTGTAAATGTTCTCTGAAGTCAAATAAGTAGCCTTCTTACTTTAAGGATAGTTCTTCGATCGAACATGGGAAAATAGGTGGCCAGATTCTCTCGGTTTTATTTTTCAAAGTCCATTCATTGGTCCTACTTTTCAGCACTCACACGTACTACAATTGAAATGAGTCATCATCAGGCAATAGCTCTCGCTCTTGCATACTACAGCCACTCCTGCTGTTGCTTAGATGATTTGACCCTCAATGTGTTCCGGTGGTTAGCAAGTCTTGTTTGGTTGGTGTAAACAATCACGATGCAATGGTGTATTTTGCGCGTGCACCCATTTTCTATGTTTATGCTTGCTTTGTCATTGTCCTGAATATCTGTACAATTTCAAACTTGATATTTAAGAATCAAGTCTAACATGATTGATTATCGGTTCGGCAAATTTTCAAATCAGCCTCTTTTGATCCTTATTACAATCCCTGATCCTGTTAATTTGGTACATGTATGAAAGTTGGAATTTTACCTGAATATTCGAATGTTTACTTCGTATAAAGATCTACCTTGCCAATCTTGAAGTAAAAATGCAGAAGAGGACTGCTGTGGTCTGCAGGCTTGTTTCTTTACAGTTGGATGCCGTTTTATTATTTATTTACACATATTACCTAATTGTACGTTATTTATTCGAGTTGGTTTGGTCCAAAATAAATCTATTTTGGTGTCTTGTTGGGTTTCTGTTGGTCTTCCTTTTACAGTTTTGGGTGTTGATGACTGCCGTAATAGGAAAATTGGCCATCTTCCGTAGAATGAAACACCAGTCAAAATCTTTGTTATTGACTTGCAATTAAGGAGATGATTAACATAGACTTTTCGAAAATGAATAAGATGGTAATTATATGGTCAGAAACTCCTCGATGTCCTTCCTGTAACTTTATACTACTACTAAACATTTTCCGCGGTTTTTTTTTCAAATTTTTTATATGAGTTGGCTTCTATAACACGGAAATGTTTTGCAATCTTTCTATAAATTTTAAGAATTTTGGTATATTTATTACATTTAATATTTGTTTATCTACGTAAATTCTTGGATATGAAAGTTCCGTCAATTTAAGACAGCTTCTTTTTCACATACTATTTGTATTTATGAATCTCCTGGTTCATGAGAATCCATATTCCTATTTCACCTCCTATCTTCAATGGCCCTGGAAATAAAGCATACTTTAACTTTGAACATTTTTCTAATTGCACACTCGTCTTTTTTGTCATTATTGTTAAAACGTGATTGTTAGTACCGAAATTGACCTTCTTTATAAGATGGAAGGAGTTTGCTATGAACTGTTAACCTCCAGAATGGCTGCAGTCCCAAACCTCAATAGTAACCTGCAATTGCCTGAATGGTAGTCTTAACTCCAGAATCATCCAGAGAAACGATTCAGGGTGTCCCAAAATAATGTATACACTTAAAATTAATTGTAAATGTCGAAGCAGTTGAGTTGGTGTGCTGTTGGTTGACACATACGTCAATGGTTGAAAGCACGATTAATCGGTTCACTCACTGAGTGTGCCTCGATGTGCATCGAATTAGCAAATTTTGATGCGATGGACAGGTAAAACTATCCTTATGTTTTGTCTGTCGATGAGAGCAAGTGGATTTTTCCAATATTTTGAGGTTTTCTTTGTAATCACTCTGTTTGAGCTTGTTGAAAATGAACTGTTTTGGTTCTCTAAATTGATGGCTTTGATTAAATAATTTAGCTCGTTATTTAAGTATTATCACTAGAAAGTATCATCTAGTGAAAATGTATGTACATTGCTCTAGGTTTTCCTATCTGGAATTTAAATCAACCCGGTGAATTCTCACTGGACGATCTCAGTTTATCGCGTCATTTACACTGACAATGATATTGATTGACAATGGTCAACACAACTGTTTTTATAAATGTGATAGGTAATTCAAAATGCAATTTTTCGACTACTGGACTTCCTTAAGAACTACGGTAAAATTATTTGAAGGTGCATGGCCAATCACTTCAAATTTATTATGGAAAGATCTTCATTAACGGTGTGACTTCTTACCTTTCCTAATGGACTAGTGTCTGGATTTCTGTTCACAAAAGTTAGGTCAATTTTATTCTCCCATTTTAGATGGCAGACGATATGCACATCTGCTACAAGAAGTCCTTTGTGAAGCGCAACATCGCGACCTACCAACCCGAGGTGCTAATGTGGTATCAAGTGCCTTTGCCTGCCGCTCCACTGCAGTCCTCCTCTAATTTCCGAGGTGCGTTGTCACGCCCTAGCATAGTTAAAATCATTTCTGTTCACAAAATTGACTGATTTGCTAAGATTAGTAATTGTATTGAACCTTATAGAATTTCATGGCTATTAGATAAGATTTAGAACAGGTGCCGTTTCCCAATCTGATAGAGGGGAATATCTCATGTTCCTTTCATATTTCAGTTTTGTAAACGTCTTAGACATGGTTGTAAATAGATTACGTACACAATATTCTTTTCACTCACCTTGCCGAGAAGAGTCTCCATTATAAAAAATAGAAGCTGTTTTTCTGGAAGTAGGGAAATAAGTGTTAGACTAGGGGTCAGATGCTTCAAGCGACTTTTCACTCAGTTTATAGGGAAAATATGCTTTATTTACCAACTAGTAGCAGAGGGGGTTGGGGAGGGGGAAGGATGAGGAGAAAGAGGCAAATTACTTTGAACTTTATGCCACCTCTTAATAAATTATAAATAAGCGACCTGATTAGTCTGCAAATGAAGAATCGTCAAATAGGTTCTTTCCCCCAGATAGATGCTTATGGACTCTTTATTTGTTTATATTTTAACAGCAAAACTAAATGTTTGCAAGTTTAGATTGGTCAGGAGTTTAGCCATGATTTTCTCTTGTTTAATAATTTGTCACCATTTACATTACCTTGATTGTCTCAAATGGAGGTGTGTTTATTCAGGTACGCATTTGTCTAAAATTTCTTCTCCTAATTTCATACGGCACCTTAAACGTATTTCTCAAATTTTGCAATCGTTTTTTACTCTCAAATTTATAGAGATGGTAGAAAATTCGTTTTTGTAAATTCCTTCATTGAATGTGTACGATTGCACCTTGTTTCATTATTAGGGTGTGTATAAAGCTAATTCCTTGCCTATTGGTCCTCTCGTTTGGGAGTTGTCCCATTTTGTCGTTCTTTAAAGTGGATAATCGCGGAGAAATTATGTATCTCATCGATTTCTCCCAGTACTTTATCAGTTGGTGAACATTTTGTTAATGTAAATCCCATGCTATTTGAAGGGAAGTATTTTCTGACACTGATGTTGGACAGTGGAGAAACGTGCTCTAAGGCTTCTTTAATGTGAAACCCTCATTCCACCACCCCTTGTTCAGTTTTAACCCTGCCGTTTCGTTCACTGAATGTGGATATCGATCTCGTGTTTTCAGATTTCGATATTTCGCTATTGAGATGCTTGTTTGCAATGCTTACAGTTGGTCAACTTTGAAGGTGGCAGAGTTTCTTAATCAATGAGGCTTAGGACTGACGTATGTCATTCTTCGAATTAGGATATTTTAAGAGTTCTGAGTGTTCACTAAATTTTCTAGCTATTCACCGTCTGATCATTTAAGAAATTGGCCATGAGTGGGTGTAAACGAGAAATGCTATTTCCTATCACACATGTAGAACAGACTATAACTGCCAAAAGTGAAACGGTAAATGACTAATTCTCATTTTTTATATTTTTCTATCGCCCCTAGTCTGTCGTGTGAAAGTAGCAAATGCTGCTTGCATGTAAGCACTGATAAGTTGGAATGAAAGTAATTGCTCCAATTCATGGAGAGCTCTCCCGCTTGCACAGATTGAGCGCTGTACGCATTTTAAGATAAGCATATGTATTTCTTATTAAAAACCGACAATACATCTGATGAAAGCTAAAATTAATACCTCCAAGCTTGTTATCTTTTAACCTAACTGAAACTTAACCAACAAAACAAATCACGCTTTTGGGTTACTAATCACAAGCCATTTCGCATTTTTTGTGAACCAATAGGATATAAACGACCTTGATGACAATTATAGTCTCCCTTTCATATTAGGTGGTCTCTGCATTTCCGTTTTAAACAGTCGCTTCGGTACAACTGGTTGTGTGGTTCATTCTATGAAGGAATAGTTTAAAAATTAGGCTATATAACCTCGTCTATTTAAGCCAGAATATCATGAAGTAATTCCTTTTTTTTTCTTCGAACATAATACTTGAATTATAACCTAGGAAATAAAATGCTATTTTTTCTTCGAATGTTTCTTGGAAGATGGATATATATTTAGTTGTTATGGTAATTCTTACTACATCCTACACGGGAGAATAAAGTAATCACATCGAGGCCGCTTGATCCATTTTTACTCATGCATATATATCCTGGAGAAGCATTCTAAATTTGGGCAACTTGAGCCATAGAGGAGCCAGAAGGTAAGAGTAGAGCATGGTAAAATCAAACCAGTAGTTAAACAGGTGGTGGCCAGAATTAAGACCATTATCTGAGGCGTTGAACTCTTAATTTATCTCTCGCCATAAAACAAATTGTGTTGTACAACTACCCGGTGTACAAATCTGTGTTATTATTGATTTCACACATGCAGACGAACGAACCTTTGTACAGTGAGTCAGATGTGCTCAAATATCCATGGCTCGATGTCATTATTTGTAAGTTTAAATTCAACCCATTTAATCCAACTACCATTTCCTTATCCACATTATCCATTTTAACATACCTAAATTTATTGTGGACAAATATTTCTCAATAAACCATCTTCATTACGCCCAAGGAGAGCTTGGAAGTTGATGTCAATCGTGAACTCAAGCTTTTACGTCTGTATACATACTGGGAAATGACATTGACTAATCGTTATAGGGATTCCTGTAATTCAGTCGCGGATCCCTAGTTTTACTAAGTCTCACTGCTTTATAGCCTGTCAACAGTCATTTCTGAAATGTTTCTCTGATGTTATTGAATCTTAAAGCGATTTTTCCTGAATGCATGATCTGTTTTGGCTTTATTAACAAAATGGTAGCTGAGAATTTAGTTAGATTGACTCCCTGGAAAAGTAGACGACTAGTTTAGAGTGAAATCCCTTCTCACCCCTAACCAGTTGCCTTTCGTTTTTAAAAGAGATGAATGGATATAAAACAAAAAGATAAATTTTCTCTGAAAGGGCCTCAAGTCCATCCTTTCTGCCTTAAAACAACTTGAAGATATCTCAGATTTGCGCTTCCGATTAGAATCGGCCAACTGACCTCTAGTTTATATCGTTTCTATCAGTTAAAGAATTAAGTTCACATTATGGAATATACAAACTTCTCTTTTGCATAAATTTGCATTTGAACTAAAATGAATTCATTTACCATCATTGCACACACCATCAGCAGCTTCTCAATACTAAGTAGTCAATTCCATTATCTCTTCTAATTGTTTTGTTTGTATATGCTATTGATGATATAACAACAAGTCTTCTTGGATGAGAGGCATGAATGATATAATCTAAGGCTCTACAATGTTTCCTAAGATGATTTTCGGAAAACACTTCTCTAAACGACTTAGGAATTTTTTTTGCCTTCTTTGATATAACTGACTTGTTATCTCTATTACTAATTTTTATATTTGTAGGGAGGAGTAGGTAGTTCTTTCTCTGACATATAGTCATGTGAATGTATTTTCTTACCCCCCTCCCCTTGTCTTTGTTGTTGTTACTGTTGTTGCACTGTTACTTTTGGTAAACTCTCTCCTCCCTCTAGTTTATTTAGCGCTTTTTTCCACTCTTCGTGGGGTTGGCCTAAGTTATACGCATGATTGCTCATCCCCTTATCCGAGCGTCGAAATTTAACTGATCTCTTACCTTCTCCCTTAATCGGAGATACTCGCTGCAAAAAATCGTCAATTTTAATCCGAATGAATGACATTTTGGTCTGGATAAATTAACAATTAATTATGTGAAGGTGCTTATTTAATTCCTACCAATTCATAAATATACCATCCTTTCACAGATCTCCATCACGTTTTTCTTCCTGCAACTGGGACTACAAGCTTTCAAATATCTTGCTCTTTAGTTAATTGATTTATCCTTCCCCACCAAATTATAACCTTTGTCCTTCGTTTTTCATTTACGTGCCCACGATTTTGGCTCTTCAAAAATGATTCAAGTGGCAACGGTCAGGATATTATTTGCGGAGGTTTAAATACGTTCTATTACCTCCTCAATGCAATTTTTTTTACCAGATTAGAATATTGATAGAATTTTAGACTAAGAATATATTGGACACTTTGAATATTCAGTTGCGACAAGTAATTCACAAATCCAGCTGCTTTGGTTTATAATCTACAGCGTTATCATAAACTTCGAAGTACTCTGGGCCACTTTTAACACTTCGGTGGGGGTGTGAAGATGTAATGAAGTGTGAAGTGATGTAATGGGAGATGGTAGTGCCTTCAACATTTATTAATTGCTCTTTCTGATAGTGTTTTCTGAGAGTTGATGCTATATCTTCTTCATCCGTTAAGCATCTTATTTGGTTTACGCTAGTCAAATACACTCTACTCTGAATAATACTGTACATTGTTAGTGAGCATCCAAGGAAACACGGTCGCGTTTCTTAAATCCATTCAGCATGAAGTTTGAGACATCTTCCAGCTCAGCTCTTTATAGACCTCAACCATGCATGTTTAATCAGAAAGTGTGTTTTCAATTCTACAGATACCCTAAATGGAAACGTTTTCCCCCTTTCTTCATAGATGATGTGTCATCTTCTAATAATGAGCCTATCTTCAACAGCGTGGACATTGTTAATCTCTCCAACTTCTGTCTCCCCTGGGGTGCTGCCATCGAGTCCTGGTCAGTGGATCAATGTCCTCCTGAAACCGTTTTCTTCACATTTGTGATCACCAATGCATCCTATCAAAAGGTACAACAGTCTATCTCTTTCTTACTCTTCTTACCTCCAAAACTCGGAGTTTGCGAATAATGCGTTCGAAGAGACTAAGCTTCTAAGTTATAATTCTAAATGCTCGTCGCAGATAGTTAATTCTTCCAATTACGTCAATCCTCCCCACAGCTTTCCAAGCACTTGACTTTTTAGATATATTTGATGGTGGTTAATCAAGAATGGGTTTCTTTTATCAGAGACTTGCTTGTTACCTTTTCTGCTTGGGTGTCACCCCGCCAAACACTTCCACCTGCACCAATTTGCCTACTTGCCAAGTTGGAATTTTAGCAATAATATATCTCTCGCTTTTGATATTTATTTAACTGTAGATTTGACTTTAGCACTTGTGCTTAGGTGAATGAAGTATTCTATCACCGTTGAAACGAGGTACTTCTGTGTCTTTTTTTACTAAATAATGGGCAGTGTTATCAGTAGTCCCAAGGCCACTGAAGCGGTGTCCTTTTCAGCAGCCATATTGAACCGAAGAATATCAGCCTGACGACTCTGTTAAGGAAATAGCAAATAACCATTGCTCTCTTAACCAATTCTAACTACTATAGTCACCATTTCAAATAGTATGAAATCAGTGACCTTGCCATGACCCAGTGGCTAGTTTTTCTAATGCTTCCAGCATTAAGCAACTAACCCTAAAGATATGAATAGGTTAAAAGACCGCTCCAAAAACCGGTCAGTTGCCAGCCTTATTGTAACCCCCACCCCCATCCCCAAAGTCAGAATAATAGGGAGTGTCTGAATATGCCTATACTCAGGTTCCGTACAAGAAGGGTTGTCTCCTGTTTTCAGTTTCATATGGTTTTAATAGGTAAATTAATGATGGGGAGTTTCCAATGCATCGTTTGCGTTTCAAATGAAAAACACCAACAGTACATCAATCTCTTTTCTTCTAGACTTTTCAATCACAACTGTTATAAATCTGACTATTAACTAACATTTAGTGATTTGACGGAACTCGACCCCAGGTTTACCCTCACAAACAAAACAAATCTAATTGGTACTAGTTTGGGGGCAGTGAAAATGTAATCAGGACTTTTGAGAGGCTGTTTTAATGTACATATCAAATCGGTAAATAAGGTGAAAAGTGCTTCCATTGCATTGATAAAATCCCTCCAAAAGTTGTCTGGTGAACTCTGGGTGGAGACACGGCCTCATTTAGTTCACACTCTGCGCCGGAATCCATATTTGGCAAAATTCTAAGACAGCGTCAATATAGATGCTCATTCTAAAGTATTTCAGTTGGAGTGTTTTCGATAGACTTGTATACAGGAGAAAAAGTCCTGACTAAAATGCAGTTAGGTAGGCTTTTTTTTCCCAATGACGACGTCTCTAAATTCTTTCTGGCTAATATTACCCCCCCCCCCCCAGTTTACTTAAATACTGTCTGTTAATATATGGTAGTAAAAGAATATTGCTACGCGTTGTATTACACGTATTATTGTGTCTGTTGCACTCTTGAATATTTCCGTTTTGCTCTTACTATTTGTGTACGCGGCTGCAATGGCTGGCAAGTTCAGAAGTAGTGACAACTTCCAACTCAGCCCTGGATACCTTTGCCCAATGTCCATTGACGTCATTATTGGATGCATTTTTGAAAGTTTACGATAAACCTATTCTTTCAAGATTCGTTTGATTCATTTTTTCAAGTGGTGATGATAATGCAAATGCTTCATCAATGAAAATTGGGAATTTTTTAGGATTTTGTCTGTTTGAATCGATTTTCAAACTGTTAATTGCCACTTATGAGAGCTTGCACTGGCGGCACTGCATATAGTGGCTTGTTACTAAGACAAAAATGTCTTCATTGCCTTTGTGTGTTTTGATAGGAGGCCGTGTTGCTAAATTCGTGAACCCCTTGATCACATTGAACACACTCCTTTTTGCCAATTATTTCGACTTCATGGAAATAACTTTAAAGGCGACTTTAATTGATAAAAGAGAAAAACATCGATAACTAAGGTCTTCTAGCTGATTTATCGTCGCTTACTTCCCTTTTCTTTCTGTAACAGACTATTTTCAGACTGCAGATGGCAGTACGGAAGTTGACTGTTAATATATTTCCTTACTTTTTCTTCAAAGTTTAAATTATTGATCAATATAACAATATTAGTGTTGAAATAAAGTATGCCTATTACTTTTGCTTTGATGGCACTCATGGGAATTATTTAGACTTGTAGCAAGGAAGTAGAAGAATATAGTACGGTATGGTCACGTGACTGGAAAAGGCGGGTGATTTTTTTTCTTTGAATTAATTGATTAATCTCTAATTTATTATCCTCTTGCTACCTATTTTCATTTGTTGCAGTATTTAGTAATAAGTGAGTGGTTCGTACTCTTTACTTCGAATTTCACTATTCTTTGCAATAGTTCCATGGATCTGCATTAACCTTCTATGAGCCCTACGACGTGTCTCGTTTGGATAGAGATCGTTGCTACCGCCTAAACGTCGACCCGGAGTTAGTTGAGATGAAAGAAGAGGAAATTTTCGATCCGGCCACAGGAACAGTTCGTAAGCGTGCCTTCGCGGTTGTCCTTCCTGACACTGATATCTACACAACAGAGGAGGCTGAACTCATCAAAAAGCGTCAAGGGGTCTTTGCAACCTCACGGGTGGGTGATCAGATCCTCGGCGTCACAAAAACCCTGTGCTTCGTCTCAAGGTACAATTTTGGTAATGATTTAAAACCCCTCCTGGAATTCCTGCATTCCAAGTGCTTTGGCCCCAAGCCACAGCCCATTCCCCTTGAGAGGTATGTAACCATCATTAGAAACTATTCTTACTGTTTTGTATCTGATTGAGAATTCATTCCTTCACTGCCTTACAGAGCAGAGCAGTTTAAAAGTATGTGAGACATCACACCACTCTTTTTCAATCAAAAGGGCATTCTCTACCTTAATAATATCATATACGTATCGCCCATAATACTAGCTGCTCATAGAAATTGGAGTCCGTACTTTGAAGTGTTTCACTATGCAATAAACTGACAAGTCCGGAGTTTACGTAATCACGTGTCTGTATGTTTTGGAGATGCTTTTGTTTGAATATTTAGTAGTTAGGCGTGTCTGCACAACATAGGGCGTTCATACTAGCAGAGACAATGCTTCACTAATAGGACTTTCATATTCCAACTAGCTGACATCTTCTCACCTCTTGTCAACGACTCTGGATTTATTATTAATGTTTAACTACTAAATGTCAGATTAAATTTGTAAGTATGCAGAGTTCAGTTCCGTCTGCATTAGATCTGAAGTATATTCGACTTGCATAGTCAGTTGTTGATAATACTGATCAAATGGAATGATTTCGTGCTAAACTCCCTCATGTGCATTGACATCATCGCTGGTTTTTAAGACGTTTGCATACACTTTTAAGAAATTACTTCACTGCCGTTTTTGTTATTCACAAAACGGAGCTACTTTCGCGAAGAGAGAAGCACTGGCCCAATAGTATTCCAACGTTACTCTCAGGAAGATGGTGTGGAAGTGAGTAGGATATGGATGCTAAAGGGTTCATTTGTTACTATTCATCTCTAAGTAAAAAAGGGAAGAATGATGACTCTTATTATTTATGGGTGCAATTCGATGAACAAGCTCATTCGACAGTAAGTTTTGCTACTAAACGCAGAGGGGGTTTAAGGGGTCAAATGGCAAAGTTGTTTCTTTGGACCCCTTACTGTGGTTATTAACTTGATGACAAACGTCACCCTGCAGCTCAAAGCACTAGAAACTCATGAACGATTTGATTTGAATATGCTGGTAGGGATCTTAATGTTTCCAAAGATAACATCTTCAGGTAACTGTTTTCCGTCTGTCCTTTGCTTCACGTATTTGACAAGCTGACGCACACTTTGATTCCCTTAATTTCAGTTGACTTATTGTCTTTTGTGCAGATATTTGGCATTTATGCTCTGCGAGATTCCATTCCCCGATCGTCGATCACCTAATGTCATTGTTAATGTAAGTGTTTATCCATCAGATTGCATTTTAATGCTCTTTATAATTCTTGATTACGTAACTGAACCAAATATGGTTTGTCTTAATTTCAGCTCGATAACTTCCACATGTCACTTCAAACTCCCTACAAGAATTATCTCTCAAGGTATGGTTACGAATTAATAGGCAGTTCTTTGTCTTGCTCATTCCCCATTTTACATTTTTTATTTTTATTCTGATTTGATCACTCTCGTAATGTAGATCATTCAAATTTATAGTTAAAAGATTTACCAATAGTAAATTGCTTGTTTGCTTACAAGTCCAGATCAGAATTTCGGTTCAATTTTTCCTAATGAACTCCTTCATTAGACTATAACTACTGACTTTTACTAAATGAGGTAGGTTAGGTATTATCTCTAGCCAAATAATTACTCTAATGATGGGATAAAAAACGTGTCACTCGGTGCACACCAGTCAACAAATCATATGAATGCAGGTGTTGCTGTGAATGAGCTTTCGTTTACAAAATAGCAGGACTGGCCTTTTATCGCATTGAATAATCGAATTTCTCCTGATTTCCTGACTTTCTAGGCAGCCTTATTCATGAAATGGGTGTTGTATTTTCAAATTTAGCTCACCTGGAGATTCCTGTGCTCTCATGTTGTACCAGCTTGGACCGGAGATCATTCTTCAATTGATTGCACAGCTCTTGACCGAACAGAAGCTTCTTTTTGTTTCAATCATGCCTGATCTGCTTGTGGAAATCATTCAACAACTTATTACGGTAAGTGTTTTATTGTAGCTCGATTATACGTTTCTTTACCACACTATGCTATTACTTTCATTCATCATTATTCACCTCGACTGTTGAGATCCATAGCACTTTATTTATTACCTTTAACTGAATGTGCTTATTCTCTGATACCTGAAGGTAAATGCAATATGAGACAAGAAGCCAACTTTTATGGAATAACAAGTGTGGTACATAGAGGAATTTCAATCAGACGTTAAGGAACGAATTCAAATGGTAATATAGACCATTAGACAAATTTTATTAAATACGTTCATATCCCCTTGATTGGGTGCTCCAGACATCATGCTGGCATTTTGCTTTTAGCGCGCGATTCTTAATACTTAATTGATTTGTGACTCATTTATGTCTCCTCATAGAAGCTGAGTTGCTGTGAGCTTTTCACAGATAAATAATTAGTTGCTTAGATGTACAGTAATGTGTGAGTTACTTATTTTCTAGCTTGATTTTGCAGTTTTTTTAACAAACGCACTGACATCTTATCTGCCCTTGGTTGAAGCAAATTCGTTATTTTTGGAAATAATACTTCTGCCTTCAGTCGCAGGCGTTTCATTGAGCCGACTCTTTTGTCTTCTTATGGCATTAATTGACTGATAGTTACATTTTAATTTTGCTTCTTCCTGTTTACCCATTTTGTGGTTAAATTATACTTCTTGATCCGTCGCTGTGCTTATCCACTCTCTTGATTACCTTCGTTGTGCTCAACGGGCCGTTCTTAGTTCCCATCTCTCTGATTTGGGTATACAATTTTGGGAGGTGTTGTATCTCATATACGTCGGCACTGTAACAACAAAACAACGACAAGAAAACAATAGAGTCTACCATTTGGGATCTTGCAGTGGTGTTTTTTTTCATTTATTGAAAGTTCTAATATTTCTCATTTAACCAATGGAATGAAATTCGACTGTCTCTCCCTTATCAACGAAATTGAAGTGACTACTTTGTTAATGCTTTTTCTCGGTTTTACTAACGTTCGGTTTACCATCTTTGTGGATTAAAAAAGTCAGTCATTCTGGTTTTGGTGGTTATTGTGTATTGTAAAGTATTTTTGCCGTATGGAACGTTCAATTAAGAGTCTTATTTCTGTTCCTTGTATCTGTCACATCCCATTATCTAGTCATTTTCGTTTATCCGAAATTTCCTCTAGCGGGGTTCACTATTAAATAGCATTTACCAATCTTACTTTTCAGCTCATCCATCCACTTCGCTGGGTTCTGGTCTACATTCCCTTAATTCACATGCGCTGTATCCATGTAATCCAATCACCCTCTCCATACTTAATCGGCGTCGATTCACGTTTCTTCGAATTCTTCCAACTTCCATCTGCTGAACCTGCAGACATCAGTGTAGTGGATTTGGACACTCAACTCTTTCGACCAGCTCCCACTTCTGTCGCCTCGGGGTCTGTCTCTTGTCTTCCCAAGGGACCCATGAAACGTCTCCGCTCATCACTGACCTGTCTTTATGGACGTCTGAGGGAGATTAGTGACAAAATTCAGACCGAGTCAAGGGTAATTGGCCCCAAGGCCAAGGCAAAGTACAGCGGACAAATCGTAAGTTATTTCCTTTCGCTAATTTAGTCATTATGAGTTGTAAAGTATTGGAATATTTTCTTGATCACTCTAACATCTCATTCACGGCTTACTTCGAGTGCGCTGTATGATTTATTATGTCGCGCACTTGTACTTCAAGCTATTAAATAATGTGGTCTCTATTCCTTTTAGTCCTCCCTTGGAATCCATGTGCGTCGTGCCTGCTATCATTTTATGACCGAATTACTCCAAGACTATCGTGACTTTCTTCTTCCCGTCACTGCAAAAGATAAGGAGCTCCTTTTCGATTCTAAAGGTAGTTCGATCCACTGTACTCCCTTTTGCCTGTACCTCTTACGTATTTTACAACGCCTTTTTCTTTTCCCCGTTTTAGCATTTGCAAAATGTGCATCAGATCGAGGTTCATCGGCCTTCTACGCCTCTTTAGTTGGAACCCAATTGTGGGCCGATTTTGTTCGAGATCTTAACTGTATCAGTGAACGTACTGCTGAATTAGAAGCCTTTGATACGGCCATCGCTCGCCTTCGTACCTCTCGAAATAAAGGAAGTCGAAGTAGTCATAGAGTAATCCAAGAAGGAGCCTGCGGAGGGAGTGTGGGTGGTGAAACAGGATCCCAAGTCTCCAGCGGGTCTGGAGGCGAATGCTCAAGTGCAGCGTCAGTCCCCGTTTCTAATGGGATTCCCCCCTCCCCTCAAAATAGTTTCTCTGCTGCTGACGGTAGCTCCTTAAGTGGACACTTCTGCAATGATTCTGCCTCTAGGATTGTGCAGCTCCCTCCCCAACTGCTCGAGTCTGATCAACTTTGTTCAGATCTCTCACGGAGTCTCTTCACTTGGACTAGAGAGGGTCACTTTCCGGAGTTGGTGAATGCGTCTCTTCTCGATGAACTCTGCTCTAGATTATTGAAAACTTTCCCATCGGGCACCTTTGACAAGGAGGAAATGGAGATATTCCGACTCATGGCAGATAAGCAGGATAATGAGGAGGATTTCACTCCCCAGCAGCAATTCGTACAGAAACCCCTCCCCTTTCTTCTTGGAAATGGAGTTGTGGAAGCTCTTGGGCTGACTCAACTTAACGGTCTTTTAAAAAGGACTCAACAAGAGACCACTGACAGTTTGATCGCTGGTAAGTAGCAGTATTTCTGATAAGTATAGACTTCTCTCAAGTTCTTCTGTAGTCTATAGGTGATCTAAGATTAGTCTTATCAAGAGACGCTCAGTTTCTGCTTACTAAGATCACACATCTTCTAAGCGCTTTTATTGATCGCGTTAAGTGCCTATTTAGTTATTATCTGAAATTTTTATTGAATGTTTTTTTTTCAATATTATGATTTTCGTATGAAAATGCCTTATTTGATGCTTTCGTTTGTCTTGGCATATCGCGATACAAGCCCTTTAGTTTGCATTATGATGACAACAGAAACATGGTGCGTTGGAAAAACGAGATCCTTAATGCATTTTAGGTGAAGCTTTATTGCCAGCCAATCGTTTTGCTCATTCAAAATGCTTGATAGCTTTCAGCTTTTGTATAGGGTCTTTGTCTCCTGCTTAAGGTAAATAAATATTGATTTAATATAATGAGGTACTTTCGAGAAAATCGAGAACGTATTCAATTATTTTCATTAAAGTTAGGGTCTTGATACCCCAATACCATTGTGATCATTATAAAAATCATGGGAATCATTAAACTTTCGTGGATTGTAAGAACAACCTTGCCTTCCTGATAACTTGGTACTACATTGTTTTGCGGCTCATTTTCTTTTGAAATCGTGACTATCACACCGATGATCCCTTTTTCAGCTACTGAGCGTAAAAACATTGGAGGACCTGCCTGGGCAGAACACCTACTCTCTGAAGTCTATTCTCTCTGGTTCCTTCTATTACCTGCCTTTATCACTTCGTTACAACAACACCGGCAAAGCGTCGTCGACGGGGATAACAATGCCGATGGACTTTGCTTAGAAGCTCGTCATTTCCTTCACCACGCTGTGTGTCTATTTCTACGTCTCTGGGACACATCTCTTCAACCTGTTGATCAGGTTGGTAGTAATTCACTGTTTATTTTAAATGTGCAAAATCGTTACAAATGGTATTGATTCTATCAATTTCAGGTCTATGTCCGTGTTATGATCGCCCTTCTCTATGAATACGGCACATATGACTTGGGTGTTATTAATTTTTGGAGTAAACGATCCCTTAATGCTCCCTCTTACGCTATGGCCAATCAATTACAGCGTGACCTGGGTCACAAGTTGATCTCCCTTGCCCCCGCAAAAGATACTATCGAAGCACCCGTTACTCCTTCCTCGAGTGAAGATCCGGTTAATGCACCTCAAGCTCTTTCTGGTTCCGATCCCTGTGGCAAGACTGCCACTAGTCAATATCGCGAGGGCCACTCCTTTTATATTGGTGACGGAGAGGAAAACCCTAGCTATTTGTCATATGAAGACGCTACTGAAAATTCTAGACGCAGCGCGCTTCAACGTGCTAACAAGAGTTCGAGTGATTACAACCTCTCCAAGAGCCAGTGGACTGAATCAATGGACAAGCTATCCATCGTCGGTGGCGGTCATTCTCGGAGACCATCCACTGGTTTAACTCAGGAACAGGAACAATCCGCTTCAACTAAAAAGTAAATCGCTTAAATTTGTCTTTTTTTAAAGTGTTATTGATTCGTGTCGTCGGTTCTGATGTCGAAAGAAAATTATAAAGGCCTTTTTACTCAGTTCTTAGTATGTGTTTGTAATTTATGCAGGGTTTTAACTGTACAAGGTAAGCCTAAGCCAGTTTATTAACTTAAATAGCTTGTTTATTGGGGAGAGAAGAATGGGTCAATCCTTCTGATTTCGTCATAGCTGCAGTGGATTGATTGGACAACGATTCAGTCTATAAAGATGGAATCAACTATGCCATTTGTTGCTATGACAGTAGCAGTTTTCGCTTTCTAATAATAATTGGCGAAAAGGAATCGTCTATTGGGTCTGTAAAAGCTGTCTTTTCAGCGAGTCTTTTCGAGTTTCAGCGTTTGTAAAAATAGAACAACTGGAGAAATTGTACGAGTGATATGCGCTACCACTTATGCTTTATTTAGTTTTAGTCATTTCTATCTTCATTTTAGTGTATAGATTAGTTTTCGTTTTTTAATGTGCTAAAGCCTTTCGTTTTAATTATACTTATATTTTGATTAAGTAAAAGGCTTACATAAGTTTTATCTTCTTGAAAAGTTGGATGCCTATTAGCAGGAACATTCTCATACGTCACGAAATGAACTTAGGAAGCATACTTCATAAAATTTCCTATTTTGTAACGATTTCATATAGGGATATATCCGATGAGACACGAGTCCGCCGCTTAGCGCCAAAGTGACTTGTCTTCATTATAACCTCCCTTGGTCTTTCACTATTCTGCTTTGACTAACTAGCTAAATGAACTGACATGTGCGCCCTAGCTCGCTTCTTTTAAAGGCTCATATCTGCTCCTTGACATAGTTACTACAGTGACTAGTGTTTTATCAACTCAGGCTCTTTGCTTCGAAAAAGTGGAATCAAGACGAGTTGTTTTGCAAAAAATTAGCTTTATCTCTTTATACTGTTAAAATACTTATAAAGGGGTATTAAAGATGGCTGGGGAATAATTGGCCAAGTTAGACAGTTTTCCTCAACTCTTTTGACTGTTTTAGAGGCTGGAAGTCGTTCGCTCAAGCGTCAATGCGTAAACTGGCCTCCTTACGTGTGGAGTATGTCAATCCGGAGATTATCACTCTAGACAATTCCTCTTCGCCACCTCTCAACCACCCATCTCCTTCTCACCAACCGAGAAGTCGAAGCATGAGTTCAACTGCAGCTGCTGTTAGTAGATCTTTTGGCTATACTAGTCTCTTTGGACATCACTCACACCAACTCGATAGCACTTCAGGAGGCGGCAGGGGTACTTCCACACGCCTGCCTCGCAATATGCTCCCTTGGGCCATCTCCAATCACCTATCGCCCAGTAACAACATGTCTGTCAATGGTACTCAGAGTGCTGCCATTCCAACGGTGGTAAATATAAGCTTTGACAATGAGGGAGGTAGTGAAAAGGTGGTCTCTACGTCGTCTTCGTCGTTGGCTCCTTCTTCGTGGTTGCAAGTTCTTCAACGTCACCTACCAACAGCGCCTTCTACTAGCCACGTCACCTCCCCTGGACCTCCTGTTCGTATTCGACAGGAGGGAGGGTTCGGAGGTGGCACTCCTGTTGGATCGGTTGGATCGATTGATGAGAGCGTGGTGTCTTCTGTTGCGTATAATCCTGTCTCATTCCTCGACTCTTTACTTGGTGGTAAGCGTTTCAATCGATTTGGTATGATTCATTTTCACGTTTGTGGTACTGTGCTAACATGGACGGTCAGTTTTGTAGAGATCATTGGCTCCGAATCCATCAATACGTTTATAATAATCGGCATTAATAGTTTACAGAGAGAGAGAGAGAGAGAAAGAGAGAGAGAGAGAGAAAGAGAGAGAGAGAGAGAGAGAGAATGCAAAATACAATTTCTTTAGATTAGCCAGGGTTGCCGACGTAAATAGTGAAAGCTTTGCCAAAGCCCTAATTAAAACTGATCAAATGAGGGATATTAGAATGCTCATGGCTCATTAGATAGGGTTCAGGATGTTTCTTACCTGTTTATGATGGACGTATGGAAACGTCTCCTTCGAATAGACCGGCTGCCAATTTTGCCTATGGTCTTGGAATAATTAATATATGACGGAGAACATTTGCGTTAATGCTGTTAGATAGTAGCCAAGTCCAGGGTGATTATTATCTAAATCGCTTCTGTTCTGTCTACTAGCTCTTTCCTACAAACCACCTTCTTGGTACAAAATCGCTGGTAGTCTTGCAGTGGGCTTGGTGGGTGATCGGATCTGTCCAGCTAATCCCCACACCATGAAGCCATCCACCGCAGCCTCCCTTCGAGACTCCGTCACTTCTCTGATCAGACGGCGGCATCGTTCAAGGTCATCTTCTCTTGTCGTAGCGCGTCGAGTGAGGAGTAATTTCAAACAGTCTCCCTCTGTTTCTGTTCCACTTCTCTCCCTCGGTGAGTGTGGGCTACTTATACATACCATTTTAACATTTTTACTGACTTCATTTACCCATTTGATCCATTTTATCATACAGGATAATCTATGCAATTTGAACTGGTTTTAATGTAAAACTTGCTAATGGAAAAAAGAGGAAATCTGAAGACTTGGCGTTGAAGAATAAAGAACTCCAGTTCCTATTGACCCTCCTGTCACGAACTTCTTGGGAGATTCTACTGGGATTTAGAATTTTAATGAGCAATTGGCTGATTGTGATTTTAATGAATGATTTCTTATTTTCTTACCCGGGCATTTAAAAATCAGTTTAAAACGAACAATTTCGTATGTTAGTAAAGTCGCAAAATTGTAATAGAATGGCTTGTGACGCTTCTCCTATCATAAAATTGAAATTATTGTTGTTCAAGATGGAACAGTAGAGTTTTTTAACGTTATACCGCGGTGAAAGTTGTTATCGGTGTCAAGGAACTAGGTTAGCCATTCCTTTTCTTATTTATTTGCTTTTAAATTTATTGCAATTTTCATAAGATCATTGGTTCACTCCTAGTTTGGTCAGGATATGCATAACTTTAAAATCTTGAGATTGAGGCAAAGTGGAAGAAAATACTCCCTTCATATTGTGAGATTGTTTCTCTTGGAAAAATATTCGGACAATTTCCTTTATCTTCCATTGCTTGTTTAAACTATCCATCTCTTTCATTCATTTATTTATATCAAATGGCAGGCTTTATGATAGTTATCATTGGCCCTTTAGTTGACTTCGGGCTTCACAGAGGGGAGGAACATCAAGGTCACAGAAAGTCGAGAGGAAGGGGGGGGGGAAGGACAGAAGAGTGATTCACGGATCTAAGAGAGAGACAGACACAAAGGTGGAGAAAAATAGGTAAGGTGAGTACTGTGGAAGTGGTCGAATATGACATAGAGTCGGGTCATGATAGTTTGAATCAACTGCCGGTTTATAGACTTTTTTGCTGTATGAGTATATGTTGCTCAGGTCGCACCACGTGGAGGTAGGTCTATCGCGCACCCCTCTCTTTCCTTTATCAACGGTTACATCTTTTAATGTCAAATTTGTGGGGTGCCTTCAATTAATGGCATTTAAGAACACTTGTTTTTTTTGGAAGACTTCAAACCTTACGATGCGTTCAGCTATTGGTGACAAAAGAAGGATTTTTGTTTGGATATATATATATATATATATATATATAATTTTCGCTCTGTAATTGAAATTGCTCTGAACTTTTTTCATCTTTTTTCCAAATCCTTTCGTTTCAGAGTCAATTAATCTAATTTGATACAGTGGTCAGCTTTAGTCTCGTCTTTCGTTTCCCGTTCTTTAATGTGATTTATCCATTCCTTTCTTTTATTTTTCAGCATCTGAAGACTCCTGCCAGAAACATGCACGTTCTGAGTCCCCTCGTTCCTCCAAACCTCCTCATTTTTCTCTTCCGAACAACAACGCTACTATCGTCCGTTCATCTGCAGCCTCCACCGCAAAAGTGCAGGAACTGCGAGTGATTTGCACTACCTGCACGCCTTGTGGAGGTTGTGGTCGTCTATTATACGATGAAGAGGTGATGGCCGAGTGGGTTGCTGCTGGAGTGGATACCTTCACTTGCACCGCCTGTCAGAAAACAGCTGTCGTTCCAAGGCTGACTGTGCGCACCGTGGCCATTCTTGAGCCAATCTCAGACTCTGCAAGTCCAATGTCCCATGGACTCATCGAACTCTCTGTTCCCTTCCTCTCCCCTCTTGTGTTGCGGCGACAGCTTGAAATTATTCTTGGTAAGGTTTGCAGTCAAATATGTTCTACTAGTTCCATGCATTTTTCTGTTGCTCGTCTTTTGCAAACAATTTTGGAAATGGTGTTACAAGAAACTCTCGTTCTGTCATCGCTGTTGTTAGGTAAAATGAACCAGTGTGGTTAGTCATTTCGGTACTATTTGTACGCTGATCTCGTGCACTTTGATTTCTATGGGCTACATATTTTTCGTGAAATATTAAAAATGCTCCAACAATTGCTGTCGTGTTACGGAGAAGGAAGTGTGAAATTAATTGATTCTAAATTACTTTGAATCTGATTTTTATTGGTTAATTTGAAAACTTGCTTATTTTAAAACAGATTTTGAATATCATTGTAGTAAATATCAGTGTTCATTACTAACCTGAAGATTTCATAACCCATGTAGTCATTACTCGGTTAGAGCTTTTAAAGAAAGATCTTAAGTGGTACGTGAGGGTAGAAAAGTGTTCCATTATTTGTGATCCTCATTTCCCCACTGTTGACTCTTAAGCTATCTGTGTCTACAGTTTAATCTTTTGGTAGTGTTATTTCTGACATCACATGACCCCGTTACTTCCTTTTCGAGGTCGAAACGCCGATGGAATGGGAGCACAAGCCTTTTCCTCCTCTCAACTTCTCAGTCACCGACGTGGAAGAGTGTTGCTTTGGAATTTGGTCTATCTCCTCCATCGAGTTGGCTTACCCACACACCTCCTTGATGCCTACCCAGCTTGGCTGATGGACGCTCAATCAGAGGCCAGACGTCTGGGTGGCACCAGACGTGTCCTTCTTGGCGGCTCTCTCACCATCGCTAGAGCTCTTTCGGTTAGCACTCTCCCTCTTTTCTTATCTGCTATTCTACCTTTTTCCTATTTTTAAATTTGTTTCGCTGTTTACAGGAAGTGTCATTGAGTCCTGATCTACCAGTCCTTCTAGTGGTTAGGTGGGACTCATTCCCTCGAAAAGCTTCTACTGTACCAGGTTCCAAAGACTCCCCCATGCTCTATCGATTATGGGACAACTCCCATCCTTCTGGTCACTGTGAGTGAATATCGCAACTTATTTCTCTTCAGTGATAGTATGCAGATTAAGTATATTTTTCTTCTTTGCAGTAAGCCCCTCAAGCAGTGTGGCAGATTTAGCTAGCGCGGAAAATGGTGAGGAAAGGCGGGAGTGTGCTCTGGATGAAATCGTTCAATTAGCGGGTGATTGTTTGAAATATGAGAATGTCGGTGGTGCTTTAACGGCTGTCAGAACTAATCGACGATCGAATTTCAGTACCCTTCATTCCGTTCATCGTGAACTACTCCTTCTTTATGCACGTATCCACGGAACTTCGTGGCAAAATCTTAGTAAGTGACCTCTGTTGGTAATAACATTCTCTTTTACCATAGGACTACATTAACGTGCTAATCTTAAATCTAGACAAGTTTGATACCGCGTATATAAGCTGTCTACGGGAAGAAATTGAGAATGTTGGACCAGAAATTTTTCAACAGAAGGAGCAGATTCAGAAATGGCAAAAAGATGAAGAAATGCCTCCTTCGTCGACTGTCTTGGCTTGTAGAAGCGGTTTTAGGAATCTGTCCCTGACTTAACGAAGCAGAAGTTGATTTCCTCACCTTCCCCCTTCCCTTGTCAATCTGTCCAGGCAGATTCATTTTGTGTCTTATTGGTTAGACGATGGGTGTGCGTACGTGCGTCGGAATTGAGATTATTCGTCTCGAAGATGGCTTTACTTTGTATAAATAACCTTTTGCCTCCTGAAGAAAGGTTCCTTTTTGAACTTCCGCCTAACAAAATATCTTATAGTGGTACGATTTATGAAGATAAAAGTACAAATAGTATTAGGCCTGGACGGCGGGGTTGAAACACAAAAGCAAAGTTGCCATTTTAAATGCATATAATCTATAATGCTGCTATTTGTAAGAGTAAAGTATGAAAGGATAAGCGGATTTCTTGAGCAGAATAGATAAATTCAGACTGGGGGTAATTTTGAGTTTATGCGTAAAAGTCTACGCATATAAATGCATTGTTTTGACTTAGCAAAAATATCAGCATTCATATTGGTAACATTGACAGCGAGTGGGACAGAGGGGGTTATCAGGTAACTGTGTGCATTTTGTAGGTGTGGTGCCATAGCTTTTATCAGGAGGTCTACACTCTTGACATAGACAAAAAGTCAATCAACATCCGGCGAAAGGACCGTATAATAATAAGTGTGATGGTTGTACATAGGTACATACACAGACGCCAATCATGAAGAGATTTTCCATATAAATCCTATTCAGTTTATTAATAAATTGAGACGGCTTTCCCGGCAAATTCTGAATTTTTTAGCAATATGTGTTACTTAACCTATTCTCTGCCCCCACGACCCAAAATAATTTACTTCAAATAGTGCCAACTTTATATTTCCAGAATGGGGTGTGCGATAGACTTACTTCCACGTGATGCACCTAGGCAACGTATACTCATACGGCAAAAAGTTTATAAACCGGCAGTTCACTTCAAACTACCATGACCCGATGGTATGTTATGTTCGTCCACTTCCACAATCTCAGCTTTCTTTTTTCTCTGCCTTTGTGTCTGTCCCTTTTACAACTGTGAATCACTCTTCTGTTCCCCTACCCCCCCCCTCGACTTTTTGTGACTTTGATGTTCCTCCCCTCTGTGAAGCCCGAAGTCAATTAAAGGGCAAGTGATAACTATCATAAATCCTGCCATTTGATATAAATAAATTAATATTTCCAGAATTCGCCATAAAAAGCAAAGAAGTGGCGATCCGTTACTAATTACAACACCTGTCGAAAACAATACAACTTTGTGTGCTTTTATCAATCAATGGGATAAGAATGTGTATTGGCATTTAAGGAATAGACAAAAATTTCAAGAAATCATACGTAGGTAAAGTTGAGATTTACAATGAAATTGATCAGAAGTAGCAACTTCCATTACATTGCATCTTAGAAAAGGGCGGTTCTCACTATTAACCAGTCAAGTAGATCATAGAAAATTTAGGTATTAGAAAATTATTGGCATATTCGCCAAATGCATAAACCTACACTTATATTTAAATAGACAAATGAGCTGTTTATAATCCCAGAATTTAAAATGAAAAATCATAAGTACTAAACAAAACCTTTTAAATTTAATTAAAATCAAGCTTTCCGCTATAGAATTTGTATTTTTCAATTCCCAAACGGATATTCAATATATATTTGTTTATTTTAATCAAAACAAATCATTAAGTTTACTGTGTAAATCCAATTTTACTATATTGGCTGTGGCTGTTATTCGTATAAGTGTTATTTACTGTTTTACTTAAACAGCATAAAATAATCATTTCATTTCATTTTTAAAATTTAGAACAAAAATAAAAGAAAATAACAACTGCTTTTCATTTGCTGGGCAGCTTGAGGTATTGTCAATAATAATGCAAGTATATATAGTACCATTTAATCAGATATTTTAGGAGCCGAAAAGATGCATTGCTTTATTTATATGTCACTACTATATCCATTGGTTTTTTCTGCAATTTTTTTGCAACTGTTTTGCCTTTTTGGTTTGCCAAATATCCCAGTGCCTCTACTCGTTTCAAGAGTCTTGGTTTATGGGAAATATGCTTGGAAGAATTCATCTCACCCCTAGATCAACAACGCCTTTACTCCGGTTGCTTTTATATTTTTGATCCCAAAATACGAGCACTTTGGCCATTAATATTTACCGGATGGTTTCATGCTACTCAAGCGCTGCAAATTCTTAGCATGATTCTCTACGTGGCCCTTGTTTGTTGCGGACTGTCAATACTTTTTGGTGTATTTGATAAACGTCAGTCAAAATTTGTGGTGCTATCACTTGTGTTGGTGGTCTTTATTTGTAGGTTTACATTAGCCTTCTATTTCAATAATATAATTAATTTAACGCTTGATTTATTTTTAGGCTGGGTGCTAATAACACAGCTCGGCGTTGTGGGAATAAATATTGATCTTGAGAAAAAACAGACAGAGATTCGCGGATTCGATACTTGGTTGATGGAAACTAAGTTTTCAGAACTGTCATGGTCATATGGTCTGGCTGCATTTGCCCTTTTCTTTGTTCTCATAGCTCTAAATATCCTCGTTTGGTGCGTATATCCGCGAAAGTGAGTTAAATTTAATTGCACGCATTTAAGCAAGTAATTTCAAAGAAAAGCTTGTTTTTAACTATTGTGAGTGTACTTGGAAGAGATCATCATTTTAAAATGTCGTTTCATACTTGTAGGTTAATAAATTTGAAACTCTAACTCGTGTAGCGGATACTGCGTACACAATCCTTGACTTGTAGCGGATTAGCTACCTAATTAAGCCTGATCGTACTCAGAAAACTCTACGGCAGATTCTCCTAGTTTGTAAGACCCCCGAGAGGAAACAAACGTATTAGAGAGACATGTCTGGCGTGGAGTGTGAACATGAAGGGAAATTAGTCGTTCAACATGGCGGATTAAGTTAAACAGGCAAGAGCTTTTAATTGGCTATTGACTGTGTCCTCTCTGCACTCAATCCGTACGCGAAGTTGAACGGCCGCACCTTCAAGCCACGCTGTGCTCTCATAAGATGATGTGTCCCACAGACTAAACCAAAACGAGCCTTTCTAGCAACAATCTCAATAATACTAAAGAAATGGAACGTATTGAGTGTGTAGAGATAACTGTAAGCTACCGTCACTGCAAAAATGGTTACTAATGCAACTTTGAATGAATATTGATAACCTATTCGTTCAAAAGGCCTCTGCACGAGCAATCGAACTTCCCAGAATGCCCGATCAAGTATGAGATTCTTTGATTCAGTGCTCTCTACGCCTTTAAATATGAGTGAAGCTAGTCAGAAATCAGGAAGGTCAAACGATACTATTATTAAAGAATTAGATTTTGCCTAAATAGAATTTAAAATGTGGTAAATGATTGGCAGTTCTTGGTCCAATAATTGCATCAACGGCGGTTCTACTCGCCTACTTGCGAGCGTATTAATGCAGTAATCTGTTGCACGAAAGACGAACATATGTTTCTTCTACCAATAACTCAATTATTGATCACTTTATTTCATTCGAAAATCAATTTGAAATCTGAGACATATCCTTCATTCAAATAAGCGGTATAAAATGGAAATAAGTCTGTTGCCACCATTCTTTCACTTTTCATGAACTGCTGGGTTTAATTATTTTATCATATGATATGTGCTGACGGGTCTCAAATTTTGCTGCAGTATTAAAGCTAAAATTTCGTCGGCCAAATTAAATTTGATGACTAAGGAAAATTTTTGGAAATTCGCTTATCAGTACCGATTGATATTATTTAACAAATTCTCTAGATATTCTCTAGAGAATTCTCCAGATATTCAAAACTATTGACTAGTTCTAAACTCTGGGAATGGCCAAGCCATTTTACTGTTTAATAACTGTAAGCACTGTATTTTTCATTTTTCGATCTACAACAACCGAATACTGCTTTAATTTTGATGGTGAAATCCTTTAATCACCAATCTTGTTGTCTGTGATTTACTCCCTACCAATTCCAGATGTTTTTAGTGGATGAATATTAAATATCATATTTAGTATTAAGGCAAAAATTAGCAGTTACTCTGGATTAGCATTAATAAAAACATATACCTGTAGTGGATTGCTGCACTAATAAACCTTGACTTATACTCATTAACCTCTATGACAAGTTCTCCTAGATAAGAAAGGCGCTACGCTACCGCAAAGGTATAGAGAAAACAGACGTATGTCGTGGAATGCGTTTGTTCGGGTGATGTTAGATTAGGGATGTATATCGGTCGTGTCCTGTCCGCTGGGCTGTGACCATCGGGTTATCTGTTGAGGATATCCTTTGGGTTAAGTGTTTTTGTCTCTTGTTGACAGGGCGCTTAGTCATTACGCGCACTTTCGTGAATGATAACCACGTAATGACTTTGGTCACTGATTAGTCGAGGGGTCGCTGAAATAGTGACCTCATTTGCTCTTAAGCATGATGCGCTTCTCTGCCTTTGCCAAGCTAAAGTTGTGTTTCCCACGTACCTTTGCTATTCCCAGATTGATGAATTTTTCCCTAGTGAAGGGTTAATTACTAGTTTTGGTGTCATATTTTGGTTTTTAGTGAATTGTCTACGTTCAAAACGGACTCCGTTAAGCACAAACGATTTTTAAATTTCACTTCAGCTTGTGGGACACGTCATCGCAGGCATATATAAAACAAACGAGAACTTCTGACTGACTGTTGTTCTATGCGTGCCTACGAGCTACAAGCTGATAAATAAGTCTTAGCGATTAGTTCTTAGTAAACCCACCTCATTTTTGTGCCCAGAAAATATGATATGGCTACTGACCAATGTTTATTGTAAATTATGCAATAAATAATCAGCATATATTCCGGAATGATTCACATTGCCATTCTATTCTTTTATTGGTACAACAGGAGTAGTAGTGACGCCCATGTTGGCATAGCAACCTCACTACTGGAAGAGCATCTCTCCACTTTAGCCGATCGCTTAAAATGAAATCGCAAATCGCATGAAGTCAACAGGACTGAGCAAAAGATATCGATATAATGGTTCCTTTCTTCAACCATATTAGCCTATAAATAGATCGAGTAATTCGTCATTAATTATCCAGGTTCCAAACATCTCAGTCAATTGTGAATTTCCTACGGTTTTAGTTAGAAGTCTGTAAATACCCTATATAAATCAACTCTAAAATTAATCCTAAATAATAGTGGTACCTATCACATTCTCTTAATACTTTACCAAGTTAATGTATTATAATTAAAATTGAAATTGAAAGACGTCAGTCGTATTGGATTTGCATGTCTGATGACTATAAACTAATAAATATAACGGAGTACTATCAAGATTTGAACCAGTCAAGTACTCTACTGCCAATTGCATTCAGCAAAAAAAGTTATTTGAATTCAAATATTGTATCACTAGGGGACCTGGAGGCCGTCTGATAGAACAGGCCTGGCAATGGCCGGGTACTAACGATCTTCCTTGTTGTCTTGCTGGAAGTACCACTTATAGACGGATGGCTATGCAGGAAAATTTGAAGTTCAATAACCAAGGCTCTCACTTCCAGCGGCACCAAGCTTATTCGCCATTTTCACCTTCTCCAATGGAATTAATCGCCGAACAACACAATAACGTTAGTGCGGGTGGAGTGACGGATATCACCTCCCTCGATGTCCTAACGTATTACCCTGGCTCTGCTGATTCCTTTGTGAGATATTGCTACTTTTGCATTTAAGTAAAACTTTTATTTACTATTTTTATATTTTCATAGAATAACGATGCTAGAAGTTCTTCGGCGCTGCCTGCAGAATCGAGAGATAATTTAATTGAGTCTCTTATTGAGAAGAATGAGGCTGAAGGAGAGTATTCCTCACAGGCCCAAGATCCTCGAACAACTGTGGATCTCAATTTTAGTCGAGTGTCGAATCGCATGTCAGGTGTCAGATCGTCCACGAATGAGGTAGCTACTCCAGCTGTTAACTTCTCTTATGTTTTATTGAAAAACTGGCACCAAAATATAAATTTGCATACATTTTCAATCTCATTAATGAGTAATCCAATCTGAATGTGCAAGGTTCTATTTAGCAATTGTGTTCAGTTGTGAACTCTGTTTGATGCATGATGTGGGTCTCGCCATATGCTTTTGTCACTTCCCAAGGCTTAAATACTTGATGTGTGTGGTCTGTAGGCAGTATGGCTGGGCTTGCTGTTCCACTCACACAGTTTGCAACGAACCATTTTTACCTATTCTTACTCATTGTTAGACTGGATACTAGCCAACAACATCACACTCGCTCAGATAACGTTCTTCTCTTCTACTATCTCGATTTCGAAAGAGCCAGAATGATGGTATTTCTGGCATTCAAAATTTTCACCGCTAGATCGATTTCATTGTTCCGTGAAAGAATGAAACTCAACGGATTTCAACGATTTAACTTACTAACTTCAATATTTTCCATTGCTTACTTCACTTCAATGCCCATTTATCAATAGTTTATCAATAGAGTACTTCAGAGATTTACAATTACCATTCTTCCAAAGATATAATATGCTTATTTAAATGCTGAGTCTAATTCTGAGTGAAATTACAACAATCGGATTTCAAAGGTCAATATTTTCGGTCATTCTTTTATTTTAAAATATGAGTTCGTTTCGAGTCCTCTAATGGGTTCTGCTTCTAAGAATAGCTGCCTGTATTTTCGAGCATTTTCCTAATTAGTTTATGCAGAAAAAATTAGTTCTTCGTGTGAAAATGTTAACTAAATATGTTAATAACTACGCTGCTGTTACGCGGGTTTAGACTAAGTTTGGAGGTCTGTGCAAGTTAAATTACCTGGACTATTTCATTAGACAACTACCAGTGATTAAGTATCTAAATGAATCAAAACGACGTTGAAAATTTTCTGCAATAATGGAAAAACTTTGGATGATTACCTCTAATCACGCCTCCCTCACTTAAAGAATAAATATTAATTAGTAAGTTGGCTACAAGGTAAAATTGGTAATTAAATGAATACCACCGGTAGATTGTAACGACTTTTTAGAGTTCCTATTCTAATAAAACTGGATTAACCTGTTACATGCCAATATAAGGAATGGGGAGAGGGAGACTTTGAAGCTGTTAAGGGACCTCAGATTTATGACTCTGAAGGGGTGCAGATCAGACGGGGTTGCTCCTCTGACCTTCCTGATATGCATGTCTGTTCATGTTTTATTGGATATGTTAAAACGGTGGATTATTACTTTGAAATTTTAAATGTTGTCGCGATTTTACATGACTTCACTTTGCCCCCTCCCCATTGAAATGTGTCGATTGGTGTTAATGTCTGAAACATGCCCACGATTTTGGAATTAATTGAAGGGAAAAGTTGCCCGAGTTATATTATTTTGTTGATCTGCCAAGTTGAATTCTATTTCGGTTTGATTATCTTTCATTTCTTTCCGGTATAAGCTTGTTTTTAATTAATATACTACATTCTCTTCAATTCTCATAAATTATTAGAGGTGTTTCTATTAATATATAAATTTATGAGTACATTTAACGAAAATTCCATTAACTGATGTTGTAAATCAGCTGATCAGACACTGCAGGTGTAGTTTAGTTATCCATGGCCTTGATAAAGGTGAAATTGATAGAATTTAAGTGATTTCAATGCCCATTCTTGATTGGAAAGAAAGTATTATGAAAAAGTTGGTGTTCAATCACCCTTTTTGACTTAAAACAATATAAATTTGAATAGGTATTGGCTATGTCTCCAATACCAAAACAGCCCTTTGAAATGTAAAAATATTCACGCTTTCTTTTTCACAGAAATCTGGGGGATTCACAAGGGCTCAAAATAGAACTTATTTAATTAAGAAAGGAAGAAATCAGCCTCCACAACAAACTGTCGTAAGTTTAACTGTCGTAGCATTCCTAAAATAGCAAAAATCTTTAATTTACACCCCTATAGGAGTATATTGCCTTAATTCAATGAAATAGAAGTGTGCATTAATCAAAACCCTTCTTGAATAGTTGATCAGTTTGAATTTAAGTGCTTATAGGAATATTATTTTTTGAATTGAGCGTCATTCCTTTTAAAAAACCGACTGAGTATTTTTCCCCATAATCTTTCAGAAAATTAACTTGAAATAAATAAAGGACGTACCAAATTTCAGGATTAAGCAAAAAACTCATTTGGATAAAGTAATTGTCAGTATTACAAGCTTTTGCATGATATTTACGATATCGGTGCTTAGCACTTGAAGAGTTGACAAAAGTAGAATAGACTTCTAGTACTAGGACGAATTTTAACGAAGTTATAACAGCATATCCACTCATTCTTACCATTGAGTGGTCCAATTGCAGTGATGTGAATAGACAATAACGCCTATCCTGTTTATTGCTTTTAGATCCCAAAGCCTCTTGTTCGCGGAAAATCGCACTAATTAGGTGCTGAGTAAAACTACCTATTATATAATATATGCTACACCATAATGTTGTATTGTGTTTAAAAATGCCCCCGTGTTTTTGTTCATTCCATTTTGCCTATTTGCAGAAAGAGCTGAATTTTCGTCTTAATTAACGTCCTCCTCAACTTAAATAGACTTTGAAAATATTAATCGATCCTGTTACCATGTTTATACTAGTTTTATTCAGCTTTAGAGCATAAAAGCAACAATAGAAGCCATTTGAAAATTTGCATATTTTAAGTAGCCCAAAATCGACATGGAAATAAATTCTCCAGCCACTGCAACATTGGTAAACGCATGCCTATCAGAGGTGCAGTTGCTTATGCCTAGCAGATTTAGTAGAAAGGGGGTAAGAGATTGGACTAGACAGCTTGGTTTCTCTGCAGTTGGGTTTTGTTTCCATAGAAACTTTAGAAGGGTAATTATTATAAATAAAAAATATTAGTCAGCTTAACAAAAATTTCATTAACGAACAATCAATTTTTCCTACCAATTGTATGCAAATCTGATTAAACCTGAATCTCTTGAATTTACAATTTGTCCAGTTACCACCTTCAACAACAACTTGGATTGATCAAATATTAGTAAGATCTAAAACAAATAAGAGAATGTCAACTTGAAAGAAAAGTACTAACGAAATGACACTAGGTAAGTCCAAAGAGCTGATATTGCAATTCCCCATCGAGATACAAAATACAGGCATTTAAAAGATAATCAACTTCCAATTTAAATGCGGCGTCCAAAATGTTAAGTACGTAAAGACGATGTGGCTCGAAGAAGGCTCGATCATTTAATGTACTTTTTTGGTCTTGAGGGTCTTTTTTGTGGAGATCGAACCATTGCTTAATCATACGAAATTCGGTGCTGTGAAGGAAGGGTAGATCCTCAATAATTTCAGCCATTCCGACATATTCGCGGTCAGCTTAGTAGAAAAGGACCACAATTATACCGCCACACTTGAAAAAAGCCATCTCTCCAGACCTATGATTTTGTCAATCGTGGTAAAACGTAACAATCGGAAGGGCTCAACTATTTTAAGATGCTGGTGAAAAAATAAGCTTAAATCCTGTGAAAAATAAGCCATCATTAGAAGTATCAGCCTTACTACTTTTAAATATTCTTTTATAAAATCTTAATTTTTCAAGAAACGCACATTCAGCCAAGCTTTGTATGGGCTCAAATATCTAGAAGACTTTGATGTACCATCTGATTTGAATTAGACACGATAGAAAATAAAATGGTGCCCAAATATATCACAATATATTTTTCCAAATATAGCAGAAGAGCAACAAAAATGAACGCAAAATAAGTGAATTAAAATGTGCACGTTTTATCGTGGTGGATGCAATAGATCAGCCAGTTTCTGATATTCCTATGACTGTCGATAAATACATAGGCATAAACTTTCCTGAATACAAAATGAAGAGGTTTATCTAATAGAAATTGTCAATGTGTTTTTCTCTGAGATATATAGTTGCAGCACAATGAATGGCGTTGTGATTTTTAAACAAAAAACGTCAGAATGCCTCAACATGACCTGCACATTACTTACTCAGAGTCTTCTAACACAGTTATAGCAAGGATGGAAAAAATGATTTACATCAACTAATGAGCACAGGACTTACATTCAAGGTATCTTTGAAGTAACTTCATTTTAAGTAGAATGCCATTTTCCAAAGACATAACTTGTTTATCTGAGGTTCTGTACTTTATCCTCATGCCTTTCAAAAATGAACAAAATATCGGGATGAATTCTTGAAATGCTAACTGTACTCATGGATTAGTGTGCTAGGATGAATTAATTTTAAGTTTAAAATAGCCTTCGAATAAGCCAAGTGAAAGTGCCTAAATTAACTAATCCATAATATGATGTAAAGGTGTTATTTTAATTTCAGTTGCATTCATTCCAAAAAGGAGAAAAATGCATTTCATTAGCAAATAAGTTCTTTTAGGAGGGATTAAATTTTCAAAAAAAGCAGTTGGTCTCTAATTGATTGGCGTTGATTTTGATATGTCAAACACTGAAAATAGGCTTATAATGATTAGCAACAATGCTTTAATCCTATAATTTTAATGCATTGTTAACTACCGGTATTCAAATAGGTCACCGATTCCGTGTTAGTTTAACGAGTGAATGGGGAATTGATCTATTCCTTTGTTTTATGGAGAGATGTAAAGTAACTAATTGTAATAACTTGGACCACCTTTACTGAAAGAGTTACTACAATCATTCTTTGGACCGGCAATTTTAATTGAGCTCATTTCTCCCCGCTTCTTGACGGTATGCTTAAACTGTCAATTGAATCATGAAATAATTTTGGCACTTTCAAAGAATTAGTATAAAATTTAATACATTAAACGACAATCTACCTAGTGAAGACTGAAATGATCCTTTAAGGGGTAAAAGGAAGACTTGAGTCGACCTAAAAGTAGAAGGTAAATCATTTAAATTCCCTATAATAAAATGTTTGTAATCCTCTTATTTAACGAATTTACTTCTAAAGGTCAGATTTAGCTCCTATAGCATTGGCTGTTTGGCAGCATTAGATACCGAATTATTACTTTGGATGTGTTGAATCAACTACCTCAACGCATTTGTTTCTTTTGATAGCGAAAAATAGCATAGTTTGTTAGTAAAAAAAGTTGAATATCCGGAAATTGTGAACTTGTAATAAATATTTGTACTAAACGAGGAGATTCTTCAGTTTGAAATATTATGAAGTTATTAAAGTTAGCTAAATAAAACAGAAATAATTTCGTGCAATATGAATTCTTTGAAAATGTGTGTTTAGAGGAATTTTGTAATCTTCGAAAAATGTATAATAAATTATTTTGCTCCTTAATAGCCACCACTCCGATCGGGAAAGTATAATAATTTAAGAAAAAATAACGCACAAATATAGGTCATGTAATCCTTTTTCAAGTAATGAAAACGTGCTCGTGAAAATGGGAAACGTAAAGTCTCAAAGAAGTCTACAAAAATGCTCTCTTTAGTTGTTCTTAAATTCTTTCTATTATCTGGTTTACCATTTAAATGGTCCGAGTTACAACGAAATAATGAATGATCAAGGAAATCGTGACCTTCCTAATTGGTCAGTTCTCTTTCTGAGATACTTTTCACGTTTTTTCATTCATTTATGAAGTTGGAAATATTCGACAACCGCGTTCAATGGAAAGGCCTTAATAAAATCATGTTAAGTGACTCTGGGCTTTCACCCCTCCTCCTCCCCCTCCCCCGCCTCCCCCCCCCTCCCCCCCCCGAAGGGCTATCGAGTATACATTGAACAGAAAATTGCTTCCAGATAGTACTCAAAAGATTAGAAACTTACTCGTAATACAAATCGAAAATAGCTCCAATTATGAAACCACTTAATTTTTGAAGACATAACTTCATAACCAGTCGTTTACACCTTACGTTCCACCTTGTATAAAATATATTTAAATGTGTCCTAATTTTTCGATGCTTTGAATAAAAGTGATAACAGTTTCGCTAAAATATCAATGGAAAATAAAAAATTTGACATTTACATACTTTGATACTTCAATCGATTTTAACTTTACTTTTATACGTTTATAATCTATTTAATACAGTTTGTTTATAAATTTATGTTGGAATCGACTACACACGGAGTCACTTATTTATACTTTGGCAGCGCTCGAATTTATATCATAATTCTTATTTTTAGCTCAATCTTTGAGATCTATGGAGCTTAAAAAGATTGTTGTTGATATAATTCTACTTTTGTGCATCGTATTTACGTCAAAATTACCCTGTTTTAGCACATTTACTTGAAAAGATAGTAGCCATCCTCAGTCAATATGAAAAGAATTAAAGTTTCTTATAAAACAGCTTATGCTCGAATTACAATCTTTTACGTGTCATAACTATTTACAAATAGGAAGGTATTGCCTAATTCGAGAACACCAGCTGAAGGCAGAAGAAAATTTCTATCCGAATTTGTTGAGTTTCGGTGCTTTTTTAATTTGCTTGGAGCTTCGCAAATATTGCCCGTCACAAACGAGACTATTAGATGAAGAAGGAATTTTATTAACTAATTAAGCTTGCTACAAGTCACGCAGTTAAGAAATGGATATTTATGTACTCAGTAATCACATGTGATAAAATAGTATGTAAAATTTTAAGCTAAACAAGATGGTATGCATTTTCAATGTTTATTTATTGTGTGACAAAAATGAAATTTTAAGTTTGCAGCCCAAAGGATATGAAATGTTTAAATTTCGTTTTTTTTTCAATATTTTTTGACTGGACACTGTGAACAACTCGTAAGAATAGCTTCATAAATCTCATATCATCTCCTCCACACAGGTGAGTTCTTGAAGTTATAAGTTGTAAAATAAACACACTTCAATCTGTCTGCACTTAATTAACTCTTGGTTATTGCTTTCCGTCATGGAAAGACTTTCACACTAGTTGGCATCAGAAATTCACTGTGACTTATGAATATGCTAGGATGAGTAAAGTATCTTAGGACTGAAGTTATTTATCTGTTTAAGGGTTCACTAATTACTACTTTTGACTTTAGATCAAAGGAACGTTCCGAATATAAGCGAAGCAGTCTATCACAAAGCACTAATGCACAAATTATATGAGTTAGTAGATAAATTTTAGAAATAAATTGGTAAACTATAAGCGAATTTATATTGCCTTTAAAGTTATGCATTTTTGTAACTTTAAGGATTCTACTAAACGTCAACAATAAACTCCAATCATAGACAAATTTAATGCGGAATCCCTAAAGAAATTTGAAATTAGGCTCCATCTCTACCCAATTATTAATAATAGGCATTTGAATGACCAAATTAAGCATCGGTGCTTCTTTTTCCTAACATTAGTTCGACATTCAGATTTAAAGAAAAATACTGCAATTCTATTGGCTGTCAATTTAGCAAGACCATGAAGTAGAGTGCTATCTATGATTGGATGTGTCTGTTTCTAATGCTTTATGTGATTCGTTGCTCGAAGGACTCCGTTCTGATTGGTTCGCTGCAAACTTAATGATAGGCATCTCTAGCTTAGCCATTCAATTCGAAGTTGCGAGCTTGATGGTGCCATCATCAGCGGAACACTGTCAATTTACCCGCGGTCGGCTTGCTTCCTTATTTAAGCCTTCCATAGCGCAGGATTTAAATAATTTCGCGTCAAGCCCTGCGGATTTATCCGAACCACAAATGCGAAAGTTCAAACGCATAACTTTAATGCCTCAGTTCATTGACACTGCTTTGGAGAAGTCATTAAACTATACTGCGTCAGTCGATTCGAGTAAGACGCTAAATCTTCCTTGGAATGAATGGCGTAGACGCCGCTCCACGTCGAGAGGAACATCCGGGTTAGCATATGAATTCTATAAATTGGTAAGGCTTTTTAAATACTTATACCTCATTTCACGGAGGAAAATAGCTGTTCTTCTTTGTAAATTTCTTAAAAATCAAGTCTTTAAGCTCTACTTGATTTATTTTCAGGATCATCAAAATCAAACGGAAAAGGAAAATATTCCGACAGGCAAGTTTATTCCTCCTCAAATTATAACACGTTCGAGAATGCAATCCCTCCATTCTCGAAAAAGTTTCCCAGTAACAAATTTGCATCAACAATTCGTCACTAAAGAAAAATTACCCAGAGAGTCATCTTTAGGTAACCATCACACTGACAAGTTTCAGTCTTTTAGGTCCTAATGTTTAGCATTTCACAGTTCGCATTTACTTTGATTGTTTCAGGTAATAATATTGATAAATTACCTAATACGAAAGAAATTTCGAAATGTAAATTCCTCTCACCCATGTTCCGTGGAATCGCAAACGCCATCGGTAGCAAAAAGAACACCGGAGGTGGAAAAGCACGTCGATTATCTTTAGTGACGAAAAATCCATCTGACTTCGGTGATTACCGTCAGCCTGGTCCTGTCTTTGGTGCTGCCTTGGAGGATCAACTTTCTAGTCCCGATTTCCCAGTACGTCCTTTAATTAGTTTTATTTATTTTCCTTTCTTCTCGTATTCCTTGTTTCTATTTACTTCATTCCTTAGAACGTTCCTCTTGTCTTGCAAGCAGCAATAGCAGCGCTTGAATCCCGCGGTCTCCATTTTATTGGATTATACCGAGCCCCTGGAAGACAAAGTGAAATTAATCGATTCGTTTGTGTTTCAAACCTCGTAAGTGGCTTAATTCGTCTTTAATTTAAGCTCTCACTTTATTGATAAACTAAGTCTTACTTTAATTTTAGTCTGTCCTGAATCCTCATTTTATGCTTTCTCTACCAACTTGGAATGATATTAAAGCTTTGACTGGGGTCATTAAAGTATTTCTTCGTCGTCTACCGGAGCCTATCTGCGATCCTGAATCGTGGGCACTTTTAGCAGATACACTTCCCGATGAAACTGAACGAATGAGCAAATCTTCCCTTTTTGCAACTCTTAAGGGTATTCGTTTGAATCTGGTTAAGGTAATTTTTATCAGTTTGTTTTGCAATTTGAAGCAGTTAGATAAAAGTCCTATTAAGGCATACGTATGATATATGACCTTGAATGGCTTCTTCTCGCTTAAGTTATTTCTCAAGACTCCACTCAACTGTTAGTTAAGTCTATAATTCTCCATTTTTTACAGGATCGTTCTATTGCATCGAAAAAATGGCAATGGCGCTTCGCAACCTTAGATTTCCTCTTCAACCACCTTCGACGGGTAATTGCCCTCGAAAAAGCTAATAATTGCAACTTTAAGTGTATTGCAATCTGTTTTGGGCCGTCTTTATTCAATGCGGATTCGCGCAGTCAGGCGAAATTCAATGTGGTAAGTAATGTTATTCCTTTTAGTGACCAATCATTTGGCGATTCTAAATGTGCTGTCTTTTGTTCGCCTTTCTAGTTGGTGGAATTGATGTTACAACACTGGCCTTGGTTGAGAGCAGAAGTAAGTGAAGAATTTCCATCAAGTTCCCAACCAATCGGAGCTTACATAGAAGATTTCTTTGAAAATGGTCCAGATTTAAGCGAGGATTTCAAAGCATTTGGAAGTTTAAAGGTCGCAGGTTCGGCAAAAGAGGTTCTTGATATCGTTAAAAGAATCTTGAATAGCGTCCGACGAAGAGAAATTGGCCAATAATCTCAGCATTCTCTTTACATATCTCCCCTCCCTTTCCCATGACAAGTGTACAGTTAGGGTACTGGAAATAAATAAAATCTTCTATACGTCTTTCACTTGGGTGTACACCACTTAAACGACCTCACCATGTTCACGTGGCCGTAATGAGATTCTAAGTTTACGGTCAGTCACCAAAATTAAGGATAGCGAATGAAATGCGTGGTTTTGATCTTTTACCTGCTTGAGTGATCTCAAAACAACTAGTTTTAACTGCTAATTAGGACCATTTCAAGATAAGGAAATTGTGTTCTGTTTGGCAGCTTTGACACTCATTTTAGTTGGTAGACATTATGCGAAGATCTGTCTGTCTTTGATAAACTGTTTGTTTAGTTAGTAATATTAGTCGACTGTATAGTTTAAGAGACTTAAAGTTGGAGAGTGGAAGTTGAGATTTCCTTAAATCGAAGTGAAGACAAGTGATTTTACTTTTGGGTAATTGTTCAGGTCGTTCGTGGTTGACAAATTCAAGAAGTGTGCGGGTTCAGATTATATTTTGTCGTGTTTCCAGTAAATCGGGATAAAAGTTACAAAAGAGCACCTTAGTCAACATTAATGAAAAGGAAGTGCCTTCCTGTACTCGAATTGAATTATTACATATTAAAATTGTCTTCTAACATTTACTCGTTGAATTATTTTAACAGGTTGCGGATGTGGACTTGTGAGTCTACTTCATGATTTATAACGTCTCAGACTAATTTACTTCTCTCCAGTTTTTGAAGGACAAATTGGCATTAACTCCAGTTACTACGACCTGATTAACAAATTAGATAAGGATATCAGCTAATTATCAGATGAAAGAAGTTGGAAAGTTGTCCTCTTTAGGCCCCAGTTACAAGATTAACCACCAGACACCAACATAGATCCCCTTTCGGTCAGATCCAACTCATTTCAGCATTCGATAGCAATAAACACCACGTAATCAGTCTGAAAGTGTACATCTTTTCCTTCACACTGGAATCTTATGTAATCTGATTTTTCCGCTCCACTGATCTGATCAATTGAACTGACTTCAAGTTGATCCATTCCGATTTTGAATCCAGCTGAATTATGCGGTCAGGATTCACAAAAGAAACAGTCTATTTAATTTGAAAATGATTAATTCATTAATTCATTAGAGAGAAACCAATTCTTCCTAGAATCTGAACGTGTGATGTAACCGATTATAAATTTTGAACTAAAAAACCGACAAAATTACGACAGACTCAACACAAGTCTTTATTTAAAAAATTTTAAATACCTGCATTTACAAGACCATAGATGTCATTTTTTGTAAGCTAACCTTAGAATAAGTTTGGTTCAATTCTTCATTATCTTTTATACTGCCATTGCATCTCTTTATGACTACGTTCTCACAACGAAATTTCCTCTGAATATGCATCCCTTCTAAGAGTCGACGAAGTTATAAATGTAAGTAAACCATTCTATTAATGTGCATAGGCAGCGCGTTTGCCAGACTGTATGTCTGTCGTGTCAGAGGTGATGGCCGAATGGCCAACCGCACAAGTTAAATTTATATATTTCTGGGAGGTAACAGAATTCGAGTCTTCCATTAGAGAGGTTAGCTTGATGCTACTCTGCCCAAGTGAATATGGCAATTAATATTCAATTTAAAGCCGTCCAATGCTGCCCTCACGCATGGATAGTAGACACGATAAGCAACACTGCTGTCTGGTAGGCAAAATAGGTGGAAGAATTCCATGCTAGTATCTGCTTCCTTAAAATCTATCATATTCTACAACTGTTTGAATTTCCGGAATAGTAAGTTTTGAGTACTAACCCATCTTGCAAAGCTCTGCCATCGTATACTTGCCGCTTTTAATTGCTAGCGGTGTGAAATATGTAATTTAAGCAATCCTAAGTAATATTTTTGAAGCCAACAACTCAAAATACCCGACATGACTAAAATAAAGGTGAATCAATATCATCGAGTCATTAGGATCCCTATTGAGAAGGCTGTAAAATTACGGGGTAAAGTATTATTGCCATCTGTGGGAAATTAAAGCAAATGAGGCTGAAGCTCATAGAACTTGATAGGCTGAAGTAGATGAAAGGTCAAGAGGAAGGTAGCAGAGGGGGAGGGTCATTCCTTGACCTTACAACTGCATAAGCACACATGGCGCATTCATGCATAAAATAAGAGGCTAAATGGATAGTCGCCTCCCCCCCTACTAGGCGGCATACTGTGAATTTGGTGCAACCAGCTGTCCAAAATTGCATAAATGTCAAATTTATGCGGTCACTGAGCCAATCCAAGCGTAGTGTCTTGCCATGAAATTGGTGAAGTAGATAATCTACTCACAATATGAAGCATTTTAATCGAACTTACAGCCGCGTACTTAAATGGTGTATGCTGAGATAGCCACTAATTTAATCAACTGACATATAAGTGGCTAAAGTGATGGAAGTGGTATCGCCACTTGAGAACCCGAACAATTCAGGGGTATAAGCAGTCCTCTATAAAGTGTAAATTAAATATTGAAGAAGTCAGGTTTTAGTTCATGAAAATTGATATCCAATTGATCCAGTCGCTAGTAAGTGTCTCAAGGTAAGAAGATCCTCAGAAATAAAGAGCATGGTAAAAGATTTTAGTTCCAATTTACTAGGCAAAATTTCACTCACTTGACAGTTTCACTCATAAAGTCAGACATTTTCCTTCCCAATTTGAATTTCGATGGTCATTTTTACTTTAAATAAAAAAAAATAAAAAACACTTGCTACACTATTAACCAACTCTTTGTAAATCCAGCCAATAAGCTGCAATTGCGTTGATTTGATTAACAGGATAGACTTAATGATTTTTCGCATCATATTTTGAAAGCTTTGGTGAGAAATAATGATGCTTATGTCATTAAGGGAGGGCTGATGTGTGCTTGTCCCATACCCAATGGTTGAACCACAAACTCTGTCCGATTTGTAGAGTTCTAATTTCTGTTAACTCCTAGCCGCGTTATCCTGTCGGCAAGTTTGAACTCTTTTATTTTAATATCTCATATGCATCCTTAGGCGTCAACATTAAGTTATTTAGAACAACAAATTTGAGTTTTTTAAACTTACAACCATCACTGAACGTAGAGATAAAAAGTGTAACAGTGAATTAGCCCTTCATATTCAGATGGATGGATTGCGTATTTCCTAGTGATACAAATTAAAAATAGTATAACTTTTTTGGCTTTTGCCCATTGTTTAGAATGTCTGAATAAGAGTAGACGCCTCTTTCACTAACTATTATCGTACATGGATTCGCGTATTCAATTATTTTTTGCCAAGTCAGTAAGTTTCCAAGCGCATATTTTACAAAAACAGTTTACGCAATATTAAGATGGAGTGAATAAATTACTGACTACGACAATAAATAAAAAAATTAATGATGGAATTTTCAAATCAATAATATTTTGCATATTTGATATCCCAAAGTGACTGTAACACTTAGACAGCAAATCACACCGATTTACTAATGTTAAGAAGTTTTGGTTAAAATGACAACAGTGTGTGTGTGTGCGCGCTTGAGGTTTTCGCTCGAAAAACTAAGCTCTAAATCCCCTTTTCAAAGTCACTGTAGTGGACAGTTAAAACAAACGTACACGTACAGTCCTGGAAATAGTCATCACGTGTTTAAAACACCAACGGTGTGATATTATACCCGTTAGACTTGCACTCGAGAACTGTTTCATCACAGAAAACTCTGCGCCCACTAATTCTAGAGGATTCATTAGCAGAAGCGACACTTTCGTTACGTGACATCTATAAAAGACCTATGGACCTAAATTCATTAAATTCCCATCGTATTAGAGAGCGAATTGTAAAAGGACCACAAATTTTGACCACCGATGTAGATCGAATTTTCATTACTTTTGGAGTAAGAGATAGCAAGATCGATTTCTGAGATAGAAGAACCAGCCAGGAAGGATTTTTAGAGTTTTGCTAATTCATTATTTGAATTTATGGATATGGTCTTTTTAAAAGCCTGGATTGAGGCTATCTAAGGAAGATGCGGATATAGTAACTTACTCTGCGTGGCGTATTTATGAACGCTATCACTCAATTTACCTAGCTCTATAGGTACAATTTCTTATCTCACTAAAAGCACATGTAGTACATTCTCAAATGCATATTTCAAAAAGTCCAAATGCATTAAAATCTGTTTCCGTAAAAATCTGGCATCGGGTTCAATTCTCAACAAAATAGGGCGTAAATGAACTTCCTTAAATATCTAACACCATAAACATTGTAAGGCCATTGCTTCAATTTAAAGGAAGCTGCCACCTTCCCAATTTTGGCTTCCAATAAGTATCCAATATCCCTTTGTTTTGATGGGAGGAATAACTGATTGTTTTTTATCAAATGAAATTAATAACTTTCCCAATGAGAAAAGTACTTGTTCCGATGATTTGCTAAAAGTGAACAAGAATAGGAATACAAGCGGAATATATGCCTTTGTGAATTTGTACTTAAGTATAATGCTTCGTTAAATATTTTTATTCACATTCAAAGCTTTATTCCTTTGTTTCATGAAATTTTAAATTGATAACTAATCAGCTTTGACCATCAAAGCGTCTTTTCTTGATAAAATTCTGCCAACTTAGTTAGCCTATAACTGTGAAGGGTTAATATCTTTTATGGTTGTACATAACGATCGATTTGCCCCTTTTTCTAGAATGTGCAAACTGCCAAAATGTGATGCGCGTAACACGTCGCTAGATGAGGATACACTACACTTGTAAAGTTGAGTAAATTAGTTTTCAGCTGGTTTGATGGGCTAAAAAGCTGCCTCTTTCTTCGCATGCCTTTGTCCTCTTTACCGGATGCAATTGACATCTGGCGGAAAGTCAAGTCTACTTACGTAAGGGTATTTAACTCATTTAGGCCATTTTATCAACCCTCCTATCGACCATTTAAAGATATTAAACCAAGGAGACTTTATTAAAATTTCAAAGTGAGCGGTTTTCTTTGATATTTATTTATATCAAATGGCAGGATTTATGGTAGTTATCATTGGCCCTTTAGTTGACTTCGAGAGGAACATTAAAGTCACAAAAAGTCGAGATGGGGAACAAAAGAGTGATTCACAGATGTAAAAGAGAGAAAGACAGACACAAAGGTAGAGAAAAAGGTAAGGTAAGTTGAGTACTGTGGAAGTGGTGGAATATGGCATACAGTCGGGTCATGGTGCACCATATGATATGGGTTTGCGAGTAATAGCTTATTGAGTTTGAAGAGTAATTAAAATTCTGGCCTTGTAAGAGTAATCATTAGGCAGAGTTGGATGTCAATTAAAATAAAATTTCGGTCCTTATGGAAGTCCGATTCAAGTTTATTTTAATGAGGCTTGCGAGGAAGCCAAAACAAACTTGGAGACACGTTTATCACGGGTACTTCTCAAAATGCTGATAGTACAATACTGTTTTCATTTTAGTTCATTTTAATACGGATAACCTCAGATCGCTGTTTAGCAGGTAGTGACCTCATTTGGAGATCATTTACAGCCATAATAACCTGGTTATCATGATAACCTCATGATAGTTTGAATTAAACTTTCTCAGTTTTTAAGGGAAGCTGATAAATTTTAGTCAAAATTAACGCGGAGTTCGAACACTACGTGTGTCCTAAATTGAGGACGCTTCTAATTCAAATAACACATTCAAGTTGCCATGCCGTAATTTAACAACTGACTTTTTCTTGTGAATAAGAGAGTAGCAAAAGTCGAGTTGCCCAAAGAAATATCAAAGGATCTTCAACATATACTCCTTTCGAAATGAACGTTTTTCTTCCCATCATCAAGATGCATAAACCAGGCTATTACGACCACTAAGTGGGCTGTTGTGAACCCTGACTTACCGGTGTTTTAAGCAATCTAATTATTACATGATGGAACTGATTGCAATGATCAATCTTTGAAAGAACTTTTTAACTTAAATGTAACTTGACTCACAGTTTGGGAATTAATTATATTTATAGCAAGATCCACAATCTGGAAAGAACTTTTGAAGGTAGTATATCGGTGGCAATTGTATAATCAGTTGGTGAATTTTTGTTTAGATGTCTCGTGATATCTAACCAATTAGGGAGATTTCCTACAAAAATAGCATATCTTTATCTTGCTATATTTATCACCAAATGTATGCTGAAGGGTATAGAACAAGTAATATCTGACTTACAAGACCTTCGCGCTATCGCAAATGTTTTCCACCTTACGTAAACCAAATAATGGTTTTGAGAGGTAATAATTTCAGAGCATACGCATGGATTTTATCAATGAAATATGAGTGGTGAGTCGTTACCTAACCTCAAAATTTGTAGCTCTTTGTCGAACTTAATGCAAGATTTACAGCACCGATTATGTGGACGTTTTGAAGATGTTGCAAGCACTTAACTGGAGGTCATCGATGTGAGAAACATGTTACCATGAAAATGAATAATAAGTAGAATTCTTTGCCCTTCAAGTCCGCAATCTGGAATAATTTAAGCAACTATTTAAGGCAATCTTAAACACATGGGACATTTCAAGCCAAATCGGTTTGACTGTTTCTTGGAAGAGTTCTTCCATTTGTTAAGCATGAATTGAAAGCAATGCATTCATTATGTGATAATCGATAATCTCCCAGTAAAGTGATAGTCGTTTTTAATTTTAAATCTTACCTTAAATATGTAGTTTAAAAGATTTATTTAAAAACTGCTTCTTAAAATAAGTATGTAATTGTGTGGCGAATTCCCTAACTTGTCTTTTATGACTCTACCTCTGACTGGTACTCACCCACTACTCGCCGTGATATCTTTTTTACAATAATGAGCATAGGGTGCTTTTAATCCCGTTCCATCTTGTCAATCCATTTTTAATCTTTCCTTTGTTGTTTATTCAGCAGCAATTTCCAAATAAGAGATTTTATTAGTCGACACTTCTTCCTTATTTCATTCTCTTCGCATGCAAACAGTTAATTCTCCCACTTAAAACCTCAATCAATTTATAGGTACATTTTCCAAACACAGATGGTTAAAAAGTGCAGGCATATCCATCCCTTCTCCCTTTTAATTGCTAAACCTTTTGCGTTTACTTATTTGACTCGACTCTAGAAATTGGAGAAAGCGATTTCTGTTTATATGTGTATAAATGGACAGACTTGGTCCTTCCGAAAATCGATTTTATTTTGGGGGTCATTTGAGTTCATTTCCTGCACAGCGAATGTTGTTACATTAAGACAAAAATCACTTTATTTCTGATAAAGAAACACCACGAAGTTATTCATTTCAATTTGGACACAATGGGTTTAAATTCGGATTAATTAAATTACAAAAGATTACATAGTTCACTAATTGACCCCTTAATTTTAGCAGATGCCTGAATGCGTTGTTCAGTGCTTAAGGAGCGACAGCATTTAATCAAGAAGAATCTTTCTTGCTGTTTTTTTTCGAGTAATTAGCAAAATTCTCTTCGATGCGTCTCATACCCCAAAAGGGAGAGAGATGAAATTACAAGTTAGCAGAACTTCGTAAACTGTGTTCAGTCGAGGGGACGAGAAAGTGACAAGGGAAGCTGCGAATCTGTCAGACATAACTAACAGAATACTGCGGTAAGTTTAATCATTACTGCATGCAAGATGATTCGGAATGGAGATGGCTAGTTGATTCTTTTGGCTTCTTTCGTTGGCATTAAATGATTTGCACGGTCTTGCATATGTAAACATGTCGTTTGCCTATGGGGAGACATTCTTCAGCCACTATGCCGATTGGGTTCGGTCTTTATTAAAAGTGAGATTAGGGTCACTGGGTCAGTAACAACGAGGTGTTCATTAGGCATTTATATTCATGCTTAATGTTTAATGCAGTTGCAACAAATGGAAGGTAAATTTCTGATAAAATCAAATCTGTGTACTTTGTAAAGTTTATAAGCCCATTGAAATGGCAAATCTCACAACTCCTTTTCCTTTGTTGAAGAAAATACCTGATATTTGCTCATTTAAATTGTTATTTCATTTCTTTACAGAGTTGCGAAATTTAAAATACTAATCTGATCCTATCCGAACATTGCTTTCCTCTCCCGTTTACTCACTTAAGACCGGTTGGTATTTCAACGGAGAACTTTCACAGTTGGTAAAATCAACATCTCACTGACCAGACGAATCTTACCGTTTATACCCATGCATGGCAAAAGAGATGGAAATGGGGGTGATAGTGAGTTGACTATGTACATTTATGCGTGTGCTAGTGGTGCAATGGCAAAGTCCCAGATCAGGGGTTCAATGACCACAGGTGAGTAACCAATGGGAGCATTGAATAACCGCTCATTAAGCTTGGCTATGAACAGGGCTGACTGAATTCGAGTTTCACACCCGGAGGGGGGTCTAGGATGGGGGGGGGGAGGTTTATAAAGCCACCCCATAACCAAAAACCCCTTCCTAACTAGGTCCAGGAATTAATATTAATAGTATTCATATGCTGTGAATGTTAACCCAAGCATTTCACTCGCTCGTTATTTTAATCATGCCGATAACAATGAGATGGTACTTTTGTAGAACATGATTTCAACTGTTCTGACTCTCTCCAGATATCGCCCTTCACCACCATCAGTCTTTTATTTCCAACGCTTTATCTGCTTGTCTTGTTAAAAAGCTTGTTGATATCATTTTTCCTGGTCAGAAGATACAATCTACTCCATTGACCGAGTATACGATACTTTATAAAACATTCATAGTATTCTAACTTATTATGACTAATCAGCTGACGTGATATCGAAGCTCATGGAAATGACGACGACTAACATAAACTGGGCTTATTGATAATCAAAAGGGATTACCTGAATGAATAAGACAGTTTCTTAAACACTGAATTTTTGTCCAAAAGTTTATTTTAATGATAGAGAAAATTAAATGGTGATAAGCAGCAAAAACAATTTTTTTGGAGTGAGATAACAGATCAACGCTTGTCATTAGAGAAAATACAATTCACCTGTGGACGCATTGGCATTTTTTAATAATGCCACCTTTTCACCATCAGTCGTGATATAATTTATCAGTTTCGAGAGTTGGAGACCGTAGCAAGTGAAACTATGTATGATGCCTTTCAAACTGCCACAATGTCAGTTTGGCAGTAGGTGGTCAATTCATTTTTACCTAACCTAGTTTCAAGAGCAGTAGCAGCATAGAAAAAACAGAGATTTCACTTTAAAGGAGAGATAACTGAAGCACAAGTCCAACGACTTCAACCAGCCTGTATCTTGGTGTTTCAAATCTTGCAGAAAAAAAGTGGTCAAAACTTCACTTATACAAATATCTTTCAGGCATTTTCGATGAGAAGCTCATTCAATGTTGAGAGAAGCTACCGAATTATCCCAAAAACATTCAAATAAAATCTTCATGAAATGTCCAAAAATGCCGACATTTTGGTTGAGCAATGATCAAGAAAATATTCAAAACTCTGTGGTGTTAGTTCCTCCATCCATTAGAAAATTTAAGATATTCAAATACGTGCCTTAAAAGAATAAAATGCACCAACTTGAGTGAACACTTGTGTGTATCGCTAAGTTAAAATATCGCTGATTTTCCTTCCTACTTACTCTTGACTCTAGTAAGACACACATAAACCGAGGTGGTGTGACTATCCACGGAAATTAATTATTCACTCAACAGGATCTCAATACTGCGGACATAATGAACCCGAGGGTCCACTCAAGGAACTTAAACATTAGTAGATTGTAAAGTAAAAATTGACATCTCTTACCAGCCTTAATTCAGCGAAATTGAGGGTCGTAATGTTCTGACTTCATTGCCTGCTTCCCTTGAGTCCCTTCCACCTCCATTTATTGCAATCATTCACCGGTCTCCATATTCTGATGTTTTCGGGTGTAACACACTTTCTGCACTTCAATGGGAGACAGTAATATTTTACTAACTTTATTAAACCATTATCGTTTTTATATACTTGTCACACGGAAATTCGATCAACGTATGAAATGGCAGGGGTGCGCGATAGACTTACCTCCACGTGATGCACCCGGGAAAGGTATACTCATACGGCAAAAAGTCTGTAATCCGGCAGTTCACTTCAAACTACCATAACCCGACTCTGTATCATATTCGATCACTTCCACAGTACTCACCTTACCTTACCCTTTTCTCTACCTTTGTGTCTGTCTCTCTCTTACATCCGTGAATCACTCTTCTGTTCCCCCCTCCCTCTCGACTTTTGTGACTTTGATATTCCTCCCGAAGTCAACTAAAGGGCCAATGATAGCTATCATAAATCCTGCCATTTGATATAAGTAAATATGAGATGGCACATGATAAGAATGAATTCAAAATTAACAAATTTGAGGAGACTTTATTACCAGAATACTTTTGTGCAACATACATCTCGTTTTTCGAAAAAATCGAATACACTAAAAAAGTTAAATCCTGCGGTAATACGATTTAAAAGAAAGGCGATCACCTTAGATTATGCTGTAAATTTATTTTCTTATTAAGCGAGGAATGGACGAGGAAATACGTAAAGGTAGGTCAAAGGTCCCCGAATTTTGCTGTGAATAAAAAGGGCACCGACACAGAACTCCCTAGTAATGCTGTAGCTAGGCATAGTGTAGTGATAGAGAATGGGTGAGATTACGGTGGCTCCGATTTGATAGCGGAGATCCTTTTAGATGAGTGGCTACTGAAGGCCATTGAATGAATAATAATTGCCCTGTCGACATTTCAAGAAGTGTACTCTATCTCTTTTATAAACGATAATAACGACAGACAACCATGAAAATTTATCGCGAGATTTACATCGCTAATTCCAAGACAAATCAAGCGCCATAGAGTCATACAAATTGGTAGTCTGCCAATCACGAAATCTAAAATTCAAAGAAATTTTGCCATTAGTTACCACTTCACTTGGGTGAGAAAATTCAGTGAACACAATATCGTGTCACAGGGGGTGAGATCATGAGAAGCATCACCAGTGCAGCCAACCAATTGAGTTAACGCTTTTAAATACCAACGAAAGCCCACTACCTTGTCAAATAGTTGGTCACAATATAGACAATGTGTAATGAAAAATCCCGAATTTTAACGACAATCCACCCCAACTTTAAAAGAAAAAAAAAAACAAAAAAAGAGCTAATGTATTTATTTCAATAAAAAATGATAAATTGCAATTCTGATGAGATTTTAAAAAGCTAAAAAATGAAAGTGCTGTAGGTATCATATCAGTTAATTTATTAATTATGATCAGACAACCAATAATGATAACTTTCCAAACAATAACCATCACTGAGGGAATTAGGATAGAGGGAGGAGAGATTAATTATACATGAAGTTGAGCAAGGAATCGCGTCCTTTCCAGTACAAGTATCTTTAATATTACTGCGAGTAATTTTAGAATATAGGAAATAAGAAAAAAGGAAGATATCAGGAATGCAATGTCGTCATCATTGACCAGTAAAGAGGAAATTATGTTGTCCCTTTCCACCAAACTAAAGGAAATCGAGTTTGTTATCACAAGCAGGAGGTTTCCGGTAGGAAGCGGGATTTGCAGAGGTTCCATTGCAGGAATTTTCGGTTTCTTCTTCTCGAGCCACAAACTCAAGGGTTGGTGAGTCCGTGTCCCTGTTGATCACAAAGCGACCCTCTTCGTCTATGGTAACACCCATATCTTCAAGCATCTTCTGCAGCAAGATTATCTGCTCTACTAAGCAATCGTTCCGTGCTGTGAGCTGAGATTGTTCATTTCGGAGAATACTATTTTCCTGAAATGTAACAAGCTACTTATATTATCTTAAGTAGACATGATTTCTGTACAAATAAAAATATTTAGCCGGGCACATTTCAGTTTTTGAGCGGACTGAGGCATAGCGAAATCTACATGATTAAGGGAACATAGACCTTAGAACGGTATATGATGAACCACCACAAAAGACCTTCAAGGTTTTCAATTTAACCTTGCTATTAAAGGCGTGATTTTGATCAAATTAGTAGTGGACACGATGGGTCAAATCAATATTACTCCGACCTCACACATCAAATCAGGTATTAAAGTGAAACTAAGCAGAAATGAAGAAACAAAGTAATTCTATATAAAATCTGCGTATAGTTTAAGGCTTATTGAAAAATAGGCAAACAGCGAGATCTAAAATACGATAAAATAAATCAGAAAGTAGATCTATATAAGGAGTGGTGAAATATGATGCTTTCTCATACAAGGACAAGTCACACCTCACTTCACTCCTATTATTTAAGGTAGCATATCTAATTTCTTTAAGTGATCTTAAATCCATGTGTTGTATAAAATTAGGCTAACTGTGGGATAAATAAAGTACACAAGGGTTGTAAAGGTTACGGGCACATTAGGGTAGCTTCTAGTGTTTGCATTGCTTAATAGAAAATAAGGTATACGTAAGTTGAGGGGTGACTCAGAATGAATATGTCAATAAATGTTATGCTAATTAAGCACGACGGATGTGGATTGTACCATAAAATTCCTGACGGACTTGGTGGTTTAATGCCTTGTTGTTACTGAATAGTGCATACCTAAACTGCATGCGAAGCTACATTTGCAGAGATGAAACCGACTCGAAAAAAACGAGAATGCAGTTAAATCCCACATGGACAGATAGGTTCGGAGGCATTGGGAATCTCAACTTATATCAATTGGCCATCACGGTACAGATGTGAAGACGTGGCAGACATCACTAATATCCGTGTTTTCTTCTGCTGTCAAACGAATCACAATCCGTTTGTAAAAGCCACCAGTTAAAAAGCTGACATCCGATGCCAGTTTCCACTCTGCAGCCATCAAAGGTAGACTTTAACGAGCATAAACATCAATGACTATTTTAAAATGGTCTCGGGGAGAAAATGGATCGATCACTCTATGTAATAAAAAGAGATTATTTCCCCCCCCCCCCCCTCCCTCTCCTACATCATCAAAAAATGCTTCTCAGATAGCTATACACCACCCAATTCAGCTTGCAACGTTAAAAGAGCAATAACTGATAATTACTAGGCAAATGAACACAGTTATAAATGGACACGAACGAATTAAAAGATTACCTACATTGAAAATAAATGCAAAAGGCATGAGTTTAAGAACCCTGACAAGCCAGACAGAATTGGATGGTTTTAAATAAACTCAAGAACGATAGTGAAAATAATAGTAGACATTAAGAAATGACAAGAGAGCAGAAAAAAGACAACAGACTTTTCATTAGTTTCAAAAGTAAAGTAGGCCTTAAGTAATAAAATAATATCAACTCGATTAAATAAATTGAAGAACGCTTTTAAAAGTAAGAAAGAGCAGGCGGAAACTCCAAAGGGAGAATGTTGTAGCATCTGTCCAATTGCCATAAGAAAGATATAAGCAGCACGAAGTCTAAACCATATTGTCATGATTAGACAACATTGGGATGGCATTAGTTTGCCAGTAGACCAGAATTAGTGATAAACTCAAAAATCTGCAAAATTTTGCAGTTGGAACAGGCATCTGCCAAGCCAAACATGACGAGTTCGAAATAAGTATATGAGAATTTGACTTTAGATTGCAGTCCATTAACTAAAACTAAGTGCTGGAAAAGACTTTCCCCGCAATTCAAAGAAATGCTTCTGCTCCTCTATGGGCAAGTTTTAAGGTGGATTTTACATGCAAGAAAACAAAATATAGCTAACTTCAGAAAAAATAATACCTAATCATTTTCGCATCCAAATTTATTAAATTTTCAACAAAATAACCCATTTTCTTGCTTTGAAAAAAGAATCTTAACGCAATTAAGGTAAGGAGAACGGCACAAAGATGCCGAAGAAAGAATGACAAGGAGAAACAATAAACAACAAGACGTAATTTAGAAATGATAAGTGGTATAAACCATCTCGGGATACAACACAATGTAGGAAAAATGAGCATACCTTGCTAATGAAAGAGAATTGGTGATTTTCAGGAATTTTCACAAAACAGAGAACAAGGTATCATGGGAAAAGATGGTGATAAATTTGAAGTGAAATAAAGCAAGCGCAATCTTGGCTTTAAAATATGAGGAAACCACGGTTTACCTATGTTTTATTGTACCAATCTTGGTGAGCACGTGCATAAACTCCAACTCATTGCAATTATACCCTGACGAAAGCTGAAACATCACACTCGATTATATTATCAAAATACATCATGCTAATAAATAAATAGAAATAGAGGTCGAGGACTAGGAATATAGTAAACTATTAAGAGATTCCAAAACAAGCCCACATGTTATAGTGAATATGATTTCGAGCTTATGATCAATAGAGTATTCCAAAGAATTATCTTTCGGCTCAAGTTTAATGTAACAATAGCAAAATAGTACATTTTTATAAAATAAATATAAAAAAGGAAAAAAATTCCACACTGGCAATTTCAACACAATATTTACTGGAGGCAGGAAAACGGAACAATGATGATTTTCAGGAGCAAAGCTAAGGAGGGTTTAAAACTCCACACAGACACCATGAAAGATTTCCAGTAGCAAGAGGTCAACAGACATTCAAACAATTAGAGGCTGCGCTTAGCAATAAGTGAGAGCTTACCTTAAAAAGGAAACACAAAAAACCACGAAAACTGAATTAAAACGTAGATCCAGGAATAAATTATAGTAAATGTTGTATTTCAAGAGATAATAAAGCCAAAGTCAACAAAAAGAAAGATGACATTCGTATAATAAACCAAAGACCGTGAGACAAGAATTTAAAGTACAACTTCTAAAAATAGACAAAACGCCATTATCCATCATTAGGCCGGACACAATCTCAATAACTAAAATCAAATGAAAAGTAAACAGAATAAGTGAAGCAATAGGACAACATATGGATCGCATCACAACATATTAAACATGCTACTAAGTATAAGCAGAAGGTACTTACGAAAACATATTACTGAAATACAAATTTTTAATAAAGTTGAAATGCAGTAATAAAGTGAACAATATGCAGATGAACTGAGAAATATAAGAGAAAATACCTCTCTTATTCGACTATTTTGGCCTTTTAAATCGTTATTGACATCCCGAAGATCGTTTAATTGCTCTGAAAGGAGTTCAACTTGATATCTTAAAGTTGTGTTTTTATTTCTTAAGCTATCATTTTCATCTGTTAAGCTTTTGGCAATTTTATCTTGTGACTCCGACAGTTTAGATGTGACAATATCTGGAGAAACATCAACTTCTTTGGGATTGCAATCAGGCACTCCATCGTTGTGAACCGACGAAATTTGCGATCGTCGTTTATCTGATTTTCTCACACGACGCATAAATTTTAATTTATTGGTAAAAGTCGAAGTTTCACGTCCAGTTTCCGTCTAAATGTGCTAAGTATAATATTAATTAATAATATTTACCGAGACTCTGCCATTTACGTCTAATGAATTCATGTCAGTAGCTGCGCAAAATTATCTTACGAGAACGTGTGCACAGACGGATTAGCAAAGAGTAAACGGAGGCTAGCTAATCAGTGAACATGTAAATCTTTTTGCTAAAAAGTAGTTCTAAATAAAATCATTAACAGTAATCAAAAATAAATTAAATTGTATTTAAAAGCGAAGGTTTTACGTGGTTGCCATCAAATAAAATAATTAATATTTTAATATGCTCATATTACACGAGTCATACAATTAAAGACTATATTAACAATATTAATTTGGCTGTAACTTGATAATTCCAATTATAATTATTTCCTAATATTTGGGAAATAAAATCGATTATCGAAATACATGAGTATATTGCTCCCTCTTGTTTGACTACTAAGAGGCAATTAAAGTATTCTATATAAATATACTTGTATAAAAGGGAAATAAACTATTTATAAAATTTATTATGTATTTTTTTCATTTAAGTAGAATGCCTCTTAATACGAAGTCAAAGATTTTCTTTCTAATAATTATTTTACATTATTACGATTATATTTACGGTTCAGGGGTGTGCGATAGACTTACTTCCACGTGGCGCACCTGAGCAACGTATACTCATATGGCAAAAATCTATAAATCGGCAGTCCACTTCAAACTACCATGACCCGACTGTATATCATATTCGACCACTTCCACAGTACTCACCTTATCTTACTTTTCTCCACCTTTGTGTCTGTCTCTCTCTTACATCTGTGAATCGTTCTCCTGCTCCCCCCTCTATCTTGACATTTGTGACTTTGATGTTCCTCCCCCTATGAAGCCGGAAGTCAACTAAAGAGCTAATAGTAACCATTATACAGCCTGCCATTTGATATAAATAAATAAACATAAAGATTTACGGTTCTAGCCAGTTATTAAAATAGCTGTAGTGGGCTAAATTGTCAGGCATTAATATTATTCATCAGTCGAATAATTTAAAAAATCTTGGAATATTTGACATATTATTTCATAAATTTAAATTTATGCATGTTTTACAGTTCCTAACCATGACTAGTTAAATGATTTGTTGAACTTGAAAAATATAGTATTACTGCTTGCGTTGGTGGCTATCAATAATAAAGAAATAATAATTTGCAAAGTTTCAGAAGTAAATTTACTATTTATATCCATGTCTTTTGATATTTTGAAATTTATTTTATGATAAATTATAAGTACTGCTGTTTTGTAGGTCAACAGTAACTTGTGTGTGCGTATTATTCTGTGTTACGTCGGCAGAATGGGTAGTAAGATTCTTGGTTGTGATGTTGTCGGGGAAATTAAAAGAATGAATGGACGACAAGTATTTTTGTTCTTTCCTCATTTATAGTTTTAGCTTTATTATCAAATACTAACATTTGCCATGGTTCTTTCCTCAGCTCTCATGATTTGGAAATCCTTGATCATAATCACAAATAGTCCCAGCCCAATCGTTGTGGTTCTTAGGTTTGAAGTTTGTTTTGTATGCCATTTTTGTTCAGTGGAAGTATGGAGCCAGCTTTTTACCGCGGTGATCTTCTTTTTCTGACTAATTTTAAGTCTGAGCCTTTAAACGTTGGAGACATCACTGTTTTCAAAATTGATGATCGTGAAATTCCTATAGTTCACAGAGTTCTGCGGATCCATCAATCGTAACTTTAAATATCTTTCTTCTATTCATTTATTAGCAATGGTACCGTTAAGTTTTTGACAAAAGGTGATAACAATGCTGTTGATGATCGAGCTTTGTATCCCCAAGGACAGGACTGGCTTGAAGAAAAACACATTATGGGCAAAGCCAAAGGGTACGGTTGTTTTCGTAATGCGCTTCTTCTCTTTTCCAACGTTATTGCCTATTTTTACTGCAGATTCCTTCCCTACATTGGTATGGTGACTATTGTAATGAACGACTATCCCAAACTAAAGGTAGGGTCTAATTTTTGCCTCTTCTAATTTACATATCTTTAGTACGCGGTAATTGGTTCTTTGGGATGTTTCATGCTCATAACTCGGGAGCAGTAATTCAACATCAAACAACCCCCACCCATTCCTCATCTTACCTGGTTGCTGTTTTCTATGGAGCTGTATTTGAATAAATTTTTTTTTCTCCACCTCTTGTCAGTGGTTAGTATGAAATGCATTTTTTACGATTACATACTTTATTATAAATTACAACAGTCAACTGTATCACCACACAAAGATAATAGCTGTCCGATGAACAAATAGATATATCACAAAGAATGAGTTGAGATTGAGGTCTAACAACGGGGCAACCAGAGAGGCTCCGGGGAAGGCGTGACAGAGCACATCTGAAGACGACCATCCACTCCACAAGCCAAAAATCGAGAGGTGAGGAGATGAAGCTTCTCTCGAGCTTCTCCACACTTGCATTCCACAACAGTGGATGCGGAAGGCAAAGAAGACAGTTGAGAGATGCCCGGACGGCTCGCTACGATCATGGCTGCTGACTGGTTACCTCTGAGAAAAGCTTGTGCCGCTTTAGTCGACACAGAAGAATTCGACTCCTCTGCTTGGAATGTTGATAAGAGTTGACACGGATCCGACAAACGCCAAACTTTAACGCGGTTGTCTGCACTCGCTGTCGTTAGTGTATCAGTTGCGCTATCGCAGATTATTGATCGCAGTGCGGAGCCTGCATGGGCTGTTGGGTTGTAGGCTGTCACAGCGTTTTTACTTCGTAGATCTATAATCGCGACCTCTCCTCGCTTTGTCCCCACTGCTATTTGATGACCGAACGAGCCAGAGGGAACAGTAGTCACACAGGTACAAGCAGCGTCCAACGGTGACTCAGAGAAAGCTAAAAGGATTAAGATGGTTAGAATATCAATAACTTACTAATGACTGCAGCACTTTTTAGTGGTTCCATCGAGTCCCAGATAACCACGTTGGCAGCCTCCAAGTCAAATTGACTAGTAACCTTCAATCCAGGGCGATTGGCTGCTGCAACTGCATTAGCAGTTGGCATATTAACACCGGGGTTTGGATAAGTTGAAATGCTTCCAGTTCCAACTGTTACAAACTTTGTAGAGCCCCCATCAATGAAAGCAAAATCCAAGACTCCTTTATTATGACACCGACAACTCTAGATGGAATCAAAACGTAGGGTATATTACATTAACTTACGAAGTAGGGATAACTGTGGGAACCAGTGAAGTCCACATTCCAAAGACCGAAGTATCCTGCCGTATCACCACATCCAAACTAAAGGAGAGGTATTAAGAGAGCAAATTTGAAGGCTACCCTTTTTCCAAAAGAGTCAAGGTGTAGAACAGATATAGGACTGCCCTTAGTTGTACTTGTGATTTTTTGTGTGTGACCTTTGTCAGTCAGGGAGTAGGTGTTGGCAAGCATGTGCACGACCGGTTCCATTACGCCCCATTGTAGTGCATGAACGTAACCCGAATTTGTTCCACAGAGGTCTGTAAGACAAATAACCATCAACTTGATTTGTCCTTAATGCGGCCCAATCAATTAACTCTAAATATAGCATGCCATCAAGCGTATACATTGGCTTGTTAAATAAATAATAACTGGCTTGCGAAATACGCGCGACAAAATTGCAAGTCATTTATCTCTGGAAGATGAGTAGGGTTTCCCAGTCACCAGTCTCTGTGAAATCTTTCCACTGATCTTAAGAATTAATGAGAACTAAAGCTAAAATTAAGTAGAGCATCTGAGCTTTAAAGAAATCTAGCATTTTCGCATTTCCCTCCCCCCCCCCCCGAAGTTTTAATTCAAAAACTCTGTACTTTGTTAAAAAAATTTAAGCCGTTGATTCATAAACTAATAGAACTTACAGAAATTCATCAGAGGATGGGAAGAGAGCTTTTCGACGCCACCAACAGTCCGTTTAATAATCTTTAAATGGAAAATACGGTTGCTAGTAAGCGTTCTTTTTAAGTAGAGAAGGGAAGGGGTACAACAGGGTGACAACACAAGAGATCTACCGTAGGGGCGATCCTTCGACTGATCTCCAAAATAAGCTCTGAGAGATTAGCAGTTGGATCCCTGATTAGGACTTCAAACTGTTATACACAGGCATGTGTACACATATTACTAACAATTTGCGCCTACTTATAAAGATATCAGTAGACAAGACTCACCAGGTTTGATGAATTAATGCCTCGAGGACCTTGAATGGGTGAATCCACCTGGTCCCTTAAATTAAATCCTGGTTTCTCGTAGAGAAGGAAGTCGTTCACAGATTGACCCTCTCGGTTCTTAAGAACGGGACTGAAAAACATCATTGTGAGTATGCATTAACTGTTTTCCCTTGACGAAATTATTAATTCATATGACACTTTCTTCACATTAATATTGAAATAACAATTAACCCTATTTTTTATGCGAATTAATATAGTTAATGCTACACTGCACACAGGCTGAGTTAGGCTGAAATAAGTTTTCGCCACAAGTAACGAGAACTCGTTTTCTTCTCCCTAGCTAGGGTACCGGCTTGTAAATCGTAAAAGAAAACATGAGAATAATAATCATATTTTTGGATTTTCAAAGGATTCAACTCACTTTCGCATAACATCAAGGTCGTACTCAAAATCATCAAACATCCAATCAGCCGGTGAGAGAAGATTGGAGATAGACACCTCAATTATCTCTCTGGGAGTTGCCAGGGCCACAGCATCGTAGTTGAACTTAAAACAAACCGTATAAAAAGCGCTTAGTTAAATGCCATCTCAGAATCAGTTGATGTGTATTTTATTCAAATAAGTTGACATTGGATGAAATGCAGCTGTTTTAAAGGACTTCGAACAAGATCGATTGCAGCAAAAAATGTTTTTTATTCTTCCCTACTTATATCCTGAAAGTAATATATGCTGGAGAATCTTTGCACCTCTCTCAAATAGACCTGATAACCGTAACCGAATCGCATTATGGGATCTTGAAAATATGCTAGATAAAATAAAGATAAGCTATTCAATTCTGAACCAAATAGCAACTTGGATACGATTCAAATGAAGAAATGGAAATAGGCTCGCACCATCGCTAAAACAAACGAAAGCACGCACGCTACACACAGAGTGGACCAATGGAGAGACCAGCGTGCCGATACATACTTACCTCAGGGTCCCTTGATAGTCAGACGATTTTGGCAATTTCATCAAGAGCACACTATTGTACCCATTGATGCCTTCTGGCCCCAACTACCATATTTCATGCACCTTATAGAATTTGGGGCTTTCCATATTACCTAGGCATCTATGGGAAGTCAATTATAAGACATTCAAAAAACTCCTGGTGTAGCACGATTATTATTGTGGGAAGTCAATTGAGAACTTTAGAGCATGGCATGAGGCATGGCGTTAAATTTGCATGGACTCAAGAAATCAAACATTAACCAGATAAATTACCAATAGTATTGCAGGTTTGTACTAAAAAATCATAAGTGATTTTATAATTCATACTTGCCCTAAACGAGTAAAAATCATTTGCACCAACAGATAGTATGAAAGGAGACTCAGAAAACTATACTTCCGCATTTTGACATACATATAAAATAATCTGGAATCATCGAAACACATAATTATTCAGACCTAATATCCAGACCGAGCATACCGTCTTTCAGAAACTCGATTCTAACAATATTTAAAAAACCAGCAGATACTAAGTATGAACTTACTTTAACAGCAGTATATAAATATGTTTTACCTTATCAACACACATGCATAGAATAGGATCCTGCTCCCAATGGATTAGGTTAATTGAGGACTTGTGTTTCAATATTCCATCACTTCTCATGCCAATGGTTCTTTCCGAAGAAATTTCATTTTCCTAGAAAGAAGGCGTAATTGTCTAAGAATATTGCATTCAGTCCCTTATAATGCGCAGAAGTGGTAAAGAAATGCACCTTAGGCAATTTGAACCCTTGATCGGAGGGCAAGCTCAGTTTCTTCTCAGGTTGAGTAGATATCGAGACAACTGATTGGATAGATGTCTTATGATTATTAACAACTTCCAGTTTGATTGGTTGAAGTGAAGGTTGTTCGCGTTGCTTTGGATGAAAGATCCAACGTAAAAACGTCTCATTCAGTTCATGACGGCTCAGAAGTGAGAACCAAAGACGTTTCACAGGCAATGATAAGGGATTTCGAGTTCTGCATACAAAACGAGAATCTTTTAGCACTTCTCAATACAAAAAGAGAATACGTAGAACTAATTTGGACAAAATAATTTAGGAACCCCAACCTCAGTATTTGAACACTGAAAAACGACTTTAAATTTGGGTCACTGATCACTCTATTTTCGACTAACATTTATACTGTTAGAAGAACATCAGTTGTCACAGTTCTAAGAAGGTGCACTTGCTGAATGTTTGCATTATAACAATCTATACTAAAAACGGTTGATTGGAAGATCAGTAACCAAATACTTTCTATCATGAATAGGAGAGCGCAACGACATTATGGGTGCAGTTCATAAAACTTTCTAAGTTTCCTAAACTCAAGCAAAAAACCTAAACAGCAGATTGGCAAATGAGAGAAAAGTGCTCTTTTTACTTAAAGGGTGAATTCTCTGGTTTCATGATGTAGGCCAATTTTGCGACCGCTCGACGAGCGGACTCAGAAAGATTAGCATCCGCCTGATCCTGTTCACCGTAATATAATCCCCCTATCGCAACAAAACCCGCAGATAAAATGTCAATTGCTATTCGATCTTCAGTGTCTGATGATACTTCTAAAGCCTCTCGGTATCCTTCGACCCACTTCTCCAGTAATCCTCGTGTCTGCAGCAGTGTTGGAGCGTAGGAGATTAGGACTATAAGAGGAAACAAAAACGGTTCACTAATAGAAGCCCAATGGGGTTAACTGAGACAAAGCAAGTTTTAAATGCACACAACTTTAGATCAATCAACACCAGGGTCATAACATATCAATTTCCTGTCCCCTTTCAAATTCTTCTGCAGCGAATTCCTTGTCCATTATTTTATTCCTAATTCAAACTTAAATGGATTTACCGCTAAGCAATCCCAATTTCGGAATAGACCTACAGAATGACTTAACGCCCGCTTTGCTCAATAGGTACGTCGATTGACTTAGACACATTAGTGAGGTCAGTCAACATTTCTTCCTCTTTGTTTATCAATTAAACCAACGGCTTGCAGATATACTTTAACAACTACCTCTCTCGAAACCATCGATTTCAAATAAGCTAATCTCAGGATTGGGTGGAGCAAGGGATGTTGAAAGTTTATATTTCTACCACATTATGCAAATAGGACTTGAAGTGGCCTGATAATGAATTAATAGTTCATGCTAGTAGTTGAATTACATGAGATTTTATTGAGTTGTTAGTCAAATAGCATAAATCAGACGGATTTTTAAGGATATCTTATTCAATAAAGTCGCAAAAAGCTTCCGTTCATCTTAAAAAAATTATTCAAGATGGCTCGCATCCCAAAATTAGCAATAATAGATTGCAGTTCACTTTGATTGAACCATAGCGGGTTGTGTTCCGCTAGTATCCTGGTCTAATTTCCCTGTTAATAGTTGTAGAAAAAGGCTATTCTAAAAACACGCAAGCTGGTGTCACCCTGAATTTAGACACTTGACAGTAATAAATAATTAATACGGACCGTTTAAATAAAACAGTCAACCATAAGCACTGAACATCACGAGTAACTTGCTCAATAACTCAAGGAATGAGCAATGAAATATAAATAGTGGATTACGAAGAAGTGAAAATTACTTTAGGTGAATGAGTAGCCCACAACGAAATAAAAGGAGACCCAAAATACAAATGAAGTAGACTCACATTCATTATCAACATTGAGAAGCTTAACTAGAGCACCAATTTGCTGTTGCATGAGTTGAGTAAAGGCAAGACGCATAAGTCGCCAAGAGAAGCTGTCTCCATTAAACCACTCCTTGTCAGAAGCTTTAAAATCCTCTTTCGAGTGCAACAAATCTAGTTCTTCTGCCTCGTTCTTATTTCCGAGTGCATTAACAGCAGCCTCACTGAACTCAATATTACCGAGATCTGGAGGCAAGCGAGTGATTTTGAGATCACAACCGGATTGAAGAACGATGGACTGACCGGGAGGTATCAGAGAATTTTCCTACGAAGAAGAATGCGGGATTAATGGCGTGATCGTGCAGCAAGGTCTAGTGAGGATTAATAGCAAACCTCAAAGAAGTCAGTTGGCTCAAACTTATCACTGAGTTTTTTGGATGAGATTGCAGGAGAGATAATGTTACGCAAAGAACGAGCAGATTGCACAAGATGATTGACACCGTCTGAATAACTTTCGTAGGAAGCGGTCACCCTAAAGTCGTCATCACTGTCATAATCAAATCCCTCTTGGTTCAAAGGAGAAGACTTCGCACTATGAGAGATCTAAAAAGCAGGAAACGGAATATTCAAGGCAGCCAATGAAAACATCTGATCTGAAATCCAGTAGAAGTTTGAAATATTTTCACCAATCACCAAAACGAAGTGCTAATAACATCTGCCAAATCATTTTTAAAATCCTCTAAATGAACGATCAGGAGTCTAAATTCGGGATAATTCTTACTAGTGAAGGTAACACACTTACTTTTTCAAGAAAACACGTAGCTATAGAGCATTGTGGAGGTAAGAATATTTCATGGACGTGCGTGGTTGCTGAAATGAAAACAAAAGATCAATAAATTACCAGCACTATTCAATTGCGCAATCTTGTAAAAGCACAAAGAAGGCATACTCGGTGACTGCGAAAGCTTATCATTGATCGTCTGAGTAGTTGATGATGCTTGATTCACCTGTAGGTTAGGCCCACTTACAACAGGTTGTTGTTGACTGGTCTGCACGACTGATGGCCTGAAAGCAACGATCACAAATCAGACACCTAATCTAATTGCTCTAAGAAGCACAAGCGGGTTGATTAAATTAAGTCTTCATTCGGCATGAAAAAATGAGACTCATTAAGTTAGTGGAGAGTTCCGCATGTCGTTTTGAGAGGCTTACCGTTGGATTCGAGCTTTTAAGAGTTCTCTCAAACGCTCGCTTAGAAAACTACAAAAGAATGCACAACGCTTCAGGAATCCAAAAGAATATCGCCTAGCAAACTCTAGCCTAAACGACAAAACATACAAACACAAACACTTGCAACAGTGGTATATCATAGTGACGTTTATTTAGATCGTGTTTCCCAACAATATAATGAACGGAGTAAGTAAAATTCTTAATAAAAAGGGAGCACCAGGATTTTCCTCTTCTGAATTTAGCAACTTTCGCCAAAATGCCCTCGTGGGTTTTCAAAAAACCGAAGTCCATAACCACTTTGTTCAACAAAGAGACATGCTCAGTCTCTCATGTCTCCCATTTGAAATTGTTTATTTAATCGAAACTTAGGCAATCTTTTATAAAAACATAGTGGAAAGAGTACACTGAAATTACTATAATAAATAGAAAAAATTATGAAATCAAGATAAACTGGTACAAAATGAAATCAGACAGGAAAAATGATCACGAAAACTTATAAACGGCATGAGAAGCAAATAATATATCCTCGAAGATCAGATAATGGAATGGTGACTGAATGAGTGTGGTTGAGTTTTCCTCTTACGATGGTTCTTATTATATCCTAGTAGAGAGCCAACTAGACGTGCAGTGAAAGAGAAGGTAGATGCCGCGATGGCTCAATTGCGAGTTAATATGAACATAGTAGTCTTGGGTTTGATCGTTAGCTGCGATATAAGTTCTGTGAGGCAGATGTGCAGTGAATAACGCGCTCATCTTTAAATTCGGAAACTACGTATTCAGTGCTGATTGGTGGACATCAATGAGCAGAAAGGCCAGCCACGCTAGGTTGATCTGACTAATAAGAGGGGAGGAGGGGGGGGAGGTAATGGAATTTGACTTTCTCCAAAGGATGCATCTCAAAGCAGATGAGTGTTAGAAAGCGCTATCCTAAATGAGCACGAGAGTATTTATTTACTTATTTATATCAAATGGCAGGCTCTTGATAGTTACCATTAGCCCTTTAGTTGACTTCGGGCTCCACAGAAAGTCACAAAAAGTCGAGAGAGGGAACAGAAGGGTGATTCACAGATGTAAAAGAGGCGGGCACAAAGGTGGAGAAAAAAGTTAAGATGAGTACTGTGGAAGTGGTCGAAAATGACACACAGTGGGGTCATGTCAGTTTGAGGTCAACTGCCGATTTATAGACTTTTTCGCCGTATGAGTATACGTTGCCCAGGGTGCCCCACGTGGAGGTAAGTATATCGCACACCTCGGGCACAAGAGTATAGTAAAATCAAAAAGAAGTACACAGGTTTCAAAAAATTCTTACTTTCCTCATAAGACAGTATTATTCATAAAGCATGAGTACAGGACTATCTAATATGCCCGAAAATTAAAAGGAATATATTTGAAAATTAAAACTGCAATCAAAATACAACACGAAATAGATTCGAAAAATATTTGCGATTTTGTTTTGTCTATAATAAAAATGATTCAAAACAGAAGTTACTTCACTGGATAAATTACAAATAGGTATTACTATGTCAATAAAATTCTCCCCAATTGCATAGCTACAAGCAAAAAATAGAGGATAGGGCGGCCTGAACTCGCCACCCATTTTGATCTCTAATTACTGACGTTTATTAAGTTCACTCACATTTATCTTACCTTTACTGTTTTACTACAACTAGAAAGACTTACAATGTGGGTCTGGGAGGTGGAGAAGGTGAAGGACGTCTCGGAGTACAAACAGCTGTACGTAGAGGGGGAGGTGGCCTTAGGGGTTTGAGCCGGCAGACGCCACCGAAAACACGGCTCCAAATTGAGGGATCTCCCAATGAAGCATTCTTCACCAAACGATAGAGCACAGAAGCGTCACGGATGTAGAGCGCACAAACACAGAGGCCCGTGTAGACTGCCACGAGAGCCTCTGCCAAGACACCCTTAACAATTTGCTGTGAAGAGACGCTAGAGGAGAGTGATGCGGATGAGTCGTCTTTCGAAGCGAAAAGACCGGGCACACCTGCGAAAACGATTGATACAAGTTAATCAAGAACCTTTATCAGGGAAAGATTTACTTGAGTTATGGTAACCAAGTTGTAGGAAGACACGACTCTGTTAAGATAAATTCTCTAACGAAAGTAAGCGGGCCTACTAATAACTATGACAGATACACTTTCGAATGAGAAGATTAAAGTTTGGGGACGACTGCACTGCAAATGTTAGAGAAATAGTGAATGAAGGCAAAGGGCGACACTCCACAGTGTAAATGCACGTTAACGGTCTGTATACTGCCGCTGTATGTTTGTTGTTATAAAAAAGCGGTTGGTTCATATTGTAAACACGTAATCTGTGAAGAAATTGCTAATAGATGGATATCTTCAAGCAAACAACAGTTTGTCTGCGACTTCATGAGCAACCATAATTTTTTTGCAGAGAATCAAATAAAGTTAGAATATGTGTAGGTAAAGGCCTTGAAGATACAAATCAATTAAAGAAAAGGAACCAACCTGGCCACTCAGATGGTTCAGAATTTGGAAGGAAGGACTTTCCAAATTTAACGAAGTGTTCAGCTAAAAAAATAGAAGAATTGAAACTTATTCAAATAAGATGAGGAACGTAACTCACATTCCATTGTCGGAGACATACCTGTGAGAGCATTTGATTGGTCAATGACAATAGCCAACCCAGCATTGCCTTGAACTAGAGTAGTTCTCCAACTAGCTGTTGAAAGACTTTGGAAGACACAAGTAGAGAGAGCTATGCAGAGGTTCCGAAGCAATGCTATTCGATGACTAACCGAAGCTCCTGGGTCTTCATCAGCGGAGAACTGTCTCTCCACTTTACCATCAAAGGCCAAAAATGACAATGGAGTATTGAGGATAAATTTCGTATAAGGAGGGGGCAGTTCGAGAATGCAACTACTTATATCATTGATCATAGTCTGCATTGAAAAATAGCAGTAACAGGATGAGTAAATGTTTCATTGCAATTTAAAAGAACAAAGAGCATTAGCACAGACCTTGATAAGATCAAGCGGGGGAGAGATGATAGGTGCATTAAGGTATGAGTTGCGAAACAGGGACAGAGAGCGAATCAAGTAACCGCGAGGGGAATAATCTATATCGCCTGAAATGCTGTTGTATATATCCATAAGCAAGTGGGTTAATTCCATGCGAATGACACGAAGATTAACCCCACTCTCTCCGTGAAGACAACAGAATATGACTAGACTCTGCACCAATTCGAGATTATTCTAAAGAGAAAAACGTGGAAAAGTAGAGAACACATAATATATACATATATCCAGGAAGAAAAGTGCTAATTCTACTTGAACGACAAGGGTAACAATAATGGCTATTAAAAGATCCTAACTCGATAAAAATACGTTAAAAATAGAGACAACGAACTCCAACCTTGATGTGTGGACGCGAGTGAAACCGCTACATAAGTACGAATACACCATAGAAAATTAACATCTAGTGCAATTGTACTCTGATCTCCATCAGAACAATACTCCCAACTTTAGCTATGAAGTAAAGGCAACTATACAGGTATTTTTCACTCCAATCAATAAATTTTATGCCCCATTCTTAAGCAATGAACCCCCACCCCTCAAATCTTATCTTTAACATGGCTTTTGGTCTAATTGGACTGTAATTTGCTAATGAAGTACTCTGGAGAGGTGCCGGAATATTTTATTACCGCTAGACGGAGAGAAAAGTTATTTTCATCTTCAGTTGGTTCTTGCTTCTGATTTGAGGCAATTGAAAACCCTCCTGCATGTCCAGGTCCTTTAAAATTGATTGGTATCAGGAGAGATCTGTCAATGTCATCATAGTCAAAGATGAGGGGGCAAGAGGGGCGAGGTTGATCAATATCTGATCCTAAAGGAGGGAAATTGATGTTAATTATTTACATCATACCTTCAGAAGATGGAGTTTCATCATACGGAGAAGATATTTTCTCCAGCTGCAAAATCTCATTATTGAGCCAGGTATAGAGGAGACGTTTCAGATCATTGCCTTCAGACTAAATGAAAATTAATAAAATTAAGTTAAGAGTTTGATTACTGAAAATGTGAGGAAAGTGGAGGATAATTCTTCTGTAAAGATGCGAAGACAGGCCAAGTACTTTATTTGACTCTGGATTGCAATTCCTCCGGTCGTAACCACGTTTTCTATTTCTGTTGAAACAAAGAAGTATAAAAATGTGTATTAGGTGAAGTAATATGGCTGTTCTAGTCATTTGAAAAAAAAATTATGGACTACAAATGTCCGCAATAAGATATTTCAAATCTGCAAAAGAGTACAAGTACATTTTATTACGACGAGGGGATTAATAGCAGGACTACGCTCCCACAAGGAGCTAGTTCAACAGATCTAGCCGGAAAATGCAGCGGTTATCTTCAGCACAGAAGACTTTAAATTTGGCAGGCTAGAAAACAAATATCCAGTTCGATTACTCTTCAGTATGCTTCGAGGATATCAATGAATGAAAGTATTTATAAAGTCAGAACATAGGATAATACCCAAAACATAAATAAAGCGTTTTACGTTCTGTGCAAACCGGTCACAGAATTCGCTATAATAATAAGGCGCTTGTAACTGCTTCATAGTTAATTATTTAATGTCAAAAGGAAGTTCAGAGACGACAAAAGGGAATTAAATAATCTAAATCCAAATGAATTCTAATGCCCCATGCATATTTACTAAGTGTAAAAGGAAAGGTAGGTATGGCCAGTCACTCTAATTAGTAAACACCCACTGCCTACAGATTTCAAATTTTACGCCACTTGCCGTACTGGATTCATTAGCTAACCTCAACATAGGTCAGCCACCACTTAAACAGTCGAGGCCAAGAAAATCCCAGACTGAAGTTCCATTCAATTTCTAGTCAATAATAGGTATCTAATTACCGTTTTCTGAGAAGGTAGTTAAAAGATAGAGGTGGAGTTCTATCCAACCTAGAGTTTACAACTAGTAGGTTAATATTCTGGACAACGCAGTTGGGAGTACATAGCTCTGATCTTCTTCCACAATAGCCTTATCCGAATCTCATCCTCATTCCTTAAACAAATTAAACCCAAATCCAAAAAATAGTTGTGAGATTAGCTTGCCTCCTCCTTACATTAAGGTGGATAAATAAAAGCCGTTTAAAAGATCATACCTCCGTCAACATTGCTTCGCATCACTTCATGCTAAATTTAGAACTTAATAAAGCACCAAATAGAGAATACTCTAAGCCGACCCATCGATTCTTTTAAAATACAAAAATTCATAGATCAATCTAATTACAAGACTAAAATACTACATAATACCGTTAGAAGAGATGCAGAACGTAATTTAATCAAATACCTTCTGGATAGGAAATTGTTATGCTAAGAACAAGAGCTTTCAACCACTAATAGTAGCAAGTACCTATATTTCCATTAAGTAGAGGGTTGACTTCTTCATATTCAACTCCATTCCCATTGAGCTTTGATTCTTTCCAATCGTTATCATTTTCATCATCACTGAAAGACAACTTGAATTCCGTCATGTCTAAGTACTTCATTGCATCCAAAGGCGAAGTATTAAAGAAGGAGAAAGTCACTTCCTCCTCTGCTGGAGTTGGCAGCACTGGCGGTTTCACTCCATCAACCTCCTCCAACCTGAAAAAATCAACAAAGCATATCGACCCTTTCAAAAGAGAAGAATATATTATGTGCCAAAGCCAGAAAAAAGAAAATGGAAACTGAGCCGAACTTATTTGCGTACTAAGCTCAAAAAGAACATGTGCTCAAACTGAGATCAATTATCAAAGTCGAATAAAGTAAAACTGACCGCATGCAAGTTTTTGAATCAGAAAAAATTAGCATCATAATATCGTCAGCCTACCAGGCATACAAAAATAAGAAGTAGGCATTATGTCGGAACAACTACGAAATACCACACCGAAATCTAAACACCTGTTGGATAGTGTGTCAGTTATGCATAAATAAAGGAACACCAAAGATCACTTCCCTATTATGATTATTCGAAGCGGGATTAGATATCTTCAATTGGGGTAATTCACGAAGAACTGCTAGAGCAAGAGTAGGGCATCCGATTGTGTTGTAATGATATGCAGTTCGGAAATACAGACGCCGATCGAGAAGGGCTAGCTTATTGTAAACTTTGTTGACTGCCTCCTTTTTGTTTTCCGACCGGAGATTTTCAATTACGAGAGGATGGAGCCGAAGGAAGGTATAGAGGCGAAACACTGAAGGACAAATCTCAATCTCAAAGTAGTGAGGGAACTTTGTCATGGAGGGATAAGACTTGAAAAGGGCTGTGTTGTCTTCAGGCTTTTCTGCTGGCTTCATTATCAGTGTAGTAAGTGCATTTAGTGGTTCGGACTAGAGAAAAAGTAATAAGCGTATTATGCCAAAAGCTTAAATAGTGAATGCGAAGAAAAAATAAGTTAAACCGACCAAAGTCCAATAGCCGATACTTCGAAGATAGGGGTCCTCATGACAGATGACATGACTTCTCAAAATCTGATGATAAGCCGATTCCTCGCCTTCTCTTGTTCCATGACTCAAGGAGTATAACCTGTGTTTTAAAAAATTTTGAAGAGAATATTGCGTAGAAATAAAACAAGCAAATGGGCTGAAATAGTCACCTGCAAACGAAGACAGCTAATTGGAGATCTTTAAGAGTATAAATACATACTCTAATGGCGTCTTCAAGCCAATCACCAATAATAAAAAGTGCCGCAGCCTCAGGATACTTGTGCTGACTAAGAAGACGGAAGGCGTTCATCTTGGCCTGCCTGCAAGCGGGGGAACCAGACGTGAAATCAGATCGGAAGAAAGTCTCGCGAGCGCGAATGCCCTGAGTTCTGTAGAGACTAGCCAATATGGAAGGTTTATTCATCGAGAGATAGAAAAGTGCTGCACTCATAGGATCATTATTAGCTGCGAATGCTGCGCGAGCCATCTGAAAGGGGAACCAATTAGGCTCAACCAAGTTGTGCTACTTAAATGGGAGATTTGAGTAACATTAGTAAATGAATTTACCTTTTCAGCACAAAGCAGTAAAAGATCATCACTGTGAATCCACCACGTACAGCCATATCGACGAAATTCCTCCCAAGTGAGATTCGAACCTCCATTTCTATCCCTTTGAGAAGGAAGACGGCTGAAAAGCATCTCTTCAGACTTCGAGTGGAAGGCCCAGGCAAAGCTCCTGCTTGTCATGCCATACTCCTGAAGAGGTAAATTTAATTAATAAGAAAGGTAAATTCGAGTTACAGTCACATTTTGATGGAAAGCAACAGGAAATGATTAAGCGCACTTATAACAACTTCAGTTTTCATTCCATAAATAAGCGAAATCTAGGTGATTATCTGATAAATACGAATACACAAAATATAACTAGTTTAAAGTTATAAGAATTCTACGCCCTAATTATTTTCTTTATTATAAACCAATGAGCTATTTAATAAGACAGAACAAATGTTTGATGTAAGCGATCATTCACTTGGGAAAGAATTTATGAGGATTTAATTGATATCTTTTAGCGTCCTTTAATATTGACGAGAGTGAGACATTTTAGTAAAAGACATTCGCAAGGTCTTAGTGAGCTCCGTTGTAAAGGGTGCGTGGCAAAGGTGCTTTCAGCAGCATAAGCAACTTCGCACCGAAAATTGACTAATATAATGAATTGTAATTATAACTCGCACATGCTTTACATGCAAAAAAATCAAAAGTTAGATCCATAGCTTTAAAAGTTGTTTCTTTTTCCAAAACTGTCTTACTCAAGTAACATAAATTTGTCCCCATCTTCGGTTCTTTCCTTTATTTCAGTTGATAAGTCAACCTTCTACCATTTGATTACTTTTGGTCTAATGCATTATAAGACCAAGTGAGTTGTTAGTAAAATGGTGACCTTACTGAACTAAACCAAAGCAAAACGCACGCAGAGTGGATCAATGGGAATTAAAAGTGACTAGAAAGAAACATATCACTTTAACTAATAAGGTAAATGTACAAAAAATAATAAATAAAAAGAATTCATTGGATTTCTCAATTTAGCCTGAGCAAATCGGTTCAAAAATCGATGACCTGTTTAATAACGGACTGTAAAAAAACTGAAAGTTTCCATCTACGACATCTGTGACCTTCATGAGGGTGTATTCCGTACTTGACACTTAGTCCGGGACTAAAAACAATCCAAGGTGGCATTATGCCGAGGGCGATTTGACCTTCCGCAGTCAAAGATATAAGTTGATGAATTAACCGGGAGATAAAATACTTCCTAATGAATGTGAGCCATCTAACGGTATCATAATGGCAAATTAACTTCATGAGTCGAGCAGAACTACAATATGTCCGAATAATACGTGAAAGACAAAGGCGTAGAAGTTTCAGAGCAACATTTAGAAAGTAAGTATCGCACATACAAGCAATTTTGAGCATTCTTCCGGAGGTAGGTTCTTGCAAAGGTAGTCATAAAGTTTCATAGACATAATAAATCTTAGTCCACAATCATCGACATCCAGAAGACCTGAAATAGAAACGAAATTACCCCAAAATAAAGAAGGTAGATTTACCTAATTACCTCCTGCCTATTTATGGAGCCATAGACTTACTTGATTTGTCAGAGTCCTGAAAATCAGCACCCAGTCCAGATAGACGTTCTGTCACGTCTTTTTCTGTGTTCGACATTAACTCAACGATTCCTCGGAGGTAAATCTGATCTAATTTGGATAGTCCAGGAAGATGATATCGACTCAGTCTGTAAGAGTTAACTTCGTCAGAAAATAAGTTTAAATATATCGTCATGTACCAAAGGAATAATTGTGTTTACAGAAAAGTTAGAAATTGACCCTCGATTTCGCCAAATTGCAGTAGACTAGAGAGAGCATATCGATCTTTGGGGTCCCAGTGGGGATTGGCAGGAACACCATTTGAAAGATAACCCAATTCTTCTAGAGATGACTCCCACTTCTTTAGGCAAAATTTTGGGTCGGTTTCATCTAGGAAAACTGCAGACTGAAATTAGAAAAGTGTTAACAGGATTGATTAGACGAAGATTAAACTAGTACTTATTTGTAGTGCTGTAGCCAATCGATAAGATCTGTAATATTTCATAAATCATGGACGCTTAGTCTGTACTTGACACACACCTTCCATTTATGAGAACCGAATGGGTGTAAAATAGGGCTCGTAATTTATCGGTTTTGCCCATCTAGAGCATCATAGAAGCAGCATAAAGCTCTAACATCGGCCGCAATGCATAACCTGTGAATTTCGATTGCTTGGGTATAGTCGAAATCCACAATACATGTTCATGCTACGATATATACCACACAATCAAGTGATTTATCTCTAAATAAACACTCTATTATTGTGAAAAACGTATATATATGATTAAGTGAACGGTTCATAGTGCACCAATATGACTTCTAACAATTTATTTAATTGGTACCTAAAAATCAGTAAAAGCCATTTTAAAGTAGTGGAAATAAAACTCCATGTGTATAATAAATCAATCCAATAGGTTGGCGAAACAATATCTTATCGCGTGGACTAAATGTGCAACATGAATTCGAAGTTGTCAATGTGTCATTTCCACGCCAGCACTATGATGACGAAGGGGTATCGGGTGAGATCAAGCAGCATTGAGTGATTTTTCATTGCCTATATGAAAGTCAATTACCGCTAAAGGCAACAATAGAGTTGCAAACATTTACTCAATCAATACCTTGGGTGAATACATTTCTTAATTCTCGCGATTTGTTTTGAGTTAAAAGTAATAAAAACATTGAGAAAGAAAGCAGATTTTTAAAATTACACCACGAAGCAGAGAATAAGCAATCAGTCACTTAGGTACCACTCAAGATAAAAATGAATGAATTAAACTAAAAAATAAGTCAATTAAAGGCTAGCACTTTGAAGAAATGTCCAATAATGCATTTAATAGTGTAAAGAGGTCTCTCTTTATCATTTGTAAATAATGGACAGTAATAATAAATTAAATTCACTCACATCCTGTGTCAGAAGTCCCTCGATCTCTGAAATAAAAATACGAGTAATTATTTCGGGAAGGAAGTAATCACAAATAGCGATAGAAATTGGAACTACCATTTTTGTGAGCTTTGAATTTGTCAATCTTCAAAGCATCCAACGCATCCAATATATAGAGTGGAAGAGGAGGAAGTACCATATTCGGAAAAGGCTTATTCTCCTTTTCGTAGGTTTCTGTCCTATTTTCTTCCATAACCACCACTGAATTTTGCTGTTTATGTTCTCCTTTAACTTCACACTCTCTTTGTCGTTTTTCCACCTTTTCCATCTCTTCTAATTCTTCCCCTTCTTCTTTTCTAAGGAACTTTGGAAGAGCCTCCTCACGAGAATGAATTGCCTGAGAAAGGAGACTTCGCATGAGATGGACTAACGTGGCCTGGACCAGACGGAATCGTCCCAAATTCATCCACTCCAATAATTGTTGGGGGTGAAACTGGGGAAGAGTTGGATTCGACAGCTACAACAGAAACAGCAGTCCAATTATTAAGTGAAGCATCCTTATACACTTCCGCTATCGAGTAAATATAGACATAAGTGGTTGGGTCGTTAAATCGAAAAAGTAAATGCATTTATGAAAGTGTTTCGATATTTGATTTTCGCTTGATTTTTAGTAGCCAGCAAAGGAACCGGTGGATGTATAACTTGATCTTAACCCTAATGCTCGTATACCAACTACCCTGGGCGATTGTGTGAGATTTCACTAAATACTTTCACTTTTACTTAATTCAATTCTTTTTGTTTTACTAATGTTAATGTTTTGTTAATAGATTGTGAAATGACGTATTCAAGTTCAAACTCAGCTTATACTTGAGGAAAGACGGAGATTGGTGATGAAAATGGATATCGATTAGGATTTCTGTTATATTCAATGATACCAGCCCATTATCAGGGGGGTAATTGCACGTTTGCGTGAGGGAAAACTCGGAGAGTATAATTTGACAGAACTTGAGAAACAAAATAGAAAAGTTGTAATCTCACAAAGACATGACTTCAAAAAATAATATTTAACTGATTGACATTTAAAAAATGTGGTTTTAAGTAACCACTGTATCGTTCACATATAAAATATGAAGAACTTTCCTTATTAAAATAAAGAAATTAAAGGAACATAGAAAATTTATTAACAAAAGGAGACGATTTTCAACCACTCCCCAAAATGAATGGAATGGAATATAACGAAAAGAAAACATTTAAAAAAAAATACAACATTAAGTATTTAGGCTGAGCATGGGAAAAATTATTCTTTTATTCAATTCATGTGAGTGAGAAAAGTTCAGCCAATGCAGGTCACTGGCTATGAAATCTAAATTGTAAAACGTATAAACAAGCATTGATGAGAATTTCATCTCTGCTTTTTTTTACTAAAAAAATATTGAGAGGAAATGCTTTGACTAGCCAACACCTCAAAGCATATAAACTATCACTAAGTTAGTTCAATTTACCTGAGCAGCTTCAAAAAGTCCAAGATTGTCATAGAATGATTTTTTTAAAGGATTCACTGCCCTCCGATATTTCTTGAGACAGGACCTTGTTGCAATCTCTTGCTTTGAGAGGCGTTTAGTGAAATTAAGATTGCAATAAATCTCGCTCAAACGGGAAGCCTCAACGCTGACAAAGCCATCACCAGAAGAATCTTGTTCAAACAGTCTGGTAGGTATAAGAGAACTAGTGCAATCATCTTTAGAAGACGACCACTGACTAAAGAGGTAGATGTTGGAATTGTGATGGAACATGAGGAGACCATTTGGGAGCCAAACGAGAGGAGACACCGGAGATTTCGAGTCGTCAACTCGCAGCTCCACGCATCGAAGTCGACACCATCGTAAACCAACCTAAATTTTAAAAGTTGGATTTTATAGTTTCATACATTCCCTTGCCCAACTGATCCATTTTCATTATTCTAAAATTCTCGATATCTTACTCGTCGCTATTCGTCCTCTGAACACAGACTCATTATCCTCAAATAATGCAAAATTTATAACAAATATAACCACCACCTCGGTTTTATCCTATTTGAGACGATTGTTCTTTTTAGAATAATAACTTGAAGTAAAGTAGGAGATATTCTGAAGTTATAAAAATATAAAAAAGATTCATTGTAGTTTAATCTTCCATTTTTGTAGAGAAGCAACAGATGAGAAGGGACCAAGTCACAGCAATTACAGACAAAATAAGTGTAATTCCATGGAAGAGAAGACATACAAATCAAACATACAATCACCAATAAGGCAGCTTTATTCAAAAACAAAGATATAAAACTCATGGTTTTGTATTAGAGGAAAACTTGGGTTAAGCACAAGTGAATCGATACGAGTTACCGTAGCTTATACGTGTTAAGCACTCTAGGCACCGTAGTAATAGTAGAACTATACTGGTTGCATGGGCCGAGAGCTCATAAGGACGAAGTCTATTCCATTATGAAATGCTAAGTAACGCAAAATGTTTGACTGTTTGGGGATGAGTAAATGGATAACAACAAACAGGAGAATCGGTTAACCAATTTTAGGAAGATTGCGAGGTAAACCTGTAGATGAGCGCATACGTGGGAATGAAGTCGGAGTTGACAAGGTCTGAAAGGGTAAGTTGAACACTCCACAATAGGGACAAAAAAGGCAATTATGACGATGGCACCACCAGCCAATCTTTAAAACGATCCAGGGAAATACTTTCTTTCACCAATTAATTAAATAAATCAAAAGTTATATGCGAAAGCAAATGAAAGTGATGGAAAAAATCAAAATTAAAAATGTAAATGAAATCATTTTTTGCGCACCTAGACACGCACGAGGGTGAGTAAAAAGTCCTCAGACAAAAACCACAACTTTAAATAGAGCAAAGATTTACAAATTTTTACAAGTTCAAGCGTGTCTTTAGAACGTCCTTTATAACATACAACTCTCTGATCATTCTAGGTAAGGTCAGGATCAAGACAGATAGCATTTCAAAATAGCTAGCAATTTTCAACCCTTCAAATGGCAACTTTTGAGATCAGAGCTAGTATAAAGTGTTGAACTAAACTAAATTAGAAACCTGTTCAGATCATAAATCGACGAGCCACCATTGAGAAAATTACCAATGGAGTAGGAATCGCACAAGGATCAGCATTTTCTATTCCTATAGAAAATCTTGGCTTGAGCAAGCTCCCGGTGGTAGCGGTGGGTTCCAAGAGCGTTGCAGGAACAAAAACTGATCCAAAGAGCTGAACTTTCTTTAATAAATTTGACACAGATGGAAGCAAATGAGAATGTTTTTAAGCACTGTGTTATTGGTGGTGAAACATGGATCTATCAATTTGATTCGGAAAACCGAATTCATTCGAAAAGAGCGGTATCCAAAGGGAAAATTTGGGCCTGTCAAGTTCAAAGCTGAAAAGTCCATTAAGAAGGTCATGGCCAGTATTTTTTGGAATTCGAAGGAAGTGATATTGATAGACTTTCTAGAAAGACTGAAAACGGTCACCTCAAGTTATTATGAAGGCGTTTTGACGAAGTTTAAGATATCCCTAGCCAAAAACAGCGCAGGAAAATGCACAATCAAATTTTCTTGCGCTATAACAATGCCCATGCACATTCTCCAAAAGTTCCCAGAGCCTTTTTTGCGCGAAGTTCGATGGAAAATACTTCCGCATCCTCCTCATACTCCAGACCTAGCTCCTTCAGACATTTTGTTTCCAAAACTGAAAGAATACCTTAAAGGCTTTTAGACGAAGCGAAAAAGCATGAAATTTCATGGTGCCAAAGACAGCCCCCAAAATCTTAACATGAGGTGGAAATGTAGATTACAAAATCGTACGGACAACAATGGAGCCTATGTAGAAAAATTTATATGATTACTTGATAAATAAATAATGAAATTTTTCTGAGAACATTTGACTCACTCTCGTATTCGTTGTATTTACATTGGTATTCAAATTCTTTCAGTGCTAAGTGATCAAAGCATTGAACTGGCGCTGGCTACACAACAAAAGGAGGAAAATACATATTTTTGCAGGAACTGAGTTTTGAAAACCTGCCTGGCCATCGCGTCTATAAATTTAACTTGTATCTTTGGTGCAAAATTTAACTAACTCTTTATAATAAAGAACATACAAATAAAGTGTTTTCAACTTGCGAAATAATTATGTCCATTTAAGTTCAAACCACATTCATCAGTCAGCACTTAAATTATAATACGCATTTTATCTTTGGAAAGTTTTATTTAACCAGACAGAGAGACCTCATTTATATGAAATGAATTTCTAACTGCTAGATCAAACGAGAATAAAAAGAACAGTGTAAATTACGCACGAACCTCTCCAAGTGTGTGGAGAAGAGTGTCTGGCTTCTCAGTTTCGATTTTCAGCGTTCTTCTGACCATATCCATGCATCGGGCGGCGCTGATGTAGAGACTCTGTCCACAAGCGAAGGATAGAAGCATGCTTCCACCGTCTTCCGTCTTCACCCAGTCCAGTTGAATCGAATGCAGCTAGAAAGTATACAGAAGTGAAAGTGAAATTAAAGATTTATGAATAATGTAAACTAAAAGGAAACTTCCGTTAGATACACCAGTATAGATTTTTACATAATTAAGTGGTTAAGTTGATTGGTTGAAAAATTAAATGATGACGATGATATTTATTGATGAAAAGATTAAATGAGTCAAACCAATGACATGATAGCTCTTCTGAAAACGTCTTCATTGAAACAAGTAATTTATACTGAGACAATATATTGAACACTAGCAACATAGTCAGGATTCTCGATGATTAGGTTGAAATTTAAGTGCCTCCGCTTGCGAATAAAAACTTAAACTTGTGATCAATTGAACACTACTAAGATCACTGAAATAAATGGAACAAAATGGGCATACCATTTAAAAGCGAAAATAGCAAATGAACCACTGATGATAGTTGAAATACCATCACCATGAACAAAAGTTAGCAAATTGTGAGTAAAGGTGCGAAACCAGCAAACATCTAAAACAAATGATTTAAGTAAACATTCCGATATCAACTGTTATTATTTTTTTATGAAGTGATTAACAATTTCCTTTTTTTCACAGGTTCTAAATTCTATTGTGTCTTAAACCACATTCCTCGTCCTGTAATTACTATCAAGGTGAATTTGAACATAATTAAAATTCCAAATTTTAACTTCATTGGGATTGGAAATTAAGAGGCTCTATGGTATGGTTTTAACAGACTTAACAACACCTTAATAGGAAGGTCAAATGACAGAAAACATTAATTGCAAACCTACAGAAAACACCAAAGTTGGCACGATAAAGAGAAACATCGTCGTAACAAGGAAGCGCCAAACCACCACATTACATCAAAAGAATGAAAAAATTCAACTATGACATTTTTTGAGACTTGAGGCTGTCTTTGTTCAAACTTTATTGCCAGAAAAAACGAAAAATTAAAATAAGTGGCTGAAGCAATATAATACAGACGTAAAGAGAAATGTAATTACCTCAACACTGGACATATCATACGGACGTAGAGCCGTAGAAGGGGTAATGATATCTTCCAACAACCATTCCGAACCGCCTGTTGAGAAAAAAAACAACAATTGCTGATCCAATACAATGTCTACCCTTTACGAGTAAAAAATCAGAATTGGGTTGCAAGAAAATGATTGAAGTAAAAGAAGTGCTTTAAGATATTAGAATCAATTTTAGGGTAACATAAGAAACATAAGCTTAAGGCAAGAAGTATGGGAAAAATCATTGTAGGACACTGAATTAAATGAAATTTTGCTTATCGAATTTCAAAGTAGCATAAAAATTAGAATATGATCTACCTGAAGCCAATCTCTCTCAAGCAATCAAAAGATAAAACCCTAACGAACGTACCAGAAGATTCGCACTCATAAATGGCAATCAATAGAGGAGACATGGGATCGGCAATGCAAGCAATGGCGACTCTGCAGTTGGTAGAGCAAGCAAGTGTGACCACTTCTGCAGACTGAAATTCACGGAGAGTGGAAGGGGTGATGGAGGAGGCGCGACGATGCTGAGGTGAGAGTGACAACTGACTCCTTGTCACATCATCAAGCTCAGCGTCGAGAAGGCGCTTTTTCAAGAGATCTAGGGGAATGTGAATTCGAGTGCTGACCGATTCGGTGTAGGGATGCTGCCACTCGACCCAATGAACGCCGATGCAAGAAACTGTAAAACGAAATAAATAACGACTCGCCTTATGATAGAAATGAAGCGAGATTACTTGAGCAACCACTCAAAATAATATATTAATCTGGCCAATAATCTATGAACATTACTAAGAAACCTAAAAATCAAATGCTCAAATATGAACTTGGAAAAATGAATATAATATGCGCAAATAAACCTATTAAGTAGGAAGTTGGAAATCTAAAGAAGTAAAGTTCTTTGGTGCTTGAATCTTATTTCATGGTTCTACACGACGGTCTACTCTCTACTTAAAGTAGGATAATTGATTAATCGAATTCTGAATAATAAATCACAACACTGTAGCAACCTAATCTAAACTTAAAATTACCCGGAGACATGAACTCAAGGGAACAAAATTCAAATACAAAGAGACCTCAGAGCTTAGAGGAATTTAAAGTCAAAGAGCTTACAACCAGTTACTTACGAGCAAGAAAAGACGAAACGTCTTAGATGCATACGAAAGTGAAAGTCTCAATTCTAAATTCAAACACATATGAAGTCTATTCTGCAATAATTCATTTTGAAAGAAAATAGAGACAGCACTCAAGAAATAGAATAAACAGCGCAGAGAAATCTTGAAAATAACGATTAACTGGATTAATCAACTTAAGCGAAACTATTCGCCAATAGGTTAACAGAGGTGTGATTCAATTGAAACTTGAACTTCGGAGGTGAACTGACTTTTTTGGAGATACTGTATAACTCGAGTTCAAATAATTAAATGAAGTGAGACTCTTTGAAACCTCGACTATGCTCTTTGTATCAATGGTACCCGTATCGCTATTACTACGTGCCGGTTGCTTCCAACAGTTAAAATATGACCTTTTTTGATTTACTACCGGCGATAATAGTGAACTATTTACGATGCGTCTGACGATAATGCAACCCACTGACTTAAATTCAAACCGAGGAAACTTAAATCAGCAAATACTTTTTAAGGAAAGTGATTACTAATAAGTACCTGAGGAGGAGGAGGTTTTACCGTTGCTTGTAGCCGGCTCGATAGTCCAAAAGCGAACTCCACCATCAGAACATGACATAGCCATGAGATATGCGGGTTGCAAGGTCTCATTAGACCAAGATATTGGAGAAGGACCGCGCTTAACACACTGCACCGATACTCCTGGCTCAGTGGGCAGAAATTCATCACTTATCTGAAAAAAACACAATATTTTGTCATATCAGCAGAACATAAATATTTTCAAGATAAGAGATACATACCTTGACAATTGAACCTACAATAGGGGCATTGGGTCTTTGACGAATTACAAGAGATTCAAAACCATGGGGTTTTCCATTTATTAATCGATCGGGATTCAATTCAACTCGCCATATCTCGATTCGACAAACTGTTATCTAAAACATAAGAGAAAGGAACGCATGTTAAAGGCGAGGCGAGTGAGAATAGGAGGAATTTTCAGAAAATTAATGACGACTGACTCCGTTCGTTTGTTTGATAGAGAGTGCTCGTATGACTAAGAAGGTGGAAGACATCGAATCGATCAAGAAGCTCGGTGATTGAATAACAAAGAGCAAAGATGTCGTTTCGTTTTCCAAGGAGACAGCTTCTGGCAACTTGTCAGACGCCCTGATAACGCCTGTTGTATCCATACAAAAGAGTCTAACGTCTGAGCTTGATTCAATAGCTACGATGCTAATGGGGAGCTGAAGCATCTTAGTATTGGACGTAGGAATGATTGGAGGTGTGATGATACAGGGGAAGAATGCAGCTGATCTAAGGAATTTTGATTCATTATGATTGGTGAATTGACCAAACTTCCTCAATGGGGGAGAGAAATGAGCGGAGAGAGGACTAGGTGAGCACAGAGGGATATGCCAGAGACTGAATTCAGAGGGAGAGAGAATAAGAACAAGAGGGAGGAGAGGGTGATGAAGAAAAAGCATCACAGATTCGCTATGTCCGTTGGCTTGGCGCACAGCTTCAGAGGTAGTTGAGGTGACGTTGAATAAACCGGAGTTTTGGATGAGTGAATTACAACCCACTGCCTGATGCTTAATAGAACCACGAGACTCACCAATTCCCACAGAGTACATACTCAGCATCAGCTGACCACAGGGATTTGGCGGTGACATAGAGTCCAACTGTATCTAAAGGAGAGAAAAATAAAAATAAAGTGCAATAATAATTGTGTTTCATTGAATATGTGTAAATCATAAGCGAAATGCTATCAAGATAATGAAGAAAAATTGCCAAAAAAGTTGGTTGATTCGAAATCTCCTGTTTAGCCGACCTCTTCCTCGACTTTTTTTATGTCTCAATGAGTCCGATTCGGCTCTCGACTTCAAGCCTGATCTTCGAATCTATTCCCAACGACAACGGTTTGAAACAAAACCTTTTTGTTCTGAAACATATCTCTGCATCTCTTATACATATTTGTGGTAATTCAATTCTAATCCAAACATCCAGTACTTATTTAACTTTATAGAAATAGACAAAATACATCCACGAATTTAAATTGCTGCATTATTAACCGAAAACCATGATGGAAGCACGGGGTCTGACATGTTTGGGAGAACAAAAATTGGAGAAAATGGGAAAAAGTTATGTCAAATTAGTTTGAGCGTTACGTTAAATAATGAAGACATGATATTAGTATTATTTTCGTTAAATCAGATAATGGTTTTTGTGCATCAGCTAAATCTAGGCTATCCATGATCCATAACACAAATGTCAAAGGAAGTAGGAGTGGTGTATCATAATGTGAGCTGAATTAATTAGACACTAGGAAACCTTTTCTGTACAAATACCTTTATTTAAAAGATTTGGGAATCCAATCCCTAAAACGCGCTTTAGTAAGTTAAATATGCTCCAGTCAGCAGAACGCATAGATACTCGTATGGACGAGGGAAAACAGAGCATAGGAATACGAAGAATGTACTGGATAGAATCAAGTTTCACGCAGTATAGCAAATCTGAAGAAGCATGAAATGGGGCTCAAAATTGTGTTACAGATTAGATGCGAGTCACGAATGCTACTGCTGCTGCTTGAAGGCGCATAAGAAGCATTAACAGCGTTGATGAATAGTTATTGGAAATTTTGCTCTAATAATATCTTCAGACATTAAGTGATCCGAAATGTGGCAAAGTAATTACACGCTAGAGTCAAAAAAGCTATTAAGAAAGGTTATGAAGGATCATAATTAACTGGTATGAAGGCCACTATGGCTGCAATGAAAAACACAAACGTGCTATTTAAGAACTTTAATGTATTATTTGAATTTCAAATAAAACGACTAACTAATGGAGTGACTGACTAATTAATGGTTAAATTATGTGATTTAAAAAAAGAGTTGATTTCCTATTACTCAGCAAAATCTTCCATTAACCGGATTTGCTCTGAAGAACATCGAAACCATAACCTCCAACTTTCGAGCATGAGTGCTGATGGCTTCACCACAAACAAATAAGCCATTCAATAAAAAAAACAGATAGCAAACATCCTGAGCACTATTCTAAAGCTTGCACTTGGAAGCCGATATCAATAATTCACTTACAAGTCTGATTTCACTAATTAGTCGACCGCGCAAATATCCCTTAAGATTTGACCCAACCGCAAGAGCCAATTTAGAACGCAAAAGAATGCACTTCACCAAGAGTAGATGCAGTTGATCATTCGCCTCAAATCCACTCTCATAGACTCGACTGAAGAGAATGGGATCGTGCTTGGTTAGACAGGTCACATAAGTTGATCCTGTATCAGGAAGGAGTGATCGCAGAGTACACGTAGCTTGGCAGACGCGTTGATGTTGAGTTAAATCCAGCTGGACGTTCTTCTTCACTCGACTGGAGTGTCCACCTTCAGGTTGAACACTTTCGTCGCAAATTTTGTGAGTGTTTGAGGAAAGAACTGAATGGTTCAGAGAACAGCTATCTAGTCCATTCATAACCCTGCAATGGAAGTAAGACAATTGAATTAGACTGACAGAAGTGTGATGGATCCCTCGGAGAAGCATTTTTTTACATAAATGCAGAAAAAATTCTAAATCACTAGCAAGTTTTAAAAAATGATAGCTTTGGTTGACTTAGTTTCAAAAGGAATCTTTGTGCCTCTGGTTCGAAAGGTTCCGGTTTTACAGTCAATTCCGCCACCTATTTAGTGAGACATTGGCAGTTTCGCAGATTAATAAATAATATTGGTATGGTATAATATGTACGTTCAGTAATAAAATAATGAACATCGAACTAGAGGATAAATAGCCATTGGGTAGAGGGAAAAAACTGGGAAAAGGGATTGGGAAATTCCGTTCACGGGATCGGGGATAAAAAAATACGCTTTTACAAAAGTTTAGAAGAGGCGCACATTATACCTACTTCCAACGTTGAAAACGACATTCCAATAAGCGACATTTAAATTGTTCTTGGATTTTATAAGACACGAGCACTGGAAGTCCTTGCAGGTACTTGAGACTGAAGAACAGTGATACGAAAATAGTACAAGAAGACTGCCTTTCTACAAAAAATTCCCATGCACATAACAGCTTTACACTATCATTTTCGTTTGAATTGCCTTAAAGTGACGATTTAACTTTTCAGAATTTGGAATTAATATTGTTATTTTAGCTAAGAACGCAGTCAATCACAGACTACCTTTGCATCTTGATTAATTAGTCTTAGTCATTACTTTATATAAGGCTTCCCTCTAGTAATCCTTGGCATTTAATGGCTCAAAAGAAGCTTTAGGGAAGGAGAACTGGGTAGAATTTTCAGAGCAGTTCAAAGGCGAGGCCTTCCTCGTTGAATAGACTCTTCACATGTCACGACTCCGTGAGAGCATAATCACTAAATTAGATTTCACCTAGTGCTAAGGAGAGCCTTAATTCCGATTCACTAAGCTTGAGCCTTTGTTGGGCATCTTCAAGAAATGGCTTGGTAACAGTTATTACTTTCCGAGTAATCTTTTCAGAAGGAGAAAACCAATGCCGTGTGTCAACTTACCAAATACAAAGACTCCCATCAGAGGGATGAAGCATCAGAAGAGTGTCTTGAGATTTCCGCCACTTACTGAGGCACTTCAAAAGCATTTGATCAAAAATTCCCAAAATCGATCTAAGTCTCTCCACTGTGTGTTCAGTGATAGAATCTCCGATCGGAACAGACGTAACCAAGTAAATTATTCGTCGAAGAAATCGACTGAGTTTGAGTTCAAAGTCCTTGGTTTTATTGTTCATCCACTGGAGAACGTAAAGGCTATTACTAAAATGTGAGACAAAATAAAATGTGAAGATGCTACTTGTTTGAAATACGAGTAGAATACGAATAAAAGACTTACTCCAGTAAATTATCCGAAGGGTTCGAGTTAAAAACAACACTGAGGTCATTTCTGATGCTTATTGACGTGGCCATAAGAAACCTACTGCTTTCTACGGGGTAAGAAGACGAATAAACCATATGGTCAGATGGAAAATAGTCCGGAATAGAGAGTTTGTTCATTTGATTATGTGGAATGGAAGACCTGCAAAAGAAAGGCATTAACTGAAAGTAAAAATCATCAAAAAATGGAATAAAAGCGAAAACCCCTAAGTTTAGAATTAATATCAATTATTAGCTCAAAGATGTGCAATTATTGATATACAAAGCCTTCCCTTACCTTTTAATCACTCGGATCTGCTCTAATTTATATTGAAATAAAATTGCACTGACAGTGAAGTTGACGCTTGTCTCTTTAAATTCCTGGTGAATTTAATATGGAAGTTTAAAAGTTGTAAGTGCCAAAAGAAATAGATAATGGGATTACACTCCTACAATAGCAGCACAAATGATTGAAAATTAACAAGGCCATATTATTGGAATGATCGATATGCTTCGTAGAAGTGAGCTAGAATTTAGAAAGGAATAAGAAGAATATGACATTTCTAGGAAACAAATTACTTTCAATGTCTTTTACATAACTACAATCCCCATGTATTAATGAATTTTTCTCAAAATTAGAGGGTCATTTGGAAATCAATATTAGAAACAATTTACACAAAAGAAGCCATAGTGAGCTATTATATATATATATGCATATGATAAATGTAATTTGATGTTAGTGATTGATATTTTTGAGTTAAATATTTGCTCCATGTAAACACTGCTACCCAATATGTTAGCTACACCACTAAATGACATAATTCGGGCATATTGAATACCTGGGTAAATAAAGTCCGTTTGGTTCTCTATACTCTTCCCCTTGGATTGGATTTAATGAGGAGCGTCGAAATTAGAAGATTTAACCATTTTCCATGAAACACTTCAAGCATATAACACAGGATTTGAAAAATTTATTAATTTCAAACATAAAAAAAGCCTATTACAATTCATACTTTCAAATTTTTTCGTCCCCTAATTTTCCTCATTGTTAATCTGCACATGTTCCGCCATATCAATGAGTATGATATTTTATTATCACAGGTTTTGTTTCAATCCCAAATTATATTGACATCAATATTATTAACTCGTTAACAAGTTGTTCTGGTTACGAGCAATTATATACAGTGTCCTATTAAAGATGGGCTAGACTTGCACGATCTTCATTGGCTGCGAAAACGATCACGCTCATTACTAAAGCTTCACGAAAAGGTGTTAATGATGGCACTTTGTCTTGAACAGTTCTACAACTTCTGCAGTCACCAATATCAATAGAATGAGCGATCAGAGGTATAGGATTCAAAATATTCAAAACCTATCCATATGGTACAAGAAGATTTCATTGCAAAAAGAACAATATTTCGATCAGTTGAAAGTGACTCATCTGCAACTGTCACAGTCGTTCAATGATTTCTGTTTTCCTGTTGTTAGAGAAAGAATAGTATATGCATAATATAATAATTCTCCACCTAAAGCCGGTTTTCCAAAATTGCATGTCAAGCTACAATTAAAATACCTCTACAAGGCAATAGAACAACATGAATTGAAAATATGAAAATTTATATCAACAGTGGAGCAATAAGAGACTAACCAGAGACGGAAATAGAAATTCAGAACAGGGTGTTCGAATAGAATAGCAGACAGCGGACCCTTTTCATTTGAGTTCTCATTGACCTAATAAGAAAAATTGTGCAAAAGAATTAGAACAAAGTAGAATATATAAAACTAATGCTCAAATACTTATAGTGGAGAGCAATGGTCCTCAGAACACACTAACTTAACCGGTCATCGCCTTGAAGATCAGACCAATAACACCACTGAATTCAAGACTGACTGCAGACCATAGGACTGATAATAGTCAAATTTATTGATCTTACTAGCATATGATTTGTTCCAAACTATTGTTAGAGGACAACGGTAAAGTCCACATTTGAAAACAATGCGTTTCATCACCGCTGTATTTTGATTAAATTTTTGCACCAACCTACATAAACGGATGCCAAAAGGCTATTCTGATTATTTAATATATCAATATCGGTCAATCCTTTTATAGCCACATGCGCGTTTATATTAGACCAAAAGTTATGCGACACTAGGGTTTTTAGGAATAATGTCCACTGCCTCACCTCACTTTAGTTCTTATGGCCATCCTAAATTAGAAGGATAGTGATTATTTCTCTCCTTCCATATTATAGTCTAGTCTATATTATTCCCTTTTAACATAAAAACGTCGGCGTGAGTCTTCAATTTATTATACCCTTTAAAAGATTATCACTGAATATTAGAGTTTTATGGAGTACTTTTCTCTAGTAACAAGGCTAAAACGTTCACTGTACCATATTCCTCCTCTACGCTTTACTCGGCATTCGAAACAAATGTTTAAATGTAAAAAGAACATGCAGTAGTGTCACCATTCAAATCTGGTGCTTTGTTTTAGTTAAAAATATCTACATTACCTTAATGGCAAGAAAAAAATGGCCCCAAAACCAATGGTACGCATAGCAAATTTTGAGTTTCGAAATGGCTACGGCTGGATAATAGGTCATGTAAGAGTTTTAGAGTATATTTTCCAAAAAAAGGCTAGGTAGCCTGTAAGACTTGCATATACCCCATTTCTAACGCATACACACAACCAGCATTCAATGAAAATAGTATATTAACGTATTCGAGACTATTAAACAATTAAAAATATATTAATACCTCACACAATTTAGAACAAAATATTCGACTGGGAGGAGGGATGGGAAAGTTCTAATGCCTAAACATCAGACCGTTTAATAAAAAAAATCAATGGATATATGCAAGATTCTTATGGCTAAAGCATATAGAAAAAAAAAAGAAATTTCAGTTCAGAGGCAATTTGGGGAAATGAGCTGAGCAAAAACGATAAGGATTTGCAATCTCTCAATTCTCAATTGAATCCACAATTAGGTGGATCCACGAAGACGAATCCAGTTACTGCGTAAAAAACAAAGTAAAATAGCGGTAAATATAGGTTAATCGGAAATAAAATAATTACTACTTATGATTCAAATGCTCTTCTGATTTCATACACATGGTGTCTGAATACTAACGCGATCTTAACGAGAAGGCTATCGATAAAAAACACGACAAATGCAGAAATAAGTACCATTGATATAAATGGTCAAGATCAAGCTTGATATCGAATCTTGTCCAACTTGACGTAATTCTATTGCACATCAAAATAGTGCCAACCAAGTTAATACAAGCAATAAAATATTAGTATTTTTTATTAAGCAAATCAAGAGGTAACATGTCACAACAATAACGAATATAACATACCAGTATGTAATATAAAATGTAACAATATACACGGTAAAAGTAAGTCAGGATCTAAATCAAAACTCAGATAATAAATAAAAAAGTTAGCTATTCTAGGTCCATCAGGATGCTTCAATTAGATTGGAAGCTACTAATAGACAAAGTTGTTATCTGAATTTGTGATTATAAAGATAACATTACATACGAGGTTAGCTGATACTCTACGGTCGGGTGAATGGTTATCACGAATTGGAAAGTTGCGATGTGTTCCTAAGGCATCCTCAAACCAAACTCGAGCAACTCCATCTTTGCAGGAAGTCAACAACGCATTGGGCAGCCATCCACTGTATAAAAAAAGACATACGCTAGTATTATGAGCGAACACCATCAGGGCACGTTTAAGTTGCGAAGTATGAAGTATGATATTTATCAAATACGTAACTTAAAAACATTTCCATATGCCAGAGAGCAAGATTGATACTCACTAATAAACATTCAGATACGGAAATGAACGGCCTTGTTTGAACTGTATTTTCGACCAAATTACGCAACTTTTATCCCCATAATAGTGAAACAACGAGTAGAAAAGGAATCGTCTATAGATTTTCTAACATTAGCACATAGTATTTAAAGAACAAAATCTAATGAAAAGTTACTGAAATAATTAAAAATAATATATTTCCATTTATTTTCACCATACTAGTAGTGAAATATGGTGAATACTAATGTTAAAGAACTATTAGTAAAAAATGAGGAAACCAATTACATCATTTATATACGTGCACAATTATAAAATTGACTTCTACTTCGAGGCAAATTAATTCTTATACGAATATTCATCAATTAGTTTCTGCACTTCTAGAGAGCCAATAAAAATACAATTAGAATTCGGTTTATTGACACAAAAACAGGTACATACGGTGGGAGATATCGAGGCATAGATCTCCAAGAAAATGAAACAACACTGTCCGGATGTCTGAGGATGCAAGGAAGCCAATTCGATTGATTTTCGTCAGTTTGGCGACTTGATGAAAATCTGCCAATCGGATACCAAACTCTCAATTCACTTGATAACGAAGCCAATGAGGCGATAAAGCGACCATCAGGGGAGACGCTAAGACAATTAACTGGTTCTATAAAAAATGAAATATAATGGTAAAATGATGTCATCAAATTAGGTCCCATCAAATAACTCATCAAAGGACCTGGGTTTCCGAATATCCATAATTGTTGACAGATATCAGAAGCGTCATTAACAGGCCAGTTCAAACGCCAACACGAAATATGGTGGTCACTGTTGTTTCGAGAAGACCCGATGGCAAGAAAAGGTGACTGACACTTAGAGGAATGTGGAAACCAGCCCAGTGCAGAGATGAAACCTCCTGGAGAGAATTTACAGAGTTCTCTCCAGGAAATTTTGGAAAGAATGGGTTCAAAAATTACAATATCTTTGCCATTCGATACTGCCATCTAGACTGATTACAAAGAAATGTAAAAGAAGACTTACTAAGCCACTTAGATCTTCACAAGATAGGCAGACGACTTCGCCAGGATCCGATCCTATAGCATCAGCAATCACTTGAATCTTGAAGAGATTTTTGTCCAAAATTACGACATTGCGGCCACATCCATATATCTAGTAAAAAAATAAAAATTAAATTTACTTTATTTTAAACTTTAAAAGCTAAATATGATTAAAAAACTGCTGTCTTGTATAAGCCAGATTATTAAGTGATTGTAAAAAATAGTGAAAAAGAATAATTTTAATTGCAATAACGTCAATTTGGCTTATATTACGAAAATGCAACTATGAAAGCATGCATGAAGAAAAAGATTCTCAAATATTATTACCGTCAAAGTACGTAGAAACAATTATTACGTCGAATAAAATTGACTTACCAAATAGAACGACTGCGCAAAATTTAAGCTTGCAAGACAATTACGTCCGCTATTTCTGGAACCCGTGATAACTTGGTGGAGACGCATTAACTCAGTTCATAAATTAGTTAATATAATACACAATTTTACGGCCGATAATCTTGAAACGGAATCAGCGCTTTCACAATTATTGAAGAAAACAAAGCAAGCGCTATCTAATTGAATACTGATTATGCCTAGCTTTAATAAATATATTTACTTAAAAAAGATAAAGTTTTGCCGTTGATCTTTTAATTTTGATCTTATGAAATGAAAGTATTATATAGCTGTCACTTACATTCAGGAGTATTTTTATCAATTGTCAAAATCCTTTATGCATTGAAATGCTTTACTTAGTACACTTTCAAAATAGTTAAAAATAATTTCTAGTTTATAATCTCAATTTATGTCGGTTTTCGTATTATATATTTAATATTGTGATATTTTTTCGTGATGATATTTAAAAATTTAAGACCTAAAACTTTTCAGTCATGTGAAAAACACATATCTGAAGAATCCCCTTTCTTACTTTCAACAGCACCGAACTTAAAGGAAGGCGGCAGCTTGGGAGCATCCCCTTGTGTTACAAATTACACAATCATTAACTTGTTCATGGTAAGCAAAGAATTTGGCTCATTCAAGCCATATTCTAAGATGAACTGACATACAATTTTTTTAATTTTCCAACATACTTGACAGATTTTCTTGTTGGTTTTGTCACGCTATGTTCTAAAGGAACAACAATTTATAATCTTTCGACAACTCAGCCTGTCATTTTATCAACAAAAAATAACAACGACCAAAATGAAGCCATCTACGATTCTTACCTCTCAACGATTTCCAATTTTTATCAAAGTAGATTAAAATAATTTACCATTATATCGGCAAAGATGCTTCCTAGTGAAATATGGATATTCGAATTCGGGTTAGGTCGATTTTTGTAACTGCTGTTTTTCACAATGGTATAAAGGAAAACGCTTCCATGTTGTAGTCTTGCTAGGTGATCTAGTTCTGCGGCAATAAGATTTTCTTTTACTAGCTATCGCTTACTTGTGGCCTGTTTAAACTATGGTCGTGAATGGGCAAGATAGATATGTAGTTACTCCAAGAGCACTTTTTAACGTTTAAGAGAACTAGTTATAAGAAAATATAATTAGCATTAGTTTCTATAAGATGGAGGATTTGTCTGATTAACTGTTCAGGGACTCGAATTAGCATGTACTTGAACATCAACTTAACCGAGATAAGCGTGACAAACGCTAAACATATGAGTGAATATTTGGTATGCTTTTTCATTAATTTTATTCCAATTGGGAGTTCATTTATATAATTTCATCCTATTTAGCAAATTACGCTACGTTTGATCATTGTTATTGAATCGATTGTAATGCATTAGCTTTAATAGAAAGTGATATCATCTGAGAGCTGAGTCAAATTTTTCTATGTTGGGAGGCATTCAAGTACTGTTATTAATAGTTTTAAAATACATGACGAATCTATCAAACATTTGGGCTTTTATCTGAAAATGGTAGTTTGTTTATATAATGTGTGGGAACACAACTTTAGCATAACAAATGCAGAGGCCTCTCGACTAATCAATGACCAAAACCAGGACGACCAATCAATGGTCAGGACCCAATATGTGGTTACCCGATCAATTAACAGTCAATGCCAGTACACGATTATCCGACCAATTAATGACCATACCAGAAAGTGTATATAGGAATTAAGTTTCACGACACTGTACACAACACACATCCACTCACACCCATCCCAAATAAACGTGCTCCATGCGATACGTCTGTTTCCTCTATAGCTTTGCGACGGCATAGCTAGTCCTGAGAGTCTTTTCAAACATAGGAGAATCTGCTATAAGGATTACTGAGTATACACGAGGCTTATTAGGGTAGCAATCCGCTACAAATGATAGGTGAATTAGCGCAAAAAATGCATACGTATTGTAGCAAAAACATCGTTCAAGAGTTTACACCTGAATCCTACCGATAGTGACTAAATATTAGATGGATTCACTCAGAAATCTCAAATTTGACCTTTACATATTCAGAATTGAATCAGTTTGATTATTACGCATTTGATGTCTGGTAATATTCGTTCACATTTTACTCTGCCATTTTCTCATTATTAATAGTATGGCGAAGAGGAAAAGTGTTCTACAGATGTCACACTTCCGTTGTATTACAGGAAGGTTATTTTTAGTGAGTGTTCTGAGAAACGAAACTCATTATCAGCTTTTTAAAACCAGTATGGTATACTTCAACGTCGGCACTGCATTAAACATTATAGCATTGGCTGGAAGTATGTGCAGCAAATTGGTGGTTCATCCCTTTGTGAGCGTTGCAGATCTAATGTAAGTTTTCATTGATTTACGAATCTTACTGAAGAATGAACATAAAACAACTGCGTAGCCCTCAATTTCAGGCCTCTCGCAATTCTTGGAGTGGCTCTGCAGATTTTAAGCGTTTTTGGCTTTCTTGCAGCGGTGCAAATTATGAAAAGGATTGAAATTCTTCGGAGTTTGCAGTGGAAATCTGAGTAAAATCGCTTAAGTTTAAATTAATAGATCGTTTGAGCACTTAGCAGATAATAATAAAACGGGTTCTTTCAATTTTAGCCCACGTCTTTATGACTTGGTTCCTTTAAAACAAACCAGTAAGCCTGAAACATGCAATCGCAAAGTGCAACAAAAGGGGATAATACCAAGAAGATCTTAGTACTAACTACTTGGCAAATTGAGTTAAACAAAACAAGATTATTTCATGGCTAGCTTTTATTTTATTTTATTTTCATTTTGTCAGAATCAATACATATATAATCGAATTTTTTCAATGAAAATTAATATATGATCCCTGCAAACTATTTTTATTCTTCAATAAGATAATATACTGTTAAGTTGGAACCTAATAACTTTATATATCGGAAATCAAAATATCCAATCTTTTTCATTACTCTTCGCTGTTAGAGGTACGCTGATGCGATTCCATTACGAAATCAATCATTCTGTTTTGGATTCTTTGCTACAAAAATTGAAATACGCAATGCTAAAGATACGAAATGCTAATAAACATCTAACTATGTGGAAAGATAAGATGTCGGGAAAGAAACCTCACTCCAGTGTTCCAGATGGACATATAAGAATGCATTGTTATATGAATGTGATTTTTCATCAATAAGCATCCCCAACACCACCGAATATTTTTAGCAATGCTCGGGATTGACTCATTTTTTCAATGTGACGATCACCTTTCCGATACCCGTCAATGAGGTCAATTACTTAATAGTCGAGAATTGGTGAAGTTTAGCCACTGAAAGCTACATTGCGTGCTACAATGAGTGTAAGTCGGTAAGCTGTCAATATTTTCTTGAGGGAGGGGGCAGTAGTGACCATAACTAGTTGCATCAATATTTGTACTTTTAGGCTCGAAGCACATGCCACTTAAACACAGGTAGTATTGACAGCATTTCTTGAGGAGAAATTGGACTTTAGAAGAGTCGTTTAAAGACAATTATAACCATAATTTTAGATGACTATGTGAATCAAGTTCAAGATACCTCATTTATCATATTTTAATCATTAATACTAAGGATTCGCCTATTCGGCAAATGTAATGCCATTTTGAATGGGTGGAAAACCACCAATGAGATAAGAGGGAAGAAGTTATTCATGGGTGGAAAATGCATATGGAAATCGTTTGAACGGGAGTGGGCTAGCAAATTCTACTGTAAATTACCAAGCAGTAGGAAGTAAGTTAAATGTACAATTTCACATCTGCATGTTAGCCAACACTAATGGAGAATTTAACGTACAAGATGTACTCATTTCAGTTCCTTTGCTAAAGTGGATAGTGGGTAGTACTCATATAACGTGAGCGCTTTCCCCGAGTTTGCAAACTTATATTTCATGACACGTCATCTCATGAGCGCACAGCGTGGCTTGAAGGTGCGGCCGTTCAACTTCGCGTACGAATTGAGTGCAAAGTGCACAGAGCAAATAGCCAATCAAATGCCTCTCGCTTGTTTTAGTCCGCCATGTTGAATGACCAAGCTCCCTCCATGCATGTCTAGGATAAATGCGAGCCCTTTTATAGCTTTGCCGTAGCTTAGCTAGTTCTGAGAGTTTAATCAACTAGGAGAATCTGCCATAGGGGTTTCTGAGTACAGTCAGGTTTAGTTAGGTAGCTAATCCGCTACAAATCCCTCCTTCATCATGTCCGATTCAATAGCCATCTTTCGATGCCAGTTGATCATAACGACAGCAAGTAGACTTCGTAGCATATGAATAGTGAAGAAAGTGACTTACTTTACAAAAAAAAGAATATGGGAGTTTTAAGATCTCTAGAATAAAACGTTTCCAAAAAAACCTAACTAACAAGTGTAAACACTTACATTCTAGGAAGGAAAAAAAAATAGGAAGAAAGAATCGAGAATGGTCCAATATGAAAAGAAAATAGAGTAGAGTATAGCTAGGTTGGTTAAATTACCGCGAAATATGCAGAAAACGAAGTATGTACTTGTTGTTCTTAGAAGTCTCATAAAACGCGGCACCTATTTATATCAAACATTAGAAACTACATAGTCACTTATAATGCAAAAACCAAGTGAAAAGTATTATTATCTGCTCGAATTGGAGTTGCACTAATACCACTATCTCTTGCCTGGGTTGAATATTTATATTAAATGGCTGGCTTTATGAAAGTTATCATTAGTCCTTCGCAGACGGGAGGAACATCAAAGTCACAAAAGTCGAGAGGGAGGGGGGAACAGAAGAGTGATTCACAGATGTAAGAGAGAGAGAGAGAGAGAGAGACAGACACAAAGGTAGAGAAAAGGGTAAGGTAAGGTGGGTACTGTGGAAGTGGTGGGATATGACATACATTCGGGTCATGGTAGTTAGAAGTCAACTGTCGTTTACAGATTTTTTCGCTGTATGAGTATACGTTGCCCAGGGTGCACCACGTGGAGGTAAGTCTATCGCACACCCCTTCCTCCCTATCAGATTAGATATAATAGTCCATAATTTTATTGCCTAATGATATAGGAGGGAAATATACTTTTTTCAGCAGTTAATCATATTAACCACACCTCGGATACTAAGGTTCACGTATTTTTGTATCTATTTCTTAATATTAGTATTTTTTACAGGTTTTACTGTTATTGAAGTGGCATAATCGGTGCTGGCATGCCATACAGGTGTGTCATCCCGTCTGACGTTTCATTACTTTCAGTTGCTTTGCCTCCATCCTGCTCTGCGCATCCAAACCTACTAAACATGAATTTATTCAACAATATTTTCCTCAAGACAGCATGCCAATAAGTTGTAATTTGAAGCATAACGAAATGCGGAATGAAGTATTTTAGATTCAAATCGCTCAGGCCCATTCCTATAAAACCATGTTTGACGTCATTTTACCCAGATGATTTCTGTGTTTAAGGGGTAATTTTCATATTAATATAACGAAGAAAATTTAACTATTTATTAGCACGGTCGCGCACATTCCAATAATGTTTCGCTCTACCCATATAGATTACTGAGTTTAGTCAATAATTTCCTTAAACTTTAACACTTTCTTATCGTATAAAATAAATTGAAACAAGTTTGCTAACTTAATCTAATTACTATAATAAGTGTCGCAACGAAAATAAGCATCGATTCGACAATTCACCATCTTGCTGAACTTTTAAAAGCTGAAGATAATGCTGCTTTGTTTTGGAGGATGAATTCAAAATGAGTTTCCAGGAGTCTATCAGTGCAGCCGAACCTTTCTGTTATGCAATTTGGTGTGAGTTTCTGCACTTTAACACATCTTTGTAATCCGATCCTCGAATTTTTTATACTTGCACAAAATCTGTGCTCGCATCTTGAACGTTTTTTATTCAACTTTATTCCACAATACAGCCACTTTTCAAGAACGGCAATTTTGCATGCCACTGCTTTCTCAAGAACCTTGTAGTCATCATCTCTGAGTCAAATTTCCCAAAAGCCAAATTAATGAACACCAACTCCAGTGCGCATTTCGGCAAGAGGAAATACTCATCTGATTTGTAAAATCAAGCATCGGCGAATGATTGTCAATGTAAAGATTGGATAGAAGCATTCACGCGTCACAAAAGAATAAAATCAACATAAAAATGGACATTGAAAAGGCAGCCTCATCAGCTTCCTCACACCGTACCCTTGAATCCTCCTTTCATATATCGTACGCTCTTTCATAATGACTTATTTAGACCACTCTTCCTAAGGTAACTATCCAAACATAACACTAAATAGCTTTATTTATGTCCTGGAGGTGATCGGGGAAGGATTCAGCCACCTCATCTTTACTTTCAATGAAGTTTCAGAAGATGCTGAGAGCTCGGATGAAGGTTGGAAACGTACAAACCAAACACTTGACTCGGTCTTTTAAAGTCAGAAGCTTGTAGATCTGCGTACGTAAACCCGTTTAACATATTTTGAGGCTATTAAAGCAAAAATAAACACGATTAAATTGCTCGCATGGTGGTTCATACAAGTTCTGCTCCAATTCCCATATATGAGGTAAAAAAGGTAAAAATTTACAATTTATATAATAAACTAATAAAGCTGTGGTCGATGTTATAATTATAATTTATCAAAAAGCTGTTGGGAATAAAAAGAAATATTTTTAGTGGTTTTTACAAAAGGAAGGAAAATAGACTACAGATTCATACAAAATCTATAATGTCTTCTCTTTTTTCCTCTCAAGAGCAGCCTTGCGCTGTCCGCAAGTGGCAGGAAAAGAGAAGACCTGATAAATGGAAGCCAACCATCCAGGTACCGCACCGAATGCCAGCAACCCCTCCATATTGAATCTGAGTACATCCCCGTCCGATGCAAATTTCTCATCGCCCTTTTGAGTATTCACCTCATATGTGGGCAGTCGGTAGGATGATAAGTAGGATAGATTACAATCATCAAGTCTAAGGGCAGTCTTCTTTTCAAAGCACTGCTCCACAGATGAAGGAACGTAGTACTGATCTAAAAGAGGAATGGATAATGGTTTATGACCCGTCATTGATACATAAAGAGAGGGAGGGTAGAGTGACCAACAAACCTTTGGAATCAGACCCGTTGAGAGCCCGCTGTATCTGATATTTCAAGAGGGAAGACACCTGCTCCCCATCCTCACCTAGAGAAGCTCTGGTAACATTGGCGAGAGTCAACATGGCTTTGCGTGCGGAGGGAAGAATGCTTAAAGTCCAGAAGGTGTTCCATTCTCTCCGCCAGGAGTAGTATTCCACACCACCGACTCGAAGACTAGGATGGCAATCGGCAACTGCTGCGTCGAGCGACAAAGCACAGGAGTGACGCCATGCAACTAAGAGTTGATGCTGGCAGATTAGAAGTAAGGCTGTTACACCGATGTAGGCCATACCTCGGGCAGAGCGAGAGACGACAGAACGTAGTCCTAACAGCCGGTTGAGTCCAAAGCATATCTGCGTTTAAACAATTGATTTGTACCCACATTTTGAATAAAAAACTATACCAACTTTTAGATTATAAAATAATTACTAGTCCAACCAACAGATTTCCTTAATCAAAATTACCGTTGATCGAGTCAAGATTCTGCGGGGAAATTAATAACACCTGCTCCAAGGCCAGTGTAAGCTGTTATTCCTTGTATTACTAACTACTATTAAAGCGTACGATTTCAGTTAAGGCCAAGAAGTCCACATTCCTCCCTAGATCCATTAGAACTCTAGTTGCATAGCCAGAATTAAGAAAACCATAACAACTCACTTATTTTGCAAAATGCAGGAAAGAACCAGCGTGAAATATGTTGTAAGAATCTTTTGATGACACTGATAAGCATTGCAATTCGACAAATATTTGACACTTCTAAGAAGCATGACGTATTTTAATGCATAACTAAATCGTAGAGCGCAATTATGAGCTGAAACGGAACCTGCTGTAAACGTATGGGACACATAGGCGCTTATACACGTGATGATGTCGATGATAAAGAAGGTAGAAGGCAAGAACAAACCTGATAAGCAACATAAAGGGTGCCGATAAAAGATAAACGGGAAATATGCGAGACAGCCCGAGGTGAAAGGAAAGTTCCTAACGTCTGTCCGACACATGATGAAGGAGACTGTTGACAATACTCAGCCAGTTTGCTGGAGCTCAATATCGCTGCAATTTCACGAGCAATAAGAAACTCCAAAGCCGCGTCCGAGATGCACATCAAATCCAATCGCCTTTTAGCTTGTTCAGAGAACATTGTGAATGGAAATAGAGGCCTAAAAATATGATTTAAATGCTAAAAAGTATTGTGTATGTTCATTAATTATGAGCATTAAGGGTCCTACGAGGAAAATCGAAGGTCTTCAAGAGGGATATCTTCAGTCTGCTCAAACGCACAAATAAAAGGCAAACCAACAAATGCATAGCCTTTGAATTTTCCACTGTCAGACTTTCGTAATGTACCAAGAGCAATTGATTCGGCGTTATTTGTTAAAAAGAAATCAATTTTGCTGCTAATCATTTCTGGAATATGCATCTTGTTAAAAACCTAAAAGTAGGAAAATTGGCTTAATCAAAACGGCCTTCAAGCGTTTTCTTTAAAAGTCAGACCCAAGTTATACCGATTTAGCAATCCGACTGACGCGATCTGGCAGCTCCATATCTTGGTCGTATTGCTTCTTGACGTGAATCCATCGATTAAATACTTCCAAGTGAGATTGAATCAGAGAAGAAACAATTCCACCACCTAAGAGACAAGTAGCCGCGATTAACTGTGATTTGCAAAACATTTTCCTTAAAGTAAAGCTCAAAATCTGAAGCTTGGCATTAATATGCACATCAACGAATCCTTTATTTAATTCAATTTAGTAAATTCCAGAGAGCGCAAAAAATAGCGCTAAAAACGCGCTCGTAGACGTAGACTTCGTATCTCCGCCAATGCAAAGGATGCATATAACGAATTATTTCTCACTTACACATTACTCGATTTAATTATGAAATTGCCACGAAATTAGACTAAAAATAAACGTCGGTTAATTTATCACTCGAATATCAACACATTGTTTTGAGTCCATTTATTCACGTGTATAGTATGTTAAAGTAAATAGCTCTGTCAGTTTGATAATATTAATTTTACAGAAATCTTAGTTAAGTTAAAGTAGAAAAGTCTTTTGCATAATTCTGCATTATATAGACTGAATATCTGAAATGGTATTGATAAAAAATCGACTTAAGTGAACATAAATTGTTACACTTTGTCACAAGATCGCACTTAAGTGCCCAAAATCCATTACACCTCACTGGCATTTACGCAAAAGCAATAGATAAAGGAACTGTAACTTATATTGGAGCTATTAAAGGTTCATAATTATGGCATTTATCTCCTGCAAAGCTTTCAACCTAAATCTGTTCTTCAATTCTATCTAATTTCAGTAGGGTTGATATTCGAATGTTTCAAACAGATTTACGGAGGATGCCGAGTAATAATCGGAAAATACATGGAAGACACATGGTTTTGCTTTTGTTGAGACAGAAAGGTTGTTTCAAAGATTTTTTAATCAAGAAACGTTTCTCATGAGATTTGAGAATAGATAGATATGAAATTGGAAAACTTCACTTTCATTTTAGAACATGTTGTGGTATTGAAATTAATGAAAATCGAAACACATAACATATACTATACCGTTCGTTTTCCAGGTAATTTAATTCACCTTTTTCCTCCTTGCGCCCAAAAAATTTATAGATTTTATTTTGTTTTGGAAGCTCCCAGAATTAGACATAAATCCCATAACAGACATCTCAGCAGTTATCCAAACCTCTATAAGCCACGCATCATCCAGTCGAATAACTTTCAGCTAATTGGATTTCAATAAGTTATATTCACTAAACTAACCATTAAGAAAATGCAACGAAATATTAGGTCTATTCAGTTGGTCAGCGAAATCAGTTCTCTATTGATGACCACTAGATGTCCTACTTTTGAACTTCTCCATCCGCTACTCAACTATACGACTATTTCTTGTGTTTTGATAATCCTCTGTCATTGAAGGTTGCAAAGATTTTCCTTGGTTTAACGATGAGTAGTATCGTCTTCTTTGTAAGTAGATTATAAAACTGGTCAATTTCGCATGTGTGCCAAAATATGCTTTGAACGTTGTCACCAGGAAGTGCACATGTAAACCGGTATGCAGCATCTACTAATTCGTTTTATTTCAATGGATATCTGATTATATTCATCCAAATTAATGAGCTTCCAGCACCTAATCTTGAATATGGGACGCAGAATGTCATATACGTTTTATTGTCTATCTCTTGGAACTACCAAAATCTCAACTGATATCAACAGCTTAAAGGTCTTCAGCCTCACACAGACTTACAACTGTGGGAACTTCGGAAGTTAATAATTCAGCAGCATAACGTAGAATTCTAGCCGTCTTAGGCTTCATCTAGCACTCCGATGATATGGGCATCCCAGCTATATATATGTAGCGCCCTCTTTAAGTTATTCTAGACTAGTATACATATAACATATACTGGCCACCCAACACACTATATGATAAATGAAAGTCAAAATTTCAACTAAACTGTGTTTATAGACAAATTGTACAGACGGTCAATATACAATGAGCAGCATCATCAACATTAAATAGCAAGGGGCGTACAAATAGAGAGCTGGAGCATCCTTCAAAAAATTTGTTAGAGAAAAGGGAGAAATAAAAAAATAGGGACAAGCTACACACATTCATCTAAAATTCCGTCGATTGAAAAATAGGGGATGATAGCTGGCTAATGCTGCTTGCATTCTGCTCTCCATCAAGTTCATTTACATGTTGTGGAAGGGACCTCATTATTACATCAAGCAAGCTTTCCTCTTCCTGCTCTTCTTCTTCTTTTCGATTATCTGAATTCTCCAGCGAATTTCGGGCAGAAACCTGATAACCAGCTCTTTCAAACAAATTTTTTATGTCATCGATAATTTTCAGGGAGTCCTGTTGTGACCCCACACTGGAAAAAGAAAGGTCATGGAAGCTGGGTCCATTTTCAAGGAACTGCTTCACGTAGGCCTCAGTCTCTGATATAGTCGTACTTCGAGGAGCGGCGGAAGGGTTGTGACTAAGGTTAGCAATAGAGTCGTCCTTCAACGCTTTAGATTCATCTGCTGTGAGCCAGGGCCAGTGTTGAAGCATCACTTCAAGTAACTAAAAGGTAAATAAATGAAGTAGTTACCTAAAAAATGGGAAAAACTACATTTTAACTCTTTAGGTACCTATCTTCCCCCTAACAGACCAAAAAGTATTCCTCTGACTAAGTGCAGCTAAACTCAATACACAGTGTCCTTACTCCACAGTCATCTCCTTCAAATGCTTTTTGGTATCCTATGATTCTGTTCAGTTTCTGAATGCTGTAGATGATATATTTAGTTGGAAAGATCATTACAGTGACTCAGTGATTCAAGATTATCCTAAGTTGCCGAGGAAACAGTTGTTAAAAAATAAAAGCTCCTAAAACCTTGTGTCCAGATACGGACGAGAAATCTTCAAAAGACGAAAATCTTTACAAAAGGGATAAGAATAATAAATGCAAGATGTCGCTTATGAAATTCAGGATCTAAGACAAAAAACCCATTTTCAAGAAAATGTTAAAGACCTATTTACTATATATAAGGGAATAAAGGCTGTCTAAAATCAATACAATGGGGCGCAATACGAATGACTAAACTCATCAAAGATTCAACTGAGGAATGTGCATACCACATTGAACTTATTTTGCAAGTCATTGTCAGCGTTGAACAACGACGGTCCAAAACAGATGGCGATGCATTTGAAGGAGCATTGGTTGGTGACTTCTAGAGCAATGATGCGTCGGAGATGAGTGAAGAGGAAGTCCAGAGTCGCATAACGCCATCTCCAGGACACCATTGAAGTTACTTGTTCAGTTGGAGAAGCATTCAGCGGCAAATATGATGTTGATCGAATCTAGAAGAAATAGTGATTTAAAATCAAAGAATGAATTATTGATGGGGAGGGGGGGGGGCGCACCTTGTTTAATTTAGCACGAATGGCCTGGAGCGTATAGACAAGTGAGGATTTATCCAATTCATCAGAATCCTCCGGGATTAAACAGGCGAGCGATTTCCACGAATCGGGATCGCATATAGGTTCCGGCAAACGCCGAAAAAAGACCTTAATCACACCAGTCAGCACTCGAACATCATTCCAGGTTGCCAAGGAAAGCATTACATGAGGATCAAGAGACGTCTGAAAAGAATAGAATGAAAACTCGACGTCAAGAGAGTTCGCATTAAATAGAAGAGCAGAATCAGAGCTGGTGTTACTCACCAAATTCGCTAAGCAAACGAATCGATTAATTTCTTTTTGTCGTCCAGGTGCTCGATAAAGCCCTACGTGATAGAGACCGTGTAGCTCCAGAGCGGAAATAGTAGCATGGACAACCAGTGGAATATTCTATGATAAAAAACGTAAATTTATACATGTACACCAACACAAGCAGCAAAAAACAAAAGATAAATAATTTAATAGGCTTTTAATGGCGAAGGATTGTCGAAAGACATGACCTCTTATAAATAGGTAAGTGTACAAGTGATCTAGTTCACATCCAATTCTTTGGTGGCTAACCGATTAAAAACACAATGAAACAGATCTATCGTTTTTTTTGTTCATGTGAACAGTTAAGTTGGTATCGGCCTATCAAGAAGTAACTTATGAACAGGATATATTTTAAAAGAAACTGAGAGAAAAAATGGGAGTGAAGGTTCTGAAATTATGGATCACTAGTGTAGCGATAGTGTTTATGTTTCAGTCCAGAAATCATGAAAACGAGATTAATTAGTGTGGGTTCTATGACTGATCGAACATACTGGATAATATGAATACCATAGGCCCCTAGATTTTAACACGTTTAGCAAATAAATACCGAAAAACGCATTGTTCAAAGGGTTTTGGAAGAGAGGCTAAATACCAGATCAGAAATGGAGAAGGTAAGAGCTCAGTTATAATGAACTCAGATCAAATAACTTATAAAGTCAAAATAACCAAATTTTTCCTAAGATCAATCAATGAAATGTAAAAGGCAAAGCGAGCAATGAAATTATGTGATATATTGCAAAGGATAAAAACGATCAGAAGAAATGAATCATGATATTAAGGATCTACAAGTAGAACTAGCGTCCACGTCCGCAATCAGAAGACAGTGAGTGAGAGATGTACTCGCAATTATCAATCAAGACAATTGTGAAAAATGCAGCTCTATGTTACCATCCCCACCAATAGAAACCATTGATATAAAGCAATAGTATCCAAACGGACTTTGCGAGTAGAACATACTGGATAGTCCGGACTAGGGACTTGTTTTTCCAATGGAGCACCAAAGACGGGACCAGGTTGATTGAGGTCCCCAAAATCTGGTGGCTCACCGAGTGCAGCTTCCACCCTCCGTGCAATTTCTTTTTCACTTATTTGCAAAGCGGCAGTGGCATTATTAGAGGCTGCATTAAAGTCCGTAGCGCGTGCACTGGAAATAGCATTCGCAATACTCTTGAAAAAGGGTGCAGCGGTGGTTGCAAAGAATCGAAATTTTGAACTATCTTCCACACCAGCTGAACGTTGGAAACCAAGTGGTGGTGACTGTTCACCCTCCCGACCTAGAAATTAAGCATAAACGTATGAAAAACCTCATTTAAAGCAGGTGAGGGAGAGATCAGTCACAGACAAAAAATACCTAACGACCTATCCCGAGTGCGTTTTGTGCCAGTTGTCACATCAGCAGCAAGCCTACGACGAGCGGCTGAATCAGGAAGACTTTTTCTACTTCGATGAAGAACAGCAGTCACATGGTGACTGAGCTGTTTTGGCAAATGAGACGTTTCAAGTGAGGAACTATTGATAACATTAAAATTGGGTGGTGGGTTGCTTTCTTTAAAGAAACCACCGTGACGTTGGCACAACTCTAGAGTTTTACTGAGGGTTTGTGCTTCTGGGAAAATGACAGTAATCTCTGAACAACCATTGCTTTCATGTTCAAAGAGGTAACAATCAAGATCATTAGTGGGTTCTGATTCAACCATTTCAGAGTATTGGGAAGATTGATTATTGCGTCTGAAGAATGAGGTACTGGCTGGGGAAGCAGGGGATAGAGTATCCCAAGTTGGAATATCAGAAGCGAGAAATGGATGGCTAGACCACTGAAGGCCCATCAACGGAAGGATGATACACCTGCTTGTTGACACTCCTACCAAAGTGAATGGATCCACATTGTTTAGCAGAGAGTCGGACTACAAAAGAGGAACAACGCAATAGTGAGGTAATAATGACGAATAATTTAAATCCAGGCAAATCGTAAATCCATGGTGATTACTTTGAACCTTTCGCCTATAACTGCATTACCTATTAATAACAACGTCCTTACATTTTCTCACATGACTATCAACTGAATTTTTCCTACGATGCGTGCAAAATTAACAATATAATGAAGAACAAATGGGGTGTGCAATAGACTTACCTCCACGTGGTGCACCCTGGGCAACATATACTCATACGGCAAAAAAGTCTATAACTCGGCAGGTGACCTCAAACTACCGTGACCACCAGACTGTGTCATATTTCACCACTTCCACAGTACTCACCTTACCTCTTTCTCTACCTTTGTGTCTGTCTCTTTTACATCTGTGAATCACTCTTCTCTTCTCTTCTGTTGTCCCTCTCGATTTTTTGTGACTGGTGTCCTCCTCTCCGTGAAACCCAAAGTCAACTAAAGGGCTAATGATAAATATCATAAAGCCTGCCATTTGACATAAATAAATAAATATGAAGAACAAATTGGCCGTGTGGTACCTATACCCCTATATAGGTGTACTTATATACCTATATATATATATATATATATATATATATACCTATATAACGTGGTAAACTTTCTTTTAGAAACTGTGCCTTTAGTATAATTGTCTGCTCAGAAAGATGTGACACAAGAGATATTACACGTCACTATTTGATTTGCTTCGAAACGCAAATTTTATTGCCATATTAGATATTGTTTTCTAAATTGAAGTGGACAAAATGCACATCAAACGTAATTAGCTCAAATACTCCAACATTAGACTGGAAATAGACTTAGAGCTCAAATTATGTAGATTCCTTTAACAAGCACATCGTTTCCCAATTCATGTTATTATTTCGATGAAATAGATCTAATGAAAAAGATAAAGGCCATCAATGATTAGATTGAGGAACCTACTGCATGTTGATTGAAATCGTGATAGTCGGAGGCCAAGAGAAATCGAATATAATCTCCTCCGATGTAAATATAAAACCGCCTCCAAGCGACTGGCGCTACGTTCTTTCCTTCTATTTTCGTAACTTTACAGAGACACAGAGGTGACTTGTAAAATTCAGATTGAAGATCAGAGGTCTGAAAAGGCATGAAATACACATTAAAGTTAGAATCCATTCCAAAGGGATGTTTGATTATTAATAAGTCCAATCAAAGAAACCGTAACTCAAACTGCGAAGTTGAAAACTAGGCCGATGCGATACACCTAGCAAGCAGCCGTCCATGAACTCGAAAGGAGAATATTTGAGGATTTAGCTGTCAAGTTAATGTAGAACTTAGGATAGTAGGCTCAATTAACATGTGGCCATTCGATGACTATAGGATAGATCTTCTACAGGTCAATCCTGTCAAGGTCAAAAATAGGATCACACGTGCTCCCAAACAGATCGCTCCAACATTGTGAATGAAATTGCCAAGTGTAAAATTTCGAATTACTTTGAAGATAAACAGGCAGAAAAATTATTTGAAAAAAGATCGTTCAATTCTCCTTTAACCTAACCAAGTTCTACCAAAAAATCAATATGGAAATGGATTTTGCATTATTATTATCTAAAGTTGAGAAGGCGAATCAATACCTAAGACGACTATTAACAAATGCAGTAGTTTATGCTAGCTAATAGGGAGTGTACGATAGACTTACCTCCACGTGGTGCACCCTGGGCAACGTATGCTCATACGGCAAAAAAAGCCTATAAACCGACAGTTGACTTCAAACTACCATGATCCCACTGTGTGTCATATTCGACCACTTCCACAGAAATCACCTTACATTTTTTCTCCACCTTTGTGTCCGCCTCTTTTACATCTGTGAATCAGTCTTCTGTTCCCCCTCTCGACTTTTGTAATTCTGAAGTTTCTCCCTCTGTGGAGCCCGCAGTCAACTAAAGGGCTAATGATAACTGTCATAAAGCCTGCCATTTAATATGAATACATGCTAGCTAGTAGTACTAGAAGCTCTAAGACTTGTAAAATCCGTGATTGCGAAAATACAGACTTTTATGAAACTCATTATTGATAATCATTATTTTCTGTCTCCATACAGGTGCCTTAAAACAAAGCTGTAATATGAATGAACACTTTCAAATACTCAAGTCATGAAGGCCCTAGAGACACTATACTAAGACCAGAAGCTCTGGTCCAAATGACAAAATTTAACCAAATCGAATATATAGAAAATATGAACACTTTTAAAAACTAAAACTCCATGAACAATTAAAAACGAGTAAGATTAAATTTACTATAAAACTAACAAGCGTTATCAAAAGTTACTGTTATTATTCCAGTAATATCGACAAAATTCTAAACGACAATTAATGGAGACAAAAGATGTACCTACCTTTAGTGGCTTGGGTCTGAAACTTGGGTTAGCTTCAGCAGTTGGAATTGAGGGAACAGAGGTCTTGATATCTGAGGATTTTTCCTGGGGTCTAAGGGACCGACGTCGACGGCGCCATGAGGCCAGCCAGTGTGAACCATCATAAGGATAGTCGGTGCGAAAGAGTTCAGTCATTGAGGTTAGTCGTTTGCGTTTTGGATGAGGTTGTTTGGCATTGGTGTTAGTAGTTTCATTATTTGAAGAGAGATTTTTAGGTGAAAGAGAAAGAATATCGTGAGATAATGGACTTAAAGTCTTAAATAAACTAGCGAAACTATTAGAAGCAAATCGACTTCTGTTCGAGATGGGCGACGACATTTTCAAAATGTGAACGATACTCCGAGTTTATAAGAATCAATCGGAATTTGTCAATTTGACCAATTAAATAAGGAACCCAACCAGAATTAGAACTGAATAAATCGGACCAATCAAATAAAAAGAAAATAATACGTCCTGAGAGAGTGGAATTCGTGTTGGTTAATTAAATTGACTACCAATCATAATAATGCATAGACAATTAATGAATGCGTCAAAAGCTCTAATGAAAAGGAGGAACTTGTAAATTGGAAACAAAGAGCACTATTTGAAAACTCCATGATAAGATGTGTGAAAGCTAAGAGATAATTAAGTAAATCATATTAAAGCGTTTGACTTCAAGCGCAAGGAAATACAAAAAAGGAGTTGGTAACACCTTGATATCCGAAAAACTCAATTTATAAACAGTATAAGATTATAAATTTAAGACCAATTTCATCAAATGTTTACTTCGAAGTTTCAACATAAGCTAACTGGAATAGTTTGCGGAAAAGAAAGTAATGGTCATGCACTGTCGACTGCAAAACTGTAACATCAGAATAAGAGCGTTGAATGTCAAATTTACGATTGATTTTAATCATATACAAGGCAAGAGTGGTTGGAACACTGCCTCAATGGAAGTCCCTTTTGTAAAAATAACAGCACAAATAGTTGAGCTAAGTAGCAAAAAAAAAATAAAATTTTCGAATCTTATGGACCTAATCTCCCCAACCTTCCATATAAATATCACATTTCTACAGCTATTCACCTGCTGGTCCGAACATTATAGCTTCAAAATTTTCATTAATGATTATGCTATTCCGTTGAAACAATCGGGAGTTGATCAGTGCCCGGAAAAGACAATCAAGGTATTTAACTAATATGCCAAAATTAGTGAACATATGGAAATTGCATCAGTATTGACACGGATAAATAGGCTAGAAAATAGCATATAAGCATATTCATAAAGGAGAAGGGCAGCGTCAGGCTAAAAAGCTACAGAAGCAGCTAGACGGCATTTGATAAGGCAACTGTTTTCCTATTTGCACATTTCCAGGGCTAAAATTTGCTCCAACTTCCAATAAAACCGGAAACCAATTTCACTATATGCAGAATAATATCCGTTAGGGACTGACAAATGGAAATCAATCGAATAGTGTAGCAAAAACAGTGTTTTCAAGGAAAATAGTTATAAACCCAGCAAGCGCAAATGAATTCGCAGAGGGTATAGATGGAGTTGAACAGTCTGTTAAAATTAAGAGGCATCATTTGAAATGCTTATAAATTTAATGCCATATAGTAACGTAAAGTGGCAGACGAGTAAATTTCAAATTATACAATATATGCAATTATAACGAGAGGAAAGTCCTTAGATAAAGAGGAAAGACCATTCACTTATGGACTATCAAACATGGGCTTAAAGAATCACGAATGCTTGAATTTAAATTAAACATTGACATCAATTGCAAAATTTTAAAGGAAAGGGAATGAGGGGAAAATCATGTAAAAGTCTGACATCATTAGAAATTATAAAGCAATAATCTGCAGTAACAACTCACCCAAGCTAATAAAGGTGAAATCCCATTCCGTCCATAAAACATGAACATGTAAGTATGCTTCGGAGGTCACTGTAAAATGGACCCCCCCCCTTCCTCCTCCTCACATTCCCTAGCAAATTCCAAGACGCTCTATCCATACCCCTCTGCATGCAACAAGAAGTTAGGTCAAAAGAGCAGTCAAATACTTTATTCATGACTTAGGAAAAAATGTCAGACATTTTCATGAAACAGCACCGAAGTAACTAGTAGAAAGCCGAACCGAGCCAAATAAAAAAAGAATTTAAATCTTGAATAGGTTATCCAAATATTTTTATGACCATATTCACAAACAAAATAAAGTTTGATCGCCAGAGAGCTCATTTCTCCACATTCAAATTAGGAATTAAGGCTGTAGAAACAAACAAGTAGTCAGGAGAAAATTGAAAAAAAAATATTTTGAAGAAATTAGAAATAATACAATGTTTCCTTCGTTTTATTTATGGGAAAGCAGACGAAGAAAAGTGAGAGACGAAGTATCAAGCGGAAATGGCAAAAGCTTAAAATATTGAGAGTGCCATTCACTTTCTGGATTCAACTCGCCGGATACTTTTGATTAACGTATTCTAACGTTCCCAGGTTCGACTCTTAAGATCTGAGACCCCATGTTCCTAATACAGTTCATACCCGCAATATTCAGATTCTATTGCCCAGTTGATTAGAGTGAGAGGTGCGTCATGCCATATCGATACATCTTTGATATGGCAGAGCTCACTACTCAATTGAATGACATACAGGTTTTCTTAAGATATACTGACACGACTGAATGAGATAATTTGTGTAATTTCGTGACCATCTAAACAGTAAAAAAATGAATTTTGAAATCCTAGATTTCCCATACTGAGGTAACCAGGCAAGGGCTTCACATGACATTTTTGCCATAGGTTCTGCAGTGTAGAAAGCATTTTCAAGCGATCATATAGGAATGCAATGGAAATACATTCGGAAGCTAAGACTTACAGAGTAGAAAGACTGTTATCTGTTAGGACAAAACAAGGTGGAGCTCGAACACCGCTGGAGACAGAGAGGCAACGTTGAACAATGCCACTGGTTGAGCCGTTAGGTGGAGGCACGATAAGACCATCCATGTAGGCAGCTAGATTCGTGAATTTGGGTTCATCTAAAAAGAAAAGCTCTCTATTTACTAGTAGTTACAACATCGGACACATTGGATCAATGGTTTGACAGAGGCGAATTTTTAAATTCTGGACTCACTTAAAGCCTATCATCTGGAAATGGGAGTTATGAGATATCTGATGACCTTAAAATGTCAAATACTTCATAGTGAATGCTACGAGTAATTTAATTAGATAAAAAATTCAGTATTTTAATCACCGAGTAAAACTTTAGCAAAATAAACAAAATATCCTCATCTAAACCAATTGCGATTAACGATTCTTAAGCCGAGGAAACTAATAAAAATTCAGCAAACATTTGAAAGACTATGAGGAACTCACTAGGAGGTGAAGGCCTTGCAGATAAAGCTGGTGAGGAAATCTTTCTGCGGACAGATAATCTGGGAAGGAAGGTTGGTTGAGGTGATTCTTCTCTCTGCAGCGTTGGAGAGGTATGTGCTGGAAGAAAACGCGGACTTGGTGCAGTTTCTTCACCTGCTTTGACACTCATATTGCGGACTAGAGAGGAAGGGGAGGCGGGGTTTGTTGCCAGGACGGATGATATGGGTGAAGGATAGGCCTGTCGTCGGACAAGGGGAGGTGTGATTTCTGCTTTTTCATCCTCTTCCCTCCTATTTTCACTGATGTTGAGAGTGGTGGAGAAAGAAGAGACAATATTGTCGATGTTACCTCCAGGAACTGGTTTATGCTAGAGGGGAACAAGAAAAACAGTTAATTAGACCTACTTGCATTACGTTAAATCTGCACAAAGAGTAAGCAGCACTAAGAAATGAGATAGTAAGAACACAGTATTAGCGTAACCAAGGTTAGAGAGTTTAGAAAGTGCAAATTACAAGGTCAGGTTCTCAAGAGTTGGCTTCTCTCCCCAATTAAAGCTGTAATGCACTAATTAAAGTTACCACTTTACAGATGGTGAGTGCAAGATTTTATGAATGCCTAAAAAGTGAATCAAGCACCAAAAAAGTGGGCTCTCAAGGGAGAAGCAAGTACAGGGAGGAAATATTGATGAATTACACAATATAAAATGTTGCTTCATGTATGAAGAATGTTATCTCGATGTTAAACTTCATTCTAAGATGACCAATGAGAGATGGCTAAGTCTAAATAGCAAACTATTGCTTAACTTACCATGTCCCGATCGAAAAACAGAAACGTTTAGAAATATCAGCATTATCAAACGAAATGGTGTAAGAACAATTATAAGAGATGGAGTAAACTTCAACTAAACACTTGGAAAGAAATTTCAGAGGAGAAATAAAAAATCAAGGAAACGATTAATCAACATTAAAAATATTGTGACCTACAACTGTCCAGTAACCGAAAGACGACACAACCGCACTCATTCAAGCATTATTGTGTGGGAAGAGAGTTTAAAAATGCGAGAAGCAATATCTCTCGGTGGTCACTAAGTGAAGAATCGAACAAGATCGAGATTGACAACTAAAACTATTGTTGATTTCGAAAATTGGATGCTTGAAAGTAAACCTCCCAAAAAATAAATTATGTAAGCAATAAGATTTTAAATTCATTAATAATAGAACCACATTGTTTTATCAGTAATTAGTCTTGGGTAACTGAAAATATCTACTGAAATTAATTAAGTAACAAGCTTATACAAATGTTTGGGTAGTGCGCAAAATTGTCAAAAATGTTTAACATGCGTGTCAGGTAACTAAGTCCAATAATCTTAACTCTTTCTTAAATAAGCCCAAAGAATATAATGATGGCAATTTGGAAAAGTTGTAGAACAACTTCATCAGCCGAAAAAAATGGGTTAATACAAAGGTGAAAGTTAAAAATAACCTCCAAGCGTTAACCATTACTAACTCTGGCACATCTAGGTGGCCATGAAAAATATCGCAGAACTTTTGAAGCTGGTAATCATAATCAAAACCTACTGACAATATAAAAGAAGCTAGCATACATCAGAAATTGAGGAGATTGGAGGAGAGAGGTCAGGAGGTTCAGTGACATAGATAGCGTCATTGCAAAAAAGGATAGCCTGCCGTCGAAGCCCACAATGATTCATTCCACAACCGTTGTCATCATGTGATGCTTTGTTTGTCAAAGGGTGCTGACAAGAGTGAAACGACAGGACCTCAGCCGACGGAGACAGCACTTGTGCCAGCATGGCTACTGAAATGGTTTGAGGATAATATATATGCTTGGTGTGCCACGCTTGGAAAATTAGAAGAGGTAAAACAAACCTTCCTCTCTTCCATGCTGAGACTTTTGCTGTTGTTCCATAAGGGCCTGGGTTCGGATTCTTTGAGGTGATGGTGAAACATTTTCACACTGGAGCAGAAAACAGGAATAAATAATTTTCTTAAATACAAGAAAAGAATGCAATGAAACTATTGAAAATCTAGAGGTTTGATTGCCATCATATAAAAAATTCATTAGTCAAGACAGCTGAAGGCAAGAGGATAAAATCAACGGCGAACGTTAAATGGTTCAAAAAAAGAAAAAAGTGAAGAATATAAGATATGGCAAAATTGATATTTAGGCTAAATTATTCTTTTGCAAAAAAACAAACAAACTTGAAACTACGTTGTAGCTGAGTACATTACAACAAATTACATCAAACTGTATCTTAGTGCGATTCTCAAACCGAAGGGATTATGAATAAGGCTCCACGAAACTACAGTTTTAACTAAAAGAAAATGGAACACTTTAACTGAGATCAGTATTTGCAGTACTTTTATTCATTTATATTACCATATTCGTAATCACTTGAACATGGAATTAGATAAATCACTATGGATTATGGGTGAAAATCTTTATTATATCTAACTACCAAAACGAGATTCAATGAATGGCTTCATATATGAATCTGAGTAAATAATATACGCCTCCACAAGTAAAAAGAAAGCCAATATAAAAGCTTGCTAGAGTAATATAACCCAATTGCTAATCACTGTGATCAATCACTTACCATGTCAGAAATTGTGCAAATCATGAGATACCAGCCAAAATATTTCCCTCTTCATGCGAGAAAAAGAGAAGAACTATTTTCTTCTTTTTAACGATATGTCAGGAATAAAAAATAATGCAAACGTCTAGTAATAAAAATTTCAACTGCGAACGCACGAGCGACATAGGAAGATGAAACACATTTAAAAAGTTAGATCAATGAATTCAGCGTCAGCAGGCTACTCGTTCCCGTGTTACATTACAGTGCATTTAAAGTATAAAAAACAATACCCCTCAAATAACATTAATTCTATCAATGAAATCGAAAAATCTATCCGTTGAGTATTGTGATAAACATTCCCAGCCCGATGATTACTATGAATATAAACTACCATAAAGCGAAGGTTGCTTATCTTATTGATCTTTTAAATCACTTTATTCATTTAGCCTCCTACTCACGATCAAATTAAATCATTCATTAAGATTTACTATAAAACCTAATAAACAGTCTAACATCACCTGCTTACTAAGCTACCTCCAATTGTAGTGGATATTAATGTGACAGGCTCGAGTTTATGATATAAGAAATAGTTAACAGTTGGATGGGAGAAATGAATAATTTCGCGGTGATTCGTGTAAACAGAGCTAAAATCAAAAGTACAAGGGACAAAGAACCACAAATAACAAAAGTAAAGTAGAGTGTAATCAATATTTACATTTTACGTAGATAAAATTTAATAGTAAGATGTATGATTGAGGGTCGAGCCAATGACAAAAAGAATGACACATGCAAAAGAAACCCGACATGTACCTTTGTATGTTTTATTGCAATAATTTTCTTTTTCTTTTTTTATTTAAAGGTTTAAAAGAAGGAATCAAACAAAATGTGAATTTTAAGTAAGGTTGGAATGCGTCAAGACTATAATTGACCGCCATTGAAAGTTAGCTGAAGTAATTAGGATATCTCCTGCATAACAATTGACAGAACAAATTAATTGTCACAATTTACACTTTTATTTCAATGAGCTTCTGACTTAATTACTTTCTTTTGGGTGAAGTTAATAGTTTACAAAGCGACTGCTCTTTTAGATAAAAGTGCAAAAACTCAAAATTATGTAAATGAGGATCTGCAATTCATATAGCCATAAAAGAGGACCTCAGAGTATTGGTATTTGTTATTGGGTTTAAGGCTCAAAAGAAAATCAAACTAGATTTGGATTCCTTATTGCAAATAAGTATCTCAGTGGATGAGTGAGATGGAAATTCGTTCGCCATTATATTTAATTGAAACCTGGGAGCAAATAGGACTCAATGTTGACAGCAGAGGGTAAAAAAAATGTTAGTAAAACAATTGAATTATAAAAGGCGGGAAATTCACATTCCATGACTGAGGTACCTCAACGTTATTTGTGAAAGAAAGCTTGAAGCTCTGAATAGATAAAAGCAAGAAAAACCGAATGGTAAAAGTGATAGATTGGCACACCTCATTTTCTACATGAAAGTGATTAGAAAGATATGCCTTCGAAAAAGAGCAAAGCTCAGACTCAAAGTCAAGAACTTGTAACTCTTTACGGTCGTCTCATGTTATTAGAGGGAGATGGGAGCAAAATATTGCGGTTAGAGATAAAGCGAAACATCATCTGAGTATTTATTAGGATATACCTTAGCTAATCTACTTAAAAGGAAGAGTAGGTAAATTTAAACAGCACAGGACGAATTCTTATCTTTCAAATAGAAACTGACGTGAAATATTCGTGCGAGTTAAAAAGTCAGAGGTGTACATCCCTGTTAAAAATCGCACAATATGACAATAAAATATTAACCTCTATATGAAACTTGAGGGAAAGTGTGATACTTGATAATGGAATTAACTGAAGAAAAGGAAAATACCAATAGGAAAAACGATGCTTATGACATTAAAAACAAAAACTAAGGACCAAATGACTCTATGTATGAAATAGAAAAAGGATTATTCAAAGCCTTAAAATCATGTGGAAAACTAGTTGTTTGTACATTGTATCGGTTCAAGCACTGCTACACACAAATTACCTTTGTTCAATTATCGTGCTATGCATTGCGAATAAATTTATTGGACCCAGGAGTCAAGATTTCGATTACCACATTTAATTAAAGTTCGTCTTTGCAACGATACCGAGCTCTCTAAAAATGCAGATATAGACTACAATTTATAATAATCCCGGCTGCCCAAAGTGAGTTATTTCACAGAAATCGGGAAGTTTCTTCTAACTATTTAGAACGAAACGTTTTATACATTTGTACTTGAGTAAACTAATTCACGAATCAATTTGACCGAGTAGGAAGAACACATATTTCATATAGTTTTTTGAACCAGTCAAATCACCGAATCGAAAAAGTAACTTACCAGTAGTGCTAACCACTTGAATGCAGACGATTTCAATTAACAAAAAATTCTGTCTCAAACAAAAAATCAGAAAGGGAAAAATAGGCCAATGCAACCAATCTTCTAATTCTGCTACCAGAAGTTAAGTTCCATACAATATTTTAATTAAGAGACACTGGAAATTCCAGAAGCAACCTCAAGTCTTGATAGGAGAAGACATTAGATAAAAGGAATAAATGGTTAAACAATCATTTTGGAGAAATATCATTGCCAAAAGCCAATCATCGCATCAACCTTCCATGTTATATAGGTAATAAACACACAATCCAATATCAGCAATCAAGCTCTTAATCTGGAATAAAGTTACTTCTAGGCGAGTTTAAAAAAGATAGCGAATGCAAGCTCACAGACCAATGTAAATACCACTAAGAGACTGCTAAATCATGAAGAAATTACCTAAACTAAAACATATAGGATGGTAGATTTTTAATTAAATAACAAACATATTCACCAATGCTAACACTCGGAAATGACTTTTACTTTGACATAGGCATTTTAACTTTATGATGTTTTTTGATTATGGTTTCCCGTACCTTTCCCTTGAGATCTTTATGGATTGTATTTCTTAAAACAATAAGAGCATTTGAGGATATATTCGTTTTGGTTGGTCTAATAAATCTAACTTACGAAATTTCTGTGGTAAATTCCTGATTTTGTTATAAATTTTTAGATTCTACTCCAGGCACTGAATATTCATTTTATTCCAAAAATTCTAAAAATTCCAAAAATTATTAAACATTGTGAAGAAAATCTACGTAAACGTCTCAGTGCGTTTTTACATGTATTGACTAATTTCAATTGGCTGAGATTTTCCAATACAGAGGCAGTAGAAATTAAGTCATATCATAACACAATTTTGAAATGAAGAATGACGTCACAACTCTTAACGAGCGTTCACACACACCGCTAAGAGAGCATTCACATTTAACTTTACTAAGCACAACCAATGAGAGAACGCCAAAACAGCGCATAGGATATGACACAGCAAACAATTCAGTAAAAGCCACATGTCGAAGAAGTCATGGCAATGGCAATGGTAATTTTCACATCATACGGCTAAAATTTAGAACTTTTGAGAAAACTTGACAGATATAACTTCGGTGGCTAGAGACGCGTTCAGTAGAAATAAGATAAAAGAATATACAAACCAGAGGCGGTCGAAAACTCGTGATAATTTTCCAATGCAATTGGAATAGACGAAAGTCAAGTTGACAGAACGATGAAAAGAACAGACATCAAGAAGTAGCTAAGCTCAAATTTGAACCAATTTTAACAGAATAATTGGACCTTGTGGAAGCTAGGGTACTCAATAGGAGAGAATTGATAGTTTCATGATTAGAAACGGGGTGTGCGATAGACTTACCTCCACGTGGTGTACCCTGGGCAACGTATGCTCAGGCGACAAAAAAAGTCTATAAATTGGCAGTTGACTTCAAACTACCATGATCCCACCGTGTGTTGTCATATTCTACCACTTCCACAGTACTCACCTTACCTATTTTTCTCCACCTTTGTGTCCGCCTCTTTTACATCTGTGAATCAGTCTTCTGTTCCCCCCCCCCTCTCGACTTTTTGTGACCTTGATATTCCTTCCCTCTGCGAAGCCCGAAGTCAAGTAAAGGGCTAATGATAACTATCATAGAAGCCTGCCATTTGATATAAATAAATGATTAGAAACTGTTACATGATGCCCTCACCTTAATAAGGGCGTTAGTTGCAGACATTACAGAGTAAAGTAGTACCCAAAACACGTGGTATCAATCAAACATATCACCGTACAAGGGTGCTGCTGCACCATTGGCACTCATTATAATTGTCGATCTTACTTTATGAAAGCTGGCCTGTTTATTACGGGTATCCCTAGCTTCTTAAAACGCACTGAAACACCATGTATCGCATGAGGAAAAGTAAAGTTTTAATAACAATTATGGTTGGAAAAGGGTAGGTAGAACTCAGTAGAGTTAACTATGATTCTCGAGAAACTGAGATAAGATAAATTGCATAAAAAAATAAAGCAGACTCGCCTTCTTTAAGGACAGTCGCATGTGTGAAGGACATTCACTTCAGATGGAAAATTTTAATGTGAGAAAAGCACACATACACATTTGCATGCGAATCGAGTGACTGGACCTCACCCACGTAAACACTCTCATTGGTTGCGCAAACATGACCGATAATGGAGACCACGGTAAGTATTGGAATGAATTTAGGTGATATGCATAAAACTCACATCGGAAGAAGAATATGGGGCGGAAGTAGGATTCTTAATTGCAGATGTATGGCGAAGCACAACGTTTCCATACGCTGCAGGATGGATATCTTCAGGCATGCAGACGGTCAACTCTGTTGTGAGAGAACTATTAAAGAAACATTAATTATTCGTCTTTTATTTATTTCCACAACCAACATGGATATATTAATTATATTTATTCGAATAGTTCAATACATCAACAGAAGATGTTCATTTTCAAATACCAAGTAACGCTGTTTTATCCTACTAAATTTCTATGCAATGCGCAATGGTCGAAGAAAAATATTATTGAAATTAATAGTAGTAAACAAGATGAGTTCAATACAAGGAGTTAGCTATCTACATATTGAGAAAAAATGGAAAACGGTTAGATTACACGATATAGAGTAACTAAAGTGATGCAGTACTGAAAGGAGCAAAGTCCGATTAATTTAAAACAAACAAAAGAATGGTTTGAGTTCTCGAGTGTTGGATACACATAGATCGATTCTTTCAGGAGCAAGGTTCAAAAATGGTCCACGAAACCGTTTAAGAGAGAGGTGTTTATAAGGCCATAGAAAACACTTTTTACACGTTGCAGTAAAATAACAGATATTCACATCTTCATTAAATTAACAAGATTTTCCATGGGAAATAGCCACCTTGTGCTAGAGCGTCGTGAGCAGTCGAAAACAATATGAACGAAGACAAAATGAAGGCACTAAACACCGTGGTGATGCAGGAATTATTTTGTTCTACTCGGGAGCCTATTTTCCATAATTTGCCAATCTAGTTGTGAGTCTGTGCAATAAATCTTCTTTACTCATTTGCTAATACCTGATTCACCCTACTTGAAAACGAAAGTGCCATCAACCAACATCACCAAGTACAGCCGAAAGCAAAAGTCATTGCAAAAAAGGAGATAAAATGTAGTACATCAAACTAGAATTGGCTGCCAGCTTTGAAGTCTGATGAAATGTGCCATCTAACGAAAAACAAAGCCTAGGAGAATGATTCCCAAAGGAACCTGATGTTTTCTCTTATTCCCAAGGGAATTTCGCAAACTTTGATCATCATCGCAATCTTAATACCAATATGGGGAAGAAATATAACTTTTAAAAGCCAGAGTTTATTCATAATTGATTGTAAGCAATAGTTAAGGCATCTTGAACTAACCTGGAGCGTCGAATCAAGTTGGAGACCTGAAGAAAGGACATGTCTTTGATGGACTGTTGGTTGACAGCCTTGACGATGCATCCAACTTTCAGACCAGCTAATTCCGCCGCACCTCCTGCACGAACTTGTGAAATCACAATTTGGGAACCTAAGGGAGGATGAACAAAAATCCGAATCCGAGTCCATCACGTATGAATATTATGGTCATTTATGAAGAAGTCAATCAAAAATAGTTCATTTGATTTGGTAAGAACTCACGAGTCTCCACAACAGCATCTCACTCAAGAGATAAAGATGTCGATAAGAGTCAGCAATTTGAGAACGCATCTTAAACGGACAATTAAAACAAAGATTGCATACGAAATCATATTGTTTAATCTTAATAACTGAACGACTTGACCTTCTGGATAATATTATTCGTATCCAATGCCAATACTAAAAAACATACTGATGTAAATGGTACCATTACTAAACAATTGAAACTTTAGTTTCGAACAACTCTTTATTATGTTGCAAGTTTGAAAGAGATTTTAAGTTTCGATGGAGATTTCATAAGGGTCATTGTCTCTAGTGGGCTCTGTCGCTAATAAAATAACGATTAAAGCAGGTGTTCTGCAACAGCATTTTTGACAAGACGTATTGAAACGACATGACTAGCTACTCTCTATCATCAGCTTTCGTCAATAAGCTTCAACTATCACGCCTAAGTGAATTTAAGCGTAAATTACACAACAGATATAGAACTTGTGCAGATATCTCAATTTAAATATCTGATTAGGTGAGTGAATAATACCTGCGTAGTGTATAAATTGTAAAAAGAGATAGCAATGTAAAAAGTTTTACACGCTTAAAGAATGAAATCAACGATTTTGTAAGTCCTACAGCCTTACCTTCATCATACTTATTTGCATAATCAAACACAAGATAAGAGTGTCAGTACTCTGCAAAAGAAAATCAACTCGTGGTTTTACAATTAGTTAATTTTGATGGGGATTCCTTCTGTTATCAGATTTATAAAAGTGGATGGAAACATTAACTCTTGAAAAAGCAATATCTGTTGCAATTTTATCTCAACCGAATTCGAATTTAAGATTCAACTAAATATAATGCTCTAAAGGCTGAAAGATCGTATGGACAGAGGCACTAATTGCAACAGAAGACAGAAAAATCCACCTTTCAAGATCAAACATCCCAAATTCGCCTTTTTATGAAACAGACTACCATTAGACAAGCACTCACAATGAAATAGTTCACCTTGTGACTTAAATTGCTCAGAAGCTATGAGCACGATCGAGCATTTTCTGAAGTAAGCGTCCTAAAATACAAATAAAGTTGTACCCATAAGGATACACGTCTTATTTTAGCTAATAAGGCCTTAAAAGATTTTCATTAAATATACTGTATTAAAATTAAACTAATTTTTCAGTTACTCCTTAATTACAAAAGTTAATCTGCCGAAGCGCAGAAAAAGGGATGAGAATGATATTCGCATATTTGTCCTCAAATTCTGAAGAATTTTAGCTGTACAAGTAGAGTTCACATAGAAATGCCTAGAAATAGTGGTTTAAAGAATGTATCGATAGCGAATATAATTAGCGAAATTTGTGGAAGTAAAGTAAAAACAGCTATGAATCGTTTTCGATTCCCGTACATTAAGCACCGACACATTGTCTTGTGAAACAAAACTGACATAATAATTTAATTTTCAGGAGTATGAAATATTAATTTGAAATAAAGATGTGAAGCAATCACTCAAACTTGAAGCTCTATTCTTCTGATAAGAAAATCGATTTCGGATTGCCAAATGGGCTACTGACAAAACGAGGAGAGCGAGAAGATACTAACGACAAGGCAACGTCGCCAATCACCAATTCAAATTACACTCTCCTCCACCACACACGTGGTTTTACGCTCTTTTTTTAAATGCAAGAGATTTAAAAATAAATTTGTTGTATTGAATATTTAATGCAGCTATTTCATTTTACATAACTTTATATTATTAGCTAAACAAGATAAAATATACGGCGGATTGAATAAAAATTACTTTCGATGTCTTACCGGAGGATTTTATCGAAAATTCGAAGCCCAGAGGTCCCCGAGGAATGATAATGTCGACACATGCTATTCTATCTGACATGATCTATGCAATAGGCAAAAATGAAAAAAAAAAGTGTTTTTAAGGATGTGGTCGTCTAGACGCTGGATTTATGTATTGACAAAGATTAGATGGCTATAAAATCCTTACCAAAGTGGGACTTCTTCCATTATTAGCATAACTTTTTTTTTCTAAAACGATGAACTGCATGATAGAAATACAAAATATACTGGATTTATCTGCAGGAAGCTTCCAAATCGAATTTTAAAAGTACTTTTGCATATATCACTTTTTGGACTCAAAAAATAAACCGTCATACAAGCTCCACTGCTAAATGTTAATATATTTCAGAATATCGAATTAACTGAAATAAAAGTAACTGTGAAACAAGTGTGCGATCCATATTGAAGAATTTTAATTAGAGGATGATAGAGGCGGAATCATGAATAAAAAATGAAATCCAGAATTGAAAATTTAGGTCAGTTCTCTTAGATCTGTACTGAGTTGAGCATACAGATGATAAAGGAGAAAGAGTTCGGCTCTAAGATATATTTCACACAGATAACACGATACCTGAGTATATAAACAGGACTTCATTAAGATGAGGTGGTAGACTAGACAACCTTTCAAAGTACAGATGTTAATATAAGGCAAATTTAAAATGACAGGTCTGAAATAATACAATGGTGACGAAAAGGAGTAGGCGCTAGTAAAACAGTGCTTTAATGCAGTGTGTTGAGTACAAATAAAGATAAGTAAACAAGCACAAGTAACGGTAATATATGAAGCTAAATAATCAATTTTAGAAAAGAAAGAACTTCCGAGGAGATTCATTATGATTCGATAGGAGACCTTCATACTTCAACATAACTCTGCAAATGACATTATTGCGAAAAACGAAATTGTCGAAAAAGCCCTTTAAGGGACAAATTTTACCAATATTAGAACAATATTGTGGCAATCTCTTATGTCTTTTTAAAAGAGCAATCTTAAGTAAACTGTTTTAAAGTTGAGAAATATCTTAAGATTCATTTTAAATATAAAAATAGAAATTACATACAGAAGGTTCCTTTTCTCCAATTGAATAAAATGCGTTAGCTGATAAAATAGAAACGCCCTTTCCATTAATTTTGTTAAACAATAAAAAATCTATAAAACAAAGCTACCTAAGTAAGCTTAAATACTAAGCTGTAAGAGTTTAAAGGAAAATTTTCAGTCCAGAAAAACTAAGCTTTTTTAAGTAAAAATAGTTGATTTAGGTATTTCTAAAGGAAAGCAAAAAAGGCATCTTTTCAGGAAATTGTTGGAAGTTAATTTCAAAGAAAAAGTAAATGGATTTCGCCAGACAGATCAACAAAAACCGGCTATCCACCCACTAAAGTGAAGTATGAGAATGCGAAGGTGAAGTTTTACTCATGCACAATCGCTTCGCTTCTAATAGAGATGGGCAAGAATTCATTTAAGGCTTCAAGCATTCTAATCGCACCAGTACTGCCTTGAGTGGACAGTTTCAACTAAACACACCTGAAATCAGATAACACAGTTTCTTATAAATATAAGTCAAAATTATTGTCATAAACCCTAAAATAGGAAAACATGCAATTACAATAGTTAAATTTTAGAAAAAACGTTTAAATCGGGTGAAACCAAGAGAAAAAAAAAGTGGAGTGATAAAAAGGATTCTGAGGTACCTCCCAAATCATTTAACAGGTAGTAATCTGGAGATAAATGCCTCTTAATGTAGGCACTCTATTTATGCCAAGAAAGTTAGCAAGAGTTAAATGAATTTGTGCTACTTAGAAAGTTATTTCAGAAATGTTTATGCAGGCAGTTCAGACTCGTCTTAATATAGATAAATGAAGAAATGCTTCGTGAATTAAAAGAGATACACAAATTGTATCGTAAACACAAATGGTAAAAAGAAAATAAGCGTTTTCTCCAGTAATAGAAAATTTAGAGATTTTTAATGATAATCTAATGCTAAATTTCCATATTCTACGCAACAGAAGGATAATAATTAACTAATCATCTGATAATTGTTTATTGACTACCAACAAATAAGAGAGAATTGAGAGTATCTCTAGCAAGGTATGGATAAAGTCCATGGTATCTTGTTTGAAAGTTTGCTATTCTTTATATAGCTCTTAGGTAATTACATAGCGAGTTTGATTAAATAGAGACAGAAGAAAATGAAATTTCAAAGAAATCGAGTCAATGCATCGGTTTCCTTGTTTAAATAGAAGAGCTTACACATCAAATATTGAATCAAGATGATACAAGAGACACTAGCAATACAAAACACAAGTCTTTATGAAATGTTATGATCTAATACATTAGCCGTATATACGAAATAGAAAAATAGGCGATGAAATCGTCATATATAAATCATTGTACCTCCTTATCAGCTTAAGTATAAGTGTGTTCAAACTCTCTAATGTTCAGAATCGACAGTAGCAATGGTGTCGTGTTTTCTTGAGAAATAACCTAAATTGCCAAGCGAATTGAAGAAAAATACCATTTTAATATTGATCTCAAGAAAGAGCGATTAAGTGAAGTTTTTAACGAATGAGTGAGAGATGATGGAATCCCAAGCCGTCCTGAAGTATGGATAAATTCTAGTTATTCGAGTCAAAGAATAAAATAATCCATCGATTTAAGAATTAAAACGGTAGTAAACAAATTGAACACATTCAAACCCGAGACAAGAGCTGAATTCGATGTCAAAGTATCATGCTATCTGTCTCCCAATTTCAAAGTGTAAAGAATGCAATTTGAGATTTTAGCAAATAGAGCAGCCATCCGCAAAGGCGCAAGAACACTTAAGTAACAAATGAGTCCAAAAAGTCAAAGCATGCCCATTCTAAACCAAATCTAGAAGGGATAAAAGAGATGAAACGTGATGGACTTTTATTTAAAGTCTGTTAGGCAGTCAATCGTACTAATATAAAAGAAATGTAAACTTTTACAAGTAGAAATACTTCCAGTGACAAATGTAAATGGATGAAGGCCTCTCGATCGGTATGATGATAAACACTACCAAGAGCTAAGGGGCAATTTATTCAAATACGTACCAAATGCTGGTAAAACGTTCATTAACCCAGGCCTCAACCGAAATTATAGAGCAAACTATTTCGATAAAAATAAGTTAAGCCAATTTAGGCATTGTCTTAAACTAGCAAGGATTTTTTAAGATTTATTTCTCAGCTTTACTAGTATAACCTCAACAGTTATTACAAGCATTTCCTAATTAGTTAAATCTGCTATAATAAATAGAAGAACGATGTTTATGAAAAAACAGAGACGCGCATACTCTAATCGAATCATACAAAAACGATTGACGTTACGGAGTTCATTATCGAGTGACCCGTTTTAATAATATACACAAACCTTGCTGTATGCTTCCTTCTCTACCCTTACTATGAGTAAATTACCTGAAACAGATACATGGCGACCCAACGGAATTCGAGGGACAAAGTTCATAACTCACCGAGAACAAAAATCGAAAAATTGACTTTTGCAAATAGAAAGGTTCCAGATATCGTTAAAGTAAAATAAAGGTTAACTATGACCAAAACAATGAGCAAATGAGATAAAGTGGCAACGTACTCACCTACTAATTAAAAATCTATTGGCTCACATTCAAGTATAAGAATTACCGAAAACACTACAAAATATATATATAAGAGAAGTAAGATTCCTAATCCGAGAGCACCCTAATGTAACCAAGACGATGAGAAGTAGATTTAAGTTTATACTCTCCAGAAGACAGCATTCTCAGTCAGGTTTTTAAGACCAGCATTACATAGGGAAAGGAATTTAATAATGTTATTTAGCGCCCACCCATAATGACAGTTGTGTCCATTCGCATAGAGCAGATGGTTTGCATAGCAACATTTCAACAGCTGAGATCTATTTCAAATGTAATTCTGGCTCTATTAGACTAGTTAACGCTAGTCCCGAACGAAAATATCTTAACCTCGCAGACAGAGGTGTTAAACTGCAACAAGAACAGTCAAAGAATTCCATAATCCGTAAGGTTTAAAATGTATCAAGTAGTATAATACTATAAAATATATCCTGTATATATCAAGAAATCTTTGAAAGATGTTTTTCCAAGAATCAGGCTAAATAATGTACTGAAAATGACCTTTTGAAAATTCAAGGTAGGTGTTAAACTCGTGAATTTTACCATGCATTAATCAACATAAGATATCTAACCTACATGGAAAACTGAAGGATTGAAAAAAAACACTAAAATTCTGAAAGAAGAACCAAATAGAAGCATATAATCGAAAGTAACTACCCTTTAATCAAAACAAGAATCAGAACAACCACTTTGCTAATGCTACCTTGATAAGCTGCCATAAAGGTTGTTACAAAAAACCGCGTTAAATAGAAGACAATAAGTGTTATAGACACGTAAAACCAGCCGCATACACAGAAATGGGAAGGCAGTGAAGATTGAGTAAACCAAAACGGTGTACTAATACCAAGAAAGAAATTCGTTCCTCGCAATGTTAGAGAAAATCAAAAACAAAACAAGATGTATGGTCAAAAATCTGCATATCAACCGATTCAACTTCTCAGGCTTCAAAATAATAGAAGTAATATGTATATATATACACATATATATGCAAATCGAAAACCTAATGCTTAAAAAATAACATAGTGGTGATAAACTAGGGAGTTAAAATAAGTCTGAACATCATTTTACACGAAACCGAAAAAAAAGAAAAATATAAAACTGTTCGATTTATGAATACCATTATAAAAAGGAAATTTTAATTTGAAGCATAAAAGACCGTCGATTTCGAAGGAGAGGTAAAACACGTTTTACGGGAAGCCGTGAATTTGATATTTAAGAAAATATAAAAAACGTTTTTCATACAATGGAATAAATCATATTTATTGAAATTGAAACATTGTAAATAGTAAGGATAAATATCGCCTAACCCATCAAACACCAGCACAATAGCTTACACGAAAATCCCGCACAACCCATGAATGATAATATTCGTGCGTTGAACAAGCGTATTCCATCAGCATATTTATCTACTGTTGCGAAAAAAATAAACATAAACGTAAATATAAATAAATTAATTATAACTATTTTCCTTATTATTTACACGTCTTTACTTAATAGAATAAAGTATCAAATAGCAATTGAACATCTTTTGATGTTTTTCCTCTATTCATATTCAAATGGAATTTTTTGTATAATAAGCATGACTCTTATTTGTTACAATTTTACATTATTATAAGAAATGGCATGTTGTATATATGTATTTAAAGTTAAAGTTTTGCCGTTTTTATTTTTTAAGATTCCTTAAAACATGCACCATCATAAGAAAATATTTAGGCAACATTTAATACTGATATTCATCAACCGGTGTTAATGTTTTTGAACAAAAAAATCACCCGATAGCACGCGTAATCGAGCCTCCAAAAATGTATGACGGGTAGATTTACGAGCTAGATCTGGAGTTATTTAATAACTTTGCCAACTAAACTTCATAAAATTTTGTCTAGCTAATTTAATAGAATTTTGAGATTCATCTTAAAATTTGACTTATTTAAATCAATTAACGTTTTAGTTACCACTAAGTAATTGCCAATCTTTTCTAATTTAATATTTGACTCAAATGCATCAAATAGACTTTATTTGATTTTCATATTTTGTCATTACACTTGCTATGAAAAAACCGATTAGGTAGGCTATTTTACTTTCGAATACTTCGTGAAAACATATCAGTCTAAGAACAACCATTACCTTACTTTAATTTAGAAGGTGAGCTTTTCATAACCAAAGTGACATAGTTGCATGCTTAAATAAATGTTGCTTAAACATTCCTTGTCAATCGCTGTAAGAGGTTTAATTCAGAAATCAGTTTCTAAGGCCTGGTACTACAAAATATATTCTTATTTTCTCTTATTCGTGTCGAAGTGGGTGCAAAAGTCAGTTTTCTACAACTTGGCGATGGAAATTTTGGCACCTTGCACAATTTTCCTTCACAAGGTCATGATTTATTGCAAGCGTACTGTAAGCAAACTGATGCTTAGATGTTGATCACCAGTGTGACAGCCTTAAATGTCAACTACCCAGTAACACAACGTATAGCATTGCTTCATAGCATTGATGTAATTCATTAGAGACCAATAGGCCATGGAGTTTGTTTATAAATTTATTCACAGAAGAATATTTCATCTATGAGGGCGGAAAGCACACAGAAGTATCCTACAGAATTTGGCATTAAAGTAATAACCATCAATTACAACGAACAATCTATAAGAATTAAGAATCTACGGGCTATGAGCAATTCGTTGATATAATAGTAGAGAAATCAATGACATTAACTGTATTGAATTTGACAAAACTATAGAATAAAATGCATAAATAAATATTTAAAATTAAAGCGTTGGATCTTACGAATTTCCAATTTTCTGGATCATATTGAAGAGTTATGTTAAAGATTGTAAATTCTCTCCCAAATTGCTTATCTGAGAGGTTTTCTGTAAAGGTACTTCTAAAATGTTGTCAAAAAAGCAAGTACTGCCTGCTGTTTAAGAAACTTGAAAAAATGTCATCTTCAAATAAAGCTTAGACCTTATTAGTGCTTACGTCTTCATTCGATTAATAAATTTACCTTGCATTTTTCCCTTGAATCAATTTTAAATAAAGTTTTTGTATAAGAATGTTTGTTTATTGATTTAAGGTGGTAATATTGCTGGATAATATTTAGAAGAGTTTGAATAAAAGACATCAGGCCAATAATAATTTTAATTTTAATAATTATTCTTAATCATAAATTACGAATAATTACACATTTTTTGAAAATTAACTGGTCTGGACTGCATGGTACGCCTGTATAAAATCTCACTAGAGAGTGTATGAATACCCAAAGGATACAACATTTAAGGAATGTACTTATTAAGAAACGACAGTTAGAATGCAATGCAAGTTACCCAAATTTACCAAATTCCTTAACTCGCTGTCCGATATAGTTTTTTATGTTATTGCTTTTATGAAATAATGAGAGTTCATTTCACAATATTGGAGAAAAAAGTGGTATAGCTGTATTTACAGCGATAGTGAAAATAAGTATTTTATAACTTTAGATATAACAATCTTATCCATAATTCTAACTCGGTTAATTAAAATTAAAGCAATCTTTAAATGCACACAATGTTTATTTATGGAAGAAATTGTCTATAAAGAAAGAAACTTAATTTACACACCTCATCTAAAATTTTTTTGATGAATGATATAGTTCCGAAAACTAACTTTATCTTATTAAATATAAAGATGGTATTTAATTAGACCTAATTTAACATACTTGTTCCATGTTAGTATTCTTACCTGATTTCTGACTTTGAAGGGCTTTTCTAACAAAACCATTCTCAGAAATGCATCACATATTTATTATTGAAACAAATATCTATTAATTACGGCAAATATTAAAAAATTTATCTATTGCAGCAAAAATATATCTGTTTAAAATTGAACTTTTACAATTTTATTCTAATACCGGAGTCTGTTGTAGCTGTTTGTTTTAATCGTTTGACAGTACGCTGCCCAGTTTGATTGAATTGACAAAAGTGGGGATGTGTTTTAAGGAGTATGGGTTGGCCAAATACCAGTTACTGCGTTATGAAGCGAATCAAGAAATCAAATTAATGCTTATTGAAGGAATGGCTGAAATATTCGGCACAGAACTGTGTCAAAACTTTGAATATTCATTTCGGGCTGGACACAGAGGTTCTGTTACTACTTTTCACGGCTGCAAAATTACTATAACTGGTGCAGATTTTGATGCATTTGTACTGGAAGCAATTGAAGACAATGACCTTATTCATGTTTATGCCAATATACATGCTAGTTTTCACAAATTTCGTACAGAAGCCATCTCAAATCAGACCAAAGGTCCCCGTGTATTAGTGTGTGGTCCTGCTAATAGTGGAAAGGGCACTTTGTGTAAAGTTCTTGCTAATTATGCCGCTAGACGTAATTCAACTCCGATCCTAATAGACTTAAATCCTAACAGTAATCAGATTTGCGTTCCATCTACTCTTGCTGCGATGCACATTAAAAAGCCCTATGACTTGTCTGTAGGATGGGACTTACACGAAGATCCTATCGCCTTTCCTTTCTGCCACTTGGATCCATCAGACAATTTTGATCTTTACAAGCAGCAGTTGGAACACCTGGCTGAGTTAGTCGATGTTCGTTGTGAAAATGATGCAATGACTTTTGCTAGTGGATGTATCATACGAATGAGTGACTTCTCTCGGACACCTCAAAAGAAACAATCCTGTCTGTCACAAATTGAGACAGTTGTGGACTGCTTTGGTGTGGATTACGTTATTGTAATTGAGGATGGATTTCTTCAATCATACCTCAAGGAGAGACTTCCCAAAGAAATAACAGTTGTTAGAATTCCAAAGTCATCAGCCACTCCTAACTTCACACCTGATCAGTTGAACCACCAAAGAGATTTACGAATTAGTGCTTACTTTCATGGAGAAAGTCTTTCCGAGAAATTACAGCCTCGAAGAGAGAAAGTCAATACGCAGAATGTAAGCCTATACTAATTCGGTCTTGTTTTTCCGTTAGTAATAGTTTTATGTTGATATATTGGCCTGTTTCAGTTTTCAAATATATAGATAAATTTTTCGCTCCTTTTTTGTGTTATGCGCTTTAATAGTTTGCGTTATTTTTATTTGGTTTTTACTGTTTTTTTTGTTTAATAAACTTAGCTATTTATGGAATCGGCAATAAATAAAATGTACTCTAATAATTAAACTTTTAATCGAATTTCTCTTTTTTTGCATCGTTGGAATCGATCTTAATCTCTAGCTTCGTTTTTTATTAACATTTTTCCTTGCGTTGTTTTTTACCATTTGTGGTATCATGACTTACTGTTTGAGGCTTTGGACCATGACTAGACCTGATGGTTGTGTTCATCTGTACATATTTTTTACTGCAGTCTCCAATCAGAAACCGATGAACTCATTCCAGGGCCATATATTTCTGCAGGTTCGAAAGGGAAGAATAAGTTTCTTTATCAGATATGTAATTTTGAATTCAGTCATCAACTGCCCTTTTGTTCGAGAAGCAATTCAAAACCTTTATATTATGCAGTTAATAGAAGCCGAATGAACAAACTTTTCAAATATTTACTATGAATTCGTTAAGTTTCAAAAGAGAACGAAGAGTTGTGCGTCAATCAAGTTCAATCCTGTTGTTGAATTTTCCCATAACAAAGAATTCTAAGATCAGTCCCTCAGTTCACTGGGCTCTGGATAGAAATTATCTTTCTCTGCTAATCAAAACAATTTTTTGTGGGTGGTAACAAACTTTGAGGTCACTGTATGTCAAAATTCTCTCGGAATTTACAATTTGGCCACAGATTATATAATATCTAACTTTGGGATAATCCGTAGGTATGAGAATACACTTTGCAGTGCATGCTTCTAAATTTGAGTTTAGCCGTAACCTTGAATTTGATTTATTTACTGGGCTCTGTGATGTTCCATGGCTAGCATTTTAAGGTATGAGATAGAATGGAGAATTGGTGCATTTCACAATATACATAATCTTTTATAGTATCATAATCATTTTTTTGTTACGAAGCCACTAAAACCCACTGGCGTACTTTTTGAGTCGAGGTCAGTATCACGAATTTCGCCCATTACCTGCTGAGTTATTGTCTTCTGTATTTTGGACGGATCTTTCTCTTTACTGAGTGGAGCTTAGTGTGTCAATTCTCACGAACTCCTGTTTATACACAGATTGATCGTTGCACTTCTTTATGGGCTTCGCTGCTGCTTTTACTTTATTTTAAAACCTATCTTGAAATAATTCCTCTTCTATTTTTTTGTGTTTTTTCAACATCATTTTAGGTGCAAATTTACCAAGTGGGAACCGAAGCCCTTCCCGAATGGCTATTACCTCAAGGCGAGCAAACTGAAGTGGCAGACACCTGGAAACAAGTTATAAAACTCCCCTGTCACACCGACACATTGAAGAACCGTCTTTTGGCTGCTTCACAAGCGACATGTCCGGAGGACATTCCCACTTCTCCAGTCTATGGATTTTTGGCCGTCGATGATGTAGAAGGCCAATTTATCAAGGTCTTAGCGCCGACAGAAGGTCTGCCTGATACACAGTTTTATGTCGCCTCCATTGGCTTCATTGATCCTGTTGGAGATTTGTAAATAGAACTCTCCCATGTAAAGAAAAACAATGTTTTATTAGTAAATCTTGTCTTAGTATCGGCGACTATTGCCTGATAGCCTAATTTTATTTTCGCTAAGAAAATTGTATGATTTGTTTGATTTTTAAAGAAATCACGTGTACTCTATTTAATACTAAACCTTACTTATCAATCAGCGCTAGAATTTTGATGGAGTTTTTTTAGTATAATAAGCCCCCAAATAGTATGAAAGCTTGTCACTCAGGCTTTCACTACGAAGGTGAGGAGAAGATAGGGCAAGTCTGCAGAAGTAAAATTAGAAAAGGTAGTTGACTTGAGAAGCTTGGAGCTCAGATGAAGTAAGGTTTGTCTGAATCCCACTTTTACCTTTTATTTATTCCTTCGTAAATCGGACATGCTCTCATTTGTAATTTTTACTTCATATGAGTTTCTTTATTTTCAATAATGCAAAGTTATGAAGCTTTTTGTATGGAGTTTCGAATTTAACATGGAAATAAGCATATTTTTTAGGAGTCATTAACACTTCTTTAACCGGAATTTAATTTAAATTAGTCGAACTTGGCTAAATTAAAATGCTCTAGGCGGTCACCATCGTATTGCTTGCCAAATCGTTGAAGGAACGCGCTTCAAGGTAGGGGGACATTCAAGTCCAGAAAAGTATTCATCCGATTTTGTCTCTCAAAACTGGTTTTATTGAGCCTCCTTTCATTTCTCAAGGAACAGCAAGATTTTGAATGACTGTTCTAGAGTATTTCTATGACAATCAACATTTAATGGACTAAGTGTTGTCATTATTTATTTCAGTTCGTAATTCTACTAATTAAATTTTGAGCCATGGTGACAATAATTCAAATAAAAGTCTGCTTTAAGAGAAGGGTTAGCGGAAGGATGAGGAAGATGTGGGCACCGATCGAGGACTGCCCGGCTTATGAGAAGCAGGTGAAATGTAGTTCGCCAAGGAGTTTTTAAAATTTGTTAGCTATTCGCTAAAGGAACGAACACAAAATTCAGTACAATATCATCGAAAAGGTAGCAATTGTCGCTCTCCATTTAGACGAAAACTAATCAGAAAGTTGTCTGCTACGAGTTCGGACAGTTCACATCTCCATTAAGTTCTATCTAATAGAATAGAGAGGACCTTAGCCATAGTGAATTACAATTAAATGAGAGAATACCTACCAGCCTCTCTACCAAAAATCACGAGCATGGTACCCAGCATCCTATCAGGATGAATCCCACCAAATAGAGCTTTCATGAATAATACTATTGGGGTGCTTACATTAGTTATTGATGATACTGTATAACCAGAATGGATCTGAAGATTTCACCGGCTTTTCATTACAATACCGAAAAATAAGACAAATATTGTAAGGTAATATTTACTAATGTCCATCTAAAAGGAGGAAGGGAACAGCAAGTGAGTCATTTTGACCCTCTAACTTATGTGCGGTTATTTATTGATATCCATGAACGAGTAATTTCATCGAATTGCTACCATCTTCGAAACAGCAGTGGTGACTTTCGTTTGCCTTTCACTGGTCGTCTTTAGTACACTATAAGGTCATGCGTTGTTTTCGTGTACCCTTTCTGATCAACAACACATTGATGAAAGAAAATGCTGGGAGGATAGCAATGACACTTTCGTGGTAGAAAAAGAAATCAGACAAACGATTGCCTATTACACTGCTTGTTCCAGTGACCTTAATTGACCCCTCACTAAAACTACAGGCGTTGTATTGTAGGCGATTGCTCGAGAAAACTCATATTTATGATCTGAGTATTATTGTTTTAAATGCCTCAACTGTTCAAACATTCCTCGATCAGTATTTCCAATGCTTTTAATTAACTTTTCACTCATTTCTACGCGTTCACAATAAACACACGAAAGACTTTCGCTCAATTATTTCCGAAGCCACATTTTGCAAACTACCTTGTGTCTGTTTATAGAGTCTGTAGACACTTTGCAATTATTTACTTTCGATCCTATCAATCAACTGAGCACAATTTCCTTGTGGTTTAAGCTTTTCTTGTGATAAATCATCGATTTGGCTCAAAATGATTCATTCTGACTTATGCTTACTTGCCTCCCTCAGCAGCAAACGTAATTTTGTGCGGTGCATAGGATTTCTGCTGAAGTGAAGGCAAATTTTGAATAAAAATAGTTCGAAGACAAGGTCGTCCTTAGGGGATAATTGCTACCATTGAACTGCTACCCCGAGGAAACATTCGAGTAATTCGCTGACTGATTATACCAAATGATTGCTTATTTAATTGTTTGTTTGTTTGTTTAAGCAGTGGTGATAGTGAGTAGCGTTTAAAAGGCAATATTTTGTTCCTTCCAATAGATTTCGGTTACATGCCAATATCCGACCATTCGATAAGAAATTAAGTCGTTCTCTTTAAAAGCACTTCTTATAGACACAAGACCTTTAAAAGCCGATGATAATGCCAATTCGAGTGCAGAATTCAACTCAGCCACCATTTCAACAGCAAAACTATTGTATAGTGCTGTGCATGTGCTGATATTATTTACGATTCAACATCAGATCAATCGAGTGGTCCCACTGGCCTAATTAGGCAGAGCACAAGTCACTTTGCTAACCTCCACAATTTGGCTACCCTCTTACATATCTTACCTTGGCTTATCAGCCTTGATAATTCAAAGCCACAATACCGTAGTTATTCCTCATTGGTCTCAAGGAGGCCAATGAAAAGTCCCCCAAAGTAAACACCCAGCAAGTGTATTCAAGTTAAGCACGCATGGCTTTGGTGAAGAAGTGTGCTCTTGAAATTATTATTGTTGAGCTTTTTTCACCATCGCTCAAGGCAATTTGTAATCTATGCAAGTGAGGTCTAGAATAGGATGTCGTAGTCGAAAGTATTCGCATTCTGCAGATTTCTAAGGAGTCCAGAAGGACTCTTACTGCATGCAAGTAGTTTCAAATGGATGCACCCGAATGACTTATGAGATAGGTTGTTCAAATAGTGAATACCGATGGGGAGAGAGCGAGAGAGAGAGGAAGAGAGACGAAATTCACTCTAAACGAGGAATTAATAAATCATACATTCACATGCTCAACATAGGGGCCTACGTGACAAGCAGGCTACAAAAATGTAATGTGTAGGTTCATTAAGCAGTAAAGTGAATATGCTGTTCAGATGACAAGGTCTGGTGTAATGATAGCCCAATTTCAGATGATGAGTAAATCTAAGGAAATAGCGTCATGTTGGACATTCTTCATAAGAAAACTCCAAATTTTGCCTCGACATGAATATAGAAGCCTAGTTGACTGCATATTCGTAAGAACATTTAAAAGCAGCGCCTTGAACCTCAGTCAACATCTCAGCATGGCTGCTCTGATACCTACCCTAGAGGCATTTGTCCACCAATCCAAGCGATAAGAGGCTTAAACAACTTGAGTTTTATTTAAGCCAATTTTGCTATTACATATTTGTTTTGGATAATCTAAACGCGTCGGTGTACATTCACTCGCCACATTGCAACAGTCATCAGTAACAGGAAGCACTCCAGTCGATAGTAAGCAAATTTCAAGCTACCTTATTTGACTAAGCAGTTCCTAGTTAAGTTCGTGTAACTTTAAAATATCTCCTTTCTAAATAGTTAGGCAAGTATAGTCGACTTGTTTGATGGTTTAAATGACTACGTCAACCTTGTCTACCTGCGTCTTTTGGCAAGAGGATACAAATTGAGCAATAGATCAAAAAGCTCCAAATGGCGTGCACGCTATCTCGTCTCTTGATCTGGGAGTGAAATACTTATATTTGAACTGTCTGCTACTACTCATGGAGGCATAACTCTTGTGAGAAAGGGGAGAAGTCAATGCATTTTTGAATTTAATGAAATAGAACAAGTGGTATACGATGGCCCCATAACGCCTTTTCTCCGCCAAGTCAAATACTGTGAAAACCTCTCTTAATGAACTTGAGAAGTTCAAGTTAATTACAAAAGACTGATATTTCCCTTTTCACCTACTTCATGGCATTCAATTTTTATAACTTTAGTCAACTAATTAACGTTTTAAAATTCTGCAATAACAGCACTATTAGCGCATGACCTGGATGAGTAAAGTGGTCACATTTTCCAGTTAAATTCAGTTAATGGAATATCTCTAATACTATACTGGTCGTTGTCTTTCAAAACAGGTAATTTCAAAAACTAAGCAGTCGTTTTAGATCCTAGCTTTAAATCTTTATCATACCGATATTCGTCATTGTTCTCTGATAAATGTTTTCCGATCATCACGTTACGAAGTAGTGGTGTTCTGTAGTTCCAGCTCTTGTCTGAATGCAAGTGAACTGTCTTAACTTTAAAAATCCTTTTGAATCCGTTGACCCCGTTAAGAAGTAAATATTAAATACGAGCACGAGTTAGTTATGTATGCTAACGAGTGTGTACTTTTTACGATTATTGCAAATTTATGGTCGCCCTATGAATTGAAGGAAAACAATTGCCGTGTCTACCACTTTAAAGCGTAAAATTGAAGGTGAAGAACGTGGAATAAATATCCGAGTCGCTGGTTTATCGACATGCGGGTATCGCTTACTAAAAGGTCCTCAGCATAAAATTTGCCCATTTTCGAAACGGCAATGCTCAAATCTCCAACATCCCCAATGCAGCGTATTCGTTAGTCCCGATCTGGCCTAAAGTAGACAACGGGAGATCAATATACTGTGTCCTACCGGGCTAGTACGGAAAGGAACGGTGTTTCGTAATTCATTTCATCCAATTTTATAGATATTTCATAAACATGACGCCACTTTTTGAACAAATCTCGAAGCCACTCTAAGTGAGTACTTGGCGATGGTTGACACCAAAAGCACTAAATTTGCGTCAATAGGCCCTATTTAGTGGCCTTAGAGACAAATAAGATGCCCTTACAAGAGGTTAATTAAATAACTTAAGCAACATTATATTAAGGTCACCAAGCAATTAGTCGTTGATGCGTGTGTGGCAATTCGATGTTTCTGGTGCTGTGAAAATCGAATTTCAATTGACAAATGACTTTCGGAGCAAATGCATCTATGATTCTCTGTCATGCTATTATTTCAATGTTGAAAAACTCTCAGTTTTACTACGACTTGAATAATTTACTTCATTCAGCTTATTCACTATTTATATATGGTGGTAGATAAGCTATTTTTGCTTTGGATTGAAACTTCAACATTAGGTTTTGTCTAAAACCTTTGAATGAGTTTTATGCCATTTATCCGAGATGAACTGCTCCAACTTTTTCTCGATAGGCGTTTACGCAATTTGAATTTTTGTCCTAGACCCAATTACTAATCGGGATTTCCTGGCATATTCTGTATGGGCTAAAAATTTGTGAGCTTAATCATGTTCTGATCATATAAGATTGCGTTTCCTTTACTGACTTTGGTAAGAAAGGCCAAAACCATGATAAAGAAACCGATCAACTAGCACTAAAGTTTGCGAATACGAATTTGGTCGGCATAAGAGATTTAAAACTTTTAAACGTGAATAATTGATTAGGTAAATAATGCTAGACTTGAGTATATTAGTGCAATTAATTGATTAAAAGGAACCATGGATTTATAAGCGTTTGAATTTGATTGGATTTTTTTTCTAAATCCTTCATGCGACATCTGCATGGTTAACCAATGGGAGATAAGTTTGTTAAGCATTGATTGGCCGATCTCTAATTGAAAACTGACTGGATTCGAATTCTTATAATTGCAATCAGGGTCAATAACATTTCATTTTACGAACAATTAATTCACAGTACAGACATGTCTGCTCAAATAGGTATGATTTTCTTCGCATAGTTATTTTTCATTCACTTTCCTTCCTTTGTTAACCTTTTAACATCTCAATTATTTTTTGTGTTCCAAAAAATGTTTCCCACTGTTTTTCCCTCTGTTACGAGTCTATTATCAATGAGCTTATTTTAAAAGAGGACTATGTGGTGCTAAGGGCGCTGAAGGGTCAAGTATTAGATATTTTACCTTTCGAAAATAATTTTGCAGTTATGCAATCATAATTATATTTACACAATATGCTGCTATTTTGATTTTCGAAAGTGGTTGAAATTGGGTAACAGTCAGTCCAGTAAATAGTGAAGGATAATGGAAATACAAGCAAATCATTAAGTTGGTTTAAAGTTATTGGTTTTGTGGTGTGGTTTATATGAACTTTGCTTATTGTGCCTTTTACATTTGACATTCTCCATTTCGTCATTCGTCTCCTGTGTCAATGAGCGGTTTCCAATGTACGCTGTTCAGCACTTATTGACAGGTTTTCATTCAGTGAGTTGAGGAAGGAGGATGATATTAAGCAGTATGCATGCTCATAAGATAGCAGACCTGAGGCATAAATTTAATAATTGGAGTTCACTTTTACACTTTACCTGATCTAAATCGGGCAGATTAACTAGTACAACAGATTGGGTCATGACCTCAGATCAGATCTATTGCATTTTCATAATTAATGTTCTACTCGCAAAAGTAAAATTAGATCACAATTAACAAGCTTGCCTAAGTGTAATAATTTTAATTAAAATGAGGTCAGATTGGTATAAAATTTGACCCTCTTTTTAGTATGACCAAGCAGAGATACAATATCAAATTGTGCCTAGTTTATCGAGTGAAATTATCATTCAACGAATTTTTTTTGTTTAACAAGCTTAAATCATAAGATTAATTCCTATGATGTCTTACACTTGAGATGACGTTGATAAGTTTTCACCAAGTTTATTAGTGCCTTTGACCTGCTAACTTATTTCATGCCACGTCCAACGTGGAATATTTGCGATAAGTTGCACTCAGGTTGATTCAAGTATTCAATGGAAAATTTTAGCAGAATACATCATTGTCATAACAAGTTTTTCTCTCCTTGAAACAGGGATCCCGTGTGTTGGAAAAGTAGGCAAGAAGCGAACAAATTAGCAGATACATGTTTGGAATAAAATGACTCATTGAAGTGCTAGTCCCAGTGACTTAAGTGGGATACTTAACTTTCTTAAGTGCTACACCCTTTTAAACATTCTTCGACAAGTACTTTTGCGTAAAACAGCACTAATTCAAGTTGGGCTAAGGCAGTCTTTGTGATATGCCTGTGAACTCAACCAGGCTTGAACGTTATCAGAATACAACAACCTTCCCCAAAGTCAGAAGAGCTATTATTAGAAGGCCCAAAGTGGTTCTTAATAATTTTATTATAACTTAAATATGAAATTTCATTTTTTAGCTGGTCAGGAAAATGAAATATCCACAGATGAAATCGGTCAAGACCCATCATCAGTTCCACTGACTGCAACAAATATGACTCCCAGTAAGTTTTTCTGCATTTTGAATAGAATGGAGTATGGCAAAGAGCCTTTATGAGCCACAAGTAGGTATTTGTAAGTTAGCTTCACTCAATCCATTGATAAGAGAGAGACAGAGAGACTGATGACAGTTTGTCATCGCCCTCTCCTATTTTAGGGAACGCTGTTAGTGGGCATTAGAAAAAAAGCCTACTATATTACACTTTATCTGGTGCCAATTTGTCCACAAACACTCGGTGAAAGCATTTGCGACAAAATTGCAATTTAATGCATATTATTTCCTAACTCCCCATATTATGGCAGTTAATATTCGCCCTTCTCATTGGTCGAAAAAAGATTTAATCATTCGTTTATCCATTAAACCTAGTAATTATCTGTTTGATTACTTAATTTAATTAAGTGCGGCTGTAACCTGAGTCGTCTTTGGCTCTTAGTGTAACTGACTTGTGTGCCACATCTGGAAATTCGATTGCAGTCCACATTTTTATTCTTTAAACGTATATTTTCCTGAAAGGCTGGTGTCAAAAGACATGTGCACAAATGTGTATTCAAGTAAAGGGTAGAATTCAACTCTCTATCTAATCGTCACTTTCATAATTAGGAAGAGGATGGGTTTTTTGAGTGGATGAGGTGGTAGCAAAATTAAATAACGGACTTTGATATAAAGAAATACATCCATTTTTAGCTCAGATCGTGAGTAAAATCGACCCACGGTTAACACACAGGGAGTGGCTAGGTTTAAGTTTCTTCATCAAAATTTTAAAATTTTGTGAAGCCCCCTTGCTTGCATTCATTTTTCCAACCGGTTTTGCAAAACCAGAGAAACTTCAATCAATTCCTTTTTTGTGAACATGAGTTTTGAAAATGGTGGTATTACTCGTGTCCAGCCACCAAAATTGACACTAGAGGCATCTCCTGATAAGGACATTTATACCTGAAAATAAATCGTGGAAAATCGCTGTCATTCTACAATAGAGCTATGAATTTACGCTCTAGAAATGTTTTCACATCTTTCTACTTAAACACTATCAAGTAAACACTAGTAGCAATCATTATATCTTCATTTAGATTTCGTAAAGAATGAAACACAAGTCGTAAATCGCAAGACGAATCATACCCCAAAAGTTTGCAAGGCTCGATCGAAGAATTCTAGACGATTTCAACCTTACACGACAGCTTCGCCTAATCGACAGCCTACAGCCATTTCTGCTGAAAGTAAGTGTTCAGCATACAAAGTGCAATAGATTTGGCATCCAAGTTACCAGTTAAAAATAGTTTTGCGAAATTTATAGTATTCTATTAATTTGAAACAAGCTGTGATTCATTATGCATCATTTTACATTTGTATTGTCTGTAGAGTAAAGGCAATCTTGTTGTAGGTACAATAGCAAATGTTTCACTCAACTCAAATGACCCACTTACCGTTCGAAGAATACGAAAGAACAACTTATCTCGAGGACGCTCTTGTCATAGCAAACCTGGCCTAATCAGTAGGGACCTATTTTAATTTCAATTGTCCAGCTATATTTGGTGTGCTTCAGTTATTTATCCGGTTTTAGTCTTGACGAAAGAGCAGAAGGAAGAGAATAAAAGAATGCTCATTGAGGGCAGTGAATACCTGGAAAATTTGCGCAAGGAAAAACCAGAAGTGCTCCTTGCGGATCTTGCAACACTCGGAGGGAAGAAATGGCTCAATGATGCTATTGTGAATTTCTACCTAGAACTCATTTCACGTCGGTCAAGACAGATCCCTGAAATGCTCAAGGTGTATGTCTTCAACTCCTTCTTCTATAAGAAGCTCTTTGACTCTGATTATTCTGGTGTCAAGCGATGGGCAAAAGTAGATATATTCAGTCAAGATTTGGTAATGCTTCCTATACATCATGAGGGCACTCATTGGTGTCTTATTGTAAGCTTATTTACCCATGAAAATGACTATTTCCACTTTGACTGGAAAATTGATCTGCCTAGCATGACTTATTTTTTATTTTAGTGTATTGATTTCCGCGAGAAAACTATCTCCTATTATGATCCATTACAAGGTGAAAATGATGATTGCCTGGAGAGGATCTTGTGAGTATACTACTATTTACATCTGGACTTTTAATTTACTCAATTAAATTATCGTACCTTGAATTATCGAATCGTCTTTTAGGAAATATCTCAATTCAGAAAGTTTAGAAAAGCGGAAGATGCCTTTGGAAGATATGTCTCGTTGGGTCAAGCGGAATATGACAGTGAGTTGGCCACCCAAGTTGCTACTTAGGTAATCTGAGGTTCAAGTTCTAATCGATTTCATTTTGGCATTATAGAATCAGATTCCAGTCCAAGGAAACGACTGGGACTGTGGTGTTTTTGTGTCTACAATAGCGGAATTCCTTTCTCGAGGTGCCGATCTTATCTTTGATCAAGTAGGTGGTTTAGTTGAATTTTAATTCCACCCACAGAGAGTTGTAAATGTTTTCAATTTAGCCAGGTTCCTCAGGGGAATTTGCAGTTGGTTTTAGTCTACAACTTTGCTATACAAGTTATTGAGCCTAAACACTCTATGCAAATATTCCTAAAGAACTGGTATTACTGAGAACTTTACGGTCTTTCCTTCCTTTTAGACTGACATGATCGAAATTCGACACCGAATGAAATACGAAATTCTCAAGCGACAACTGTTGACCCCCTCCAAACCTCTTCTCACTGAAGACCATTTTACCCATTAAAAACTGTCGGAAGACTTCGAATTTTGTAATGTATGAGGACTGCGTGTCTAGGTGCCCGATTGGAGCACGACAGTTTCAAGCCAGCTTTTAAAACAACTTGCAGATCTTACCGAGTGAAGTGGAGAAATGCAATACAAGTATGCGCAATTTGTTCAATGGATCATTTTCAAACATGGATAAATGCAACGTCCTTACGAATCGCCGATTTAAGTGTTAATCGCCGTTCGAAACTAGGAGATGGTTTCCGAATCTTTGCGCACAACTGCTTAATAATTCATCAATTTACAAATATAATCAATGAACGCGCCCATTCAAATAATACTTATTTTAAATACAAACACAATTCTCCTTTCTTTTCGAAAGTTTGTGCACAATTTATTAGTAGATATGATATTGCATAAACTTGTTCAGCCGTCAACATTGGAAAGATGAAGTGACATTGGTTGCCTGAATTAAGGATGGTACAACCATCCTTGCCCAAAGCAGCCAAAATGCGACATCGGAGTTTGTTGCAAATGCATTAAGACAACCCTCTTCATTATTGACAAATATTTACGTAAAACGACTTTAAATCTGTTCACTAAGGAATTCGACGAAATTAAATTAAATGATCCTCACAGAACTGACAAGCATTCTAAACACTGCAGGAAACGGAAGCTATTCCCAGAGCAGAATAACAAGTCACCTCTTACCATCTTGTCCCATTCACTGAGATGGTCATTTTGATTAACTACTGGGAACCACTTGACAACATTTTCCGAATGTGCCAATTGAATAGAAGTGGTCTATTGTATTCTTGATCCTTCGTACAAAAGAAACCTACCTGGGGAGGGCACAAGGCTTCCAAATTGCAGCAATTGTGTCTCCGAATTTCTCAGATACTTCAACATGATCACAAAAACGGTAAACTACCACCAAGGTGATTTAGCGGAGTCAGGATCTTGACTGATTGACATTTCATTGCTTATGGTCAATAATCGTGTACAATAACTTTCATTCATGAATTTGCAAATAAAAGAACTACTCTGATGATAAACAAAGACAGACCAGATTCCTAGGAATCACACAAACTTAATGAGACTTACGAGCAATTTAAATCAAAAGTCAGCTTGATAAATGAAACACTAGGCGATTTCGACTTAAAGTAGCACCCCAAAACGGAGGAAGTTAAGAACGCTTTACCGAGAAAACCAATAGCACAGTGGATTAGAACAATGGATGATTGTAGTAAAAGGACCTACGATTCAAACAATTGCAGAGCATTGAAGAAACTGGCTAATGATAAAGACAAAAAAACATACGCTAAAATTTTCGTAAAAATTAAAACGAACATTATTGGTTAAACTCATGTTAGGCCTAGTTAACATGAATAAAGTAAGATGATGATCCAGAATTGTGCACGTTGGTAGGGAGAGAGAAAAGCCTAGTTAAGATACAGGTACAGGCACAGGAACATACACAAATCATCGAGAAAAATAGAAAGCCAAGTCAATGCAGATTAGGAAATAAGAGAAACAGTATAAATGTACAGTGAAGAGCTGAGTGTTCAATGACAAAGGAGGTTTGGTTTTTATAGAAGGGACTTAAGAACTACTGCTCAATTTAGGAACTGGTGATGAAAGGCATGGATGTGTTGTAAGACACTTTCGTTAATTGCCTTCAGGCCATATGGAATAGGGCAACGCTGTTGATAACCACTTAACTGAGATGTTCTCCAATTTCGCCTTTAAATTACAACTCAGTGACTTTCACACACTCAAATTACCTGATGCTTATTGTAGCATATTGAAGAATGGCTTTTCATTTTCCAAAAATATTCTTCATTTACATTCTTTATGAGAATAAGTCTATATTTCATCTTCATTTTCCTACCTCTCAAAACCAGCTTATCGATTCTTTCTTTTCTATAACAGTACTGCTTCACCCACACGCCTACATGTAATTCCATTCCCAAAGGCAAGCAGCTACGCGCTTGGCACTTATCCGCTTGTACATTTCTCCATCATCTCCCCTCGTCTCTTCCTTACTACCTTGAATCGTCATTGCATTTTGGAATGCATAAGACCCGGGATTCTGCTTTTTGAAGCTCTTGTTTGCTGTTCAAACAGCAGTAGTACTTTCGAGTGGCGAAATTCCTAGTCCATCTAAAAGACTTGGAGTTCAAACTACAATTCGTGAGCACTGGAGAAGCCGTCTAATTTTTCCAAAAAAACACCTCAACAACTTGTTGGAAAAATATGAGACGTGCCAAAAGTGATTTATGGCAAGGCTATTTCGAGTTGAAAAGAGAAAAGTCGGAGAACAACTCAGTTTTTTTGAAGCACTTTGATAGAGAGAAAAAAGTCTTAACTGAGATTAGACACGCAGGTACAGACCCATGAGCATACTTAAGTCGTAGTTAAAGAGAACATAACGTGGAGTGGCGTAGCATAATAACAAGTTCTGCTTTGCTGAAACTGTTGAATTTCGGAAGAGAACACTGGAAGAAATTCTCGAAGTATTCTTATTAATATATCGAGAATAACCGCATTTTCCATTAAACAACTGCAGTCTCCTGGAAACTCCTGTGAGAGGCGTAAGCCCCAGGGCGATCCACAACATTCTATTTGCCATGGAGGCTCTTGCCACCGACACAGTTTTCGTGCAGTATCATCAGCTGAATAACACATGGGTAGAAGGCATTGTGGAGTGGACAACGCTACCATGGCTGAAAGATGACATTTCACGCCCGCTCTGAGAGGCGCAAAGGTGTGGTCATGCTACCTGTCGTGTAAGGAGCAAGGGAGGTGGGCGGTATGAGTGTAGAGACCTTTCAGGCAGTCAATAATTAATAGTCGCAGCTTGATTCATCAAACTCCTATCTCCAGTATACTTCTCGTAGAGTCAATCTAGTGTTAGAAGATGGACAAGGTTAGTGAATTACTTCAGTAGTCATTTGCTCTTACTCTTGCACACAAAAGGACATGCACTGACGCCTTACTGTGCGTTCATTTGATTACCTATGGGTCTTTTCTAGATTTATCAAAAGGATCACTATAAACCAATGGTCCATAACCGTTTTCTATATAAACCAGGTCTTTTCGCTTCTCACTCAGGATAAGACTAATTCTAACAGCGGATCTAAAAGACCATGGAACCTCTGCCTCTACTTAATTTCTAGATGGCCAAAAGGAGTGCGTGATTAGGAGTTTCAAAGGAAAGTATCACGTACTTTGAATTTCCGATAAATTTTCTTTGTCCTTGTTAAATGGAGTATTTGGCGATGTTTTATCACCCACACCCCTGAACAGTGATCTCGCGGCCACTGACTTGACACCCATGCAGGTTGAACACTGCGCCACTGTAGCAACATCAGTCGGCAAATTGTTAATCTCAAATTCATGGCAGTTATGCGTATTATATGATATTTATACAGTTTATTTACAAAGCTGACAATCTCAATTTCAAAGAACGTTAACATTTTATAACCTATAATTATCAATTCTGCTCAATGTGAAAAATATTTCTGATAGTTTAAGTAATCCATACATTTGATCATTCTGAGGCCCGACAATGTTCAGAGATAGTCTTTGCTCTTGATCTTTGTCTTGAACATATTGAATACGCTGATGATCTGTTCATGATGGTTATAAAAAGGTGAAAGAAGTGCAATTGCATACCATCGCTATAGCACTTCTATGTCATTACTACATGAGGTCAGCAGCCATTTATCGATTGGCCCGTTTCAAACCCACTAATAAACGCATAGTCTCGTGATGAAGCTTTTTCTGAGCATGTATCTGACGATTGCATTGACCAAAACCTTAAAACACTTTGACCCCCTATCACAAAGGGGTACCGAAATAACTAGTACATAAGCTTATGATGCAGGAAGCACAACTTGTGATGCGGATTTAGTTATTCATAAGACCCTGTGGACGTAAGCGGGTGAGAGATACAATTATTGCCTGTTAGACAACAGGTTTCCAAAAGTAAGCACTTTCATGTAATTGGTGTAGAAAATATGGTTGATGGAGCAAACTGATATTATAGCACGAAACATTTGTCAGATTAAAAGACAACTTAAAAGGTACACCCTTAAAACTCTTCACAATTATCGAGATTTTGCTCTAAACGGCTTATCTACAATAGCTACAAGAACATCTGATAGCAGCAGATTTAAGGGTTATTAATCTTTACAAAAAACCTGTTAGAGCCATGGAGTGTGAGTAGCTAGCTCAGTAAACTTTCACGGCTAGGCTTCAACAATGACTCCATATTTAAACTGTAATGATATTTTTTTAAATTTCCAAGTCACCAGACAACTAGAATGAAAGTAAACGCGACTTCATTGTCATTGCAAATCAATCAAGATCCGAATACGGTGCTTGATCCTCCAAAGGAATTTAAGCGAAAATGAGGCAATCATGTCTCCAAAGCGTATGCGAATTTTGGTAGAAATCAATGTCTTTGGTCTATCGACGGAGTGCCTGTTATGTCGACTTCAGCTACACAATTGGGCAAAAAGCCATTCGCAATGTTGGCATTAAATTCGGTGCAATTATCTTAAAGGAACAAAAGATCACCTTCTAAGCTAAGTTGGAAAAGCATAATTTTCCAAAAGTCAAAACCTCACATGGTCATGCATACCCCTGCCCCTAATAGAACTGGTGTAACTAACTTTCTGATGAACAATTCCTCCAGGCAACTATTAAGTCGCCTATCATGCTTGTAAATACACACAACTCCTGACGATCATACGAGACAAATAACCCAAAATATTGAATCAGTGCGGATGGATAGACCAAATAGTATAGTGTGTATTTCAGCTTAAAAGGGAAGACATCACCACCAATTGGCTAATTATCCATCCCTATTTGGCAGGCACCGATTATTCAAGAAGAGCATTGGTGGCGCCAATTAGTCTCCTCCGTTTGCCTAATGATCTCACGACCGACGAATATAGGGAATTTGATATTTCTTCATTAATCTCTACCAGAAAAAATCACCGTTCAATTCTCGTCTTAAACAGTAGTTTAATTAAGGCCTTAGTATTTTCTATTAACCTAGAATTGTTGAAGCCATTGCTAGCCACATTCTTTTATTGAGGCAAAATACTTTTAATATCCCAATAAAAAATTTCATGAGAATGAGACAGCAAGAATATTGTCGGCGCAAAAGCTGAATGAAAAAAGGAATCTTATCATCCGGAAACAGTTAAAATCTTCCTCGTCTTAAAATAGCACCTAAAATTTCACCAATAGCATTGTATTTACACGAACAAACTATATACATAAAAATTTCAGTAGGAACATTTAACAAAATATCACCGTTTCCATACGCACACTGCAGTAGGGACAAAACTGGCCGTTAATTTCCTTTCGCCACTGAGAAGGGCGATCTGAAAAACAAAAGCACAACATAAAACAAAACAGCAATTGTTTATACCCCAGTGGTTCCGACTGCTCACATTAATTGGAACAGATAATCATCCCAGACACGGTTTCAACATTTTGCCATTAGAGAATAGGAAGCGCCAATTTCAACCCTTACTATCAAATTCTTATGGTGCAATTATCTTAAAGGAACAAAAGATCACCTTCTAAGCTAAGTTGGAAAAGCATAATTTTCCAAAAGTCAAAACCTCACATGGTCATGCATACCCCTGCCCCTAATAGAACTGGTGTAACTAACTTTCTGATGAACAATTCCTCCAGGCAACTATTAAGTCGCCTATCATGCTTGTAAATACACACAACTCCTGACGATCATACGAGACAAATAACCCAAAATATTGAATCAGTGCGGATGGATAGACCAAATAGTATAGTGTGTATTTCAGCTTAAAAGGGAAGACATCACCACCAATTGGCTAATTATCCATCCCTATTTGGCAGGCACCGATTATTCAAGAAGAGCATTGGTGGCGCCAATTAGTCTCCTCCGTTTGCCTAATGATCTCACGACCGACGAATATAGGGAATTTGATATTTCTTCATTAATCTCTACCAGAAAAAATCACCGTTCAATTCTCGTCTTAAACAGTAGTTTAATTAAGGCCTTAGTATTTTCTATTAACCTAGAATTGTTGAAGCCATTGCTAGCCACATTCTTTTATTGAGGCAAAATACTTTTAATATCCCAATAAAAAATTTCATGAGAATGAGACAGCAAGAATATTGTCGGCGCAAAAGCTGAATGAAAAAAGGAATCTTATCATCCGGAAACAGTTAAAATCTTCCTCGTCTTAAAATAGCACCTAAAATTTCACCAATAGCATTGTATTTACACGAACAAACTATATACATAAAAATTTCAGTAGGAACATTTAACAAAATATCACCGTTTCCATACGCACACTGCAGTAGGGACAAAACTGGCCGTTAATTTCCTTTCGCCACTGAGAAGGGCGATCTGAAAAACAAAAGCACAACATAAAACAAAACAGCAATTGTTTATACCCCAGTGGTTCCGACTGCTCACATTAATTGGAACAGATAATCATCCCAGACACGGTTTCAACATTTTGCCATTAGAGAATAGGAAGCGCCAATTTCAACCCTTACTATCAAATTCTTATGGAAAATGCAACTGTGGAAAATCAAATAAAATAAATTCTGAATTCTACCAAATTCCACACTAAAAGTCTTATATACGCTAGTTCAATTAAAGACAAATAAAGAAGACAATTTGGTTCAGTGACTTTCGATTCACAAAGTTCTAAGATCGATGAAAAATCGCAGATAAACTGCGACCTCAAAACTCCATCATTATCAGAACATGGACTTATTATAAGTTAAATGATATGAAGTCATAGGCATTTTGAACACAAAAAATGGAGGTTATGAGTAACTCGATATGCAAACAATATCAAGTAAAGCATTAACCAAAGCAGTCATTTACTTCAATGTGTGGCCATTTAGATTCCTACCTAACCGCGTGCAAAACTGCATGCTTTCTGAGTTTCGTAGGTGTTAAACCACCTACTCCACTACTTTCAAGAGCTCTCCTTGTCCTATTCATTCTTCTCGCTTGTTCGCCTTACTTCGTTCTTCGAGTCAAACAGAGTTGTCAAGAGGAGACAAAACGATTCAAAGAAGGCAATGTCTTACCTGGAAGGATTGAAGTGTATACCTTACAGGACGGACACTTATGGTAGGCAGGATCCATAATTGGCAAGAAGGTCGAACTACATCTCTCTAAAATTGACACAACAAATAGCAAACGAAACATTAATTTACGGATAAACTAAATGGCCATCAACTCACCAAAGTGGTGACGATCAGGACAACTCAACACAAGAAGGTCCGGTCTCGCTTGTGTCATCACAAAATAAATTAAGTTAAGGAACAAGACTTCTTAAATATGTACGACAGAATTAGTAAAGATAATAGAAAAAGGATATCAGTTTCACAAACTGGACACATCAGGAGAGCATTGGGTCTAATGTCCCTGGTACCCACTTTGAAGCGTTTAGTGAGAAGCTGTTCTGCAATCTTTATGACTGTTCCAGTAGCCCGTTGAAGTATCCCACAAAGCTCTAGTGCTTCCTTCAAAATGTCTGGATTTGAGTCGAAGTATCGTCGACAAAGGGTGGCAATTCGAAGTATCAAAACACAATCTATAAGAAAGGAGGAAAAAGTAACACCAAATAACCGAAGCATTAATAAAACACATTTTATTCAAAATGTCATGCCTTGTGCTTGACGTTGAATTTCCGTTTTAAGGAAAAGTCTGTAACAATGATCTATTTGACGCAGAGCTAGGATTCGATTGTACAGATCAATTTGAGCTTTCAATTTCCTCTATGCAACGTAATTATCCATTAACGGAAAGCAAAGCAAAGCTTACTTTTATCTCTGGACCTTTCGAAACATCCTTCAAAGTGAGCATAGTGATCGCCCTGTAGTTAAAAAATGGAATATGTTAAGAATTTTTAAAAATTGCTTTTTTCACCTTCTAAATTGGATTTTATGCAGTTCCATCTTAGAAATATCCACGGTAGGATTGAGAATAAGATCCTTGAAAAAGGCGATAATTTGATCGGTTACGTTATCATTTTCAAGGTGTAACTCGTACTTTCCCTTAATGTGACCTGGAAAAGTCATTGTGCTGAGATCAAAGAACTGAAGAAGGCGGTTAACTTCCTCGAGACAATCTACATTGTTCCGCATCGGACCTTTCAATGTGTCGGCCGAACGAATAATGTCCAGGTTTTTCATAAGAGGAAGAAAAACCAGCTATATAAAAAGAGCATTTACTAGTTAGCTAAAAACCAAATACTAATGACGGTATCTAGTTAATAAGTAAAAATGGTGAGTGCACAAAATTCATTTTAATGGATTTGACGTTTGGTAACAAGTTGAGCGAGAATCATCCATAATCACCTTATATGACCTCAGTTCTGAAAACTGGGGTCATTAAAAAAACACTCAAGAACCTAGACACCATGGAACCTTAGCCCCTAATGCAGCAGACAATTTATAGCATGTAGCACCGTCCTACTACCAAGCCTCTTTTCTTCCGTTATTATCAAACCATCTCACTTCTTTGGTAATCTGAATTATTTTAATATTCTCTGTAACTTTTGTATTCCTAATACAATTCAGAACTGCACCTTTTTGCTTTTATTTAGACGATAATAATGATAACAAGGGTAGACGTCAGTCAAAATATTTTGAGCGCAAGGAGTTGCACTTTAGCGGTTAATTTGCTCGTAGAAATACGACTTAGACGATACATTATCAACTCCATTAGACAAAATGGGATAGGATTGGTGCTCATATCTTCCCTAAGTTTTATGGTGAACTAAATAACCTTAATCAGATGAAATTACGAGAAAATTGGTAAAGTGCTTATCTGTTTAGGAAGTATTACTATCTATGAAGATTCCATTTTGGCTAAAACGTTAAAATAAATGAGCACATTTACCTGTTAAAGATCTAAATTACTGTGATTAAGACACCTCCAATCCTAGCTCAACTTTAAGATTCAAGAAACTATTTCCACATGATACACATAAGCAACCTTTCACCATTTAAGCACTAATGACTTACCGGAACAAACCCTAGAAAACCAAATTAGGCATTGATAGTTATTAAAAATAAGACATAATATAACCAGCAAGCTTACATTTGTAGGAATATCACAGTAAGTTGGCGCCACCGTACTGAAAAGAAGAAGTGTCAATATAAATTATTTTAAATTAAGTTATTTTAAATCAAATTGAACGAACCCTTCAAGAAAAGTGGCGTGAACACCGTTAGGAGAAATATGCAGGCCACTGTAGTATCGGTGATAGTAATTGCCTCCCGTAGGTGGAGATTGATTGATAATCGTCACTTCATACTTCTCTGAAATGGACAAACGGTAAATTTTATTTACAATGAGCAAATTAACCATAAACTGAAAAATGGGATTTACTTTTAGTCAGTGTTGGAATTGTCGATTTAGCAATGATGGCATCTTTAGAGGAAATATAGAGCTGGGTGTCATGGAAACAAACGCCTGAGAGAGAGAGGGGGAGGAGAAAGATAACAAACCAAGTGATAAATTATAAAACTTCCCACTATATAGATAGCTGAACAATACCTGTAATGGGCTTTATTATATCGTCACTTGAGATGCTGCAAATAGGTTTGACACTCGCATGATTGAAAACTTCAGTAAGATAAACTCGCGTTCCTTTGGCAATGGCAAGAATTCCGTTTTTGAAACATACAGCAGCAATAGGCTTTTGATCGGATGAACACTTGCAAAGCTCGCACTGACCCCTCTACAATTAAGATACGAGAATTTAACAATGGTGTGAAGAGCAAATAACTGAAGTAAATCAATGAGCGAGGATAATTCGATTTCCAAAAGGAATATGGTGACTCTTGACTGAAAGGAAGTAAGGTAACCGATGAGAAGCTTTAAGCGGCATTCAGAATAGTAAAAACTCCATTGTTATAGGAGACACGAGGTCAAAATTCCAAATAGAATAGATAAGGTTCCGAGATTTAGTGCACTTAAAGTTTACAGCTTAAGGACTTAAAATTCATAAGAGATGAATGAAATAGGGAAACATACTCGCAGAACGGAGAGAAGGCCCATCTGTTTGGCGTAGGCTTGATAGAAGGCACATACGATCTTGCCGTTGGGGAAGCCAATGACGATGAAAACTATGTGAAAGATAATGACAAGAATAGATACTGGGAATGCACATTTATTGAGTAACTAGGCTGGGTATAAATAGCAGATAGTATACATGAGTTTATATTCTTTTTGACTAAGCTGCCACAAGAGGATTTAGCTGTCTTTATGGGTGCAGAGTTATCGCAATCCCTTCTCCAGTTTTGCATTGGAAAAGACATTTTTGTTTACAAAAATGAAAGAACACCTTACAAGACACCCGACTTAAACATTTAGATGAAATGAAAAAGCATATAATTTCACGGTGCCAGAGACAGCCCCAAAATGCTACTATACTGGAAGTTACAGGTGTATAGACAACAATGGAGCCTGTGTAGAAAAATGAATGTAATCACTTGTTAAATAAATAGATTATAGAATTTATTTGACAACTTTTGACTCACTGCGTATAGCACCTATCTATACGTATTAAGAGAAGAGATCAAGCAACCCGAAATAATAAACCACCCAAGTATCTCTAGATTCATCCGCATGAACCCCGTCGTTATACTCAACGATATATAACACCTCGCACGAGTAAGGCTCCTAGAAAGTGTTTTAGCATCAAGGGCAAATCGACATTTTCTAACCAAAAACTTCTGACGTCTTTTGTATACATGGTGAGTTTTCAATTGAAATAAAATAATTCCAGACATGAACCATTCAAGTGCGAAATACCATTAGTTATCTGTTAAATAGTGATACAACTTGATTTAAGGAGATTTGGTTTTAGATAAAAACGCAAATAAAGTGAACAATAGTAAAGCAATTGAATTCGGACCAAAATTATTAATCAAAAAGGTTAAAGTAAGATTACATTTATAACTCACAGTTTTCAGTATCGATATCAGCAATTCTGATAAAATTCGGATTGGAGGGTTGCAATGATGAGCAAAACGCACAGAAATAAGTTCGATCGAATGATACAAGTCTAACACTGTCTCTAAAAAAGAAAACATCAGTGAAACATTGAGGAACGGTGACAACAGCAAATATAATAAACAAATGAACTTGCCTATTAACAATAGGAACAGAGACATCCCAAAAAGAAATCGTTCCAGACTTATGAAGAGCTGTAAGAAGAGCATTTGAACTGCCTTGCATGCTTGATTTCGGTCTTTCGGCAATCCGAATCTTCTTCGACCAAGTCGATTGCAGAAACGAAACGTCCTCAACAAATGAAAGGTATTCATTCAAGGTTTCAAATATAACTTCATCAGAAAAACCCGATTCAGTGTAGTCATTGGGAATCTCAAAAAAGCTTCGCCAACTTTCAGATAAAAAACTAACGCCTTGAGATCTCCAAAATGCGAACCAGGACTCGGATAAACATATTTTTCCTGACCAACTATCTCCAACACGAAAGGCAATATATAATTGATAATCACTGGTAACACAACTGAAAATAGACCTAAAAGAAAGTGAATACGATATAAAAGAGCCGTAAATTACCTTGACATCTGATCAACTCCTGTTGGCGACCATTCGGCATTACGATACAAGTGATTTCGGTATTCTACAGATTCCACGCTTTGAGAAGAACGATCACAGCAGGAGAATATCACAGAGAGAACATCAGATTGTGGCGTTTGATCACGATCAACCAATTTGACGGGAAATGCAAAAGAATCAACTTCAGAAACATCGAAATATCGCATATTGCAATCGAAATGGCCAGGCCGATCAGCAGTCAATTCATTAACCAACTTCGGATAGGGATCCTAAAAATTGAAACAGCATATTGATTTAAAAATAAATAAAGCGAACTTATATTTAAGAAAAAAACTTAACTTACATAAATACCGACAGTATCTTTAAAAATGAAGAGAAATTCGCCATCGTCAGAAACATAAAAACTACCTAATGGAGTTCTTCTTTTCGGTAGAATTAACTTGATTGCTTCACAACTGGGATTCATGTTGAAATATAGCAAATTGAAATTGAAATAAAGTATTGATAAAGACGGATACCACCCCGATCCACGCCCATATATGTTTATAGATAGTAAAAACAAGACTCCGCTTAATACTATAAAAAATTAAAACAATTAGTTATGGTATTAATTTGACACAATTAACTAGCAAGGTGGAACAAATTATTAGTTTCAAAAAAATTATAGAGGTTAATTGAGAAAAAACACAGCGACATGGCATAGTATTTTACTCCAATATGCGATCGTAAATTTCTCAAAAATTTCGTTATAGATATGCACTTGTGGTACAAGTTCCATTTGATGCAAAATGACTGCTAAAATCGACTTTTGATTAAATGCTTATAAATTCTTGATATCCTTCGTCTTATTCTGCAATGTTTTTCTACAAACCTATTTTGTTTATAATTTTCCCGATTTCACACGGATCTCATGGAGAATTATTTTCTTGGTTGGGAGGAGCACCTGATTTACCGTTTGACCTCGATCTCACAGTGGCAGATATTAACTTCTTTCGCAATTTTCTAACATTAAAGTCCCTTATCTCAAGAAACCCCTCCAATCAACTTCTTTATCGGTCTCTAATAGCATAATTTAAGAGCAAGTATCGTTTAATCATTATCGAAGTTGCCGAGGCCTCCACTTTTAAATTCACTGTTTTAAGGACCATAACGTCCGATATCCAGCTCTTCCAGAGAAAATAATAATGCAAGGTCACACAGATCCCCTGGACGCACTAACGACTTCAACATATGACCCTGAGAAGTCAAAAGAGGCGAATAGTATATAGATGACAAATTGTGGAAATATTGCGTTCACTGTGTTAAAAAAACTGAATGAATTATTTTTCGATTTAAAATTTGTTTTCCTTTTATCGTATTTAAAATAGTGGATCGAAGAATTAAATGAATTAAAAAAATTCTGAAATTTTCCTACCTTTCATAATTTGCACGAAAGGCAAGCGTTTCATTCTTGTAAGGAGAAGTAAAGCATTATTCTTATATGTGCATATGAGTTATGATACTGCTGATAAATTGTGAATTATTTTAATTGTATTTTTGACATATTTTAATATATGGGGGTAGCAAATAGGCTACCACTTGATATACTTCAGGCAAAGCACCCTATTGCCACCATGGGATAAGGATTTTTTATATCTAACCAGAAGTTTTAGAGGAGTTGTAAGAGATACAGGCTGAATATATTTAAAACCAATCTGGCGAAGTGGTGCGTATATGCTTGGCTATTTTTATATGTAGAAACAGTAAAGAATTCAGAGAGCATAAACTGAGACATGGTAAGGGTGATGCTTTCAGCGGGGTGTAGGAAAACAACCAAATTCGATTAACTTTGTGTTCGGTTGAATCTCAGAGACAACTATTTCTGCTTCCTGTTTAAAGAAAATCAACCTTGTTCAATCGACCTTTTGTGACAATGCACCATGTTTTCCGTTGTAATGCCTTACACTTTGAGTACATACACGATTATTTTTGATGAGATTAAGTGAATTTATTGAGGTTAAGCGATCCACCCCATACTTAGATGTTGTGAGACACGTCATCGCATGAACGTACGACGTGACTTGAAGGTGCGGTCGTTCAACTTCCGTACGAATTGGGTGCGAGGACACACAGCAAATGGCCAATCTAAAGCCTCCGTTCGTTTTACTTAATCCGCCATGTTGAATGACGAATTCTCCTCCCCTGTTACACTCCATGCCATGCTTGTCTAGGATAAATGCGTTCACTGGGTACCTCTGTCTCTCCTTAGCTTTGCAAGAGCTTAGCTAGTTCTGGGGGTCTTACCAGCTAGGAGAATCTGCCACTGAGGTTTCTGAGTACAGTCAGGTTTAGTTAGGTAGCTAATCCGCTACAATGTGCTCAAATGTGTTACATTATTTCGTATGTAAATTTGACAAAAAATAATGCCATTGACAGAAGACGTCGATGTACACTAGGCGACCGGCATCACTAAGCTGTCGAAAAGAATCGGACAATAAGCAGTCAACACAGTGAGGATCAGATATTTTTGGCTTCTCAACAGGAAAACTGTATAAATAATTTGTTTATTAACAAGCTTAGACGTGTCACTGGTTCAAACTTCATCTCATGACCATAAGTGATAAAGCTGACATATAAGAAAAGCAAATGAATCTTAAATAGAGTTTCTTTATTTATTGGGAATGTATAGTATTTGAGATTGATCATTTAAAATGCAACACTTCATAAAAGACTAACATTTTCATGATTAAATAATATTAGTTATTTCTGAATTATGAGTGTGACACAATTTTTTTAAATTTTGACAAATTATTAACATTAATTACGAATTATTTCGATCTGATTAACTATTACCTAATCGTGAATCGACCTTGAATAATATCGAATGGCAATAGGAAAGCCCGGCTCTATAAGTGGGCTTTTGAACGCCTTAAGTATGCTAAATGTTAATTATTTGTCTCCACATTGTGGTAGTTAATTTATAAAATCCCTTAATTATGGTGTATTTAAAAAAGTTTTAACATATAGTTATTTGACGTCCGTATTTGTTATCTAATTCATGATTTATTAGGACATTTTAGTGTACTTTTATCTATACTTTTATGCACATTTTCTCTTCTATTAGTTTAGGATCAAGGTTTCATTTATTCATTCACTATTTATTTATTTTAAACAGACTTTGTAACTTATAATAATTATAATAAGGGCAGATTTTACAGTCATTAAAACTGCTTATATTTTTTAGTGGAAAGTACAATAACTACACATAAACCATTAGATGAATTGCAATTGCCAATAACATCTCAAAAACCTGAACAATTGCCGCAACCAAAGCTACCAGTCTCCAAGTTCATCTTTCGAATAATGCTTCTTGGAGGGCATGTTACACGAATCTTATTTTTTTTCGCGTCATTTTTTTAGAGTACTTCTTTACTCATCGTATTCCATCATCATTCACTTATGTGAAGTTGACGGTAAAATTCCTTTCAGTAATGCAGCTTGTGTTCTGGTTATTGAAATTTTTAAGGTGAGAAATAAATAACTTAAGGTTTAAGATAACTTTATCGCTTAAGGCTGCAGATATAAGCGAAACATTTGTAATCTGAGGTAGATTAAATGAATGAAACATTTCGAGTTTCTTTGCCGTCATTAATTAGGCACATCGAATTATTCCCAAATTTAATCTATCCGTAATCAGAATAACGTGTAACTTGTGTAATGCTATCCTTACATTGGTTTTAGCTTTTTCTTTCACTTGGTATGTTTATTGCCGAAGTGATTCAGGAACAGTGGAGTATGGTAACTCCGAAAAACTTTAATTCTTGCTTGCGAAATCGACTGAAACGTGAATTTTTAACGGAAGGAGAAGAAAGTGACGTTACTTCGAAAAGGCAACTTCTTTGGCTCTTGGTACCATTTGCGGTTCCTGCGATATTGTACACTATAACAAATAATTTGGGACTTATGATTCAAATGGAAATGGACCCAGCCACTTATCAGGTATTGGCGAACTTAAAAGTTTTCAGTACAGCCATCCTCTTTAGAATTATTATCAAAAGGTAAGTTTATATGAAAATATATATCGAAGTATATTTATTTGACTTTGAATCTATTAAAATAGGGTAGAAAATACGTAATGGGTTGTAAATCAGTTCTAATATTTTCTTCACTGCTCAATTATGAGGTCCTTTTTGCGTGTTAATGGAAAATTGTTGTCTAATCTGATAAAATATTAGTATGCGGTTGTGTTGAACGATCCATTACTTCTATATATCGTCCTATTTCGAATAATATTTTTTCGCAATCCAATACATTATAAATCCATTATTGAAACACAACAATTGAAATTTTAGGATATTATAACACTATGTCTCGAACGTCATAGAGTTGACTGTTACTATATCATCTCGTAATGGTTTACTTGTGCAATACAAACATGACAGTTTTGTAGACCCAGTGTGAACAAGGCAGGAAGTTTATTTATTATTATGCTTATTTGTATCTTTAAGGACAAGGTGGAAATGGTGATATACTATGGCTGGAATCACATTCCTAGACAAGATAAGCAGCAATCAATAATCAATAAAGTAGTGCACGTGAAGAGAGGGAACATGTGAATTATATTAAGGTCCACAGCTCAGTGAGTGAGAATAAAAGGTACTACACACTTGAAAAAATTGCTCTGCAGAGTATTACTGGTATTTCGGGTTTTAAATCGCATCTGTTTGCATTAGGAGAATGTAAAGAAGGTTTTACTATGTGCACATGCAGGATTTCAGTTATTTTGGTATTCTAAACTGGAGAAGGGGGGGGGGGGGGATATTTGCATTGAGTGTAAATCCTCTATTTTCCACGAGTTTCAGCTTTGTTGTATGCGTTTTCTCAATTTAATACAAGTATACAATTCGAATCGAATAAGGTCTAGAATTTGCTCAAAGAAATTGAAAGTTAATTTACCTTGTTTTCTAATTCGTGTTGAGATTTATTGATTTTATGTGTTTCCTAGTCGTAAGTCTCGTCAAACGAGTTGGCCGAATCAATTAGTTCAAATTTACTGAGTTTTGTATTGATGTCATATAAAAACTAGTTGTTTTCCACGAGACAGATGAAGGAGCACAATTTTCTGTCACCATGAGGAAAAAATAATTCTAGAAATTGAAGCAGTAAAATTAACTTAAATCGCATCTGAAATCTGGCAGAATCGTTACCGAATTTTTAGCAAAAAACGGGGTTGTTACCCAACACTATTTTAGTATAATTTTTGCTGAAATAGTTAGGATCGCCTTTATGGCTTATTAACAATAATCTCCTCTAAAATGAAATGTAAAATAATGCAAAGGTGATGTATTCTGTAGCCAGCTGCTCTCTATTGAATATATATATATTTTTTCGAGTTTTAAAAAAATTATAAGAGGGATTTACGTTGGAGTAATCTCTTCACGTGGAGAAAAATTGAGACCTAAAAATCCAAGCAAACCAAATCTTATTTCTAAATCAATGTTCAGCTCTAATTGCTTCACTTACGACAAAAAATTGGCAAGTCCGGAAGTAATTCAAGGTTAAGAATGGCCATCAAAATACAGCCTTGGAAATAAAAATTTGTAGACATGAATTTCATAATGTATTTAGTGAATGAAAAGTGTGAGAAAGTATTTTCAAGTGATTCTACTAAATTCCATGGCTTTGCTAATTGTAAGAAGTTGGTTTCAAAGCAGCATTCCGTTATTTGGTCTCAATAGTAAGACTATTTCAGAGCAAATACCTTCTGTTGTTTTTTAACATGAGAGAATAGCCGATATTCATTCTTCTGGTTTTCCCTTTTATTTAGCTCTTTAACTTCGTTTGCGGCTTTTATTCTTCAACAATTCAATGCATACTTTCAAAGTTAATACTTATGAATTCAAGGCTATGGTTGTAATGACTAATAGAGATTATTAAGGGGGCAAAATAATTTTCCTTTTTTAGAAAAATAATGCTAGCCATAAATAAAGCTAGTTCAACCATTGGTAGTTAAGGAAATAAGCTAATTTATGACAGAGGCAATAGTATTCACGGTCAAGAATCGTGTTTTGTAATTACAGACCCCTCTCCTACCGTCAGTGGTTCGCCCTTTTTCTGCTTATCGTCGCTGGCGTAATTAATGGGTGAGCTTAACTTCAACTCTTATCTCAGCTATTTTAAGTAAAGCGCTTACTATTATATATAAATTTAAATAATGCAGGAAAGAAATGTCATTTCATTAAAGTCGAGCCTGCTAACTCTGTCCAATGGATAGATTTGAAGTTAGAAAAATGCGGAAATTGAAATGTCCTTTTTATTGACCTAAATGGGGAGCATAAACGAAGAAAATGAATGCTTATTTACTATGATATACCTCAAAGTGCGCCAGTTAATAAAATGGTTCCAAAATAACTTCCAGCTAATAGTCATTTCCTTTTATTTTGTACCTTGATAAGAAAATAGGAATTTGTATGGAAGGCTTAAACTGCAATTGTTACGCCACTGAACTCTATCGTTTTCAATGTTTAAGTAAGAAAGCTGGGTATCAACTTCTAGAACTCTGCTTTTACAAAAGCATTTTTGTTATCCTTCTAGTTACAATGGAAACAGCATATTACTTCAGCAATGTTGTGCGAAATTAATCTAAATGCAATTTTAATATCAACGGATCCACACGATGGCTTCATTTTATCCAAACTTATGATTGTAAACTGTTTCCTTTAAGGGTGCTTTCAAATTATTGTGATTACTTGCATGTCTCTTCCATTCTCCCATAAATTGCAGGATCTTTTTAATCTTCTTGTATTTTAGTGTTTGATCTACTTTTAGCTTGTATTTTGAGTTGTGTTCATAATTATGTCATCTCAATGATTCAATAGATCTGCCAACTACGACACCTCCAATACGAATTCCTCGAGTATGCTTCACATCACATTTAAAGGAATTATCATGATGAGCATCTATTGTACTGTTTCTGGTTTTGCAAGTGTCTACACTGAGTATGTCCTTAAAAGTCGGGTCCATGTGAGTCCCTTGATGAGAAAGTTATCTACGTTCTGCTTAAAGCATTTCAGTAGACTTAGTTTACATCTTTTACAGATGAGTCTCAATATTCAAAATGCCACATTGTACATATTTGGGACCATAATCAACGCTTCCCTTTACGTATTTCAGGAGGCTATAGTTACAGGTGCGTCTTTACATTTCTTTATAACATTGCATTTGCAATATTCATTTAAAGAATAGTGTTTGGTAAATAAGTCATATTGAAATATTTTATTCATGAGTTCTTGATAGTTAATTACATTCATCGAATATCAGCTAACGAATAATCAAAGTTTAGTAATAAGTTGTGAAATACTCCCTATACAGTCCCCTCCCCCTTCTTCCTAGTAAGTATTAAACAAAAGACATTAGAGTTTTGACTAGATTCTAGATAAAATGGGCAAATATGTAACATACAAGCGTAAGCGTACTGCTAAGTAGACCCAATTAAAGTGTACTATGCTAATCAGGCCAACGTGGCATGGGAGTTTTCTTCAAATGGCGTTGTCATTTCTTAATCTTCCATGAGATGCACTGTTGTGACATTGTCATTCATACTACTGCTAAACTTAGAAGAGAATAAATCAATGCCAATGCCAAGCGAATCATTTTATAAAATAAGAACTTCGTATGGCGCATATCTTTTGTGTTTAAAGGCGGATTTTCACACGTCTATTCGTCATTTATCAGATTTATTTAAAACTTGAAATTGTGTCGCCAAATATAAATTAATTCTCGCTATTCCAGCTCACAAAGGCTAAATCAAATGACAAAAGCGAAATATTGATTTGAAACAATAACAGAAAAACAATCTTTATTTAAGTATTTTACGAAGACTGAAATTTCAGGGTCTTTGCTAAAATAAAGCATTTTGAATTTTCTTATATGAAGATTATTCTTTGTAAGCAAATCATATGCAGACTTATTGATCCTTTCCCATCATCCATGGCCTGCAGAAATAACATTTGCAGCAATGGCATAGTTAGACTAGTTCTCTCAGTTAAACTAAGTTGGTGAACTTTCTTTATAAATAATAAGTCAATTTATTTAAATTTCTTATTAAGGATACAGATTTGATGGTAGAATGCCTAACTTTTACATTCTAATACATCAAAAAACTAGCTCTGTATTTTGTCATCAGTTCCCATCTTTAAGTTGTAATGGTTGGTTCTAAGGATCATTTTCATCCAATTATTTTTCATTCACTTCATAGGACAGTCTTGAATGTAGAATAATTGCATATAAGACCACGTACAGTGGTTTTTTTCTAATACTTCGTGAACATTCGGATAAATTTTTTTGGAAAGGTGTGGGGAACTTTTTTTGAAAATCTCTCTCTTCCATGATACTTAATAATACCCAATCTGTATGCTAATGGCTCGGGTTTCAGTGGCACATCTATCCATCCAGAAAACGCAAGAGTATCTCTCTTTCAATTGTGAGAGTGACAAATATCGGTTAATGGAGATATAGCGTTTTGTGTCCTTCTTCTGCCAAGTATACTATTTATCGAGCATTGGTATTGTATTTGGTTAGGCATAATTAAGAAGTAGATAGAGAAATGCTAGCTCTTTCTTTTCGTATAGGTAACTTCTATCTTATTCGTGGATTCACCTTCCTAACATGGTTGCTGGTCGTCACCCAAGGCATTAGCGGGATTTTCATCGGCTTTGTGATGAAATACGCCAGCAGCATTCTGCGTCTTTTTATCATCTCTGCAGCTATGATCGTCACAACCGTTTTTTCAGTTTTTATCTTCGATCTTGTACTCAAAACCAGTTTTATTATTTCGGCTGCTCTCGTCATTTGTGCTCTAGTTCTTTATCACTTATGAAAAACACTAATTTAAAAAAAAGGTTTATAAAATTTTTCTTGCATTACTGCCTGCAATTAAGTATTTGAAAGAGGTATTTATTTTAATATCAGACGCCCAATAAGTTTTCGACGTAGTCATACTTGTCTTAACTTAGAAAATGAAATCCAGAAAGGTTAGATAGAACCTTAGATGACCACTTTGTTCATCAGACAAAATGTCAGTAGTTTTTGATCTTAAATAGATAACAAGACCTAAATAAACGACATCGGGTTAGCTTAAAAAATCAACTATCGACGAAAAAATTTGTTTCTTGAGATAGAGCATTACCGTATTTTACAAACTGAGCGTATCAATTCCTTAAGAAGAATTTTATAACTAAGGTTATCTAAAGGAATTGCAATTGCCCTCCAACAGATAAGCCAACTTCTACTGCAAGACACGCCTCACACGCCTGGTACTATCCATAGATATTCTAATACTTGAACTCCTAAAGTTGTGTTAATTAAATTATTCAGCGAATGCTACAGGCGTCTGAAGGCAATAACTTTGGATTGAAGTGTGCTCAATGAAGTTTTCATATAAGAGATGTGTATGGTAACTAGAGGAAACAATTCGAAAATGACCTCAGATAATAAATGAAAGTTGATTCAAAATGTGGTGTTGCATTAACAACCTCAAAAATGCCAGAATTTCTTTCAGATTACTTTAATAAAATAATGGTATTGCATTTGAGCAGAGAGCATAATAAAATGGGGATAGTTACAATTATGCCAATGCCAACTTTTCATGCTTTTAAGTAAATCTTGAAATTGAATTTTACATCCCTCTATGTTAATTGTTAAACATATTGCGATTAAATATTTTTTGAACCAAATGTTAATACTCAAGTTTAGCAGGATATATTATTGTAAGTGTGTTCTAGGTTCTCTTATTGGAGTTCTTTTCCTGAAATTAAATTACTGACCCCTCCCAGTAGATCAGAATTCCTTTATTATCTTCAGGAATACTCTGGAGGGGGTCCGGGGAGGGGGGGGGTTAGGCTTGACTTTACATAGCCTGCAGAATCCACTCGTCACAAGCAAGTTCCATCGTTTTTAATTAACAATTTACCATCTGTGTAGAGTTTTCTAATATTATTAATGGGCTGTCTATTAAGATTTTAGTAAACATCAAAATATGCATTTCGGTAAGTCCTGGGTAACATTTTCAAGTGAAAAATTGACTTTCTTAATTTATTTTCAGTCCTTTTTATAATAGTAGTTTAAAAGATGTAGTGCATTCAGATTGTATTTCTCATGAATTCGATAACTATCACCCAAAGACAGTGCAGAGAAAGTGCACAAATGTAAACTTCAATACTGCTTCTGTCTTTCGAAATACCTCTGCCACCGAATCACTCTCAATTATGGGTCCAACTTGGGGTTCAATGAACTTTAAATTGCTGCAAAGTGACATAAATATCCCTGCATAATGATACGTACAATAAGCCCACACAGATTTTAGTGATCGTGACTTTCCAAATATGTGTTATAAAGACCATTTTGACCTCTGATTATTATAGAGATCGATGCCCATAGAGTGAAATTTAATTTCCACTAAGAAGAAAATCATCCTGCTTATACACATATTCTGCAAATGAATTTCTTCACGGCAGAATTGCATATGTACTGTTTTAGACATGGCTAAAACTCTCCATCGTATTTAGATGGCTGTCAAACAGAAACGTCGGTTGCAATTTTCATGGTAAAAATATAATAATGAATAATTATTAACTATTTTTCCTTGACGAACCTGGTATTATTTTATAATTTCTTCACTGTTTTTGAAAAAAACGCTTTTTCCCTAAACTGTATATTGGAATTAATATAGAAAATACTGTACAGAGTTTAAGTTTGGCCACATTAGTTTTCTCTAAAACAAGGAGAATGTGGCGTTTTTTCTCCTATGCCTGAAATTTGGGCGTTTAGATGGAATAGTAATACGTCGCAAGACTGTCGATAGTAAACAGAAAGAAAATTTCGGAAGTTGCCATAGAAAGGGATCATTCCTTGATATTTTAGGCAAAAATATGCCAGTCCAAATTTAATCGGATTTAATTTGCTAGATACGATTCATTTTGTTCATAAGGTATAAGAAAATCTCCCTGAAACTTGAAGTCCTCGTTTTTCCACTGTCTGCTAGACTGACCTCAAGGAAAACATGTAGGGAGAACTAATTGTATCTTATAATTTTAAATGTCGGTTGTCTCAAAGACTCAATTATGGTGTTTGATAGCCTTTTGCGAGTTGCTGTCATGGTTTGGGAAGAACTTTAAAATTTTTATTTTGGTTATATTAAAAATGAAAGATAAAATAATTTTGTTTTCTTTACCATTCGATGAAAACATTAAATGAGGCGACTAGACCGACAGTTCTTGATTAAATTATACCGGTCTATAGGCAGTGAATATCGTTGAAAAGCACGTGTAGCATTCCAAGGGACAAATTTTGAATTTTAAATTTTGGAGCATAAATTGCCTATTTACTAATTATTATACAACCCGTGGCCAAATATTAAATAAATTAAAACTCTTTAATATCTTGGCATTTCACAATGTCTATCGGTCGCCGCCTCTTAATTGTCTGCTGGGCTTTCATTTAACCGATTTAAGTTTCAAAAATTTAATTTCTTTTGCAATATTGTGAGTGGCAAGAATAACATAAATAGTCGTCTCTATTAGCATCTAAATGTGTATCAATGAGTTTGTGATAAACACATTATTTTTAATATATCCTTTTAAGGATTTCAGCAGTTAAATGAAAGAAAGCGCTTTCTTAGTGGCATAGTTAGGTCTAACTCTTCAAAGATCAGTGTGATAGCAAAAGTTTCATCATTCATCGTCACACCGTGGGGTTTTTCTTGGTCTGGAAATAATGAAAGATTTGAGCTAGTCTGGTGCACAGAGCACTAAGCGGAGGTATGCAATTAGAATACCAACCATGAGAATAACAGAATTGTAACTGCATTATGACAACCAGGGATGTTAGAAGCAACTCCTCATTATAATATCACTCGTGCAATAACAGCCTATTTCTGAAACTTAGGCAGAAAACCAAGGTTAAAGAATGTGACACCTTACTTAAACGGCGTAAATTTAACGAAATAATTAAGTTAATTAATTAAAAATCATTAAAATGTACTGCAACTCGGCTTTCTGAAAGAAACAACTACATTACCAAGTCTAACATTGCATTAACTATGCGTTGGTTAACTTTTGACTAAAGTGAACGCTATGCAATTATTTTTAAACTACTTGCGGAAACTTTTATGCTCTAAGCTCATATTATCATTTAAAATAACTTTGAGGTGCATGGAGCAATGCATCTTTAAAAGTAAAGTAACTCTGTTACCAACTCAATATCGGGGAAAGAAACAACTTTTCGTTACGAACTTATGGAAAGATTATATTATTTATTACATATGCAATAACCATCAACGTTTTGGTCCTCCAAACTACTGGTGTTTGATATCAGCATACATCAGTTAACGGAAGCACAATAGCTAAGCGCAAGCTCATAATGGCACATACGCAGGAAAGCCAATGAGAAGCCAGTAAGATGTCACAACATGTCTTAAATGTGACGCATCTTTTCTCACATAAATATGCACCTAGTGAACTCAAATCTTCATTCCAAGCGTCGCACTTACAACCAATAAACCATGTTTGTCCCTGCTTTCATTCTTTACATTCTTGACGATGTTCCAACTCCTGAAACAGACGGGAAAGTTGTTCTTGCCGATCTCAACTCAGGCAATGAAGAAACGTAGAAATTCCGATTTCCAATTCTTCTAACCGACACTTCTCGTAGAAATTCATGAAACAGCATAAGGGATTGCATAATAGTATACAGTATATCGAACTACTGCTACGCGGGCTAACTACATAATATTTCTGCGATGTATTCGCCCAAATTTTCTCAATGTCTATTCAGAATTCGACAAAGACAATTTCTGTAAAGTTGAAAGCAATAGCAATGCTCTTTGTATGCACTCCTATGTACGATAACATGTGCAATAATTTATACCAAATAAAACACGATTCTTATCAAATTGCACTATTTTCTTTTCAAACCATTGAAAATTAAATGAAATTTTTAATTGTTTGTTGAAATATTAGTTTAGATTATAGGTTAATTTAGTTAAAAACCCAGCTAGCTTTAAGAAATGTTTTTTTTCTTCTTAGAAAAGTCATTTACCATATAAAAATGACGATGAAGCTTTGGTAAAATAGGCTTAAAAAAGCAAAATGTAAAAGTGATCAAGAGAATGTTACTAATGAACCGAATTACATCTAAAGTTAAGATAACGGAGCATTCAAGGCCAAAGACTAATCTATTTTCCAAACAAGAATATTGCGTGATTTGGCTCAACTATATATATAAATTTGTTCATTATTCATCCATTACCATCAAACTTGTATGAAATCAAACCTAAGGGAATAATGCCAGATCTTATAACTAAGATCAGAAAAAATTGCTTCCTACAAGAGCCATATCTTTAAGTATTTTCCAATGCAGTTAAACTGTCAAAAGCCTGAAACTAAGACCCCATGTGCAAATATCCATGCTCCCTACATGATATGAGTTTACGTGTGTTGCAGCCATGTATAGACATTCTAATGTTAAATTTTGTGACGTTCAGACAATATTTACTAATGAGAACATTTGTTAGTAGTGCTTTGCTAATAACTATTGAAATATATCGAATTTCGCAAATTCATACTTATTCGTGAGTACCTACCGGAAGTTAAACTTAGGATATAGAAAGGTAGACCTCTTGCGCATTTTTTATAGATGCTACCCTCGATGTGTAGCTCAAGTTTTATTACCCCAACTCACAAATTAAATATCACGGGTCTGGTTTCACACGTTATGCTCAATATGGTGTCATAAATGATGGTTAAATTTAAATATACATGCAGGCACTTAGAACCTCAAACTCTCCCTCTCCTGAGCATGGTCACCAATCACAGCTCATTTTCTTACCAAAACGTCATACTGCAACACTGGGCTTGTAAGGACATTGTTCACTTACAATAAAATTACCCAAATGAGAAGCTCTCATATTTAAAATTAATTCGATTTCATTATTCAGCCTTTATTGTGAGAACTAAATGGGCAAATTTTCGACCAATCTGCAGAATTAACATGTGTCCACATTTTTTCATTGAAAATCTACACCTGAATATGGAAATGTACTCAAAGGATCGAATCAAAATGTAGCAAGTGAGAAATGGAAAAGAAAACCAGAAAAAAGAACCGGCTCAATAAAATGAAAGGGAGGTTTTTAATAATTACAGATAGGGTCGTAGTCTACTTAATGAAGAATCCAAGGGGTCGATAATGTTACAAAGTACTATGAGTTCAGCAAATCAATATCGATGCCTGAGTACAAATACTGACAGTCATAACCTCAATTTATTTACAGATAAATGTTGCACTCTCCCGATTACTGAGATCTAGTTCTGGTTATTAATGCTTATTTACGCGACTACTCATGTGTGCGTCGTGATGACTCATTTTTGCTTGATTGACCCATAATCGGAGTCTCACTAGCTTAAACATACACACCTTTTTTGCAGTCTCTATTACTACGAATAATTTCCAGAACGCAACTATCTCAAGGACACTGAGGGCGAATGCGTGTCTAAAATTGTTCAGAACGATATAAGCCTACTCACACTTGTTTCATTATCTTAGTTCACAATTGTAAGGAGCTTTAAGTTTTCCAGATATTTGTTACAACCATCATGTCGTCACAGCATCAAAGGAATTGAGATTATGAGTCACTATATGAATCAAATAACACGATAATATGAAAGATGTGCTCCGTTTAATAAGTGAAATTTATTTTAAGGAGTCGGAAGTTACTTGAGGCTTTTCTAATTTAATTACCATGGGTTCAGAGGTATTAAGTAGTAGACTAGCCGTAATCGAAATTATGGATAATAGGAGAAGCGGGCAAATTAAAAGGATGGGCTTAGTAATGATTTGCTCAACCACATAAAATGTATCATGGTTAAGGGGCAAGCAGGCAAAGGGAACAATAAGGGCACTTAGAAGTCAATAGTTAGAAGTTTGTCAAAATAATAAGCAGAAATTCATATCAGCTAAACAAATCGCATGAGAACCCAAGCAAAACGGTCCGTTCAAGTCATTTTCGTTCAAGTGAGACGGCTATTAAAATAAATGTGCTTTTGAGAATATTGATTCACACTCTTACCCAAGTAGTGAACGTGACAATGGTTGTTGTGAGAGAGCTCCTACGTAAAAGTTACCTTCAATAGGACAGGTTTTCATATTAAACAGCTTTATTTCAACACTACTGAGGCATTAAAATGGTTACAATAGGTTAAGTGTGCACAAGTAGGCTGAAAATGGTGAATTTCAAGAAAAGTGTAAGCAAATAACGAAAGCTTGAGAGGAGGCGCCTCCGAATTTAGCTAACTTTTTTTCTAAATTAATGAGGAGAAGACTTAGTAGTATTTCTAGCAAAAAATTCTGTTTTGACAGTCGCTTGTTATTCACTGTTCAATTGCCTTACCAGGTCGTCTTTAAACATACATTTCGAACTGTGAGCATTATTAAGTGGAGTGTAATGGGTTGCAAAATATAAAGGTTTCTGTTAGGAAACTAACAATTTCTATATAAAATAAGTTAGGATTTGCACTATTTTGCATTTAAGTAGCCATGTCCAGCGTAATTTCTCAATTTAAAGCCATATAATGCTTGCATTCTTATAGATTTTGCATACTTCAGTGTCTCACAGACCATTTCGCTGTGGTATAATTCTGAGAGAAGATGACGAAAAACAAACGTCCCCTTGGCAATTGGAGTTACAGAGTTGTTTGCTGTAATTCGCCACAATTAAAATTAACTATTGGCTAAATAAACGTGTAAATTAACTCTTGAAAATTCTAAAAATATATTTATCTACACGCCGGCAAATTTACTTTGGTCATTTGTAGTCACTAGCTGTCTTTTCTATCTTATGTGTGCATTGTTTCTTCCACCGTCAAACACAAATCTAGGCATTCTTTGAATCTGAATGAAAGCGACCTCTGGGATCAAAGATTTTAGATTGGTGGGATCAGATCTCGAAAGAAATAAAAATAGGTTTAAACAATTGGAAAAATCCAGCTTTCTGCACTAAATTCCAAATTAATTTTGGGGCATGTATCATCGTGTTTTACGTAATTTTGCCCATATTTATTAACACGAACGAATTTTTAAAAATATGTATTTTATGGATGAATATAATTAGTTAGAGGTTGCCAAGTAGAGGTAGGATGTTCGATTTCAATCCAGGGCAAAGATATTAGGAAGAGAAAATTGATTGAGTATGCAGTAGAATAGGGATATTTTGTTTGTTATAGGTGATATAAACGTAGAGAATCCCCATACTCGTTATGATAATGAAGGCAATTAGTAAAGTATCCTCCGGCCTTTACTCAAGCGGTGTTTATGGCACTTAGACATTTCTACCTCTCATCATTGTATAATTCATTAAAAATTTTGAATTTTTTGAGTTTTAAATATATGGGATCGACGTGCGGTTGACCTCTTTCGCATTTTGGTTAAATCATTCTACCGCTTCTTCTCCTTTATTGGTAGTATTAAGAGTGTTAGGTCTACAACTTTGCTCCCGCCGTTTTCCAAAAGATGGCGGTAGTAGTCGAAATATATTAATCACAGATGTCGAACACGTTGTTTTGACATTTGTAAATATAACCATACTTTGATAAAACTTAATTTGTGCTTGCATAAAATAAAATTTTTAACGAAATATGTCCGAATTTAAACCGAATTCTCGTGATTTGTGGGAAGTATTGCTTTTTATGCTTCAATATGAAAAAAACTGAGGGCTGGCTGAGGTTCACCGGATTATCTCAGATACTTATGGTAAAACCCCTATTAGTGACAGAATGTGTGGGCGGGAACGGTTGCAACGTTTTAAGAGTGGTGATTTTGCCGTCGAAGACCGACCGGCATAGTGATGGATGGGCAAAAGTTGTCGAAGATGCAGAGTTAGAAGGGAGTGATTCTTCGTGAAGATTCGTTTCAATCTCAAGAAGAATTTTCAGAATCATTGGGTGAATGTCAGTGAGCAAACAATTTCAAAACGCCTGAAACAGTTGGGAATGATTGAGAAAGAAGGATATTGGGTTGAAACCATGAAGAGATGTCTAGCGACGTTTGTTTGCTTGAGAATAGCTGCTGCTGGAAAGGCAAACACGAAAGTTATTTCATCATCCTATTGTTACTGGGGACGAAAATTGGGTACATTACAATAATCCTAACCCTAACCCAGGCACAGAAAATCGTGGGAATTGTCCGGCCAAAATGGTAGCTAATGATGGCCAGTAATTTAAAACTTAACGTATGTAATCGTTTTGTTGCAATAAATCCTCAAATTAAACAAAAAACGGCGGGAGCAAAGTTGCAGACCTAATATTTTCATTAAATCCAATAATATCAGAAAAATTAAGGCCTCTACTTATTTTGTTGGTTGTGCCGTGATTCACAATCAGCTATTAGAGAAAATCGTCTGTTTTTCAACGCACTGAAACGAAGGTGTTTCCATTCCTTACCTTTTTGAAGGTTAGATAAATGTATAATTAACTATTTTTGACAATCTCTCATTACACCAATTTGATTAAGAAAAGATGATTTCATTATAGCAATAATCAAATCTGTCCATATCATTGAATTTCAACAACATTTAGTCATACATTTGCTCTATTAGTACAATCCTTTTTCCATAGAAGAGGTCACGAAATGAAAACGTATTTACGTTTATCATCATTCGTGATTGCTTATAGCTGATCTCGCTTTATTACACAAACACTGTATGCACGTACTTCTGTTCATTATATTGGACTCATGGGGTGCGCGATAGACTTACCTCCACGTAGTGCACCCGGATAAAGCATCTTCATACGGCAAAAAGTCTATAAACCGGCAGTTCACTTCAAAATACTATGATCCGACAGTATGTCATACTTCACCACTTCCACGGTACTCACCTTCCTTTTTCCTCTGCCCTTTAGTCTATCTCTTTTTCATCTGTGAATCACTCTTCTATTTCCCCTCTCGACTTTTGTGACTTTGATGTTCCTTCCTATGTGAAGAGGGCCAATGATAGCTATCATAAAGCCTGCCATCTGATATAAATAAATATTGGACTCATTGGCTGATCTCAATCAAGGCAGGCCTTTTAGTACTTTTGCGATTAAAAGACGCAGAGGACACAGTCTGTTTCCTGATTATATTAAATATACTCACTCAATTGCACGGATTTGAGGAGTATTGGGGCCGCTAAATTGTCAGTTATCACCTCAATGCTGTGAATGTGTAATAAACTTCAGATAAAATAACTAATTCTTTGTCAATTAAAAAAAGACTAATTAATTTATGGAATCCACAACGCAACTAAGCTTGGCAGTGCTACAGAGGCCTCCTTAGCCAATTAACGATTACTATTTATTTAAAGTTGTTAAATGGTCAGTGGTCATATTTGTAACTGACGTTATACTCTGCCTATGTTCCGTTACCTAAATACGGTTGAAGGAATTTTGCCAGAGAGGAATTTTAAGGTTTGGCCAAGGCTTATTGATGGGGCATTAGCTAAAAATTCCAATTTTTAATTATTCTGAATGTGTTTACTTTTATTTTAATTTGAGCTCAAGCAAAGAGAATAAACCATAGGGTAAGCAACTCTGACAATTTATTCACATTTTCTTTTCAGAAACATGCTTATTGAGATAGTTTTTGTAATTACACTTCATTCAGTTACACCCAATGTCTTATTATCTCATCGACTCCAAATTAGAGAAACAAATACACATGAAATTTCAGTTTATTAATCCATGTCGTAGTTACCCACTTTTAATTATCGAAAAACAAATCTCCAAAGTAACTTGAAATCTGGTAAATTTTGTACGAAAATAGCAACGTTTGCTAACTAGATTAGCATACTTCTGAGTAAGCCTAGATTTAACTTTTGTTTAAAATAATATTATGTATTTGTACTAAATCTGTTTAGGCTGACAAAAAATATATGAGTTGATAATGGCCAGGAAAACCAAATAAGGACTTTTCGCTTTAATTTAGCCTTCAAATAGGATTACGGCTTTATTACGAAGCAGTGATGCCTCGAATATTATAGTTTTAGAGGAATCCTGCACCATTAAGACTAGTATTTGATGTTCGCTTGGTCCCTATGGATAAAACATCAACTAGCAGCAGTGTTTAGGACATTTTATACGATTTTGCTGCATTTACTTACCCCCCCCCCCCCCCCCCCCCCCTACTGAAATAGGATCTATGAGCTTTTTAGGGCTTTAAAATTGCTGCTATAATTTGGAATGAATAGACGGCTTTGATGTTAAGAAATACAGCCATGTGATTGTTAAAGTGAGATTTTTCTCTGTGCACTTTTCTTAATTTTCAGTGAAGTATCTATTATGGGAATTAAATTTAAATTTATTATATGGATTGTCATTTAATATGAACCGTTGGAGGTAATATAATGAGCACGATTTATTACGGTCATTAACATAACTTATCGTGATTTAAATACATAGAGATGTGGACAAAGCCAATCAAAATACATTGATTAAACTAGAATTATCAGTCTTGGCAGTTTGCAATGTAAATAAAGTCGATTCTTCAGGAAATTGACTCATTTGTATTCTCCAATTTTGCCTTGTCCTAAATGCAAGTTAAGACGCAAGTTTGTTCACGCCTTTATTGTCTTACTTATTAATGAACTGTCTCTTAAAGTAATCTTACGATTTCTTTGGTGCTAAACAGATGAACCGCATTCATTTGATCTTCCTTGCTCTGATCTTGAACAGATTGGGCTGACTTTTTAGTTGCTAGTGCATATGGTCTTAGCCACATAAGGTTCACGGTTGCTAACAGAAGGCTAAGAACATTCTAGCTGGAATAGGTCGTGTTAATCGTTTGACGCAACAGGAATATTTTGCATTTGTTGCTTTGGGCAGCTCTAATATTTATTGACATAGATATATTTTTAGAATGTAAATTCTCATGACCTATTTGTGAGGTGAGAAACAATCAGAGGTTTGGGCTTCTAAAGTATCATAGGGATAATTTCCGAACCAATGCACTATTTATTGTCCTGTTGATTATTCAACTTAGTTACTAAAATAAGTATTTTATTAACTTTATTTCGGAACCGATTGTTAAAATTTAACAACGTTATTACCATGGAGCAGTGGACATGTTAAATTACTGGTCATTTCTGGTAACAGAATAGGAAGGACCATCCTGAGTGAGCTCTGTTATGATGTATTAGCTCGCAATTTGTTGGAGATTTTAATGTCCTTATCAAGCGGTATGTGTTGGTTATAAATTGGAGCCAACACCAACTAAAAGATCTCCAAGTCCAAATAGTTGAGTGGCTCCATCTCCCAATATTTTGAACTTAGTAAATTCGATTATTCCTTCTTCTTCGATTGAAAACTAGTTGGTTAAACATACGATTTTGAAATTAACATCGCATTAACTGTAGATTTTTAGCAAATAATAACAGCAACTTCCTTTACTGCTGTGTTTTAAATAAACGGAAAGTGGCCAACTATAAAAGTAATGAGGATTCTATGAACGAAGAGCTCAAATCAAAAACTAAATAAAGAAGTAAGAATTTGTGCAGGATCGAATTTCCCGAATTCATAATCCACTCCTATTCGTTCAATAAATATTGTGTAGAAAGCTTTAAATTCCTTGTTAAAACTGTATTGTATTGTATTTTTTTGTATTTTCTTATTATTCTGTAAAGATAATGCAGGGATTGAATTTCCAATTAATTTCCGTAATAAGCTCATTTTTATAAGCACTGCCATAATACAAGTTACACAAAATCTCGAATTTGAAAAAAAAATAATCTGAATGAAATAACCCACTGTTAAAAGCCATTATCTGAATATAAAAGTTGTTTCACCTCAGTTATCTCTTAAGATTTGCTGTTTTCTCCGTCGTGGTGGGAGTTCGGTGATACCCAGTTGAGTTCAACTTGAGTTAATTCTTGTGAACTTGAAAAACCTCAAGCCCAACTTCTCTTTAAAAATTGGAAAGTATTTTAAAAATTGTATAAGTTAATATTAACCTGCTTTTTGGCCTTTGGGAAAGGTGTACTCAAGTGGTAAGAACAAACCTGTTAATTAATTACCTCTCAAAAATTCGATGGACAGTAATGAAGAATAACTTGCTCATTAGCCCAGTCGATGAATAATGCAACTTGAATTAAAAGCCTGTATGAAGATTTAACACAAAACTATATGCATACAAGATGCTCTTTGCTACGTTGACCTTATCCACCAGTTGCTTCACCACAATGGAAAATGACAAATTAATCCGTTGTCTCACTGAGGTGGAAAATTATTCATGTTTGTTCTTCTGATAAAAGCACTACTGATAGAGAAATTTCAAGATTTGTTCCAGGTCTTTTAGACCTCTGTGCACGCATCTATGTCATGCAATTCATGTCTTCATTGATGTCAATAACTAACCTACAACTGGAAATTTTATTTTATCATCAATACACGACTCTGAATGAGCCTTATTTAAGCATGTTGGTTAAAATTTGTCTTAGAAAGAAGAGGCTATCAAAATGAAAGTTTAGACGCCATGATACTGGTGGAATTCGATTCAAACGATTCGAAATGACTGTAAACTAGGGTCCTTGGGGGGAGGGGAGATAATTCCTAGAGTCGCCTCTCAGTCAAAGGGCAAAATGCACTAACCACGTCTAAGACATCAAAGGATGGCAAATGTTGCCACAATTTTGTTTCCTTGGTGAGAGAAACGTCGTGGGATAAAAGGAGACAAGAATCGAGAAAAAATAATGGATAGTCGGACCATACTAAGATCATAAGGAATTAGAGGGGAGTCTTTTCTTTGTTAAGATGCTCAAAATTCCATATAATATTGGCAGGACATAGAGCATACTGAGTAGAATTAAGAATCCGAGCAGTTATATAGCAAAAGTAACCAGTTAGAATAAATGCAAGCAGTGAGACGTCAATGGAAAGGATTTTACACAATTAAATTGCTTTGTCAATAAACCATCCGACCTCAAGAGAAGTGCAGAAATCTATGAATTTAAAATTATAAGTAATTTCAATTCCAAAATAGTCAACTCCAAATGCACTTAAATACTTTTTTCTATTTGTATCCCATTAAATTAAATTTCCTTTGAAATGTACAAGTTTCAGGCTGAGAAAAGACTCACAAGCATAAAATTAGAGACGATATATAATGCATATCTGCTTAGGTGAAGACTTACCAAAATACCTATTTCATCATGATTATACTACCTAAGCTACGTTAATTTTAGTGAAAGTCACTCAGAAGATATCAAAAATTGTTAATTTGGAAAGCTATTTCTAAGTATCTAGTCTTATTTGGCAAGAAATGAAGAAATATTTGTGGAAATTATGTTTGAGGGTGGGAACTGAATTTATCTTGTGACAAATTTTGCTATGTCTTACGCTTTCTTTTGGAGCTAGGTCTGAAATTTTCACTTCTCTTAAAGGGTTCGTAGCCCGAGATAATAGTGATAGTTGAAAAAAGAATAAGACAAGCGATGGATAATTCACAGTCAAGTAAATATCATTTTAATAGATATCACTAAAAAGCTAGCATCAATAATATGGCTATATCATGTCTCTATAAGAAAAGCAAAACTAAATTTCAGAATTAGTCTATGTGAAAAATTTATAATTAGTAATAAGCGCTAAGTCCGACTACTCAATGGGCTTCAAATCACTCAATTAAAAATAAATAGGGCCGGTCCTGTGATCATGCACTTCTTTTGATTATTTTCCTCGGATTTAATCAAAATTTTACATGAATAATGTTATTCTTTACTAAAGTGATAACATTTGGTGATAACCATTCACTTTAGTTTAATTATTTTACTCGAAATACTACATAACTTGTTTGGTTGAGGTTATTTGAAATTTCTCATGCTCATGTTCAGACATAGCATATTCTAGCAGATCTAAGAGAACCTAAAAGCAGAAAAAATGGAATGCTTCATGTAAGAAGTGGAACAGACGTTTGGAATGTGACGAGTCTTAGTGAATTAAAATTTTGGATCTATTGTCCATTCCGCAAATATCATAAAATAGGTGTTTTACTGCCTCATTAAGAACTGTCAAAGATCCGTACTTACATTAAAATAGAAAATTTTATAACTGAAATATATCTTGCACCTAGCGACGAAAAATATTATTAAATCGAGTCATCGGTTGCTAGGTTATGTAGTAATCAAAAGTGGTGAGTATCAAATGCATTTTCCGATGCTTATTATACTTTTACTTTCAAGATTTAGGAGCAAAGACAGTCCTTTTTAGGGAAGAAAAATAATTTACACTTTTGTTTACAATTTAAGGCGGTGTAAAAATATGCAAGTCTTCAGTTTTAACACATTCAAGATACTTTAAATGCTCCTATCAGTCGATTAATCTTAAATTATTAATTCATTTTAGACATTGTGTTATTTTCAATTCCAGATTAAAATTGCGATTATCACAAGCACCATCAGAATTATTTGTATTAAAGTAGGAATAAAATAAAAAGACAAAAGGGAAATTTATTTGTCCGTTAAATTTACATAGAAACAGATAAAGAGTTATACTTTAATATAAGTGCATAATATTTATCAAGGGGCATTCCCGACAAAGTATTACCGGAGTACACGGTTAAACTTAGCTATCTCATATGCTCTCGAACATACTAGAACGCGTGGTCACGCTGCTGCTTACGTTAGGGTGTAAATGAGGTCACGAGTGCAAGTTCCTTTCAGTCAGTCAATAATAATGAGTCATCGCAGCTGTCAGCTTACCCAGAACCGTGTTCTTTGGCTAAGAACTGTGCCAATTTCCTATATAGAGAAGTGATACTTCAGAATACACAACCCGAATAGACGTATTGCATCATTCCATACTGGTTACTTTGCCATGGAGATTACTGAGTATAGTAAAAATAGTAACTATTTATCAATTAAATAATAATTTAATTGTTGCGACCTAATTAAGCGAATCTACGCTTTTTTAAATTTATTACGTTTTTCTATAAAATTCCCGCATTTGGGTTCATTCTCATGATTATAACAAACAAAAGCTTCTTGCGCTGTCGTAATTAATACTAATTGCATCATATTTGCTAATGTGGTGTAATTCTTTGATGACAAGAGCACCAGTATCTCAAGAAAAGAAGAGGGAGTGGCGTGTATTCATATATAGTCCTGCCATTTCTCAGCGTCTTTGTGTTTCGATCATGTTGTCCCCACAACTTCCTGTTCACACTCAAATATTTCTCCTCTGAAATGCACAACAACCTCCTACCTCCCCTTCCAGACATGTGAAATAGAAATTTTTCACCATAAAAGTACGCTTAGTGTTTGGTCAGGTCAGAACGAGTTATATTATCGTTTGCATTGGTAACAGATGTTCCGGTCGCTTTTATCACAAAATTCACGGCACCGCTACTGGCAATATATGAATAACTATTTCCTCTCCTCTACTTAAAACAATATTATTTCCTACCAATCTTGATATGAACCCGGAACCTGTCAATATCGTGACAGAGACCTTCAGTTACATTTAGCAAAGCTGTGCTTCATTAAACTAGATACACTAGTAGAGGTGAAATCACAAGAGCTATTAGGTTTTACGCGCTGCGTGTGCCCATATGCATTCACAATATGCCTTTAAGCACGGCTGAAAGTGTTGATTTCCCCTATTTAACGAATATATTATGCCTCTTTAATTTAGCTTTCCGGAGCCATAAAAAATAACTATTTATTTACCTACCGCGTAGGTGAATAAAAATTGGACGCAGTGCTTCCAAAATAAGATGACAAAATACGTAAATTTAGGATTTATCGATTTGAATGAAGAGTAAATGGCTAACTCTCTTAGGTGATTCAGTTGTGCTCAAGTGACAAAGGAATATGAAGTCAATGGGAATTTGTTAATGATGAAATATATTCTGCAATTCTACCAAGAGCTGCTCTTTAAGTTGAATTGGCATTAGCAAGTTGCTGATATATTTCAACTTAGCATATTCAACAGTTTGATAAAATGTATACGTCGCAGTTGTCCTATTAAAAGAATTATGCATGAATGCGATTACTTTCAGCTAGAACAGATCATTCAATGCGGAACGAATAAAGAATAATGTAAAGGGAAGATTGGCAAAGCCAAAGGAACCAAGAAGACATATTAACTAATAATTTTAATAGTTAAGTTCTTCGGTTTCCATGCCCACAAAATGAAGGGGTTGCTTCTCTCAAAATAGTAACTTTCATTTGTTTCATTTGTTCAAATAAAAAGATATCTAAGTGCTTTTGGAATAGAAAACGGTTTTCTTCATCCAAAGTAGGTAAATAATCATTGCTCCTTGCCCCCTTAGCATGATAAATTTCCATAAATAATGAAATAGACCATCCGTTACCCTTAAAATTCGAAATATTACCCCGTACTTTCGCCTTTACTTATTGGCAACTTAGAGACCAAAATTTGACAGCACTAAAAGCTGGATCATTGATGACCTTAGCGATTTTGCGGAAGGAATTACAACTAATCCCTTCGTATGTCAAACTATCACATATTTTCAAGCTTAAGGACATCGCGCAGCGATGTATTTCTGCTTGGTGCATAGCGAAATCTGATTGGTTGCGATCATGGCCAAATCTTCGGGCATTGCATGCAATCTCATAGTGGCCGGAAAAATTCGTGTTTGTGCACGACGTTCTGGTACTTCATTTCCCTCATCTGATCGACTTGATTCAATCCAAATGAAAGAATCCGATTGGAATGTTCAGGTATTAGTCCTATTACTTTTGTATTTAAATGGACTATTCAGACTTTAAAGCCCAGCGAGACAGCTAAAAGTTGGAGAGGAGTCTTGCTTGCTGCAGTAGTTATAATTCTTATTCTCAGCATTCTCATAATTTCAGTCCTCTATGTAACTCCGAGTAGGCTGCAGCTCCTATTTTACTGGCTTATTCGTTTTAGTTAAGTTAAGTAAGAATAATGAAATCTTGCCCTTGGAAACACTACTTAATTGGGGCATTCAGTATCAAGAAATCATTTGGATTTCAGGTAACGTTGAGGCGTATTGTGTTATTGCTCAGAAAACGTATTTGCCTATGCAAATGATAAGGGATTAGCTGTGATTTCAAATAAATCGTCAGAAATCAATCAGAAATATTCGCGAAGGGAAGTGCTTAATTTGTCTACAGAAAAGGTAGGTTACATTTCGCCCCAAATTCTTGATTCCACTGTGTTATGTTTTAAATACTGTGTTTCGACCTCGTTTTAGGACATCAAAGTATCCAAAATTTGGTCCTGTATGAACGGCAATTATTTCCTCGTTAGATACGAGAATATCAGGGTATTTATTTAAGACACTTTGTTAGTCTTTGTGACTATCGATAAAATTTGCACAATGTATTGCTTATTAGAGTTATTCTCAAGACCAACGGCCAGTGTTTGAGATTGTTCAAGGTGGCAAAATGTAAGTGCTTTCGGAAATACTTAATGATATCGGCTTGAATTCTTCAGATTTTTATTTATATTTCATTTAAAATTAAACGAATAAATGTTTACTTTTTTGCCAAGATAGTTTATTAGTTTATCCTTATTTTTACTCAGAAAGGGTAAATTTTCAATAATTACAATATGATTGGTTATTTTGAACATAAAAAAACATCGTAGGATTTTGGCCAATCATCGCTAATTTCAAAAAGTTAGATGGCTAACACTTTTAAGTTTAATTCTACAAGCTTTTATTAGCGAATCTCCTTTAAAATTTTAAATATTTGCTTGACATAGGTTTAATTAAATGAATTATACCAAAGTAAAGTGTATTAATAGTTTAACACAAGATAAATTATTTATAAAAACTGTGCTTTTAATTAATTTTTACTTGCCTTCAGCATGCCGAATGCTGATGTACTACGAATACGCGAACTAAGGAACGAGAAAATGCAATTTCAACCTGTGGTTGTCGCTTCCTGTTTCCCTAATAGTAATGTAGTGGTAAGATCTCAATTTTTTCTTCTATATCAGTATTCTGTTGCCTGAATAATTACAATTTGTATTTTCAATCAAGGTTGCAGTTGCTGGTGGCCATATATTTTCTACGCGTCACGTCCTATCTGATGTTAATGCAAATTATGGGTTTAAATGTCTATCTTGTGGAATATCGCAACAGATTTTCGCTGAGTTAAGTCCAGAATACCAAGGTAAGTGAGCAAGAAGACTTTAATTGAGAACACAAAACATAAGTTTATAATAGATAAATGAAGTAGACGAATTTCCAGATATTTTTTAGTAATTTATTGAATATGAGTTTGAGTAAATTGTAATTATTTAGTACTCAAGTATTAAGTATACCTTCTAATTTATAAGTCTCTGCAAGCAAATTTTATTTGTATTTCGTGTCAATATAGTACTGTTGAGGTATACAATAGATTATGCATCCAATTTCATTTTATCCTTTTGAAATGCCTTCTGTTGTTTCGATAATGTAAAATTATTCGCAAGAAAGTGAATAAAACTTTGTAGATCGACTCAACTTCGCCTTGGCATGTCATCAAAGTTTTACATTTCAATATTCTTAGTAATTCTATAAGTTTTAACAGTGATATTTATAATTGAATAAAACGGGAGTATAATATCTACGACCATTTCTATTCCCACTCGGAATTCTCCTAGTTTCTTATGGGGATAGTTTTGAAATTTTGCTCCTATTTCAATAGGTCTATTTGGATATCAATTTAATACCGCGTTGTGGATCTCAGCAGTGGGATCGGAAAAAGTTCTTGCTCTAACGCTAGACCCACAAAATAAGGTGGCTTATTTGAATGAATACTATCATTTCATCAATAGCTTGAGCTGAATTTATTGATTTTATATATTTAGGTGACCTTGGGAGCGGCAGTCTTTGAACTGGACGAATCGAAGCCACCTAGGATGATAACAACAGCCCTACTTCGTAATGCGATTGCTCACAGTGTTCCTGAGGATAGGTAGTAACTTAGTTCACTTAGCTTTTACTTTGTCTACTACATATTCTAGCTACTACATTTTTGATGCACAATGGATTGACAATGACACTGTCATATTAAAAGTCATCAATGGTAACCAAAGACATCTTTGGATTATTGCTTGTTCGTTGGAAACTGATTTGCCGTATTGCACCCAGGTTAGTCTGAAATGTATAGATACTCCACGAAAGTATTTTTTTCTGATTACCAATCTAATTAAATTAAAGTTAATTTTATTCAGCTCCCAATGAAATGCTTATTTAATAATATGAATATATTGTAAATTTTCAGCCAAAACGTAAATATTAAAGTTATATTTCATCTTCATTTTTAGAGTTGGGATTTTATAAATGAACAATATCCTTTGGATAATGTGAGTGAAATTGTGAAATAACAGTATAACTCATAAGATCCAATAGACGTTTTGTTAACTGAATTTATATATATATATATATATATATATATATATATATATATATAACCTGAAGAGGTTTAGAAACTTTTAAGAAAACAACCTCGAGTAGCTAATATCTAAGTTGTTAATGGTTTTAACATATTAGGAAATCGAACCCTCACTTCAATAAATTTAACTCAACCTCTGATGGAGTATAATTGGTTTTCGAAATTTCTTAACTAAAAGATGATAGAGACTACTATACCTATTATGGTAGATAATATTTGCTTTAAAATAGTATATGGTATATAAGAGAATAAAATTCTCTTTAATGAAATCTTTCAGCAAATTTAATTGCCAATAACTGACTTCTTACATTTCTGCATTGTTTTCAAGAGAAGATTCATTAGGGAAATTTGATGCGAAACATATTCGTCCATATTCTGCAGTAATACCATTATTCGCATTGTGAGTGGGTGCACTGCTTTTCCGATAATTAACCTACGTTGGGGCTGCACTAGTTAGCAATATCACTGCCTAATGCAGCTCGTATTCTTGATATAATGAGTGCGACAGGAAATACCCAGTGCTAGAAATGCGTGAAAGATATCACGCTTTCCTCTCTCTCCCCCTATTTGTTCACAGTTTTTGGGAAATTAATAATGACTAGTAGCTAACAACAATAAACGACTGTTCTAAAAGTGGAGCGGAAGGGTGTGAGCACATTATATAAACCTCGATATGCATTCGAGAGAATAAGATAAAGTGGCCATCGTTCTTCTCCACTCCGCACTCAGCGAATGTTTATTAAAATGAAGCTTTAAATAGTTTTGTTGGAAAGAAGTGGCATAAACAAACGAAATGGGTCCTGATATCGCTGATCGGGGAAGGTGAACTCTGCAATCGCTAATTCAAAAAAACCACTTATTAGCTTATAACGCAAATTTCAATAAACCATTTGAGAATACACAATGGTCTTGTAATTCGCGTCATAAAATTTATGTAAAATTCGGATATGGTTAATTTAGAGTAGTCCAGACTCTAAACACATAAAATCTCACCACTCCTTAATTTGTCCAAAGAGATACTGTATTAACTGATCGATTTATACAAATAGAAAAGTAGAATTATATACGTATTTTTTTTCAAAATATGACATTTGGCTGGCACTTCTTCAAAGCTCCGACTGTATTAAAGGTGAAAAAGGTAGAGATTTAAAGACATACTCCCAGGATTCTGTGCCTTTTGGAATATTTTTTCTCATTGAAAATTGCACCAATCACTTAATTGTAATTGTTCACTTTAAGTATTCGAGAACAAAAATTAATTAACCAAATATATTAGCTTCTGCTAGTGGAAAAAATGTAACCTAAATGTTGTCCTTTAAGCTATTCATTTTACACCAGCAGGCTAGTGTAAAAATCGACATTTATTTGTACTATTGCCTTACTTTAGTTGACAAAATTTTATTAAAAATTTTGAAACATACGGAAATTATTTTAAAATATTAAAATTAACTTTACATTTATCTATAATTCCTCATAGATACCAAATCATTATCGAAACCATGAGCGTGGAGCATATTATACAACTCTGCCTGAACTCATTGAAAATCGATTGCAGTATCGGGTTGCAAAACTAAACGTAGGCTCCATCTATCCCATTTGCTAATCCGTACTTTTTCAGTTTATAAAAGGCGGGAAAATCGAATCTCACATCTGGTTGACCCCAAAGGAACTTAACGTAGAAAGCCTTGAACAAGTCATGAATAACTACGTCTGGTTTACCTCTGCGTTTGTCGTCGAAGGATCCAAGCACTTACTAAGGTGAAAATATATTTCAGAATTCCCTTCAAAGTCGAAATAAATTGTAGCATGCTTGACCAATATTTGGGTTAGAAGATGAGTTAATACAATAGGTAAAATACATTTACATTTTGTATTTTTAAAGATAATGAAATGAAAATTAATTGGCAGGACGTTTGGCCATATTATGCCCAATCATTGGAGCTCACACTCTGGAAGGCGCTTTAAGTTTGACGATCTCACTCTCACAGAGCTCCTGTTTCCTGGTTCTGTTCTCTTAACTTACCTGTGTCACAAGTTTGGTGAAAATTTCTTCTCAACAAAATAAATAATCAGATTCATTTGAACAGGAATAGATTGTTAAATTTTAATATTTCTGTCGTTTATCAAATGGATTCTGAGGAAAAAGAGCCAAATCGAATATCCTTTATTTATGGAGCCAATAATTAATCTAGCCTGCTTAATAACAATAACCAATGATCTATTTTAATTTCTGGTTTATCCGCCTGGCAGACTTATTTGCTTATGTTAGTGGAGCTAAAACCTCTCATAACTCTGTCAGGCGTAAGATCCCCGTCGTTTTTTAAACAGGCAACACAAATCATGGCCACTTTTCTACTCCTAACCAACGACCCAACTAACAATTACAATTTGTATGCATACAAATAGGCAAATTCAAATTAAACTGAAAATTGTTGATCATTTGACAGCCAGTATAACATTTTGAGTCATCTGATATTACCGTGAATATGAATTATGTCTAATAAGAAGGATCCCTTTCTAGAATACCATAAATTTCATAACCTTATTGTAGGTTAGATACAGCGGATGGGACAACAGTCTGCCTTACTTACTTTGTCGGAACGAGCAATGAAACCAACATATACTCCCGTTTAGCTTACGTCACAGTTAGTGGTGGCGGTAGTTCTTTCGCCGCCCAGTTCGATACTGGATATGAGTTCTTTGAACCTCTTCAACTTCAACGGTCAGCAGCAAATTTTTTTCAAAATCGACTCACTGGCTCCATTACAGACACCTATGGAGAAGCTGATGCTAAAGTTATCAGTAATCACCTCATCAAACCTATTACCACTTGTCACTGGATGGAGCGGAAGCAAATAGCAACGGATATTTATGTCTTTTCCTATTTGAAGGAGAAGGCAATAAGTAATGCAGCTTTAGATATTGCAATTCAAAAATATATTTTTATTTTGATATAGCAAAACTTTTGTGGAGAAATTCGCTTATGACTGTATTACTAAGGAATTCGACAAACAGTAGGAATGAGCCTGTCAGGAAACGGCGATCAGTCGACATGGAAAATGTGCATATTCCGGAGGAACAAATATCCCAAAAAGTGGGCAATAAGGATGATGCAGCCAAATTTAAATTGAAAGCAAGACGACTATTTAAGCACATGCCACTTGGGTTATCTTTTTTGGTTTCAAATGCAGCTGATGAAGGAAAACAGTTCTGGATGCCTTACTCTACTTTGAGGTGTCTCATAATTAAAAAAAGTGCCTTGAATACACTGGAAGATGACTGCAATGTTTTGGTACGCTTCTGGTACCCACCAAATTTGAATGAGAACCATATCACGCAGTATGCTTTTCTTCTTATCGTGTAAGCTGATTTTCTTCATTGTTACATGACTGTGCTAGTAATATCCTCTTTTTAATTAATGCACTCTCTTTCAGTGTAAGATTGGTCTTCCTTTGTATATCATTATATAACAGTGATCAAGTGAATAAATTTTTGTTTCTATCGTACGACCTGAGAAATAGAAATATGAAGGAACATGATGGTCGTCTGTTGCGTTCCCTTTTCTCAGTTCTAACTCGGACATTTGGTTAATTCCTTCTTAGAAAGATCTAAATTGTTTCATTTTTTTCAGATTTAAGCTTGTAACTTTTTGGCTTAATCTACTGTCATTAGCTAAGGAGTACTTGAAATAGTGGCAGTGTTTAAGCCAAAGCGTTTTTTTTCATAATTAATAATATAAGCATGTCGAAGCACAATGTGAATAGTAAGATCAAAATTTTGCAAGTCTTTCATCTTTACTAACTTAGAAAACTACCATAAATCCACCTTTGTATTACACCCTCGTTTATGAAACGTGTCCTAAATCTAAGGTCAGAGAGGTGCACATGAATGGAACTCAACACTTTCTCATGGGGTTGAAAAGTTCGTTTTGTAGATATTTACTCTCAAAGGTAAATACTTTTCCATTCAAGCTAATCTTTTCCAACTCCCCGTATTACTTCCCCTGACGAAATTAATGAGAATTAGCGAAAACTTAGATTTGTCTTGGTAAAACGACCTTGTCAGGTCAATTTCGACAGAAACTGTTACATTTAGTGAAATACTTTGTGTTAATTTTAATCCAATCCAACCAATCATCTTTTGAGGAAAAACAATTTGTACTTAATTTGATTACATATTATTTGAATTTAAAGTGTTACAAATCGTGGTGCTTTCCTACACAATCCTTTGAGGACTCTTCTGGAAATCGCCAGCACATTCCAGTGCTATTAAAATGAAACTAAATTGTAGATTTTCGTTGTTAAGATTTTACAATTCAATGGTTCCAAAATCGTCCAATGAGGACGGGCTTTCACAACTTCAAAATACTGAATCACTTTTTTTGTGGAAATGGGATTGAGCTTCTACACGATTTACAGGTCATAAATGACAGTGAAACTTTAATGAGTTGTTTACTGTGTTCTGTGTTTATTTCGTTCAAAAATCTGTTGATCTGACACAAGATAATGATAAAAGATATGTGGCCTCAAATAAGTGGTGCCAGTATTCTGCGATCGAGTCAAACGTTTTTATCATCATTCTCGATGGTTTACATAAAAAATGAGAAATCTTCACATTTGTGTACCATCTGTTATTTTGGCACTAACACAAATGACGTCCATTGTTCCCATTTTGCCCCCAAACCCTTTAATACAACGATTGAAAGAAGCGCTAATTATGCCTTTGAGCAAGTAGCTTAATTATCTACTTTTAATCACTGATATTTAACAAATTATTTAATTCTTTAAATATAAATAAACTATCTGGGGAAAGGAAAGCGTTGCTCCGTAGTTATATCTATTGATCTTAAGTATATATTAAACGGACAGTATCCAAAAGCACAAAGAATATTTCATAATATGTCATACACATCGCAAGGATTTTCGCCTTTTGATCAATTTTAGGCGGAAAAATTTGCGCCGGTGTGAGGGTGATAATCTCTACGAAAAACTTGCTTTCTCTTTGAGCTCCCACAAACGAGTCATAGTGGGCAGAGTGGAAAATTGGTTGGGTGTTTGTCGAAATCTCTATTCTACTGAGAATCCCATATCTCAGGTTGCGCTTTATCGCAGTCTACTCAAGTAAGTGTAAATCTTTAAAGTATTTCAGTTTAACTTCTTGCAATTTTCTCCTGCTTCTCTAGGTTAAATTAATAACGTTATTTATTCTAATTTTCAGTTAGCTATTTATTATGCTGTATAAATACTAAATTCAGGATACTAAAACCATTTAAAGTTAAGATAATTGATTAAATACACATGCTACTACAATGAGTTCAAGAAGTATTCCCTTCAACTTTTTCTCATTTCAGGGCTGTCCAGGCGAATTATCACTACATAAATCCAGATCAGATTGCAGTAATAGGCAAGAGGGTAAGATTTTGTGCGTTAGTATGGCTTTCGCAAAAAATTTCATCATAAATATCCGCTTTTATTCGAGCTTTCGTGAGCAATTTTCAAAGTGCATTTAACTTTCCAAACAACGTTCTCTTCATGTTTGAGCATTTCTTGATGTGTCAAAAATTGCCAAAATAATAAATTTATAATAATGCAAATCTAAATAATGATGAAAAAAATTTTAAAATTTCCTTATTTTGTTCCTTTTAACTAATTTTGATATTTACTTAAAGTGGACAATAGTAATAAAGGATTTTTGTTTTAAAAAAGGATTTCGTTCGTTATACATATTTTTACATGCATATTTTAGTATTGCATTCTTAATTTACGAAAGGTTTAAAAAGAATGGTAAAGGAACAAAGGAGATTCTAGGAGGCCAAATCCATTTATGCCAAATCGTTTACGCACATAGGTGACTATGAAAATAACGTTCGTTTCTGCATAGACTTCGGCCACAGAGCCGATATTCAAACAAACTATTACGTTTCCAATCATCGTAGGTTTATAAATGTTATTTCATTGGTCTGAAAATAATTCCCCTCTTGGAGACTCGGTGCTTGCTACGGACTGGAAATAGTAAATTAAAGGCCTCGTTTGTAATTAAAAATTTAGTCTCAAGTAGTAACAGAAATTACATAATGTTAAATAAGTCCGCCTTAACTCAAACGAGAAAATCAATAAGAGAACTTAACACAAAATACGTTGATCGGTAAATGAATATTTATTATAAGCATTGAATATATCTAAAAATTTTAACCAAATGAACATTCTTCGTTCAAGTATAAATTTTTACCACGCATTTAAAAATATTTAACTGGAAGTTATGGGACAACCACGAGGCGTGTTGTAGACGTAAGTTGTTAGCTCAAAAATTGGAAATGTGAACAAGCATTACAGCAATGCATAAATTAACAGGATCGTATTTAATTATTTACAAAATAGGGAATTTACTTATAACACTACTAAAACCATAAAATGCATTTATCTGTTCGAAATAGCAATCAACATTGAAATTTAAGGAATTAGTGCAAAAAATTGTTAATAACAGAATTTCTTTACGAATATCGCTTGAAGCATTTTGATGCAGATCAACGTGAACATTTTCTGATTATTATTTATTTTTTGCTTTTCTGACTTTTCTTCGGATTTTTCTATCCGTTTTTCAGTACGATCTATTTTAAGCACAATATTTAATAACATATATTAAGTATTACACTTTTCTTTGCTACCAATTAATTGATAATCCAGTTTTATTTATATTTCTAATCTTTATTTAGACATATTTGTTGCAACAATTAGTTGTCTATATTCCGAATCATTTTTAAAGTCAATGATATAAAAATTACATTTGTCAATAGCTCAAAGCCATTTGCTGCTCAAAAGAAACGCTTTCAAATTAAATAAAATATTTTCTCAATATCAAACCATGTTTACGTTTAGCTTAGATTGCGAAAATTTCATGAGCAATTTTTATACTTCGCAATGGTCTAACATAATTTGACAAATCTGGTTTTATTAATGGTAATGATAAGGGTCTTCTACTCTAATTCATTTGGCCACTATTAACTGTATTACGCTTTCGTCTACTTTGTCTTCGTACTTAACTAGATTGCTGACACTGTCTACAAGGAAAGCTTCTTTTATAAATGAATTAGAATGATGTTTAAGTACATTGAATTTCTCTAGGAATAGAAAATTTGAAACGCAGATTTATCTTGGGACCTTGGAATAGTTATTAAGATAATAATGATTTACACGATTACTAGTTTAGGCAAAACACTGATGATAATTACATTTTAATCTTATAAATGATGAACTTTTCAGTTAATAAACTTAAATGTGATATTTTTTAAATCTCTACTCCTGAATTCAGTTATGGAAAGAAAAATTATGAAAATACGTGAGATTTCTTCCAAGAAATACAGAAACCGAGGTAAAAATATTTTGGATAAATAGTTAACAATACAAAAAATAGGCAACAAATTCACCTTAATATTATCCGCATTGCAAGTTGTATTCCATTCTATTTAATTCAACTAATTAATGTGCAATTTTTTATTAGAATCATCTTTCTTTTAATCAATTAACACTTAATTTTTCGGAAATTTAAGCCTGGTATTGTCCAGTAACAAAGGCATAAATATTGTAGGAGATATTCTGACAGATTCTATCTTTTATTCCTAATTTGTGATCGAAGCTTATGTCAATTAAAAAAAATATATATGTATGTTAGATCATAATAAATAACTTTTTTTTTATTTAGGGTGCGGATGCTCATCTTGCTGGCTTAATTTTAGCCAGCGGTCACTCTCCGATCCTACCTCGTTGCGGTGTTCTCATAACCCCCATCACCGACTACTCAAAAACTGGTGAGCTCAACCTTGTCGGTCCCCTCCCCTCCCCTCACATCCTTTTAGTATCAATGCCACCTACAATCTTAATGCACATCCATAACTAAGATGCTCTAGAAGACTCTAATCCTATATTTATATTTCTTGATGAAAATTCTGATATAGGAACGTGTATTTTAGTCCAAAATGTCAAATATACATAAGTTTAACTAGTTTTAAAGCCTGGTGTTTATATTTTGCACTTGTAAAAAAGCGTCCTATTCATTTTGCTGTTAGTTCGTTCAAAGTACATTCGTAGTTAACTGATTACGTCATACTTTATGCTTTTATATTTTTATCGAACTAACACGCTGGGTACTTAAATAAATTACTAACTATATCAGGATAAGAGAATATTTTTTTATCCGAATACGTACTGCCCCAATCTAAGCTTATCCCCCGGCTATTATATAAGCAATGCTCTTTGAAGCATTTTTCTCCTTATAAATATAAAATTTACCATTCTTGAAGTCTCATTTATATTATCACTGATACACTTTACAATGACTAGCATGCTCAACTTCATCTCCATTCATCTATTTGAGAAATTCCACATTCAGGCCTATTTTCTATACTCAAAAGAATTCTGAAAATAATGACATTTTTCAGAGATCAAAATTTGGCCAATTAGATCGTTCCTATAATTTCTGATTAAGACGAACCACTGTCTTTGAAACATGCAATTATTTAAAAGACTGTTCATATAATTTTGTCGATAAATATATTTATATATGTATGTATATTATGTATATTTCCCTTTAGTACCTTTTTCATTAAAGAAGATTTATTAAACGTCGTTGACCAACCATCTAAATTAATCACTCTAGACTTACTCCTGAAATGAGGCCTTTAAAACGCAGAGCTATTGAGTGCACTAAGCAAATATAATTCTATCAATTCTAACTTATGTAAATCTTGTGACTCCCTGAATTTTCTAGCACTTATACTCAATCTGTCAATAATCAGAAGGTATATTTTAAATGTCTGCTGCAAGCTCTATCAAATAGAATCTGTCAAGATAAATGCATTGAAATTTATGGGCGATACAGAAGTTCACGGTTGCGTCTCTAAAATAAAGACCAATCGGAATCTCTGAACTTTCCGACTACATTTAATCATATCTAATATTAGTTCAATTCTCATTTACTTATTAATTTATTAAAAGATTGGTGTTAGTTTGATATAGATATCTACAGGTTTTGGTGCTCAGTGAAAGTCGATAGCAAAGCGATTCATTTCAAACAAAGTTATATAATCATGAAAGAAGATGTCGCATTAAAAGACGCTTGATCGAAACTCAGTCACTGGAATTTTGATCTGTGGACAGCTAAATGCATTGGCAAATTACATATTAAAAACCATTTAATAGATAAAATAATTAATTTATAAGTTTACCTTTTATAATACGTGAATTTTTTGGCTTTTAGTATCAACACTGGCTGAAAGGTACCTGAAATCATATAAAGAAAACGAGTCAAAATACGTCGTAAGTAAATTCTGTAAAATAGGATAATTTTCATTAATATATATATTTATATATATATATATTTCAGATGGTGAATTTAGTTCAGAATCCACTAAATCTGTTGGACAAGTCTATATTTGTAATACATGAATACTCAGATTGTAAGTTCTTAATAGTTATGTGGTTTCTCCGTTAATTGTACATTTAGACTAGAGGCTTACAGTGACATCCAATTTTAGCTCTCTACTCTTTCAATCAAACGGCAGAGTTGTGTCAATTCTTCACGAAGAACAAGATCGACCATGATTTAAAAGTAGGCATTTTTATGAGTCCCTCCGATAATTACTTAAAGAAACATTGTTGAATATTTTTTTGGCACATCTTAGTGAGGCGTTATATTTGTCTCGGTTGCTCCCTACATTGCAGTTGCTGATTTCGCTGTTAATCGCTTAAAATTAAACACTTTTTCAATGAAATTTTATCCAATTAAATTAAGTGGCTATCACTTAGTGATTATTTAATAATTGTGAAGTTTCTAAATTATCTTTACTTAGAACAGCTAAAGTGAATTGTTCAACCCGATTTGAGATAATATTAGTAAATTCTAATAGGATGCTGGTTAATTATTTTGATGGGACTATTTTAAGTTTCTGTTTAAAGCATGTTTTCCCGACTTTTTATAATCAGTCAAGTATTTTATATAATTTTTGTTCAAACCGTATCTTTTAAAAATACACTAACTCTATCTTTTGGTACTTTATTTTAACACGAAGTTTCGTATTAGTGCAAAGTGGTGCACTAACAATGGAATAAAATTAAAATTCTAAAACATAAATACCTATGAAAATTATTACTTCCTATGTTATGACCAAATGCCAAAATAAGCAGCTTTGGTCTTTCTGTCACTATACGTAGTGCAAGCATAAATTTACCATTTAAGGATATTTATGAACATGATATACGATTTGGTAATAAATTGTAGGAAAATCAATAATTCAATTGACATGATCATGATTTAATTGGTACCTAATTACGCAGCTTGTATTTAATTAACCAAAAATGGATCGATTGTGCCTTAAGCTAGCGTGACTCCGGAGCCAACGGCCTAAGTTAATTAAAAAAGGAAAAAAGTAAAACTGTTCTCAAGTTTTATCTCTTTATTATCCACACTGAGACTGTGTATTTCAATTCCATCAAATAGTGTTCCTACATTAAATTTATGCATTTAATTCTTTTTTAGCTGCATCCTTGCGGAGCTTCGGGAACTCTAACTATTGAGGAACAAGTTTCTTTCATTAAAGAAGTTTCTGATTTTCTTCTTGACTGTTTCAATCGAACCTCACATCGTTGGGATAAAATTCCAAAATTTATAAACCGAGAATGAAGTTCAATTGAATTTGTAAAAATTAAGTTTAGATCATGGTATTATTAAATTATAAAGAAGACTTTTAACCAGGATTTTCTGGGACTTTGTGCGTCTCATTAAGTGTATTTATAAATCAATATGGAAACTCAAGTAATACAAAAACATAAGTTTTGTAAATAAAACAGTACGTTTCATATGTCTGTTTGTTTACTTCTATTTCCATGCATGCTCAATTAATCCGTATTCAATTTTTTAGCATACGAAAATAATTTAATTCGTCTGCTCCTGTGAACTACTTTGTTATTAACAAGCATTAGTTTTCTGAATAGCAAAAGAATACTAAAATTCCGTAACTCTTCTAGTTTATGCCCAAGGACGTAAAAATATCCCAGCTGTCGCTAAGGTCATAATGAGGCTATGCGAACTCCGAAAATAAATGAAAATCAAGAAGTGGGTTGAAAGTTTTTTCAGAAAATATTTAAAGCTAAAAGTTCCTCCCAGTACACATTTGACAAAACCTCAATCACAATAAAATTAATCCTGAAAATGTGAAAGGTATTCTAATATGATTGTCTTTTAACGGGCATCTTAAACTCTGGGGTTTAAACAAATTCGTATAATTGAGAAAGAAGCAAGTTCACTTCAATTTGGAAATCAGACAGCCTGAAAGAACATGGCTATGTCAAATTATGCATTTAAAAGCTCAAAAAGTAAATAACCATACGAGTAACCCGAATCATTTCCGTAGGATAAGTTGTAGTACTGAGTAATTAATGAGGCATACATCGATAGCCAGCAGATTTCCATGGAACTAATAATTTACTAATCAGCACTTAGAAAAATTAATGATAGCTTGCAATTCTTTTATACCTGACGATGGGAAATTATTAGTCAATTTTGTTTAATTACTGAGAAGTCCTAAGGGAATCGGTAAAATTGTGAAGTAGGCGATGCTTTCAATCAATGAATTTTGCTGTTGGTACACATTGAACTATTGAAGTTCTCATTTTAGCTGCCTTTTCAGTAAATAACCGAGAGCAAGGAAGTGAATTTTATTGCTGCACAAATGAAAAATAGCTGATGTAACTAGTAGCGTCATTCGTGTCGACTTTCGCTGTCGAAATTGACAGAAATGTTCATTCGCTTTGGTCCCCAGTACATTTGATTGTATTGGGGAATTTGTTTGATTCGATTTTCCACTCTGTATTGTCTCACTTCGAAATTGATTAATCTGAATAGAAAAAAATATGGCTCTTAGTTTTATCCATTATTCAAACAAAACGTTCGGAATTCACTGGAATATACAAAGTTTAGGTCACGGCACGTCAGTATGCAACAGTGCACATAGTCCCTTTTTATTTAATTTATTTAATGCCCGCCAGCGCACCATTCATATGTTGGAGTAAATGCATGTAATAATGAAGTAACAGATCTTAAGCAGACTAAATATGATTCATGTAAAATCAAATACTTGTGTTTGAGTGGACTGTATAAAATGACAAATTGTGTTTCTTATGTACTAACTTGACTTGAAAAGAGTTTAGCTCATAATAATCGCAATAAGAGGTGATTATCATGATTTTTTGAATTAAAAACATGCGTAATAATCACTGTTTTATCTTTCCTCAGCTTTTCTCATCCAACCAATACCAACGTCCCTTTTTCTAACGTCCCTTTTCAGTTCATCTTTTAGTTGCCAGTTATTGACTGTTAGTTAGAAAAGTTGTTTAAAAGAAATGAACGGATTAATTGTGCAGACTATCTTCCTTCTCTGTGATTAGTTGATGCAATTAAAAATTGTGATCACTGATTGGTAGCTACACAGCCCAAGATATTCTGATAAAAATATACATCATGCCTGTATAAACACTTTGCCTCAAGATAGAATGAACAGAGAAGCAATACAGAATCAGAACTAGAGATGCTGTCTCCAGCATAATTCTAAAAAGAAATTGACTTATAGTCTTATGATGTTTTTTAATAAATAGCAATGAAAATAATTATGTATCAAACATTCATTCTACTAGAAAATCTTTACAAATCGAAAGTTCAAATAGATCCTAACAGAAGTTCCTGTTTCATTTCTAATTACCGCGATGGATCATAATCGACTGTGTCCATATTCACAGCGGCATTAAACGAGGAGCTTAGTTCATATCAGAGGTGATTCATTTTTAAAAAATAATTGAAATCCGCATCCTTTATCAGATTTGGGCTATAGCAAATCATAGAACTTTGATTTGGAAAAGGTTCTGGTTTACATGTGAAGAATGAATAGTGTAAACAGAGTTGAATTTACTATCAAAATTGTGAGCTAATTTAATTTTCTTAATTGTGAATGAATCTTTCAGTGATATGTGATTCCAATATATAAAGTATTATCTCGACCATACAAGGTCTAAACTAAACTCCGAATATTACTTACCATTTTCTTACATGGTTTCAGCCTGCCAATATTGGGTAAAAATAGGAATCCCTGGATAAATTTCAAGATATTACGCATGAGCTCTATTATACCTGAGATTCGACTGAACTTATTTACGTGGGTTTCCAGTACGTTTGTTGGTAATTGCATTCTCTTCCTTCTTTTTGCCTTCATTTGGCTGAAAGCAGAAAACTTGATCATGGTAAGTAAAATAGGGGTGGCACATCCTACAACTGCATGTGACATGCGCATGAATAGGTAAAATCACTCCATCCATTGCGTCATGTTCATCAATATCTTTGTCTTATGAAGGGTAAAAGAGGCCGAATGTAGTGAGCTGGGTTATCCGAGGTAATGGTCATAAATTAATGCAAATGTACAAAATTAGGACGTCATAATCGATTCTATTAAATTTAAAAATCAGATATGAATAAAGGGAGAAGCAATTGCTTTATTGAACTTGGAGTATGCAAATAACTGGCAACTTAAAAAAAAATTGCGGATCGGAACAGATGTGAAAGGTTTTTAAAAGTGTTTTGGTTCCATTTGTGCTCTTTTATCTATTTGTGGATATGCTATGGAACATATGAAAACTAATGTTCCCAAGGTCTCTTTGGCATATCATCTTATAAAACGGCAAATATTTTCAACCCATTCTTTTTATGCCAAAAAACAGACCTGTTGCAATTGAGACAAGTTATACTTCATGTATTTTCAAGCGTTTTTACCAAGAGGCTATGAATTGTGAAGTGTCATTCGCATTGCATGTGAAATTTTGGTGAGATACAATGTGTCCTGAAATCTACCTAACTCTGTTTCATTTATTATTTAATTTAACGTATTGCCTCGGTATTGTGAAGTGTACAACACTTATGCGCACTCAAACGGTCTTTAAGGTGCGTTCGTAAGCGAAGAAACCTCTCTACCAACCAACATTGCATGTTCAGAGTGATCAAAATCGCATTTTAATGACTACCCACATTGTACACTCTATTTTCTTAATACAGTCAAAGTAGCTTAGCTAATTTTGGAGCAATTTCATGCCGTGGAGATTGCTGAAGTTAAGTCCAGGCTTATTTGTTAGGCCTCCGCTACAGCATCGTCTGTAAATCGTTCAAATTCTTTCGAGTAACTACTTTGTGTTGAGCATCCAAATGGGTTCAGTTGAATGTCACTATTTTTTTATTCCACTAATCCTATTTTATTGTTATCAGTCTTGTTATACAAAATAATTTTGATATGTCGTTTAGGTTGATAACATTTTCAAGAAGATTCCTTAAAAAACGGAAAATGCGAAGTTTTATTTAAAAGTTACCCAGCTGCGACGGATAAGATCATTTAAGTTAAGAGCACTCTAGTTTATATGCGGTTTTCTGAATTCAGGATAAATATAAATAAATTCACGTTAGTATCACCGTCGAATCTCATTTGATAACCACTATTTCGCTGTCTTCATACATGTGTGATGCTTCTATGGACCTCATAAATTTTTAAATTGGGAGTGCATTTTGGAGCGTTAATATGGAAGTAACAGTAAGATGTGAGTAACACCGTCGTCCAATAATTTTAAAAGTGGGCGATTCTTCTATCACAACGTGGAATATGAAATAAATTACAATAATTCGAATCTTTGTTTATTAAGAAAGATATACAATACATTTAAGTAAACAGAAGCCTTCAGAACCAAGCAACAATTGTAATTAATGCCCTTAGAATCTGAAAAATTTTGAGATGAATCGCTGCTCTATGTTAAAAAAAAATTTTCATTTCACTACGGGTCTTAATATTTCAACCCACTTTCCTAATGCACTTTTACTTTGACTGCCTCAAATCTGATTATTTTGGTCGAATGATTTGGATAAAATTATTATTCCCCTCGGCCTCATCAAGAACCAAGGTATGAGAGTAGTTTAAATAAGAGTTTGAGTGAATTGGATATTTGACCTCTAAGTCTCTAAAATCCTGTGTTTGATTGAAAGAATTCACCCAGACATCTATTATTTGTTCATGTTCAGAGAGCTATTAGCATTTGTAAAATAGCAGATAATTGTATAAACTATTTTTTTATACTTAAAGGGTATATTGCCCTTAGCACAACACTTTGTTTATATTTGGTTTATAGAATTAAGAATAAATTCAAAACACTATCTTGATTCCTCAGAGATCTGTAGCGAATTAGCTACTCTAATAAGCCTCGACTGTGCTCAGAAATCTCTATGGTGGTTCCTTCTAGTCAGAAAGGAAGAGCAGAAAGACGTGTGTAAGCAACACCTATATTACGAATTTTGAAATCGAGAAACGTGATTAGTTACCAAATAATTCTAGCATAATTTTGTGAACATTAATAGCAAAATCTCTGAGCGGTGCCCTGCACGTACGGATTGCGTACGCCACAGATCGTTGCTAAAAGCTGGTGGGAGTTTTAAAAAATATTAAATTTAATTCATAAGACACTTTAAGATATACACTACATTAGAAAACAAAATAAAAATTCCCTTTCTAAATAGAAATAAGGTTAAAGACAATTGTATTAGGTTCTGATTTGCTTTTTTGATATATAGCAGGTCGGAGGATGATAGAAGGGTTAAGTCTTGTAGGATTTTTGCTGACTTATGGCATCAACTGTTACTTTATGTCTGCACATGCATTTATTCAGTGGATGAATTCCTTTCACAAGTTAGAACTTTAATATTAAATTCGACATGAAAAATAGCCGAGAGCATCAATATAAATTAACGTTGAAATTGAGCAATTTTTGTTAGGATTATTACCGTGTTTCCGTTGCATAAACTATGCGCACGGAATGGGAAAGATTTCTACGTCCCCAAATGATCTGATTTCGATCGGGGTCACATGGATTGAATAATTCAAGTCGATATGATGCTAACATGGTTCGGAAGTGGACAGGAAAGACACCGACATTTATTAAGAGAAATATATATATATCGGTCGAAACTAGATCTCGACGACTCCATGTGATGGTTGGTAACTGTTTTGGTATCGACGATCATTTAACTGAGGCGAAATGCTATTAACAATGCCTTACTGTTATTAATCGATAATCGCTCATATTTAATTGGTATTGGAACTCCAGAACCTAACTGGTAAATCTAATTTTTTGTAATGAAAATGGCATTTATTTAGTTCAAACTGGTTTGGACGCAGATGCGGAGTTCCTTCTCTTTTTATTGAAATCACTTTATATAAAAGAGTTCCTCAATGAATTTAAACTCAACCGCTCATAAGAGTTTTTAGCCAAAATAAAAGACAAAATCGAAGTGCTTAAATTTTAAATACTTATTCACAAGCGCATTTATCAAAAAACTAATTGATTCTGTTTGTGTAAGTTAATATAAAAAACTAATATTTCGTATTGGTTAAGATAATGGGGAGTATATTACTCAGGAAGGAGGTTCTTTATCCTTAATAACGTGCGTAAGACTCGTATGGTCAAAACGAGTGTTTTCACCTAAAAGTAGAGAGTAGGTCTAAAAAATTAATACATGCTTTTATGACATTATTCACTCATATATAAGATCTAATGACTGTGTTCTGTCAGCAAATCTTAGTACGTATTTACCCATCATAACCCCCTTTGCATATATGGATGTTTAATGAAATAAAAGATCTGCTACTATAGATCAAAGTTTCTAGAAGTAGCTTAAGTATATAAAGATTATAGCAATTAAAAAATTTAGCTATTGGAATTGCGCCGAGATAAGTTTTATGCTTTAAAATTCAAAATCAACTAAATATACCGATAAAATTATTTTGACCATTCAGTTTAAACATTTATAAGGGAAGTGAAAAAATAATAAATATTTGCTATTTTACTATTAAAAATTAAATTAATATTTCGCAATACTGGGCTTCACCTGATACAATTGGTATTTGTTTAGTTTGTCCATTTCAAGAACGCTCATAAAATCAGTGCTGGTTTCTAATTCCTAGGGTATGGTATTAGAAGTCTTAGTTATGGTTATAATTTAAAACAAAGATAGTATTAAATGAATTCGACCTTGCGTATTAATTTTAGCCGTTTTAATCTATTTTTATTGTATATGTCTTTTCGAAGTGTATATGATCCCATATAACAACCTTTAAGCAAATGTCTTTATTTTGTTAAAGCACTACTGTATTCATTAAATGTGTGGCTAATCAGCATGGAATGCAGTGAAGTCTGTCAGTCTGAAATCGTTGATAATATCAAACGCCCTGGAAAATTTATATCTCGAGCAAAACCTCTTTCTTCCGGATCTTCACTTTCCTCATCTGGAGTATCCTTCGAAGATACAATTTCTGACATATCTCACTTCACAACTGCCTTAAAAAATTCGTCAGGTTGTTGTTTTTATAGAATACATTTCAATTAAACTTTATTATAATTATTACTCGTATGGTAGAAATGTTTGTATTTCATTTTTAATTATTTTCGTGTAATTATATTTTGACTAAACGGAGGCTTCTTGTGTTTTGATTTAACTTAAAATTTCATGAAGGTATTTTTAGCTCTGCCACAAATTTTGTCCTTTGTCTAATTGCGCGTCCCGCCCACGCGCTTTTTATTTGCGTGCGAATCCCCTATAATATGCACAAGCTCCAAAATTCCTCTCCAAATCTACTTTTTAATTTTTCAGTGGAGGCCTGCGGTGATCTCTTCTATACACATTCTTCCTCAAGTGGATTTATAACAAATCGAGATGACTCAAATACCATTTCATCCATGTATTCAGGCTCAATTCAGGGTCCCCAAGTATTTACCACTCCGATTCTCAGGTGTTTCCCCTTTTTTCTCTTTCTGTTCAAAATTTATGGTTATTACTTTTGATCACTTCTAAATAGCCTTGAAGGGATTGTTATGCCCAAGTTAATTTTGATGTATTTTCCTTCATATTTTATCTAGACCTTGAATTTGTTGTCCATAATGAATTTTTTGATTTCTATATGATTCAGTCTTGTTTGCCCACAAACTGTTATCATTATATATGTGGCTTGTAAAATATTGGTACTTAATTATCATTATACTTAGTATTAATTCACATTTTGAGGGTAAAGTCTACAAGATTAAGGATCCTCTTTTCTCTTACTATTAGCTTTGAGCTCCACTCTTTCTACTTCGTCTTTAAAGCACACATTCTTCTTAAACCAAGTTTTGCAAGTTAACGAATTGGATTTGATAGGGCTTTGTCTTGACTTCATTTTATACAACCTTTTTGTATTTACTTATTACAGAGAATCCTCAAGATTAAATCGATCTCAACTTCAGCAGATTAGAAAATCTTTTCTTCCTTACACTGGTTCGTCACAATTCGAAGATGACGATTTAGAGGAAGAAGAGAGTGGAGAGGAAGAAGAAAATATCATGACACGCAGTGCCACTATCCATATTTCTACTGCGCATTTCAACCCACCATTAAAGGCGCGTGTCTCAACCATCTCCCCTCGTCCGAGCGATTTGATATGCAAATCCATGAAGGAGGAAGCAATCTCCCCGTCAAGGGATGAGGAACTCGCTCTGACTGTATCAAACTTTCTGATCAACTTGAAACATTCCTCCTCTCTACAAATACCGTCACCGGATGAGATTATTGAATCAACAACTGTGACTCCTCTATCCATTGAGAAGGCTTCTCCCACGGAGAACTTTGGATGTTTTAGGGCTTTTTTCAGGCTCTTTACAAAGGAGGTTGAATCTGTGGTGAATCATCAAATAGCTGAAGGTAGTTTCCTCTTTCATGCTACTTATTAACTCCTTTACTTAGAAATTCGATTTAATGAATTACGATTGAGTTTTATTTTTGAATTCCCATTGGTGGCGATGCGCCTTCGGGGTGCTTAATCTCAGATTGATGTACCAAAGCATAATAATTTCGATGTCATTAATCTACAATTGTAAGCGGTTAGTAATGGCCTTTCGTACTTTTTATTTACCCAGAAGAATATTTATGGCTCTCTCAGCTCAGGATAAAAGTGGCATTCGGTTGGAATTTCTTTATAGAATTTGTAGCATTCATCTTTGAAACTTTTTTATTTGGAATTTATTACTTTTGGTTAGCATTGGTGCAAATAATAGCCAGTATTTGTTACCATACTCATTTCAGATAGTTTTCTTTATAATCTATATTACCCTGAAATCCGTGTTTACAGCCAATTTAGTCTATTCTACTAATTGCACTCCTAACATCTTTCTTGATTTGTCGGTGACTATATCTTCACTTATAGTCTTTATAAACCTTTGTGAAAGCGAAGTTATTGAACATTTTTCTTCGACTTGGAATATACATATTTTCTAGAACATACAACATGTTTGCGAGCCTGCCGTTACCAATCTCTATTTTTTGCAGGAAGACATCATAAGTTCTGACCTTTAACAACTAGCGAGAGATTTATAGAACACGATTAACCTAAATATAACCTGTGCTTATGGTGATAAGTCAAATCATTTTTAAACGTGTATTGTTTACAATTAAGGTATTGCTATGTAGAAGTAAGCATATGAATATCAGGATGGTTTTGCGCGTATTTCGAGGAATAAAGGAAAAGGGATTATGAAAATTAGAAACGTATACCAGAAGCTATGACTTTAATGTTAGCTATATTTAAGAAAGTTCCCGTTTAGTTCGGTAAAACTGAAAAAACCTGCACTTCTTGTTATACAGTAGAGTAAATCTGTATTACGTTTGTTTTCACTCTAGCGTACATTGAGTGCAAATGTAATCCCTGATGAAGGGGAGATACATTAGTCAAGGGTCTCCAAATATGACTATTAAGCGGCATTCCATGAATTTTACCAATTGGAATAGAAGGAAATTCTAAATAAGGCTGATAACTATATTTTTCTCTGAATTAAGTATTCTTAAAAAACCGATTATTCGATCTCTTGTATTACCTTTGTACTGGGGTTTTAATTTACTCTAGGCCAGCACCACGCATAGAGAGCAATAGAAAGTTCTCAAATTGAGGTGGGTGGAGTTGTCACGGCCCTGTGAAAGCATAGTGTATTTCCTGTAATCTCATAACTTGCGTAGGGACCGACCTGTTTGGGCTACCTGCGGGATTCTAATTGCTCTTTTTACCTCGGCCCTCTCTTTCTTCGCATTATTTCACTTATTCACCTTAGATTGACTTGATTTCTTTTAAATACAAGTATTATTCTGGCCCTTCTAGAGAGCCAATCTCTACAAAATTCATTAGATCTTATTTTATTACTGGAATTTACGTTTCGACTTTTCATTCTTCCCCATATTGTTTTTAATGCATGTGCTTTAAAACACATATTTTGATGGCAAAAGATACTGTAAGGAAATTTCGCAATTTCTGAACACAAAGTAATTAATATTGCAAAAAATGAATATAACGCTAAAAGTTATATTCTTGAGGGGCTTTTATATTTTTACTTACTGATAGTGATTTAAGTTGCATTTCCTTGTACTCACAATATGGGTATCATAGAAATCAAATATTTGACTAGTGAGTCTACTGATTGGTTGATCATTATGTCACTAAATATAATTCGCTTAGGAAGGATAGACAACTCAGAGGATGTTATAAATGCTAGGGGATTTAAAATCTAGATTCTGAGATTTACTTTCTCCTACTTAGAAGGAGTGGGGTTAAGATGGAAAGGAGAGGTGAGAAAACTTTGGTATTTGAGACGACGACCCAAGGTGTAGTTCGTTACGATGAATTTCAGGCTTGCTGCTGTGTTATATATATATAAGTAGTAGGAATAAAGAAAAATAGTTGGGCTACAGTAATTTAATGACATACTTTCAAATGTCAAGGGGTGATAAGGCATTTCAAAGCTAGACAAGACAGTTCTATAGAGATGTGTGGCAACATTAACAACTTTTTCATAGTCGTATGCCTACAGATACGGAAAATGTATATGATTGACTTGGTCATATAAGGCACACAATGTTGATATGATTTAAATTACCTCTTAGAACTCGGAAGTGTCCATTGCTTTATCTAAACACTTATTCCTTTGAGCTCTTAGAACAATTGGCTGGATTCTATTCATCAAAGCGTCCTAAGTTTTTTGGTGGCATTCTCTATAATGGAATCCGCGAGAACTCATTGCACTCGCTTAATTTACTCACTGGAAATTGGTAATATTTTAGCCATTCATAAGATATCAATACCACCATGAGTTCGATTTTTTTAAAATGGTGTCAATGTTTATAAATGTGAGTGATTAGAGTCGTTTCTTATTTTTTACTTGTTGTTTTCTCTTACAATAGCAGGATATGACAACTGTAAATGCTTAATTTGTTTGATAGGATTATTTTCTGGAAAATTTTTTTTCTAGGAGTTAGGAAAGCCCGTCAAATACGCTTTCATTGAATTGATTAAATGAGTATTAATCTAAGAATAATCAAGAAAATGCATTTGAAATCATAGTAATCGAATATCATGTCGAATATAACCGATAGGTAGCGTAGCCTAAATAGATCTTTTTTTAAATCACATCAAATAGATGGGTTGGTAAATGTGAAGGCGCATAAAGTCACTAAAATACTTTACAAATGGAAATGAGGAAACGAAGCAAAGATTGTAATTGGTGAAAGAAGGCAGTCATTTACCTCACGTCCGCGTGGCTACACCTAAAGCGATAACGACTGATAACTATGTAGCCCGATCCAGCCAATGGCCACACTGACCTTCCCGTTCAGCTTCTCAATTGGCCCTCTTCTCATGCTGGCATGTACTTCAGTTTGGTCCAGTAAGTTTGGCCTACACACCTAAGGGAATGAAAACTAGGTAAATAACTCCAGATAGGATAAAAAAAGCTAACAAAGGGAAAACAACAAGTTTGGTACGTTACGATCGTCTTTAAGCATAGTTTATCTGTGACTAGTAAATAACCTAATTTGACTACCGATTTAATCTTTTTTTACTAAATACTGAACTACCGATTCACCTCTCTGTTCTTAAGCTGTTTTTTACATCTCACCCACTTTCAACCCCATAAAAGTGACCACTTTTCCATGCGCTGATCCCTGCAATCTCCATGTTCTTCATGTGGTGGTTGGCTAAAGTACATAGGAACTTGGAGTTACAACCATTACAATTCTGTTTTCTCCTATGTTTGTAATTTCAAACAGCACTAGACACATGCTGCTGTTGTGCAATTTTCATGGTATAAGTATTCGTGGAAATTTGGAACTGTTTGCTATAACCCATTACATTTAAAGTTAAAAGCAAACCTCGAGCTTTAAAATTCGGTGTATTTTTGGAAATCAGAATAATGATTGTAGATAAATCTCCTCCTATCAAAGAACAAATTACTTTGAAGGCTTAATTCGGACTGACACCTTGTGGCTTATAACAATTTTTTGGAGGAAGATAAAATCAAAAGTGTGAAATTATGCGAAATTAAATCATAATTTCTATAGAACTCTATTTTTGGCTATGGAGAGTTAGAGATGGCAAGTGTTCAGTTTGGGCTTTGAAGGCAAGTTGGGGAAACTTGTTTGAGGTATAGGCTTTTTCTCGATCTAATTATTCTCAATTAATTTCAAATTCACCTGTTCACTGCGGTTGATTGTGAGGTAACTTCCATTTCAGGTCGTTAAAGTGCACTTAATTATTGGCCTTACAATTGATGACTAGGTATAATTTCCGGCTGCCATATAATACTTCTATTATTTATTTTCTTGTGATAAATAAGATTGTTTAACTCTGACTAAACCAATGATTTTTTTACTACCTTGAATATGATCTTGTTTTGCTTAAAATATCAGAAAAAACTAAACGGAATTTTAACTATTCGGTTAGTACGATAAAAAGTTCTTTCTAAAAAGCTAACATATTTCTCCAAACTGGACATTATTCTACATATTATAAGTAGAACCTCAATGGGAATGGCCTCCATCAGAAATCCATGATCTTCAATACGTTGGATCCGGAGCACAGGGATCTGTTTACAAAGCAACACTCCGGGGTCGTGTTATAGCGGTTAAGAAAGTCAGTAAACAGTCCGAAACGGAAATCCGACATCTACGTGGTCTAAGCCATTCAAACGTCGTCCAATTTCTGTGAGTTTCACGATCACCCACTTATTAACTGCATAAATACTGACACTGATGCTTATTATTATACATCTGCATAAAATTACTATTTTTAGTTATTTAAATCAGTGGCATAAATATTATTTCTTACCATTAAACAAGTGGCAGTAGTCTTTTGTCTAACAAAATTTGTGGGCAGGTTAAATTATTTATTTTTGGCCCGAGTAAAATCTTATTGGTCAACTCCTCCGTGCTTTTTCGCTTAAATTTGGCCAAAATTAGTAAGTTAGGGTTAGCCAATCAGAATCAAGGCATGTGGACTATTACAACGTCAAAGCTGGTGTTATGATCTCTCTCAAAATCACTTTTAAATTCTTTTAAATGTATTTTATAGTATGTTCTCCTTATTTTTTTCCAGGGGAGTTTCGATCGATGGTCCATGGTACTCCATTCTTATGGAATATTGCCCGAACGGAAACTTCTTTGACGTAATTCATAACAATATTTCCGTGGGTATTGAAAGTATTATTGATTGGACTCAGCAAATCGCCCAAGGTATGAATTATCTTCACAGTCACAAGGTTATTCACAGAGACCTCAAATCTCCAAAGTGAGTCAAACCCGGATAACTACTGAAACTGAATTCAGTAACTCCTGAGACAACAAGGATAACGCAATTAAAATCAAAATTTTCGAATTTACTACTGATCAAACTCAGTAAGAAACAATAGTGATATTTTAGAACAGAAAAGTGGGGTAAATAACCCATAATTTAAAATACTTATCCAATACAGTGAATTAGTTTTTTTTGCATCAGTAATAATTTTAATAAGATTTGACATTTTGATTGATTATTGTTTAGTTTAACTTTATTGGTACTCTTGCCAAGGCCAATAAGAAGGTTGATCATAATCAATCTTAACGTACCTTTTGTGTGATATCTTATTCTGGTCTCTTCAGTAGTGTATAAAACTCGGGGTTAAAATCTGATTGATCAGCAAAGTTCTCCTTGCACTTTTGTCCTCCAAAATGGTCACCCATACCATTTTGCTCAAGTTACAAATCGAAAACTAGCCAAAAAATTAGTAATTTGTATATTGATGATTTCAAGGACTCAATGATTACGTATGCTATTTACTTTTAAATAATCCCAAGTGATCTGTAATAAGAAATAAAATGAGTTTAAATAGCGATTGATATATCAAATCATCTGATAATGCTTTCTCTTTTCTAAAGTATTCTCATTGGCGAAGATGGTCAGTTGAAGATATCGGACTTTGGAGTATCGAAAGAAATCACCGAAAACTCTACAAAGATGTCCTTCGCTGGAACCGTGGCGTGGATGGCTCCAGAGATTATGCGTGATGAACCCTGCTCCCTTAAAGTAGACGTCTGGTGAGCCCCTTGACATGGATGTTCCTCGAACTTAATATTAACTAGTGATATAAATGGAAATAATCGTTAAATACATTTATTTACTGTGTTTTTTTTAAGCTTCAGTTATTTAGACTCTAGGAAGAAGGAGAGAGGAGGCTTGTAGCTCATTGTGATAAGTTCAATTTCATAAAACGGAATATCTGGTTATTTGTTGGCGCCTGGTAAGCCAATAATTGAGGCAATGCTACCTTCAGCGGTGGTCTCACTTATTCGGGCGTCAGCGTGGAAACCCAATCAAATCGATAGTATAGTACACGAGAGATTAAGCTCATGAGCCTCACTCAAGGGCACCGAAAATATTTGAATCTGCTTCTTGACAGTATGTAATTTAAAAGGTCTTTTAATCAGTCGAAGTGAGATATCACTTTTTGCTTATTTTATGAAGTTGTTTGAATTACCAACTTGATTTCTATTTCAATTAAGGTCATTCGGAGTTATTGTTTGGGAAATTATCACTTGTGAAATACCGTTCAACGGAGTTGATGTTGGCGCCATCATCTATGGAATCGCCAGCAATCGATTCAGCCTTCCTATTCCCACTTCTTGTCCTACGGAATTTCGCGTTCTTATGAAACGCTGCTGGTAATTTAGCCTATCTCTGCTTCCAAATATATGGACTGTGGGATGAAATCACTACATATTTTACATTTAGAAAAGGGAAATATAGTGAAGTATAAAAATGAAATTTACCAACTTGACTATGGAAGCAATTTGCATGTAACTATGTTAGACTTACACGGTTTCCCAATTACGTTTTTGTCAAACGCGTTAGGCATTCTTATTAGTTTTGTTTAGATGTTTATAGGCCTACAAGTTCTCAGTTTCTAACATTCACTAAATTCAATCAACTAATTAACGAACCCAAGAATCCTGTTTATCTGTTGTAATTAGAGCAGTTATCTCGTTCTGTTTCTGGCTGTAAAATATTTGGCAATATAATTGATATTTTGATCTTGGTGATAACATTGTCGTAAATTTTAAAATTCATTTTCACCACCCAGTGACCATTAGAGAGGCCTATTTCTATTTACTTTGTAATTTTCTTAGCCAAACTTAATCTTTGGTTGTCTGGGTTTTAGATGCAAAGCCGAGTCAGGACTGAATCAAGGACATATTCGCGACCCATATTTGAGTTAATTTGAATAAACTTGGCACAATAAAATTGATTTTGATGTGTGACTAATGGGGTATCTTCATCTTTTGGTTCTCATTTCCATATTTCTAGATTAAGTTTTGGGAGGGTTAGTCAAATTTTCTTTTGTGTATTACGGTTCCAATTTCGATTAGGCTTCTTATGCCCCACTTGATATTGATTGAAGTAATCTTCTTCAATGTTGCGCGATAACCACAAATGCCAAATAACCTGTCCAGTGTCAATTATGTATAACAGTCAACTATCTTAATCTTATGAAGGAAGGGTGTTTTCTAATTAATTTTTTATTAACTATCGTTTTTTAATACTACGAGTTAATACCTGCAGTTTCTTTCCTTTAATGATAACTCGCCGTATTGTTTATTTCAGGTGTCCAAAGCCGCGCAATAGACCGAACTTCCCTCAAATTCTCTCCCAACTTGAATTGGCTTGTTCGGAGTTACTTCAATGGAGAGAGGATGATTTCTCAAATCTTCGCACACTTTGGCAAGAGGAAATCCACCTTCAATTGATGGTTGGTATCGTTTCCTTTAAATTCGTTAAGTCCTGCTCAGTGCTTTTGTCTATCTCACTCTCGAAGGTAAATGTATTGGTTCGCACAGGTGGTCAAAGGAACCCATTAATAGTAAGAAATAGGGACGTAGTATGATGTGGTCTTCGTAGATATTCTTCTGCTTTATGTCAATATCGATCAATCAAAACAGTTTCCCTCAACTGAATGTAAATTATATTATTTTAAAACCCGTTGCTGAATATTCGTAGTCTTGCATATTTTCAAAATTTATAAACCAATAATTTCCAGTTGCGTATTATGACTTTAAGCTGCTTCTCGTAATAATGAAGAGGACAGTGACAAGCATTGTCATAACAATTAGTCGTATATAATGAAAGATACTCATGCTTCATGGGAAAATTAAATCAAATTAACATAACGTTAAAAAAATTAAAAAAAAATTAAATTAATTTACTAACACATTTCTTGGACAGAAGGTCTTTATCAAACTATCTCTCTCTAGTGGACAGCATTTCTTTGCCAAGCGATTTGTTTCCTTGAAATAAATAGCATTAATAACTCTTTGGTGCTTTTCAATTGAAAAGTTATATGCTATTTTTCTATTTCTCCCCTTCGTCTTAGGATTTGTTAAAAGAGGGTTCCAGAGCTCCGAAACTGGAGCTTTCATTGATGCGTCAACGCAGACAAGAACTAAAAGACGCACAAACTATTCGCCAGAATTACGAGGAGAAGTTGCATCGGGTTAACCAACTCTGCAGTCACCTAAAAGCTCTCACAGAAGAACTCGAAAGGGAACAACAAAAAATCAGCCAGTGTGTATTCGGCCTTCATTTCTCTTTTTTTTGTTAATTGTGAGCCACGTGATTTCTTCAACAATTATTGTCATATTTCAGAGAAAGAAGTCGCTACAGACTTTTAATTTACGAGAGAAGCCGATCTACAACCCCATTTGGCTTGGGAAGCTTCACAAAAGTGCCTCATCCCCCAGACCCTCAAAGTAGATCAAATCGTCAATTGCAGGCGAGGAGCTCCCGTCGAAGGCGTCGAGATGACGGGGCGATGAAGTTCACATGCAGAAATTGTGGAACTGTGAATAATTTCTGTCATCCAACGGATAGGACAATAATAGGGCAAAAAAATATCGACGCGAGAAGTGCTTCATCTGGACAGAATTCACGTTGGTTGAAGAACTGGTGTGCGGCAACAAAATCAAAGATAATTGAAAATGCCTTCCTTATGTAAGTATTTATCTTTTAATAGTGAAATGAAAATATCATGTTAAAACTTCTCAGAGCCCTAATTCTATATTAGTTAATAGTGACAAAGATTTCATCTCTCAGTCAAAAGGTAGAAATGTGTTTATGACCGAAATACATAGAACTAGCCAAATTCATGGTTTCGACGTCCTAATTTTGAGGAAGAAGTAAAGGAACATGGTCTGTGCAGTTTGAAATTTTATCTTTAGTTGGCTCGGATTGAAGTTCTATCAATACTGTGCTATGAAGTTAAGAAATCTTTAAAGTGTTATAGACAATAAGTATTTATGTCATTATATCACGATTGAGGATGACACTGACGTACCAACTACCCCTGTCTGACCATAGACTGGATGACCCCAAAATTGAAAATTTTGGATTTTTTCTTTCTTGTCTGAAAATATTAGCATATTAGTTTGATTATGCCTCGACTTCCTCTGAGATCGAGTAGATTTTTAGTAGTACCAGATTGGTATGTGCACAATTTTTCTTGTTTTAAATTATGTTACATTTTATTAGCACCTGATGATTCGAATTTTTTGTTTGCGTTTATTGCCTATTTTTTTTCACTGCATTTCAAAGACCAAGGATTGTTAGTTGATTTCCCGAGATTTCTCAAAGAAGTTTATTGAAATACGAAAGTTAGGAATATTCGAGAGTCATCTGAAAGCTTATGTTCAACTTTGAATGTGCTGAGTCCATCTCTCAACACCTTCAAGTTCGAATTTTCATTCGAAAGGCACTTTCTTATTCTATTTCAGGAAAACAAGACTACGAAGATTCGCTAGCGTTGGAGACCTTCACGAGGAATCAGAAAATAAAAGGCCTGAAAATTTGTTCAAATCGGTAAATGTTCCAACAGAAGAACTTATTGCGGTACCGACCATCGGCCCCAAAATGTTGTCTCAGGCGCGACCACTCGATTCGGAATTAGAGGAGCAGGCAGATGATGAAACTTCTTGCGAAATTAGTCTGAGAGAAGAAAACAGTAAAGATAAGGTTTGTAATTGATGTAATTTCACTTGGGGAAACTTTTCTAAAACTCCGTGTTATCGTTTTCTTACTAATGCGTAGAATCCGAGCCGAATGGAGTATATATCAACTTTACGAGATGATATACACTGTTCAAAAGGGAGAAATTCGTGGAGTCTAGGGGCTGAAAGCACGAATCGAGAACAAAAGCTCATCTCCTTGGCAAATGGACAGAACTCTCCATCATCAAAGAACTTGCCATTGGGAATGTTTTTAGAGAGTGCGGAAGAAATGGGGAATGATAACATACGGCTTCCTGAAGAATTTCAACGAAGTCTCTCAGCTTCCACATCGTATTCAACCGAAAGTGATGAAGGATTTAATGGTAGCAAAGCTACCGTCATCTTTAAGCATCTAAATTCTAGACCACAGTCGGGTGATATGTAAGTATTACGTGATTATTTTTCAAGTCTTGATTTTAAGTATAATCAGTCAATATGAGCTTACTTATTTAAAACGATGCTTTGTTGAGTTAATTGTTTTTATAACCAGTCGCTTCTTTAAGTTTAAATTACACGAAATATAAATTTCGTTCAATTTGATGATTCGACTTTGTAATTTATGGAAAGAAGCGTTTTTTGTTTTAAATTCCACGAAACACTTAAAGACATTTAAACGAATATTGATAAGTCAAGCTATTATTTTCTTAAAAGCTATGGTGGGGAGTAAAAAAGCATGGAAAATTTTCGTTTATGAATCAACCTGTGAGTCACGATGAGCTTTACTTTCCATATTACAGCTGCCGTACTCGACCCCCTAAGGTACCTTTGCCGTCCCGTGGAATTTCCAGCGATCGTCTACAAGAACGAAGGGTGTCTCGACTAATTGAAAAAAACGATGATCTTCCACCCTGTCTACCTTCTACATCAGGTCCCACTTTGAGTATCTCTCATCGATCCTCTCCACGTCTACGTCAGCAGCCAGGTCGACGTCTTCGACGCACTCCACAATCGTCACTCCCTGCTGGAGATCCTTCCCTGTCTCCATCTACAAACAGCAATATCCCATCTTCAGTCACTACTTCTCGATCTCAAGCTCTTGACTTGTCTCTCAACTCGTCATCCATATCAACCTCACCTAGTTTAACAAAAAGTCAAATGAGGCGGGTTAGCTTAATGAACTTCTTTGAACAAACAGATGTTAAATCATCGTCTTACAATATACGCTCTCCATTTTAGAGCATCGAAAAATTGACAATGGAGCTGACAGATCATATTGCTGATAGTCTCTCTGAGAAAGAGCGACGGGTAGATGTTATTGAGCAAAAGCTATTGAGGGCGGCGTGTGATAGATATCGCTGCCTCCCTGTTCACAGTATGGCAATCGTTACCCACGATAAAAGAGCTAGTAACACTTCAACTGATAGCGAGGTTGGAAGTTATCAATATGGAGCTGAGAAACCTTGGCTCAGCACGACCGATTTAAACTCAAAGATTAATGAACTCTCTATTGATACATCAAGTATACTAGACGTATGTATAATACCTTGATTTTCTGTTCCATAACTTAAAAAATCACTAAATGAAACGTTTTCTATTTTGATTTTAGAACGCGTCAATAGCTACAGATTCAGAAACAGATGTTCTTTGACTTATATTAACTTCCTATTAAACATTCTTCTAGTCATTTCATAAATGCCACTCCTCATTTGTATGATCACCTGTAGTATTTTCTCATTACTGCACCCCTTCCTGACATTTTGCTCAAACTAGACAAGCACAGGTTTGTGAGTAGATCGATTGCATTGTATAAATAACGCTCAGATTGGCTTTTAAATGCATTTAATTATATCGCAGACATGAACACTCCTACCGGGACGATTTCTCTGACCAAAGGTGATTATCGATGATATATAGCGCAGCACTAGGATGAAAAAATTTACAAATGCTCATAAAATATTTTAAATTCGAATGGTCTAAGGTACATTGGTGCAAGAACTTATGAGATATTAAAATACTTGAGAAGCTAGATGAAGTAGATAAATTTTAAAGTCGACCATTATTAAACAGGGAGTACAATTAAAGACAGTATTTTTTAATCAAATTGATTTGAAATAATTTTGAAAAATGACAATGGAGTTACTCTGTTTTTAAAGACATACATCTTCTTTTAAAGTCATAAATCGTAGCCAAACTACTACTAATGAATCTCGTAAAGATAGGATGCGCTCTTTTTGATTACTGTTTGGAATATAATGGTACAAACATATTTCAGTACGTTATCTAGGTTTACTCAATATCATTAATTCAAATGAAACTATTATTCATTTTTAATTTATTGGGCTTGTTAAAATATTCTGAGGGTAGCGCAAAGTTTTGACTGATTAAAGAAGCAATCGCTTAGCGGTTTGTGCTAGGCACCGTATAAGTTGCCAATTGTTTAGAATGTTTGTTTTTAATTTTGGTGCTTTCGTCAAATTTTATCTCAAAATGTTTCTTCTTTGTTTATTTGTTAAAAACTGGTTTAACTCAAAATTTCCCGGTCACAATTACATGTAATGACATTTTTGATTCTATTAAACCTCGATTGTTCTGATGTTATAGACGTGCTTTATTCGTTTAGTGAATGTCTGAAGAGACGTGGATATTACAGAAGTGTCGTGTACCAAAGAATTACGGCACCCTTTGCGAAAATCCCGATAACGCTTCTAATTATCCTTTTATCAAATACACTGTACAAACCAATGATACTCTCACATCAATAGCAGTTAAAAACAACATATCTGTAGGTGGTCTTTATTTATTTATTTTCTTGTATGTTATAAAAATGTGATATTACAACACCAGACAATAGTTTAATGTAATTTAGACAATTTGGAATATTGACTTTTTTCGAATTTGTATCGTCTCAAATTTTTACGCATTATTACTACTGCAACCAACGTTGTGTATGAGATGCCTTTTTGGGACTGGATAAGGAGAGGGAGCTGTTTAGATCCATAAGGAGTGTTCATTAGCTTGATTGGATCGTAAAATTATACTTTGGTAATTGCATTTTATTTTAGGTCTGTTTGTTATTGATACATCTATTCAAAATGTTTTCCGTTTGGGCGATTTTGTTTCTTTTTCGTATAAAAATGTTCTCCTTGTTGCGTGAACCTACTTTTTAAAGAAATGAGGAAATAACTGAGCTGAAATTTCTGAATACTTATGTTTGGTTATATGTATGTATAAATATATTATATATATATAATTTTACAAGATTTTTTATATTTTCAGGTTGGTCAGTTAAAGCATTTTAATCGGATTCTGCTTTCTGGAGACAAATTCATAGTCACGGGTTCTGTTTTGCGCATCCCTCTTCCTGCTCAAAAGAACACAATCAATTATTTTAACAAGTTAGTCCGAAGAGTTTTTTATACATTATCATGGCGTTTTGTATCATATTTTTTGTAATATAACGTCATCGAGCAGCTGTCGAAAACAGACTCCCTCTTCGCCAATTGGTGATAGTACCGAGCGCCAACACCAATTGATGATCGATCCACTTGTCGATGCAGTCACTTCCGCTTCCAAATCGTTTCGTTTAGATCGGCCCTCAGATCACCTTCCGGAAAGGCTATGATTTTATTCCCCAATTGAATTTTTGTATTGTTCCGTACTGTCTGTCCTGTTATGTGATTTTTATTTGTTATTTATTCGTTAATATGATGCATTCTGTTGAGTGTAGCTTAGTTTTAGCGTTCATTCAGTGTGTTGTAATAATGAGTGCGAGTAGGTTTATATTTAACGTTATGAATCAAATTTGTGTTCCAGTAGGTTACGGTTAGTATATCCTTTCTAACTTATGCGTTGACTTGAGGAAAACCACTCAAAGATGAGACAACTAATAACCTATTCATGCAGCTTCTGTGTTGAGCCTATGCTACACTTCACCTCAGGTTAGGCAAATTGGGTCGTGGGTAAAGATACGACTTGAAAACCCGAGGGAGTAACATAATCTCGGGGTGGATTGAGCATAACGTGTAGTCTGTTCTCAAATCACCAAGCTTTCTTGTTAGTATTCGTGGGCTAGTTTATAATAATAATCAGCATTTAATGCGGGCAAAATCCGTTGACATGTCTCATTAGGTTTCTGGAAGTGATCTGATTTGTGGGTGTCTAAAGGCAGACAAATCTTTTTATTAAAAATCAAATTGGGGAAAAGAGGTCCCCCAAATAAAAACCTTTTATAGTAGTTGAATAGAAGTATCTATACCATTACTCTTAAAGTTACTGATTTAGGATACGGTGGGATTAACAATTTAACTATACTTGGTTCTTATCAAGTCTACCTGTTAGAAAATTAGTACAAGGGGAAATTCAAGAAATATTGGAAAGCCCTTGTATTGCAACAGTATTATCAGTCCGGTAATGAGTTGGCTATAAAAATTCAATTGAATAAAGCAAATACTTACAACCTGTGCCATGTTATATATTTACCAATTTGTTCTTTCCTTCGAGTGTATCTGTCTTAAAAAATTTTTTGTAGTAAAATCAATGCGAATTTATTTTTCTGATCTATGTCTTGGATTATTGTTAAACTAAAGAAAATGAGAAAACTAATAGAAAATATTGCTGGCTGTTGGCAATTAACCTTGGAGCACTATTCGCTACTTGGTTCCACATCCGCCTTTCTAAGTATGCAGACGTCAGAGGTATTTGTGTTATAAAATTTTAGGATTTCTTTACTTTCATCCTTTCGGAATCTCCATGACATTTGTTACTAAATAAAAGCTATTTCGCATTGTAATTATTACTAGTTTCCGTTTTGTTGTACTAAACACGTTTATTTTAGATGTATGCCGAAAGCAATGGATTTCAGTCTCCTGGAATGAATTCAATATCAAATGACTACGAGATTGGCCTGGATCCCGCATCATGTATAATTTTCGGCTCGGATTATCAAAAGTAAGCTGAAATTGGATTATTAACGCTTTGTTAATTTATATAACAGTTTTAATTTACTATTCGTATCCATAGAAATGATGAGATCGTTAAAATGCTGGATAGCTCTAAAGACAATCTAAAACTATTAGCGATGCGTCGTATTATTGCTGTAAGCTACTCCATACTGATAATTTTGCATGAATTAATATTTCACCAACATTCATTAACAATTTTAAGATGGTTGCCAGGGGTAAGGAATGCTCTGATCTATTTGCAGCTGTCGTGAAAAATGTCGTTTCCAAAGATCCTGAGGTGAGATTCGACTTACTAACTCTTTTTCTATCAACAAATATGATTCAGATCAATTGTTCTCTCCTTTTTCTTAGATTAAAAAGCTAGTATATGCGTATCTCGTTCGCTACGCTGAGGAACAGCAAGATCTCGCTTTGCTTTCGATTTCGACATTTCAAAGATCCCTGAAGGTCAGTGTTTACGTCTTTAGTGTTATTGTCCGTAGGTGTTAAAAATGTAATTTTGGATCCCTTGTGTATTTGTAGGATGCAAATCAATTGGTTAGGGCTTCCGCTTTGAGAGTTCTTTCTTCAATTCGAATTCCTGTAATTGCGCCAATTTTAATGCTGGCTCTTCGTGACGGGTCGGTTGATCTGTCGCCTTACGTCCGAAAAACGGTCGCACTTGCCATTCCCAAACTCTACAGGTTCGTTTTCCCTTGTGCTAAAGGATAGAGTTCTTTACTGCTTTTTTCTACCCCTATCAACTTCGCTACTTTGAGTATTCATCGTTATCAAGCGTGTGTGTGTGCATGCCAATTCATGGACTCATCACATTTTATGTATATTTATCAGATCTTCCTTGATAAGGCCTCTCGCCTTTTAATTTCAAATGTTTTAAACCCTCTAATGTTTTTGATATTTGCTTAATTTCTTCTATTTTTAGTTTGGAACCAGATGAGAAGGAATCTCTGATTGAAATAATTAGTAAATTGTTGGAGGATAAATCCACGGCTGTGGCAGGGTCTGCTGTACAGGCATTTGAGGAGATTTGCTCCGAACGTCTTGATCTCATCCACAGGTGAGCTGGTGTTCTCTTTGATGGCTACCAGCTTACAAACTGAGAGATTATTCCATTTTAAGTCACTTTTTGACTTACTTATGCTTAAAATTAGTATATTTCTTTGTTTTACGCAACTCGCTTACACTCGTTAGTAAAAGCAGCACTGCTTATTAACTCTTGTGCGCTTTTACTGTGTTTTTCAATCACTATTCTATTATTTGTTACTATTAAATTATCTAAGATAATTTAACATGTTGAACTAAATTACTTTTTGATTTTGCCTACAACTGATTCTTAATTAAGAGGTCATTGAAAATTATTATAAAAATTCTTATTATACCACCTATTTTTATACTATTGTACCAGTCGGTGAAGCTTTTAATACCGATTGTGCAAGCAAGTGTCTTGGATTTTGGAAGAATAGGTCTTGGAGATCCAAAGCTTTTGTCTTTTCCGATTCTTTACCATTTGCAAGGTTATTCCAAAATTAAATCAACTCTACTATACTTGCATCAATCTTTGAACTGGGTTTAACTCAACAATGACTAATTGGCTTTTATTACATTTACCGTAATATGTAATTCATTTTATTTATGATGTTATGAAGTCTTGGATTTGAACATTAGTAGGATCTGGAGAATTCGAGGTCTTTTCTTGCCTAGGATTATAATTCATCTCCAATGTTACGTTTTTTCGTATCATTTTGGCCCCTTCTTGAAATTTTGTCTCCAAAGGCTTTGAAAGTACCGTTTCATTGTGAACTCCCACAATAATCTGATGTACTGCCCACAATTAACTAAGGGGTAAAAATTGCATTCGGATAATCGAAGTATTGATCTATTATACGATTTCAAACATCTGGAATATCAAATACATTTAGTTGTGGAAGTCGACTAACTCAATATTTTATTGATCTCTTCTCTAATGTTAAATCACAAATCTGCTTTCGTTTGGAGTTAAAATAAAGCTTAAAACGAAAAGTAATAGGAATTTTCAACCCAGATCGACTATGTCTATTGCGTTTATAATTTCCCTGGTCATTATTTTTTATTCGCTTTCTTCACATAGGCACTATCGGAAGCTGTGCAGTCTGCTGATGGATGTGGATGAATGGGGTCAGATTGCTATCATCAATATGTTAACCAGATACGCCAGGACTCAATTTCCTGATCCGAAGACCTGCATGGTTAGTTCGGCTCTCTAATTACCATTACTTTCCCATTATGGGATATTAGTTCATTTAAGGTTCCTTGTGAAATGGTTTACCTTATATTAACTAGCATTTCATTAAACTTCTTTCGTTCTATGACGTATTAAAATAGCCTGCCACTAATTCCTTTGACTGTCTTCTCTATTTGTGCCTTAACGTCACGTAAGATTAGAGTAGTTAGGTGTCATCGATTTCTAAATAAAAAGAATATGATATCTCGATGGGCTAATGAATTCTGCATTTAACGCAGTTATGGGGATAATAATAAAGATTAGTAAAGTAACAAAAAATATATGTAGAAACTTTTCTACATTCATATTTGAAGGTGAGAACATTCTGGGAACTCTTTGGGAAATCTATTGGGAAGCCTAATAAGATTTTTTGGTACAGTCGAAATAAATTCAGAGGTTTTGTCTCGTGCTACAATGGTTATTTTACTGATTGGAATTTTACACCTAGCTGGATATTTAAGAATTATTGGGCAACCGAGGCGCAAGTTGTCACATTTTCTCTCCCTTCTCTAAATAAATTATTTTGTGGGTATGCAGGTTTTTCCATTCGTTTGATTGAGATCAGTTAGTCATTTCTCTAACAGGCTGGACCCACCAGTTCCGAATTTAAAGGAAAATGAACTGCATTGAAGATGTTTCTAAAATAATAATAATAATAATTGGAACTAAGGCAAATCGCTGCACTCACACACCTATTTACGGTAGATTTCCTATTTTGTTTTTTTTCAGGCGTCATCTACTCATTTCTCATCAAAGGATGACACCACCATCAGTGGTAGTAATAAGTCCAATAAAGTCCAAAAATTCACAAAACTCGACGAGTGTGGTAAAATGAGCGAAACCGAGGAGGACAAAGATGACGAAGACAATTCCTTGAAAGAAATAAATGCTGTGAACGGCATCAGCAATCTTGAACACGCAGAGATGCTTCGATCCGACTACAGACTTCTTATTACTAGTTGTCGACTCCTTTTACTTAGTCATAACGCTGCTGTAAGTCCACTTTGGCGTACTTGTGGGCTAAATCTGTGAAGGCATTACTTATATAAGCCTCTTACTTCTCATTCAGGTTGTTTTAGCTGTAGCTCAACTCTTCTACCATTGTGCATCAAAAGAAGAAATGCCTGCAGTTGTACGAGCTTTGATGCGCATTCTGAGGACATCCAGGTGAGTCAATTAATCATAGCACCCTTCCTTCATTTAATTCTAATATTAGCTCGAATTTTTCTAATGAACGTTTCCATCTCTTGCAGAGAAATCGAATATGTAGTACTCTCGAATGTTGCTTCAATGAGTCTTATACATCCAGCACTTTTTGAACCCTACATCCGCATGTTCTTTGTATTCAGCTCCGATTCTATTCATGTTAAAATGCTCAAACTGGAAGTTCTTACCAACCTTGTCAGTACAGCAACAAGCCCAATTATTCTCCGTGAATTCCAAGTCAGTTGATTTATTCGATAAGAAAAAAACTATGCTGTTCGCTTCCTCCATCTATGACGATACCAGATTTGCGACTTTTCAGTTTTCTTTAGAAATTGAGGAGATTGAAAACGATCATTTTCATCAGTTATTTTCACTTTCTTCTAAATGATCGGTTTGCTGCATCTAATTTTAAACCTTGAACATTGCAATCATTCACCAAATACAGTTAGGATATATCGGACTCAATTTAAGTTGTAACTGTCGTTTACAAAACCGTAAACAATGTCCTCAGAACTCCCACCTGGACCTAATCGCAAACTCAACTTCTGACAATTTGATTGTTCACATATTTTCTTCGTCGGAAATAAGAATATGCTTTTTCGGCAGTTAAGATGATTACATATTCTGACTTCTCAAAATTGAAAGCGCTATCTACCTTGTAGTTTCATTATTACAGCTAATGTATACAAAGCAGATTTGAAAAGTTTGAGTTTAATGTCAGCTGCATAATTTTTTACTTGAAGAAGTTCAAACTACTGAATGCTCCGAATCCTGCATTTTAGAGGTTCGTTATCTCTCCAAATGTTACCTTATTCCTTTTAATTAAACAGAAATCGATATTCCAAATCTTTATTAGGGTATTGGCTTTTGAATGAAATTTGGTGAATAGAATCGCTCACAGGTTTAGGAACGTCATATAAAACCCTGCGCGATGTTCACTCAAAATTATTGAAACTACAAGGTAGTAATTACGTGGATGAAGTCAGAGTAATTTCAAGATGTATTTAACCCCAAGGCCAATTTACATTTAGAGCACAATAGTGGGAACACCAATTCATTGAATTAGACATTTCAAATTCTTGCTGAAAATGTTCTTGAATGCGCTAAATCACTTGTATTAGTTGTGTAAACATAAGAAGTAATTTTGTCAATCACTGTCCTTGTTAAATATGTGGTAGTTTCATTGCGATTAATGTTCTAATTAGAAGTAAGAGAAGCTTATGGTTAGACTTTATTTCCAATCTACCCTCTTCTTTCGGAATGAAATATTAAAACTGTTTGGTCATTCTTTGGGAACGAACGACCGGGGTTAATCTCAAATTTGATTTTAGTGCATTTATCCATACTATTTCAGGCATATGTAGATTCATCTGATCAAGAATTTGTGCTCGCAGCTGTTCAGTCCATCGGTCGTTGCGCTAGTATGGTTCCACAAATCTCTGAAACCTGTCTCCGAGGTTTGTTGCGCCTAATGTCCCGCAAAAACGGTCTGTTTCTAATCTACATTAAAGCTGAAACATTTCAAATTATATTGAATTTTAGATTTAACTTTTTCAGAGAGCCTTGTTGGCGAAAGCGTTGTGGTGATGCGAAAACTACTGCAGATGCAAGTGAGTTCCCTGTACATAATCCTAATTATTTTTTCCTATCAACATCACTTTCTTTTGAATGCGGTAACCAGCTCAGTTGCCAGAAGGATAAATCTATTGTCAGTTTGGTAAGCTTCTCACCGTTACGCTTATAGGTTTGCTTTTTTGTTTCTGATTTCTGTTCTGCAACCAATTAATACTGGACTTGCCTCTGTGCAAACGATTTTTAACTCCGTTAAAGTTATTTTCTTTCTTTCTTGTAGACTACGGATCACAGGGACATAATTCTACACTTGGCACAAATGGTGGAGGAAATCACCATTCCCTCTGCAAGAGCATCTATTCTTTGGCTTCTGGGAGAGTATGGGCACCGAGTGCCCAAAATTGCTCCGGATGTGCTCAGAAAGATGGCTAAAACGTTCTCCAAGGAACACATTTCTGTAAAGATTCAAGTGGGTCTTCCTTCAGCTATCAGTTTCAACCTGATTTTGTTGGCCTATTAGTTGAAAGAAATTTCGTTTATAGGTTCTGAATCTCGCAGCTAAGCTATGCATTGTTAATCCAAAGCAGACCCTTCTTTTGGCGCAATATGTTTTCACTCTGGCGAAGTATGATCAAAACTATGATATCCGAGATAGATCTCGAATGTTCAGGGCCCTCATATTCCCTAAAAATGCTGATTCCTCAGTTAGTCAAAATTTTATTCTTGTTCACTATTTTCTTCCTTAATGCTTTTAACATCTTGTGTTTACAGAATCCTGATGCAATTTTTTTGGCTAAAAACGTAAAGAAAATTCTTTTGGCCACGAAACCAGCTCCTGTGCTAAGATCTACTTTTGCTGGTAAGAAGTATGATAATTAGTACTAATCACTGAATATTTTTCTCGCTTGTATATACTTATAGGTATCGTCTTACTTTAGAGTGCACATTTAAACTGAAGCTAACAAGTTTAAAATACGGAAAATAACCTGTTAGTATATCTATACTAATTCTCTCGTTATCATATATCTGCATGTGTCATTAGTATGAAAAGGTTTAAAATGGGAATATAATCATTATCATAAGTTAAATGATTTTTTTTGCCAATAGTTGGAGCACCGTGATTGCGACTTTAATTGATTTGCGTTGGTTGTTCTTAGTAAAAGAATGAATTTTCTGCTGATGCCATTTGTCATTTAAGATCGGTCACAATTCCGAGTTGGTACGATGTCCCAACTACTGGGTCGTGAGATCACCAACTACGTAGAGTTGCCTGAATGGCCAGAGGTTCCGCCAGATCCCACCAGCCGACAAGTCGTCATCCTCCCATCTGGTTCCTACTCGGCTTCTAACTACTCAACTGAAGGAAGAAGTTTCTCTATCAGTCAACAGGAGACTGAAGATGAAACTGAGGAATCCTCTACGGAAGTCGAAACTGCAAGCACTGAGGAGGAAGAAAGTGAAGAAGACGAAAGCTCTGAAGAGGGCGAGCAAGAATGGGTGTGTTTTATAGAAAACTTTAATTGGCTCAGATGAATTGAATTGTGAATTTGGGTACTTTGCTTTCATAATTTAGCATACCGTTGACGATAACTTAGTGGTGTTAACATTCAATACGTATCTCTATTCCCTTTATTGTGAAGTTTAGTTAAGCTCTTGATACAATGTCATTAGTATATAATTATACCACTATTATTGATCGCCTATTGCTAAGTGAGTTTATGCTATCATTACAGCTGTTTAGACCTAGTATATGCATTAGAAAGATGTTAGAAGTCCTATAAGTTAAAGGTGCTGCTTTCTTATGGTAAAATGACAACACTTTATATGGATTGGTGTATGAAGGTACGATCTGTTCTGTTATTTATCGATAAACCTGTGAATGGGAAACCGATTTTGTGAAGAATCTTTGAGCAGTAGTTATTTTCGACTCTAATTTTTTTGGATAAGTCTGATATGGTCTGAACTTTAAGCCACTCATTTGTTGTCTCTTGTATGAGTGCAAATACACCAAATGTAATCACGCTTAAATTTATCCTATTTGTAATTTAGGATGATGGGGAAGAGTTCACTGGCAAATTAAAAATGGGCAAGAATGGCGTTTCTAGTCATAAACGTGACACTCCTAAAACTAAGCCTGTTTGTGACACCAGCTCTCCTGAAGCAGGCTCTCATAGTCCTCTTCGCATAGTTTCATCAGAATCATCATTGGAAACAGAAGACGATGACGATGATGATGAAGGAGGTATCAAAGGGGTAATTCTTAGCCATGAATTTATGTATACATATTATTTATACTCTAATTTTAGTAATGTGCGTTTTCCTCCCCTTTAGCCTCCTGTGTCATCGGGGAAAAAGAAGGAAAATGGCACGTCTGTAGATTTACTTCTTTTAGATTTAGATAGTGAGTTCTATTTTAATAGTTTTCAAAAATATTGCCTTGACTGATTCCTATTTTTGGTGTAACAAACGCTATAAGCCGTTCATAATCATTTCACTTAATTGTTAATCAATTGCCGTTTTATAATTTCTCCCCAGAGAGTTTCCAAATCATTAACCACTACCATAGATCAATGCACCTTTTGGTATTATTAGTATTCTCAAACATTTTGCAACGTATATAGGTATTGCGAGATTATTGCCTAACTAGACCAAGGGAGAAGAGACAAATATGAGATCTATGAAGTAAGGCTCTTTATTGTAGTACTGATAGTTACCATTATGCCGGCTAGATGTTTGACTAAGGCTCAGAAACAATGCTAAGACGGAATATAGTTAGTCAAAGATATTTTTTTAACCATGTAAAGGCATTCAATTGGAATACTAATTGTCTTCATATTATCGAGGTCTAGTGATCAAAACGCCATGTAATGGCAAGTTTTGTCCCTCTTGCTGTTACGGTGTTAGGAGCGACATGTGCTCCCTTTTTGATAAGAGTTATAGGCGACTTTGAGACAGCCTGCAGAAATTGCTTTTTTAGGCTTCCTATCCAAGACTCGTTCCTCTTGTGTAATTTATAATTAAACGGCAACCCACCGAGCTACTAAGACATAAGATCGATGTGCATAGTCACAGGGATCACTTTGGGATCATGAATTATCCTGATATACACTAGGAACTATTTTGAAAATGACTCATCAGTAATTTTCAATTATTAGGGTCAAAACAGACCGATCAGATCATGTGTTAGAACGGTATTCTTTTGTTAAGTGGGACAATTTCTAAATATTTATGAAAATACTTGTTGGAAATTCTGACTAGCTTATCCGTGGGACCGTTTATCTAATATGTTACCTTATAATTTGAAAATCATAGGAGGTTGTTACTTTAACAAATACATTTTCCAGCAAGATTACCACATACACTTTGGCTTTGTTAAATCTCCGAGAAATTAGTTTTTTTCATATTATTGATCTTGTTCCTTTTGTTGAAGCACCGTCTGTCCCGTCTTCGGAAAGTGCGGTAAGCGCATTAGCAGACCCACTTATCCCCACTCCTGTTGCTATTTCCGCTAACCTAAAATCTGGTTCACCTGCTTCTCAGAAACCTGCTCTACCGCCCGGTGAATCTAAAATTGAGGTATGCCTAAAAGAAGTTATATTTTTTGGAAATGTTAGATTGATCTTCTCTCTTGTAAATAAAGTCTATGATCATGGATTTCTACTCGGGCACGTGCCAAATAAATTATGTTTAACTTTAGCTGTTCTTAAGTGCGAATTAATAGGTGTTATAATCAATGCGAGGTAGAAGTCATCTTTCAAAGACCCGTTGCCAGTTGTTCTATGTCTAAAATCTCATGAACATTAACGCCTTTATCTCAGAGGTGGCTATACTTGGGCATCACAGTCTTATAGGAACATTTGGAATCATTGTTTTAAATGCTAAAATTGCACTTAATAGGATTTGCCATTTTACTATCAGTTTAGCATTGGTTTTGCATGTATTCTTTATATTTGTAGCTTGAAATTCCAGCTTATGAGATTGCCTCTCCGGAGTGGTTTTACATAACTTCGGCTTATGCAGAGCCTCTTCTAGTGGAGGGTCGTTTCATTCGAACAGTGAGTGTTCCCCCTAGTTCTCACTTACAAACAGATGTGGAACTTCGATTGACCAATCGTAGTGTTGCACCTGCCTTGCGTCTTCTTCGTCTTCGTACGGATGAAAGTGCTTTCAAAGGATCAGGAACTTTCAAATCAGTTCATTGTGTGGAGTCTTTCGGGGAAGTCAGTAAGTCTTCTTTATTTAGCCCATTGCAAAATAAGTTACGATAGTTTTTTTCATAACGATACTGTTGTTTTAAATTTGTTAGTCCTCATCCTGAGAATGGAGCGGGTACTCCTCTAGGTCTCTAGTAATACTCCCTTATTCATCAGGTGAAAATCATTACCAGTTATTTCTAGTCCATTTATGTAAATCTCAATACCATCTTGGCTTTCAAAACTAGTTGATATGGACATGTGAGAATCCGTTTGGTTGTCCATGTTAGCAGAAGGTGGCTCCATCATTGCCAATTATCATCTCAGTCTTCTTATTACATTTAAATTTCCCCAGAATTGGTTTTATTTAATTTCAGTAAACAGTTTATTGCAATTTCGACGGCACTGTACTTCTTGCTACTGTTGAAAGAGTACTTGGCCACATACTGTTATGCACTTTGTTTTAGTTGTTGTTATATTATTAAAGATATAGGAAACTAATAGTAATTTGAATTCTGCTAAGAATGCTGGAGCATTACATATGGAGTCTTGAAATAACGCATCCTCGTGGCGAAACTATTGTATAAATCTGTGAGTTGTTCCTTTTCCTTACCATCTCATCCTTTATAGTTGTGTGCTTCGATCCCTTTCTGTTTGTATATTACCGCCTGACTGGACATACTGACTCCACCTTAACCTTTTTTTCAAGTTGATGGGCACTCTTATTCATCATTTCATTTAGATTTCGTTTTTGTTTTGTTTGCCAGCCGCACTTAATGTGGGTTCCAGCGCTAACGTATTTCTGGGAATTGATTTCTGCAATTCTACTCAGCCTCTCTGTCTTAACCTTCGATATCAAGTCGAAGCCTTGGATGGCGATAGTGGCGTTGCGAGCCAAGAAGTGGAAGCCCAAGATGAAGAAGGCCGTAAGAAACCCCCTCTTCAAGAAGAAATTCTAACCCTAGAGATTAGACCAACCGTTGGTGAGCTCTTCCAACCCCTTAATATATCGCCTCATGAATTCGTCATTAAACAAGGTAGGAAATCATGCCCGTTTAAGTCACTTAATTCATTTAAGCCAACTATAATGTGAATCTATTGTAATTCAGCCTCTCTTCGAGGAATGCATGAGACGAACAAGTCATTTACCATCCCATCTCCTGGCGATTCCAAATTTCTACTTACGTCAATAAAGCAAATACTGAAACTGGCGAATCTTGCTCTAATTGGTGCCTTTAAACGCTCCGACTCTATTCATTTGCGATTGGCCGGTGTTACTACTGCTGATAGTACTTGCTGCCTTGTTGAAGTAACCGCTAAACACGACAGCAATGAAGGCACTCTCCGAGTGAATACTGAAGCCGTTGCGTTAGGCATCCAGCTAGCTGAGGACTTGTTAGTTTGCCTTGCAGGGAAAAAATAAAATCTAAGCTGTGTCCATTACATTTATTGACTTTACATTTATTCCTACAATTACTAATGTCTCTGTTCTTGTCTGTCTGTTCACGTATGTTACTGTGAGCATTATCCACCTCTTTACATTCCTTTTACTTTCTTTCTATGAAAATCTCTCCAACATTCTGTGATCCGTTTTCAGTAATATAGAGTTAAGATTTACCACACTTCTAATGTCTTTTACTATTAATCCCAAAGTATAGAGAGGATATGAGAGATCTTTTAATGATGTAGCGGCTTGCTACACAAATAAGCCCTGACTTATTCTCAGTAATCTCTATGGCAAATGCACATAGTTTGGAAAGGCTCCCGGACTTGAACTAGCGCAATAACATAGAGGAGGAAGATGTATTATGAGTGAAGTGTTTATTGACATAATGATCTCAGTTAATATGGTTAACTACTATTTCTAAACCGTCGATTGTCTTATTTTTTGTGATAAAATTTCCTGTTTAGGAGGGAGTTTAAATTTTTATTATGATGTTGTCAAACTTCGCTAATCCTCTCGTCTACAAGTTAGCGGATTGGTTTAGTCACACTTTAAATGAACATTAATAGCTAACTACCTGAGAAGTCCTTTGCACTCACAGCCACACTCTTCAGAATGTTTGGGTGCGCAGTTTAATCGCGTTAGGATTGCGTACTCCGCAATTTATCCTTCACTGTGACAAGGCCGGATAATCAGTTTATTTATTCTTGAAGGAATTGCCTGTAAGAACAAGGTAGGTTTCATTTTTAAGCAGCTTATATGAGTATATGGTTAAACCTCCTATTTCGCTTGGCGATAATGACAAATGTATTTCCGCGCAACCTAGGGTTTTCTTATACGCAGGATGAATCAGCGGAATTCGTAAATCCGAAACCATTTGCCGTATGCTATTTCTCTACCAGAAATGAATGCTGAAAAGACATTCTTCAAAGTGCTTGAAGACCATTAACCCGTTCTTTTAAGGGGGTATTGTTCTTGAATAATTAATTGCTATTTTAATATGTAGATAAGATTGCCGAATCGGGTAGAGAAGAATGAAGGACCATCACACCTTCAGTGAGCAAAGTCGTACATTAATTAAATGTGTAGATTTGCGTTCCTATGGATTATTGGCAAAAACATCTTTCAAATCTATTGTTATGGTAATGAGGTTAGCTGCAGTAATTTGGGATAATTGACAGTACGAGCAATCTAAACGACTTAGTAATGGACTTATATCCAAATCGTGATCAGAACGCTTGAAAACTTTCAGTAGAAAACTTATTTAAATGAAACTAATTCCTTTGCTGATTTCCTCTCGATAGCCAGATATTCCATCTTGCCAGTAGTATTGGATGTTTTGTGCATTGTCTACCAAGTGCCACTTACTTTTTGATTTGCAAATGTGTACGCAAAACCGGTTTAATGTCTCTGTTACATTTTTAATTTCTTAATCCTGCTTTCCTCTCAGCCGCTTAATAAATATCATGGTCATGTTTAAGTCAAATATCTAGTCCATGCCAAAGAGGAAACCCATGTGATTATTTACGCTGAATTAAGATATAAATAGAAATTCTGATTGGATTAGACTAAAAGTTCGGTTTTCACATAATTCCCACAAATACCGGCCCATTTTGTAGAATTTAGTAACGTGAATAAAATAAATCACGATAATCAACATTATTTTGTTACATTTGCAGAATACTAACAAGTGTTGACAAAATATTATATGATACACTGTCGTGACAATAGAAATGTCTAATTTTGAGAATAAGATTGAAGTAGAAAGGAATTAAATTTACCATGTAACCTAAGTGTGAAATTATATTTAATGCTTCTCAAATTAGATAGGCATTTTTATTAAAAGGCCTTCGAAGCAAGATATCTCCAGAAATATCATGAACCTATAACTACATATGGAAATTAGCAGTAAATGATAGACGTCCAAGTGCATTACTTTGAAATGAAATACCTGCATGCATCCTATTGCAATATAGAAAGATCACAAACATATCTGACAAAACATTTTCATTTTAGTGCTAACTAAATATACCCAGTTAAAGTATTTCTAATACATAGAAAACCTGGTGCTGAATACCATATGAATGAAAGATAACATTTGACAAATTGCCTAAATATTTTCATAAGTTTATTTCTCCTATTGCATATTGCCTTGTTATAACGCTCTCAAGAAGTTTACCGTTTCAAAGAGGTGTTTTTGCTATGTTTATCAATTGGCGTCTTCAGCTTTTTGCTCTGACAAATTAGTTACGATAGATACGTATTGATGCAGAATACAATGAACAGTTCTGATAGGAGTGTAAATGTCATCGCGGTATACAGATATGATAAAACAAGCAATGAAGATCTACCATTCGAAAAGGGTGAACGACTCACAATATTGCGGAGATTGACAGTAACTTTCCATTAATGTAATACATCCTAGGATGGTAATTGGGCCTTTGCAAAAAATGGCCAAGGCCAAACCGGTTTAATACCTCTTAATTTCGTAGAAGATATGTCTCCGCCACCGTAATTTTTAAGATTTTGATTTGAATTTTGTTAAGATGGCTTCATGGAAAAATATCTCGCGATGCAACGGAGAGCATTATGCAAGCCGAACCTCTTGGAAGCTTTCTTGTCCGAGAGTCTGGTCGTTTTGCTGGTGATTATACCCTTTCTGTTGTTGCTCCCGATCCTTTTGATAGCAAACTTGGCAATAAATCAGAAGCTCCTGTCCAACATTATCACATTTATTCAGTCGACGGTCTAGACGGTGTTGACTCTTCACGCTTCTTCTCTCTTGATAAAAAGGATGTTTTCCCTAGCTTACGAAAACTTATCGAGGTATTTTGGCATCATTATATAGTGCCAAATTTAGCATTATAAAGTTGCCGATCGTGGATTGGCTCATCCTCTCACCGAACCTATTTTCGATACAGAGAGGATCTGTTTGCAACGGCTTAGAGACCATCACTGGGTCCCTAGGGAGCGTTTGGTTTTTGGTCAAAACATCGGTCATGGTGAATTTGGGGGTAAGAGTCACTTAATTTTCCATTTCTAATACTTCGTGCGTCTTCTGAATATTTGGGTATTTGGTACTCCTTAGAAGTGTTGAGGGCTAGGTATGATGATCGTGAGGTAGCGGTAAAGCGGTACAAGGCATCAGCTCGGCTTCAGCTGATTTATGAAGCGTATGTCATGTCGTAAGTCGCTCGTCGTTTTTAAGATGTATCCTACTCTTATGCTTTTAGGCAACTATTTGGACCATTAGGTCTTAATGTTTGTTCAGTCCTTTATTTACCCTTTTGGCTTTGGCCACATATCCTTGAAAAGTTCTTTGTTGAAAGTATTCGAGTTAATCTTAACCTTTTGATGAATTGATGTGGCTTATTTCTTACTTGGATTTTTTTAGTATTGTAACTATGGCTTTTATTCTGCTTCTTGAATCACAACAAATTTTAATTCCATTTTCTTCAAATCTTATTCACATTTTTATACTTTCTTAAATGGACTAGTAACTTTATTCCACGCCTTTCTTTTGACTTATTTTGAATTTCATAGCAAGTGAGTAGCTATATTGCAACATCTGTGTCTATTATTTTTTGTTGGAATTTTCTTTAATGGAACCCTTACGGATGGCATTTGAGTCTTCCGCGTACACGTAGCAAGCTAACTTCTGCTGCTCATTTTCATTCTGACCATAAAATCACTTTGTACATTTTTTGTTTTCCACCATTCTTATCTCATAATTGATTGACTGCTTGATTATTCCCCGTCGCGACTGTTTTTCAATTTACTGTTGCATTTTCTCTATCGTATTCCGGTAGTTGATCACAATAGTGTTCACACTTATCTACTTTAAGCTTCTTCTTTTATAGTTATGTCGTTTGCCGTTTCATAACTTTTACCCGATAAACCGGTGAAAACTGGACGTACTTATAGGTTATTGCCTTAATAAAATCTTAGTGGCGTATCCGTGGTTGACCATACAGCCTCACCCAATAGTGGAAAAATGAAAGCAGCAGTGATTTTTGATAAAAAAATACTTACTTAACGTGAACTCTAATTAATATGGATCTGCAAATGGAACAACATTTTATACCTGCCCAGCCCATATCCTATTCATGGGCTTGAGTCCATCGGGGGCCACTCCTCTACTATTTCTAAGTCGTCGATTGTCTTATTTTTTTTGTAATAAAATTTCCTGTTTAAGAGGGGGTTTAAATTTTCATTATGATGTTGTCAAACTTCGCTAATCCTCTCGTCTAAAATTAGTGGATTGATTCAGTCACAAAATTGCATCATATTTGATATTGTACACTTTGAAAATCTCCGTTGGACTATTAATCTTGTGTCCTCAATTAGCATACGTAGCTAATTAAATTTACTTGCCTTATATTGTTTATTAAATGATTTAAAAAATTTGCCCTACAAGATCTTAACTGTGCTGGAAAGCCCGCTTTCTCTAGAACCTCAAACTCCACTTACGGTGGGGAGGCGGGAGGGGGGGGTGGGGTGGGGTAGCACATGACTCACTCATTAATCGAAGCTAAATTAGTTGAGTCTTTTACTTGGCCGTTGTGACAATTTAATAAATGACGTATTTTAAGGGCTCTAAAAAACACTTATACGTCCCTACCAAAAACGGTCTTTTAATTCTACCTAAGATCAAGTTCAATATCATTTCCATGCCTACTATCTTGTCCATATCCCCGTAATTCTTGCTATAACTCGATTTATCATAATAATTATGCTCTTATATGTAATGTACAGTCTCACGCCTCAACAATTAGAATACTATTTTAGCTAGGAAATTGGGCATCTTCTTATGGTTTTTGAATATTTGATGATCAGTTTACGTTCGGTCTTTGTCCTACTTATGTTTGGCTAAACTGGTGTGCCTTAATTCTACTTCCTCGTCTGAGTCCAGATTGTTATAATGTTTGTCGAAGCTAATGATTGGTTATGGGGAATCTTGTTTCTTTAGTCACAAAAAAAAATTTGGAAGGATTTAAATGAACGTGAACAAACTGCCATGATATGATGCCTTCGATCTAATCAGTGGTGTCAGTTGGGCATGGCATTAGCATTGTGGTTTGTTGCGCTTGCCACGCTGTTATCAATCAGTAAGATTAGCTGTGCTTTTGTCGTATCGACTGTAATTTCTCATCTCTCTTCCTTGTGGTTACTCAAGTTATCATGCTTTCCGGTAACTCATATTTTGGTGGGTCACTTGACTGCTCAATCACAGTTACAATAAAGCGCTAACTTCTCTTAGAACATTCAAGTTAGAGCTTTATGCGCAAGAATTAGGAGTTCTATTTTCAGTCTCATGCGTGCCTACATGAGAAGTTGTCATTACAATCTCTTGTATGATCGAGCAATGTTTCTTTATTAGCTTTCTACTGTTATCATATTCGAATAAACTTTCCCATACTTTAAATCGACTTTGTTTATTTTTTATTTTCCATAGACAACTGAAGCACGAAAATTTGTTGGCATTGCTAGGCATTACTGAGGACAAAGAGATGACAGTGACTGAATCTGCAGTATCAGCAGCAGCAGCAGACAAATTGTCGTTGTCGTCCTCCACACTCTGTTTAGTCACCGAATTCTCGCCTCTCGGATCCCTTCTTGCCTTTCTTCGCTCACGTGGACGCACCGTCATTACTCATTCCGCTCTCCTCTCATTCGCTACGTGAGTCTTTGTTATTTTTGCTAGCTAATAGCGTAGCGATTATGTTGTGCATACATTGAATTAACAATTACTAGTGAGAAATTCGAACGAAATCCGAATTTCTCATATGCACACGATATGTTCTGGAAGGAAGTTGTGTATCAGCGATCTATTCCTCTTTCTGTGTGTTTCAGTTGTCACCCTTACCAATTATCTAACTACACTCTATTTTAAATAATCTATACAAATGAACTCCTAATACATCACTAAATTATGGGTCTCGGGGTTAGTAATACCCTGTTGGTCTATGAAAAGCATTGGTAGTTTTAATGAGTGGTAAACTTCCTCAGCGAACAATTGACTATGGAGAAATGCAAATATGGCTGTATTTAATTTCTAGTTAGTCAGAACTGTCATTAGTAAATGTTCAGCATGGTCACCAGCTTGACTCTGTTATATAATTGCATCCAAATTATGTTCTATGCCACTATAGAATAGCAAAATTAATCTAACTAATCTCTACCCCGCATCTCCCGAAAGCTGCGACACAGAAAAGCGAGAGGCCACTTGATTTATGGAGTGAATATTTGCAGAATAACGTACTTAGACGGTGCCCGCAGGAAATTGCATGAAAATGCTAGAGAACAAGTTAATGATCAAAACGATCCTTTTTCGTAGTCCCAAATACTACGTTCATCACCATATTACATTCTAATAACTAACGACTATATTATTTGTAACGGTAAGTCGGTTCTGTAATTATAGATATTAAGTGTCCTGGGACCATTATATCAAATCATTAACTAAATGCCTATCTATCAGAAAAATTTCTCCCAGACATGACTGTTATACGAATTGCGTTTTCCTCAAGTATCATCTGATCCAAGCAAGGTGTAATAAGTATATAAGCTTGACGTTTCTTATTTTTTCAAATACCTTGTTTATATTTGATGGCGCATAACATACTTGTTCAATGCGACTCTTGTACGAAGGTGATTCTGAGACCACTTCTCAAGTATTGACGATTTTGAGATAAACGCTGGAATGCAACTATCTTCACCTGATTTGTTTTCGTTAGCAAGTTCTTAACTTGCCGTTTCCACATTAACCAATCGTTTAGGCGTCTAACACCACCATGTTTAAAGGACTAATCGTTTTGCCTTGCATTGGGAATACAACAAATAGTAAATAATAAAAGGATGTAGTAATTCATGTTGATCAAATGGAAAGAAGTCCAGTTTAGTTTTCGAGTGTCAGTGATATTCTAGAGTTCATTACCAGTTACCCAGTCGAATTCTGTTATTCTATTGAATTATCCGCTACATAATATATTGACGTCAACCTCAGTCAGACTCGGCTTGGAGTTCCAACCTTCAAACACTCAAACTACCACCCTACCACCCTCTTAATTTACCAGTTCAAACCAGTATGGCTAGGTATTCTCTTTTTACTTGGTGTACATCGCTGGACATTTAAACGTGACGTGCGACTTCGTTATAAGTCCGCTTACAGTCCGTTATCATAATTAACAAAACACGTATTTGAAATATGGAATGGAGTAAGTAAGCTAATTATGAATGTGGGAAGAGTACAACTAAAATAAGGGCAAAGTATTTGAAGGATAGGGTTTTTGTGGAATTACAATAATGAAACTATTTTAAGCCCGCATCAATCTTGGTGCAGAATGTGGAGATCCATTAGTCCGTTGCTGGAGTTCAAGCTGGGAAAAATAATTCATAACAACAAAGTATGGTAAATAAAGCTATATCCTTTGTACTAGTAAATAACCATTAATAAGATGATGTTCATAATACTTTTCATGGCAATATTTCACTTTACCTAAATGAAATGTGGATTTGTTAAGGATTATAGCACTTTTCAACTTCGTTAAGAAAATGGCCTTTCATTGATTTTGGAACATCTTTATAAGAGAAATCCGAAATGGCCACTGTTATCATTGGAATAAGTTGGCATACATCGATCACCGTTTTATTGTTAGACCCAACAACTTATTTTAAATTATTATGTTTATTAGGCCAATTGCACGTAAATGCCAAATTAAAGGATTTAATAGCAGTTTAATGTGATATTTCTAATGCACATCATTTTAATGTTTAACGCAGTAATTGGTCACAAGGCTCCAAATATATTCGTTTCGATTTAGCTAAGATAAGTCAACTCACAGTTGAGGCATGGGCGGTGATTGCTGCTTGAAGGGAGGCCATATTTGATGCTGGAAGAAAGCAAAGAAGACCCCAAAAGATGGCTGCAAATACAGACAGCATCAGCGCTACACCAATCACGATGACCCCATAATCAAACATCCCCCTAAACGGAAAATCTGAAGTTTTAATTCAACAAATACTTGAATGGACTACCAAAACTTAGAACGATCTTGTTATTGAAGATACAAGATGATGGCCAAAGTATGATATCTAATTCTCCTTACCATTTAACCTTCAATTTAAGCAGTGTTGAATCCACTACCATGTCCTCAAATGCATTTTAAAATGCATTCTGTCATTTGCTCGTGATGCCAGTTTTGACACCATCTACTTTTTGCCATCTAGTTATTTCTACCGTTTTTACCTCCATCGCAGTCAAGTCTTGAGACACAATATCCGAAACTTAAATGTGTGTTGCATATCAGAGAGCCTAAATGTATTAATGAGTAAGGACACTTCATAGAGTTTGTGGTAAAAAGCTAGTTAAGCTAAGATATCACTTGCATTCTCGTTTTGATATCTCCATCCTCAATGTAGTACTCGTCGTCGTTGCCGTCAAAGTCGAGGACCATGAGGGTCGCGCCAGTAATGAAGGCCACCACTGAGAGCACCAAACACACCGTTCCACCGGCCTTAAGCCTTTTATTCTGGGTTTGTATTTGCTGCAGACGTCTCTGGATTCCGGCTGGCGTAATGTAATTTCGATTTGTCGAGGAGGCCGTGGGTAACATAATTGTAGTAATACCTGAAGAAGTTATTAGTTTGCATAAAGCATTAAATGAAATAATTCTTGACATTGTCGTAATTTTCCCTCATAATTAGTTATCACGTAATCATAGGCTCCTATTGAGTGGGTTGAATATGAATTACCTCAATCCAAAGTTAGCTTCTTAGGTGCTCAAGCATTGAACACAGTGCGTGTGATGAAAAAACGTATGTATATATGTGTATGTATATATATGTGTGTATATGTATGTACGTATGGTTAGTTGAAGCTCAAAGTCCAAGCTCCGTTAATTGCATTGCGTGCTGTCAATGGGCCGTGGAGACTATACCAAGTCTGTGCATTTTTGCAAGTACTATTTTGGTACTACTTTAAACCAATCCCAAAGCTGCAGTTTTTCTGGCTAGATACTTCATCAAAATTAGTAATTCACTTCTTCCACTCAACTAAACACTAACTGGGTCTGATGGTATTTTGTCAACTGTGATTTATTGCTGTGCTTGTTTTACCCATTGTCTTATTTTGAAATTATGTCATGGGTCGTAAATCTGAAAAGTGGAATGGATAAAGGGATTGTCGGTCCTTTATATTTATCACCTGGACGATTTTAAGTTCGTCTTGCACAGACTACGACGAGGCGGTTGACTGATTTCGTGTTCTTTGTTCCATGAGAGTTTGGGAGGAGGTGTGCCAGAAGGCGTGGATTACAAGAAGAGATTGAGGAGGGCTGGGTGAGAGTACGCAAATGGTAGAGGAATCTCAGAAATTATATGCAGACATATTGAATAATAACAATTTTTCAAAATCTCTCTCACATTGACTCCCTTCGAACGTGGCACACAGAAATTGTCAAAAATACCTTGTGGCTATGTTGAACAAATTCGAATATTTTGTATTAAATTAAGTAAGTTTAATTGCTGCTCTGGGAAGAGCATGAATTGACTATTCACTAATCTACACTCCTTCCATTGAGGAAATTGGTACACAAAAAAATTAGCAATTCTTTAATTAATAAAATTTACTTCAACTATTAATTTCACAAAGGTATAGTTTTGAAAATTTCTGGGTCACACTTAACTTCTTGAAACGTGATGCATGAGCGGATCTTGCCAATCGATACACGCGTCTAAGTTAGGAAAATCGATTGCTGACGCTTGGTTTTGCAAAGCAGACGTGTACTTTATCGTTCTCTTGTCGAAATGGGCGCTAAACTTAGTGTTCATCAATTTGGATTGGGGAAGTTTGATGCTTTCTCACACCATTCTTTTCAAGTTCATGATTTCTTGAGATGGCGCAAGAATGTAACTGAAGGTAAAAGTTCGACTAACAATGCGACCACGTCACACGAACATCAAAGGCTTGGCGATAAGGTGAACATCCTGGCCGATGACAAGGAGGAAACGCATTCAATACCAGGCAGCAACGAAATAAGCTCTTTGGAGACAAATTATAACAAAATGGGCATCTCGTCAACGAACAGAGTGGTAGCGAGCTTTCTGAAGAGTCTTAGAACACTTGAGACTCAAGAAAAAGTGCCTCAGCATGAGCAGATCGCTTTGGAACACCAGGAGGCCCAAAACTATGGACTGAAATGTAACGCAGCTGGAGACGCTCGCACCAGTCAAGTGTCTTTCAGAACTACTTCAAATTTGAGAGAACACACGCTGTTAGGTTTTTCCACGACCCAAACTGGTGACGTTATCTATACAGCATTTATTAGAATGAAGAATTCCAGAGTTGATGAATATGAGATTCTCAAGAAGACATCGGCACGCAAGCTCGCCGGGCTTGAAAGGCAGCTAAAGTGTAGAATAAAGCTGCATGAAGAGGCGTCTAAGATGCGAGCACAGATTGTGTTCAAGTTTGAAATTCAAGGATCGAATTACAGAGACGTGGTAAAGTGCAGAACTTCATTACCGAATAGTATAACAGAGAGGCTCGTGAGTGCCGATAGCTTCCTGGGAGAGTGTATTTAAGGTATATTCCAAAGTAGGGTGGTATTGTCTTCTGTCTAGGACACTTGGATAAAATAAACTTATCAAATTTGAGGCCCTAATTAAATTTTTGCTGGGATACTTGCGCTTTGAGTTGCACCCAATTAACTAACGCATTTTTATTTGGGGTTTTGCAAAAGTGGATGCTTAAATTGGACGAAACGTTTGCGTGGAGTGCATTGCCTGAATAAATTACCTCCAACATTCAATTTCGAATTTTCTCACGTTTTTAGTTGATCTGTGCTGGTGTTCGATAATTATAAACCTAGTTATAACGCTCCCTTCGTCTTCAGTTTTGTCCTGTATAACTGCGTTATTTCATGACCTTTAACTTGATCCAGTCGATCTGTGTATTTTTCTGCGCATTTTTCAATCTGTTTACTTCGGTTCTGCTCCAAAGTAGACAACTATTTTAGCTTGCGAATATATAGTGGTTCCGTTAATTGTCCGCATATTTCTTCAACTTCTCTATTAAGTATGCTTTATTCAAATTGTTTGTAAATTGGACCGTTGCACAAAGCTCACATTCTTGTTTCTCTATTTGTTGTTGCTTACATGGCTCTATGCTATTTTATCCAACTCTTTCCTAAGCTGCAAACTATTTGCCATTCGATGAACTTATTTACAAATTACTCGCTTTCTGTAGGGATGTGGCTCGGGGTTTGGCTTACATGGAATCGCGTTCATTTCTGCATTGCGATGTAGCATCTCGCAACGTCCTTCTTTTCAGCCCTTCCAACCTGCACGTCCCCCATCCTGTTGCCAAATTGGGCGATTTTGGCTTGGCTTTTCGTCTCCGACCGACGGCCACCAATGGCCGACATAATCAAGACTACGAAGCCTTAGATGATGATGTCGACGTCAGCTGTGACGACAATGCGGTAGTCTTCAACGGATCGCAGAGGATGGCCAATAATATCACTCGAATTCCAATAAAGTGGACAGCTCCGGAAAGCATTAGGACAAGGGTAAATGGCTCATTGCGCTATCTGATTCATTCTTTTTTTTCAAGTTGTGTGAGAATTTAGGAGAACGAGATGCGGTGGCTGCTCGAAGCAAAGAAAGTCAATTGTAGAGAGGATATAACTTATTACGGATTAAAGGAATGCTGGTAGATGTGTTGTCAATGCACGCTAATTTCAAGTTTACTTTTGTTAGTTAATTTGCTTCAGGTAGTTCTAACGCTCTTCTAAATCTAACGCAGAAATAAATAAAGTCGTTCATTTTCTGATAATCCTTTCAGAGGCTATAGTAAAATGTAAAAGCACACTTATACCCTGGTCTGTTCATTGCATATTCTGGAGTTCTAGAATTATAAGTGAGTTAATGGGAAGCAAATGTTTGGACTAAGCCTTGGAAAACCGATATTGTGCAGGGCATTATTTGTAACTCGGGCACTGTTCGCGAACAAAGTAGTGTATCATGCCATCCTTAAGTGCTTTAAACAGATGTTATTTTAATCTTGTTTAGTATTGCTGGGAAATATCCGTGCCTAGTTTAATGTACGTATCTAACTGTTATATTAATGCTTTGCCCGTTAATCGCATTATTGATAATGAATGTTCCTATCAGCTCTATCATGTCTGGGATTGTATCTAAATCTCTCGTTACTTTCATTCCCCTCATTCTCTGGTTTCTCAAACTGCTCTTCTGGTTCGATAAAAGCCGTTGTCTTCTGCTTGTCATCAAGATCTTTAGTTTCTTAATAGGGTCATTCACCTATAATCCGTTGATCTTTGCTTGTACTGCACGCCTCAGACACCACGCTAGCGCTCAAAGCGTCTTTTAAGAGATGGGATGGATGATGGTGCGCTCGGTCTTTTGAGTTTTCTAATTGGACATTGAAGGACATTTTGAGGCAGTTTCGTTAATGATCCGGTCGCTATTTCACTTAATTTATTGAGCAAGAGGAGAATGCTCGCATCAACACAGCAAAACGAAATGATGGATTTGAATATAATTTTCTAAAATTAATGCAACTTAATAGAAGATATTGGACTAAGTTAAGAGCTGAAAAGTCGTAGTTGAATTTGATTGTACTGCATATATTTCTTACCATTTGTTAACTTACTAGTGTTTTTACGTTTACGCCTTATTAACATCTTGAAAGTCTTGTCAGTTCCAAGTGCGAAAGTAGGAAGCCCAATTGCAAAAAATTCAATCGTAAGGTAGCAGCTGCATAACTACTGAGAGGAAGTTTACTTTTGTATAGAAAGAAGCATATCCATGATGTCCTAATATCATTTTATTTTTCACCTCTCCTGTTTTAGGTCTTCACTCACAAGTCGGATGTCTGGAGTTTCGGCGTTATGCTCTGGGAGCTCTACTCCTTTGGCCGTCTTCCCTATCCCCGCTTGGTAAGTGTCTCCTCAAATGACTCCACCCTTCTAACTGACTGTGACTAATTAGATTACCGCCTTCCTAATTAATTTCATGCATCATATCGGTAGTAATTGTCCTTTGACGACTAATCGCCTTATGGAGCACACAGAATCTTCACTTCCTGGGCGTCAGCGTATGATTTACCAAAGTAATAGCCCCAGTTTTTGAAGGGTTAGCTCGAAAACTATTTAGCTGCGGGAAATAAGAAGCGAAGCGTAGGCATCTTAATTAAATTCGAATATTACGCCACTTTTGCAAGATTACCTTAATGGATTATCCCTCTTAGCAATCTTTTACAAGAGGAAGAATTAATTTCACTCTCGTTTAAATAAGAGTTCTTAATTGAAGTGTATTTGTCTTTATAGGCGTTTAATTCCACCAAAAAGTTGAAAATCGATATAACAGTGCCGCTGATGTTGCATCGAAAATTTTCGATCGGTTAAATAGATGCTACAAAGCGTCTAGATTTGGCTAATGACTACTTATTTTAGCCTTAGATTTAACTGCCGTAAATCAATTTGTCTTATTGGAACAACCAGTCTTAAAACAACGTTTTTGTTTTAGTTTGACGAAATTACGTATAGTCACATTGCCTTATTCTTACAGAGAAGAGTCATGTGTCAATACTTTCTTAAGATCACTGAACTATGCCGGAAATTGCAACTTAAAAATTCATGCGTGAATAATTCGATAGCTTGCCTGTATGTGGTTTGTTAGATGACAAACCAAGTACTGGCCCATCTTGAAGCAGGAGAACGAATGGAGGCTCCACAGGACTGTCCGCGTTTCATATACTCTCTCATGCTGGAGACATGGTCCGCGGAGCCATCTCGACGACCCTCCTTTGAAGCGATCCTTGCAAGGCTCCAAAGTTCGCGTAGTAGGGAGGATTTGGAGTATGCCGCTGCTTTCCAATTGACCCACAGCACTGGAGATACTAGCGGAAGTAGTGCCTATGATACCATCTTTGATGACAAGATCGTTTAAGTAAGGGGTTTTGTTATTAGCAATCTTGAAACTGCCAAAACCATTTTGCTTGCTTCGGTGAACTAAGCAATTGATGTTAATAGGGAAGATTTATTGTTTTGTGATTTATATAAAACTTAGTAATGTAAAGCCGTTGAAGGATAAAATAGGGAAGAACAAACAGAGAAGAATTATTTCAGCATTGATCATCATTAAACTATAACTAAAAACCAAATTGTGAATGCTATGGTCTAATGTCACAGTAATATCGCTAGCGCCACGCGGAGGTAACACTATAGACTGACAGTTCTTTATTAATAATATACAGTTTGAGAAATATTTGGGACAAGTAGCCAATAATATAGCGGCAACTAGGACTGGGTTTACGATGAACCGGTGATGAATTCTGCTAAGTGGCTCTGGCAATTTTGGCGAAGCATAGTTAGCTAGGAATGTGTCATTTGATAGGTTCTTCATTTTGTTCGACTAGATGTTCACACTCATTCGTAGGTGGTCACATCGATTTTCAGTTGGTGGAGAAATGACGGTTACTTCACCATAGTGGTACCTACCAAATTTGGCAATAACTGCCACAATATGCGAATGTAAAACTTGTCCTGGAAGGTTTTCTCTTTCTCTTTATTTACTTGTGGTTAGAATTGCGTGCACTAGTTACAAGGCCAACCCTTTGAGATCTGTTGTTAATTTTAATACCTCATGAAAAAAGTAAATTTTTTTCATTAATAGAGTTTATGCTGCTAGAAGAACTGAACAAGGACATATGCTCCCTTTTAAATTTTGAGAAAGATCCAAAGCCCATGTCTATTAAATAGCTACGTCCAGGACTCCTATTAAAAATTGGTCAAATTCATGGTCTCTAGTCTAATTGTTTATTCCTTGACCTATAAATCACACTCTTCTCTTTATCGTGCTTTAGGAAAACCAACGATACTCGTAAACATCGTTTTATGAATGAACATCGTCGCAATCCTGCTCGTTTCGACTATCATTTCACTTTTCTCATGCACTTTTCCTGCGCGCCTCTATTATTTTGTATACAGTAAATGTATAATAAGTTAAATGTATTCACTTATTCCAATGAAAAGCAATGATGCCCTAATCTAAGGTGGTATCGAATACAGCAATAATAATCTCTTATCACGAATTTCTCATCCATGTAACAAGAGGAGCATGGAGGTTTGCATCTTCTGCTCAGTATCGCCGAAGTACAAGTCCCTCCTATCGCACAATTGAAATTTGTAGGATGAAGCGATGAAAAACGATACAATTAATTTATAATAATTACAAATTTCAATCGTGCTTCTCAGTTTTGCATTCAATCTCAATTTGTCAGTAGTCTAATAACCTGTACTAAAAGAAACTCGAGTTACAAAGCTTAACATTTAGTAACCCTGAAATGGGGCTCTTCATCGAACGGAGGATAGAATATTCATTCGCTCTAGATTCATTATTGTTTGTACGCTAAGGAATGGATCCCCAATGTACTGGAAAGGTCTCAAAATATCCAGGGCAAAGTAGTCTTGGTTAGGGTCAAGGCTTATTACTATGAATGTCGACTTTGCAATATGGGGAGTCTGATGTTTGCCGACCTGTTTACCCCGAATGGAAAGCAAAGATACGGTATTCAATCATGTTCGAATATAAGTGCGCAACATTAATATTGGAATCGCACAAGCCAGAAATCTAGAGACCTACTTCCCTGCTTACTCGGAAAATCAGGATTCCCGTCTGACAAAAATGTCTAGAGAAGTTAATAAAATATTCAACAATTAAAATGAGATAGCCAATACAGAGGTCAGGATTGATAACTCCACAGCCAGAAATATGTGATCAGTAGGTCCTTTTTTTCATCTCGTAGCTTCCAAGAATCTTTTGACTTCCGATTGAAGTTTCGGTTTGTAATCCGATCGAAGGGAGATGAAGCTCGCAAGAAGCTCCTTCGGAATACCAGATTGTTCATAGTCTTGCCACACCTGTCGAACATTCTGAGGTTTGATCAGCATTAAATTCATTAATTTCAAGAGAATATCGAACAGATAATCGATTTTAGCGCTTTGGCACCCAGAAGCTGTATCTCTGTAGGCTGTAACGTCTTGCATTGCAACGAAACCTCCTAGATGAAGATAAAATAGCCTGTAACTTGTGCGCTAAGACTGGAATAATCCACAAGCTCATTTCATCAGGTTCATCTTGGGCAGTCAAATGTCGCTCTAATGAAAAATCCCTTCATTAACCCGTGCTGTTGGGATTCCGATTAAATGACCCTTGACTTGGCAAATAGAGAGGATTCGGGCATTCAAATTCACCCTAAAGACATATCAAATTAAAAACCTCTTTCTTTGCTTAGGATGAACATCTATAAATTGGAAGCAAGGTAGAATTGAAGAAGACAAATGCTGTCCAAAGGAAATAGATAGTACTGCTTATTGCTTTCCGTAGGTTTGATACAAACTTATTTGGGCTGGATGAATGTACCCCCATTTAAAACTAAATGAGTGATAAATAAGCACTCAGTCAACTATACAGTGAGCGGCAATTATTTACTAGATAAAGTCACTACACCTTTCGTAGATACAACACCGGACCATAATCGCATAAACAGGTGAGTATGGGATTAGTGAAAATAAAATACATTTCTAACACAGGCAAATAAAAGAAGGCTTATTAAAATTGCCTGAATTCTTACATACTTACCAGTATCTGAGAAGGAATAACCATAAAAATGATCGACCAAAAGACGGTGGAATCGCAAACCCAGCTCACAGAGGAACGTGCAGAGGTTACGACCGTCCAGGTTCTGAAGAGCGTTATCTATCACCTTTCGAAGAAATCTGCAAACATCTTGACATGCCTAAAAAGTAAAATATTCTCGCTAATATTCATTTTAAGTGAGCGGCTTACACAAAGAAGAGGTTATGGCTTGACAACCAGGCAGTAATCAGAGAAAGAATCGGAAAATCTGGAGCCTTTACACCTGCGGAAAGTACAGTACGAATTTATACATACAAATATATGTTATCAAGTAATTTGATTAATAAATTATTTTTTCACTCGATGTGATTCACATTAGACAATGAAACATACCGGAGAGCACGCAGACATCTCAGAGCCCACTCCAGGATTCAGTACAGACGAATTGGATGCAAGTAAATCACTCTTGAAATCAGCTTTCCGTTGTTCGTTTGAAAGAATCAACTGGATCCTTGTCAAAGCTAAGGTTAAGCACTGCTCCAAACCCATGGAGAGCTTTTCCTCCAGTCGACATCTTAGTTGCTGACGTCTTGATTGGCAAATTTGCAATTGTTTTAGGCTTCCCCTGTATGATGGAAATATTTAGAAGGGGAAACAGGTTCACTTAACGATCGAAAATGTTCAAATCTGGTTTAGATAAGATCTTTAAACTCCCAAACCCATATAGGAAATTGATTTTCCGACACTTACCTTTGATAAAGGGATATTGCCGTGGACATGCATCATCGGGCATCGAACCCGATATCTGGGTCCGCAGTCGAGCATATTAATAATCAGGTAATAGCATTACGGCATCATTTAATTTTAATTATGAATAGGGAGAGATTTGTGAAGCTCAAGAAGCACGGATTCAGGTTTAACAAAAGTGGTGGGCCTCTTATTTAGATAGATCATTTGTACTTGAGAAATCGTCGTAGAAAAAGACCTCAGACAATATCTAGTTAATTAATCAAAACATGTTTGTCAAAAAAACACTTTTGATAATATTCGCTCTTTTAAGATAACACTATTTTTCAAATCAGTGTATACCTTGACTTCATCGGTAAGTTAAGAGTATACAGACGATGTTTAGAAACACGATTTGAACCAAGTAGAAATCAGAAGAGTGACTATTCAGGAAATAATTAATATTAATGCGGAACGGAATACTGCCTCACTGTTCGAAAAAATACCGTTTGCTATCAGAAAGGAAGCAGACTATGAATAAGGAAGAGCAAACTGCAGGTATACTAATTATATATCTTGTCATTAAGTAACAGAACCCATTGGTATACATCTAGTTAGGTAATAAGTGAGTGAAATAGCTTTAAATAGACTTATCCTAGCTATAAATTCTAAGAAAATGAAAAAATCGCCGACTCTTGATTCATCAAAATCCAAATAATTGCCATGATATGATGTTTTGAATCACATCGAAAACAGTGATGTTGAGCAGTGAAGACATTCTAGAACCACTCAATTCGAATAACTCACATTCAGGCAATTCGATCGATCATCCTAAATAATGAACGAACACTAGGGCTGACATTTTATAACAGTGGAAAATTAAGTGGAGCTTACGAAATTAGAGGTCCAATGAATTCACTGACGGCTTTATCAAAGAAGCCAAACAGAGTAGTGCTCTCATTTACGGCCGCAAAAAAGGTGAACGTTGGATCAGTGTACTTTGGATCTCCATTGTTCAAAACTACAAGAAAATGAAGAAAAAGTGTAAAGAAAGTACCGATCTTTTGAAAATAAACAGATAGAAATCCAGCAGGGGCAGTAACAACAGCGTGTTCTCACAAAACGTATCGCTCCAACAAAAACATGAGTTCAGCTCCCGTGAGCGTGATGGGACAGGCCCAAAGATAAGCATGGACGATAATGATGATGATGACGACCTGTTCCATTTTTCGCAGAACTATGCTAAATTGATCGTAACTTGAACCTGTGCACTGAGTGCACTTTGGGAAATCGATTGATTTAGTAACACAAGTATAAAGTTCAATTGCTCACCAAAGAGGAAATAAACTGATAGTTAATTTGCGTTTGTCAACTCACCCTGCAAGGCCATGCTGATTCCGTAATCGATATGTTCGTTAATTAAGTAGCGAACTAACAAGTCCAGCATCTTCAAGCCGATTGCTGGACGATCTTCGGGCTTGGTTAACTAAAAGAGATAGTCGACGGTGAATTGAGGTTCAGAGATAAGCACACAAAAAATTGGCTGAGCTCTTTGAAGTGAGGTGAAGTCTTGCCACAGTATGAGCACAATAAAGTACATTTCAAAAATAGGCTTGACTTTAAAATAAAATCCAGCTTGACCTGCCATAAGAATCTGAATCAAAGACATTATTGACAAATATAAACGAAGTACTAACGCATCAAGAGTTTGCACTATAAAAAAAGGTTGCAAATCCATAAGGTCAATTATCTCAATTTGCATTGGAGAATCAAATAAGAACCTCAACCATTCTTCATTATTATTGCGCAAAAAAAGTAGAGGAAAAGGTGGGGTTTCGAAGTGAAGTAGATAAGACATCTCTAGTTATACTCTGATTTCATTAGATTAGTCACTTTTTTGTTCTAAAGGTATTATCTTCCTTCAGTATTTTATAATTTAACCTTCCAAACCTTAAAAGGCCAGCAGGGAATATCTTAGAAGCGAACACAAATGAATTTTGCCTGATTATTAAATGGTTTGGATAAAAAGCACTCTGGAGTACTCTTACCATCATGCAGCGTTTAGACGATTGCTGAACATCATCCAACATGTTGACAGCAACTTCTTGGGAGAGGAGCAACTCACTTGCAGGAGATTCCCGACCACTGTCATTACCACTGGTGATGTGCAAACGGTTTTGAACTGCATTTTTCAATTCTGAGAACCTAGGGAAGAGGAAATCAAATTTCTTCGGTTCACTTATCTTCTTTGATGGGGTGATACAATTAGCGAGATGAAATTTAAATGCGTTATCTATGTAATTATGGTAAGTATAGAATATTCTCAAATGAAATGGATTCTATCACTGTTGACGTAATGTTTAGGCAGAGTCCGTAGCACACACTTATTGAAGGAAGCCGATTTTTTTTACCTTTTGACTTAGAGAAGTATTGCTAATTTTAGGGCTTCCGGGACAAGACTAGCAATAAACTTACTTCACTCCAAAATTGTAATGGCTTATTCTAGATTGCTAGCTTAAATGTAATTAAAAAATCACAAAAGTAATTACCAATTTCAGTTCATATTATGGAATGAAAACAAATAAGGGCTCAAACCAAAGTGCAAATAAGGTCATAATAATGTATAAGCATAAGTTGTAAAGCGAAAAATGAGAAAAAAATGGTCAAGAAAAAATAAATACACAACACAGCACATAAGAGACTCACAAACCTCTTACAAGAACTGTTAGGACAAACAAACAAAATGGTTAATTTACTTTCTTCCTCCAATACTCTTACATGTAATTCCAAAATGATACTTCAGTTGAGATGCCATTCACCACCTCCTCTTGCTTAGACGTATCAATATCCTTCTCAAATTCAAATACCTCCTTATTTCTGGTCAAAAATAAAACGTAAGCCGACGAATAACCTCAAAATAATCAACTTCATGTCCTTTTTATAATTAACTAAATCATCAACACTGAAGCAAGTATGGAACTTTTCGTTTTAAGCATTATCCGATAACAAGTCAGTCTTGCCATATCTGAGCATTAAACATTATACGCGAAGAGCAGAATGGAATTTTAATTTAAGTTTCTTTTACAATTTCGCACTTTTGACATCACGTTGCATAGAAGTGCGCACATTAATTTCCGATCAAATTATTGCTCACACGCCTCTCCCCATGCTATGCAGTTACAGCCCTAGATTGATATCCGATGATATAAAATACCCCGCATTTCGATAGACCATTAAGAGACTCCTCTCCATCGATGTTAATCAGTATTATACAATTAATGTGATTACTAACGAACCAGAGAATATACATCGAAGAAAGTCGGACCCTACAATATATAATTAATGCCACGTAATTGATTTTATCTTTATTATCCTCTTGCTTATAAAGGCCCATTTTTCAGTCAAACGTATCTCTGGACATGCACACAAATGCTTTTCTGCCTAATCTCTATACTAAATACTGAAGTTCATTAGGCCTTCATTTTGGTGCACCATTTTAGCGCCCCTAATTTCAACTGACGAACGCGACAAACACAATCATTAACGCTCAAACAATTAAAAGCTTACCCGGAAGAGTTGACTGATTTTTTTTGATGGTTTTGAGAGACATAATAGGAAGCGAGTTGATTCCGAAGGTGATCATTGAGCCAACTGATTTCTCGAAATTGGTAAACAGAGAGAACATCATCCGCCAAGACACTTAGTAACTTGTAGAGCTGGGACTCGTCCGAAAGTAACTGCAGACGATCAATAAGTTGGAAAACAAGGCGATCCAAGCTATACAATGATAAAATTTTTCGATACGGTTGAACATACGAAAACCATAATTAACCACAAGACACTTTCATGTTTTCCCCAAATAAGAAACAACTTATCTAAACATCAATATCTAACATACAGATTTGATAGTTATGTTGTTAAATAAACGATTTCATTTTTGACTAATAGATCAGAAAAACTGAAATTGCATTGATGAATGTTTTCAATGTACTAGCCCTGAGCTTTAGTTTCGAGGGTTATTCACATTTCCCCTTTAAAATTATTTATCTCCCACCTGGATTTTTCACACAATCCCTCTTATACAAACTTAAACATCAGTACAAAGGCAAGGTTCGAATATAAACTCTCACTGAATACATTTTCCTATGTTATAAGATTCTAAACTTTGTGAAGAGATTAAATTAATGAAACAAAAAAGATCTTTTTAGACAAATTCCAAATCAAACCGAAATTTGGGACAGACGTACTCCCTTCGATGCTAACTTCAATATCTCTACAGTTATAACTGGAGTATACGGAAATAATGGTTCTTAATATCGATGCCTGCAAATTTCCTTATAAACTGTTCGATCCAACTCATGTCCTTGATGTTTTTCAATCGACTGAACTAAGAAAATAAAAGGTCCCTTTACAGTGAACAAGCAATGAGGATATGAAGTAGCAACTTAAAAAATAACTAGATCAGAAAAAGAATAAATAAGTAGAAAAGAACTATTGAATTGTTATTGTGAGGGTAAATCAACGATTTTAAAACGTAGACAATTATTAAAAAAGTGGATTTGAAATTAGGCAATCCTACGCATATAGGGATCAAATTGATGAGTGAGAACTGGATTAAAACGTTACGTAAGGCCCCACATCAAAGAGAGTAAAAAAAAGAAAAAAAGAATAAAACCAGGACAAAGTTAAGCAGAAAACACACTTGCTATATTCAGTATAAAGATTGGTGAGAAATACATCGGTGGGCATGTCCAGAGAAACTTTTGACTGAAAATGGGCCTGTATAAATATGAAAATGATAGAGATAAGATCACAAAATTACTAATACTAAGGGCTTTTCAACACAAACCTTTAAGTTGCGAGAAAAGAGTGCTTGAATTAGATGTATCACAACACTATCTGGTCGTCTGAAAATTCGGATGATTTTTGCCTCAGTTTGCGAGAGAATATCAGGCAGCATAGTAAGGTCACCCAAATCTGTGGGAAGACACTAAAGAACGAAAGCATTAACGGAGAACAGAATTAACCTTCAGAAATTCATCGATAAAAACCTCTGCACACCCCGACTGACTTCGTGAATACGAGAGAACATCTGCAATGCGTCGCATCACATCGTCATTCTCAGCAGCAAAATTGTGCCTAAACCACTTGACCAGCAGGTTCTCGAGATTTTGACTAGCAACTGTTATTCGCTGCTTAGCTACCAAGAACCGTTCATCATCTGGAAGCTCTAAACAAAGAGCGCTGAGAGCTCGCATATTTGCGGTCTTTTCAATGAGCTTTGCTTCATCAGCCTGAGGAGTGACAGAAATATTGGCAAAAGTCCCTCCACCTGCGCCAAGGAATTTTGAAAACTCTAGGATTAGTTGACGAGCTTCTTTGAGGCTCTCACGAGGCATATTACGTCGCTCAAGTTGATCTCCAAGATGAATTATCTTACCAGAAACTACGTTTATCTTGGTATCGAGGTCTTTGAACGTTTTACTAGCATCAAATAGTTGATCACTTAATTTTTTTATTTTGGAAAGAAATTCATCATTTTCTTTCCGACATTGTACCTGCAAAGTGCATGTAGGAGTTTAAGTAGAAAATTCGAACTCAATTGTGTATAAAAGAGCATATTCTTATTTAAAATTACTTCAAGCCGTGCAGACTCCGATATCAACTTCACTCGGGCGTTTTGAAGATCACTTAAAGACTTAAGGAAATAGGTCCGAAGTTTGGTTGAGTCGATATAAGCAGATGTGGTAATACCTGCCTTGTCAGTTAATCGATCAATCAAAGATACTCCAAAGCAAAACTGGATACAATGAGTATTAAAATGGAAGTTTAACTTACTTCACTGTCTTGGCAACCATTTTCCATCTGTAAGATATGATTAGAAAAATAACAGCAGGGATACGGTTATACGTAGCCGTTAAACGAATTATCTCAAGCGCCAATCATGAAATCAGAAATGGTACCAAATAGTGTCAGAGAAAAGTTCCAATTTTCAAGTATTTTTATACCTAACCTGAAAAATCATGTTTTTAACTCTAAAAATTTTATTATTCTTTCAAATTGAAAATTCTCAAGTCAAAATTAATTTAGTGATTCGATCATTTTCATTGGTAAAGCGAAAATTACTCTATTTAAATGTAAGAAAGGGAGAAGAAGCAGTGTCAATCAGCGTCAGATTTCATGCTAACTCCAGAATCATTAGATCATCCCCTTCCTCAATATAATTTTTTGATTATTATGGGATTTATGGTCAGCTTCCTCTTCGTATACTAAATATTGAAATACTTTGCAGTATGAAGTTCGAAGGAATAACTGGCAGAATAATTGGCAAGTAAATCGATGGTAATGAAAAGTCTATCATTTCCATTAGCCTAATATGCCTCAATATGGCAATCTTTTAAACATCTATTTTACATATATTAACCTGTTTACCTTTCGCAATTTGAAGTTGGATATTTATTATGTGACTCACAAAGTAATTGTTTTTGAACATTGCTTTTCAAAGAATTTAAACTAATTATCGGTTCTTATTTGTCTTTGCAGCTGATCTACTCGAGAGAAATTTTTTGACCAATTTTGTGTAGACAATTAGCATAATTAATTTTGCTAACAAATGATTGTACAGCAACCTAGTGATTTAAACAGAAAATGCTCTGTATTTCTCTACGGACATGTACAGATTGTGTTTGTAAAGTTTTAAAGTGAGTGATGCTGAGAATGACGGGGTGATGAAAATTACTGCATTGTTGGACAATTAGCCATTTCTCAATATACCAGAATAATGTTTACACAGGCATATTTCATTGTTCATTTTACTATTCAGTGTTGATCTTCTTGACTTTCTTAGAGCCTTCGCGCGTCCATGTTAATACCCATCACCAGGCCTTTAAGTGGCCGGATCAGAAACAGAGCACTATGTCCAGACCTCAGATTAAGCAGGGTTTATGATGATTATTTGGCTATCACTTTAACAGGCTAAATAAGCCCCTGTTATGGATATACTTGGACAAAATTTCTCCTTTCATACACTTAAAGCTTTCCCACAAGGGGAGATTGCAAAGTTATAGCCTGCCATGGAAAATAAATTAATAAATATATCTTAAATTGAAACAATAAGCCGTTTTGGTCATGTATGCATATAAAAACAATTAAATGAGATTAATCAATCCTTCTTTGTAATACCAGTTGCTATTATTAACCTTATTGGATGGTACTTTTAAAGACAAATTTTGTCAAAAAGGACGATTATTGTGCATGCATAAAACTTTCTTCTGGATCTTTGGGCGTAGTTTAAGCAGTAACAAAGATGCCCACATGAATTTGGGAGTGTGAGGTTATGTGCTACTAAAAAATTTGATCCACATAGTTGTATAGCTAGATTATCTAAAAAACCGGTCACTTTTTGTCCGGTATAAAAAGAATTTTCAATTTTAACTTCTAAAAGAAGAAAGAAACTAATAATTGATGAATTCCTGCACCCAATTTAGCATTGAAAGTTTTTTAATGCTAGCACGCATCCATGTGGTAAGTGACTGAAAATAAATAAATAAATAAATAATATGTATGTATGTATGCATGTGCATATGTTAGTTAAGACGTTTTGGAAACTTTCCCAAAGATATGTTATTATGTGCCACGAAATTTATTACCACTTAGCTCAACTTTTTACATGTGTGATAATATGAATTCTTAGAAGGACCCTCAATGGCGGCCAAGACAACCAGGGAATAGGAAGTAGTTATTAGCAAGATTGGAAATGGAACAAGATCAGCTCATTTAAGTCAACAAAATTGCACTCAAAATATTTGATTCTTTAGTTTTTCGTTTTCTTAATTTTAACTCTAGTTTATTTTTATTTGAGCATTTGAGATGCATAGAGGGGAATTTAGCAAGGGGGAGAGATCGCTGCTTTATCTTCACAGGAAGCATCTCTTAATCAGTAAATTACTTATTCTCATTTGAATTCAGAATTTCATTTAATTAATAAATTTTGTCTATTTAATACTTTTCTATTTCCAATAATTCCAACTTCAGTTCCTTGGTACGACGTGAGAAAGACGGAGAAAGTTAAAACAATGCTTCCAATTAATGATCAAATCGGTCTTGTGGAGTTCACAACGCTATCAAGGCTGGTCAAAGAGATTTCCATCAACACAGAACATTCTTTAATGTTTGGATGTAGAATGAAATCGATTGCATTGTCAGGGTTTGCAATACATGCTCTTCACGTTGACAGTTTCTTACATTCGTCAATTGTAAGAAATGAGGTAGTTAACATTAGCAAAAAAATTATAGTTTAGAGTGTGGAGGATGCTATACAAATATGCCTTGACTAAATCTCACCAGCCTCTTTCAAATTCCTGTAGTGCGAAATTGCTTCCGAAACTAACTAAGCTACCTCAACACTGGTGAGGAAACGGGGCTAACGGTGTGAATAGTGCTTATTGCGATTGTGTCACTGACACTGAACTTAGTCAGTAAAATACTATTTTGTTACGACGACTATGCAGTGTCTATTGATTATCGATTGGCTGAGAGGTCTCTGTACTCACGACCGCATGTGCTCCCAAACGTGATCAGCAACACGCTACACTTGATGGCTACGGGATCAGTAGCACACTGTCCATTCCAGAATGCTTGATCATTGTGCTCTCCCCAAGAGTTGTAGAGATTGCTGCTCATTTTGATAATTAAAATATTATTAAATAGTATTAATGGTAAGGCTTGGCAATTAGGTCACCAAGCAAATGATCTTACATTATATTTGAGAAACATCTTCGAAGTCTTAAACACGAAGTAACTTGTTATCACTCCAAAAAGCTTAGCTTGTAATATTGAGAGGTAAGAAATATTTTTATATTTCTATCAAATATCAAGAGGCTATTAGACACCATTTTAAGTTATCAGTTAGCTTAGAAGCGCCATGAACAAATCGTAGTTATTGCTTTTCTGCCAAGAAATTTGGACTCAAAGCGTAATGGGCAATGCTTACTCTGTTCACGGTCTTTGTCAGCATGTTAGTATTGTTGCTTCGATAGAACAGTCTGTATATATTTCAAAAGAGTGAAATAATTATACTTCCTGAGTTGCATTAGAAAAGAAGACCTAAGTAATCGCTAATGGTCTTTCTATGATATTGCATAGGGTGTGGGAGTATCAAAAATAAAGGAGAAGACACTCCTGTGACTATGCTTATTAGAGTTTGGAAGTTTGGCTCAGTAGATTCCAAGAGCCAATGAGAACTAGAAAGCAAAAGTTAAAACAGACTAATCAAGCCACAAAGGACTTCACAGCTATGACACGTATATCATAACTGTAACACCAAAAAGTTTATCTAATTATCTAAATGTGCAAAATCTAAATTCAAGAGAATTTGAACATGCTCAAGTAAATGCGAAAGAATAGATAACATGTGAATTACCGTACTAAGAAACACCTTTGCACTATCATTTTTATCACCGTTCTATAGACGCTACGGTCTGTGATGAATTCAATTGCTAATTTATAGGTGATTTGAGTGTTGTAAAAGACTAAATGGCATGTTGCAGAATACCATCCCAACATGACAGTAATTTAGTCTCTCCTTTATTTATGCCATGTACTGATGTCCCAAGGAGGGAAAAAGTATAAAATATTAAAAGTGTCCAATCGTTAATTTCACACGCTTTCTAAATAAAGGATGGTCAAACTTCTAAGTGCACACCCGTGAAGTACCTTATAATTAGGGATACATTTTCAATACCTTGAATAGGCCTATCCATGCCACTTTCAGGTGGGAATTTAGCGCACGCAGCATTTAACGTGGTATCTTCATCAATCAGATCAAACACTAATATTTATGAGTGATTAACTATCATTCATTCATAATTTAATTTGGAGCAAGGACGCTGCATGTTGGAGATAATTTATTCAGGTCATGCTCCATTTCACTCATCTGGTTTACTAATCAAGACAATAAACAGCCTCCTTGCAAGCATTCCACGCAAACGTTTCGTCCAATTTAAGCATCCACTTTTGCAAAACCCCAAATAAAAATGCGTTAGTTAATTGGGTGCAACTCAAAGCGCAAGTATCCCAGCAAAAATTTAATTAGGGCCTCAAATTTGATAAGTTTATTTTATCCAAGTGTCCTAGACAGAAGACAATACCACCCTACTTTGGAATATACCTTAAATACACTCTCCCAGGAAGCTATCGGCACTCACGAGCCTCTCTGTTATACTATTCGGTAATGAAGTTCTGCACTTTACCACGTCTCTGTAATTCGATCCTTGAATTTCAAACTTGAACACAATCTGTGCTCGCATCTTAGACGCCTCTTCATGCAGCTTTATTCTACACTTTAGCTGCCTTTCAAGCCCGGCGAGCTTGCGTGCCGATGTCTTCTTGAGAATCTCATATTCATCAACTCTGGAATTCTTCATTCTAATAAATGCTGTATAGATAACGTCACCAGTTTGGGTCGTGGAAAAACCTAACAGCGTGTGTTCTCTCAAATTTGAAGTAGTTCTGAAAGACACTTGACTGGTGCGAGCGTCTCCAGCTGCGTTACATTTCAGTCCATAGTTTTGGGCCTCCTGGTGTTCCAAAGCGATCTGCTCATGCTGAGGCACTTTTTCTTGAGTCTCAAGTGTTCTAAGACTCTTCAGAAAGCTCGCTACCACTCTGTTCGTTGACGAGATGCCCATTTTGTTATAATTTGTCTCCAAAGAGCTTATTTCGTTGCTGCCTGGTATTGAATGCGTTTCCTCCTTGTCATCGGCCAGGATGTTCACCTTATCGCCAAGCCTTTGATGTTCGTGTGACGTGGTCGCATTGTTAGTCGAACTTTTACCTTCAGTTACATTCTTGCGCCATCTCAAGAAATCATGAACTTGAAAAGAATGGTGTGAGAAAGCATCAAACTTCCCCAATCCAAATTGATGAACACTAAGTTTAGCGCCCATTTCGACAAGAGAACGATAAAGTACACGTCTGCTTTGCAAAACCAAGCGTCAGCAATCGATTTTCCTAACTTAGACGCGTGTATCGATTGGCAAGATCCGCTCATGCATCACGTTTCAAGAAGTTAAGTGTGACCCAGAAATTTTCAAAACTATACCTTTGTGAAATTAATAGTTGAAGTAAATTTTATTAATTAAAGAATTGCTAATTTTTTTGTGTACCAATTTCCTCAATGGAAGGAGTGTAGATTAGTGAATAGTCAATTCATGCTCTTCCCAGAGCAGCAATTAAACTTACTTAATTTAATACAAAATATTCGAATTTGTTCAACATAGCCACAAGGTATTTTTGACAATTTCTGTGTGCCACGTTCGAAGGGAGTCAATGTGAGAGAGATTTTGAAAAATTGTTATTATTCAATATGTCTGCATATAATTTCTGAGATTCCTCTACCATTTGCGTACTCTCACCCAGCCCTCCTCAATCTCTTCTTGTAATCCACGCCTTCTGGCACACCTCCTCCCAAACTCTCATGGAACAAAGAACACGAAATCAGTCAACCGCCTCGTCGTAGTCTGTGCAAGACGAACTTAAAATCGTCCAGGTGATAAATATAAAGGACCGACAATCCCTTTATCCATTCCACTTTTCAGATTTACGACCCATGACATAATTTCAAAATAAGACAATGGGTAAAACAAGCACAGCAATAAATCACAGTTGACAAAATACCATCAGACCCAGTTAGTGTTTAGTTGAGTGGAAGAAGTGAATTACTAATTTTGATGAAGTATCTAGCCAGAAAAACTGCAGCTTTGGGATTGGTTTAAAGTAGTACCAGAATAGTACTTGCAAAAATGCACAGACTTGGTATAGTCTCCACGGCCCATTGACAGCACGCAATGCAACTAACGGAGCTTGGACTTTGAGCTTCAACTAACCATACGTACATACATATACACACATATATATACATACACATATATACATACGTTTTTTCATCACACGCACTGTGTTCAATGCTTGAGCACCTAAGAAGCTAACTTTGGATTGAGGTAATTCATATTCAACCCACTCAATAGGAGCCTATGATTACGTGATAACTAATTATGAGGGAAAATTACGACAATGTCAAGAATTATTTCATTTAATGCTTTATGCAAACTAATAACTTCTTCAGGTATTACTACAATTATGTTACCCACGGCCTCCTCGACAAATCGAAATTACATTACGCCAGCCGGAATCCAGAGACGTCTGCAGCAAATACAAACCCAGAATAAAAGGCTTAAGGCCGGTGGAACGGTGTGTTTGGTGCTCTCAGTGGTGGCCTTCATTACTGGCGCGACCCTCATGGTCCTCGACTTTGACGGCAACGACGACGAGTACTACATTGAGGATGGAGATATCAAAACGAGAATGCAAGTGATATCTTAGCTTAACTAGCTTTTTACCACAAACTCTATGAAGTGTCCTTACTCATTAATACATTTAGGCTCTCTGATATGCAACACACATTTAAGTTTCGGATATTGTGTCTCAAGACTTGACTGCGATGGAGGTAAAAACGGTAGAAATAACTAGATGGCAAAAAGTAGATGGTGTCAAAACTGGCATCACGAGCAAATGACAGAATGCATTTTAAAATGCATTTGAGGACATGGTAGTGGATTCAACACTGCTTAAATTGAAGGTTAAATGGTAAGGAGAATTAGATATCATACTTTGGCCATCATCTTGTATCTTCAATAACAAGATCGTTCTAAGTTTTGGTAGTCCATTCAAGTATTTGTTGAATTAAAACTTCAGATTTTCCGTTTAGGGGGATGTTTGATTATGGGGTCATCGTGATTGGTGTAGCGCTGATGCTGTCTGTATTTGCAGCCATCTTTTGGGGTCTTCTTTGCTTTCTTCCAGCATCAAATATGGCCTCCCTTCAAGCAGCAATCACCGCCCATGCCTCAACTGTGAGTTGACTTATCTTAGCTAAATCGAAACGAATATATTTGGAGCCTTGTGACCAATTACTGCGTTAAACATTAAAATGATGTGCATTAGAAATATCACATTAAACTGCTATTAAATCCTTTAATTTGGCATTTACGTGCAATTGGCCTAATAAACATAATAATTTAAAATAAGTTGTTGGGTCTAACAATAAAACGGTGATCGATGTATGCCAACTTATTCCAATGATAACAGTGGCCATTTCGGATTTCTCTTATAAAGATGTTCCAAAATCAATGAAAGGCCATTTTCTTAACGAAGTTGAAAAGTGCTATAATCCTTAACAAATCCACATTTCATTTAGGTAAAGTGAAATATTGCCATGAAAAGTATTATGAACATCATCTTATTAATGGTTATTTACTAGTACAAAGGATATAGCTTTATTTACCATACTTTGTTGTTATGAATTATTTTTCCCAGCTTGAACTCCAGCAACGGACTAATGGATCTCCACATTCTGCACCAAGATTGATGCGGGCTTAAAATAGTTTCATTATTGTAATTCCACAAAAACCCTATCCTTCAAATACTTTGCCCTTATTTTAGTTGTACTCTTCCCACATTCATAATTAGCTTACTTACTCCATTCCATATTTCAAATACGTGTTTTGTTAATTATGATAACGGACTGTAAGCGGACTTATAACGAAGTCGCACGTCACGTTTAAATGTCCAGCGATGTACACCAAGTAAAAAGAGAATACCTAGCCATACTGGTTTGAACTGGTAAATTAAGAGGGTGGTAGGGTGGTAGTTTGAGTGTTTGAAGGTTGGAACTCCAAGCCGAGTCTGACTGAGGTTGACGTCAATATATTATGTAGCGGATAATTCAATAGAATAACAGAATTCGACTGGGTAACTGGTAATGAACTCTAGAATATCACTGACACTCGAAAACTAAACTGGACTTCTTTCCATTTGATCAACATGAATTACTACATCCTTTTATTATTTACTATTTGTTGTATTCCCAATGCAAGGCAAAACGATTAGTCCTTTAAACATGGTGGTGTTAGACGCCTAAACGATTGGTTAATGTGGAAACGGCAAGTTAAGAACTTGCTAACGAAAACAAATCAGGTGAAGATAGTTGCATTCCAGCGTTTATCTCAAAATCGTCAATACTTGAGAAGTGGTCTCAGAATCACCTTCGTACAAGAGTCGCATTGAACAAGTATGTTATGCGCCATCAAATATAAACAAGGTATTTGAAAAAATAAGAAACGTCAAGCTTATATACTTATTACACCTTGCTTGGATCAGATGATACTTGAGGAAAACGCAATTCGTATAACAGTCATGTCTGGGAGAAATTTTTCTGATAGATAGGCATTTAGTTAATGATTTGATATAATGGTCCCAGGACACTTAATATCTATAATTACAGAACCGACTTACCGTTACAAATAATATAGTCGTTAGTTATTAGAATGTAATATGGTGATGAACGTAGTATTTGGGACTACGAAAAAGGATCGTTTTGATCATTAACTTGTTCTCTAGCATTTTCATGCAATTTCCTGCGGGCACCGTCTAAGTACGTTATTCTGCAAATATTCACTCCATAAATCAAGTGGCCTCTCGCTTTTCTGTGTCGCAGCTTTCGGGAGATGCGGGGTAGAGATTAGTTAGATTAATTTTGCTATTCTATAGTGGCATAGAACATAATTTGGATGCAATTATATAACAGCGTCAAGCTGGTGACCATGCTGAACATTTACTAATGACAGTTCTGACTAACTAGAAATTAAATACAGCCATATTTGCATTTCTCCATAGTCAATTGTTCGCTGAGGAAGTTTACCACTCATTAAAACTACCAATGCTTTTCATAGACCAACAGGGTATTACTAACCCCGAGACCCATAATTTAGTGATGTATTAGGAGTTCATTTGTATAGATTATTTAAAATAGAGTGTAGTTAGATAATTGGTAAGGGTGACAACTGAAACACACAGAAAGAGGAATAGATCGCTGATACACAACTTCCTTCCAGAACATATCGTGTGCATATGAGAAATTCGGATTTCGTTCGAATTTCTCACTAGTAATTGTTAATTCAATGTATGCACAACATAATCGCTACGCTATTAGCTAGCAAAAATAACAAAGACTCACGTAGCGAATGAGAGGAGAGCGGAATGAGTAATGACGGTGCGTCCACGTGAGCGAAGAAAGGCAAGAAGGGATCCGAGAGGCGAGAATTCGGTGACTAAACAGAGTGTGGAGGACGACAACGACAATTTGTCTGCTGCTGCTGCTGATACTGCAGATTCAGTCACTGTCATCTCTTTGTCCTCAGTAATGCCTAGCAATGCCAACAAATTTTCGTGCTTCAGTTGTCTATGGAAAATAAAAAATAAACAAAGTCGATTTAAAGTATGGGAAAGTTTATTCGAATATGATAACAGTAGAAAGCTAATAAAGAAACATTGCTCGATCATACAAGAGATTGTAATGACAACTTCTCATGTAGGCACGCATGAGACTGAAAATAGAACTCCTAATTCTTGCGCATAAAGCTCTAACTTGAATGTTCTAAGAGAAGTTAGCGCTTTATTGTAACTGTGATTGAGCAGTCAAGTGACCCACCAAAATATGAGTTACCGGAAAGCATGATAACTTGAGTAACCACAAGGAAGAGAGATGAGAAATTACAGTCGATACGACAAAAGCACAGCTAATCTTACTGATTGATAACAGCGTGGCAAGCGCAACAAACCACAATGCTAATGCCATGCCCAACTGACACCACTGATTAGATCGAAGGCATCATATCATGGCAGTTTGTTCACGTTCATTTAAATCCTTCCAAATTTTTTTTTGTGACTAAAGAAACAAGATTCCCCATAACCAATCATTAGCTTCGACAAACATTATAACAATCTGGACTCAGACGAGGAAGTAGAATTAAGGCACACCAGTTTAGCCAAACATAAGTAGGACAAAGACCGAACGTAAACTGATCATCAAATATTCAAAAACCATAAGAAGATGCCCAATTTCCTAGCTAAAATAGTATTCTAATTGTTGAGGCGTGAGACTGTACATTACATATAAGAGCATAATTATTATGATAAATCGAGTTATAGCAAGAATTACGGGGATATGGACAAGATAGTAGGCATGGAAATGATATTGAACTTGATCTTAGGTAGAATTAAAAGACCGTTTTTGGTAGGGACGTATAAGTGTTTTTTAGAGCCCTTAAAATACGTCATTTATTAAATTGTCACAACGGCCAAGTAAAAGACTCAACTAATTTAGCTTCGATTAATGAGTGAGTCATGTGCTACCCCACCCCACCCCCCCCTCCCGCCTCCCCACCGTAAGTGGAGTTTGAGGTTCTAGAGAAAGCGGGCTTTCCAGCACAGTTAAGATCTTGTAGGGCAAATTTTTTAAATCATTTAATAAACAATATAAGGCAAGTAAATTTAATTAGCTACGTATGCTAATTGAGGACACAAGATTAATAGTCCAACGGAGATTTTCAAAGTGTACAATATCAAATATGATGCAATTTTGTGACTGAATCAATCCACTAATTTTAGACGAGAGGATTAGCGAAGTTTGACAACATCATAATGAAAATTTAAACCCCCTCTTAAACAGGAAATTTTATTACAAAAAAAATAAGACAATCGACGACTTAGAAATAGTAGAGGAGTGGCCCCCGATGGACTCAAGCCCATGAATAGGATATGGGCTGGGCAGGTATAAAATGTTGTTCCATTTGCAGATCCATATTAATTAGAGTTCACGTTAAGTAAGTATTTTTTTATCAAAAATCACTGCTGCTTTCATTTTTCCACTATTGGGTGAGGCTGTATGGTCAACCACGGATACGCCACTAAGATTTTATTAAGGCAATAACCTATAAGTACGTCCAGTTTTCACCGGTTTATCGGGTAAAAGTTATGAAACGGCAAACGACATAACTATAAAAGAAGAAGCTTAAAATAGATAAGTGTGAACACTATTGTGATCAACTACCGGAATACGATAGAGAAAATGCAACAGTAAATTGAAAAACAGTCGCGACGGGGAATAATCAAGCAGTCAATCAATTATGAGATAAGAATGGTGGAAAACAAAAAATGTACAAAGTGATTTTATGGTCAGAATTACGGGGATATGGACAATATAGTAGACATGGAAATGATATTTAACTGCAGATAGTTGTGAATATTTTCATTAGGAAATTAGCAGAATTCACCATAGTCTTCGCATTCGTAAATGCTTATGTTTACTTTTTAGTTAGCTCATTGCCATCCAGTTGAGCAAGACATTTTGAGTACAAACAGTGTGTCCTCCCAGAACCGTCAATCACCCTGTGAACCTCGGTGCTACTATCGGTGTTTCGGATTGTGTCGTCAAATCTGCCCCTCCTTAGGCGAACTTCGTTCTCACACGAAAACATGCATCTACGCTTTGGCTACTCTTAAACAGGCCCTTGGGGACCTTCTCTTTAATTCAAGCGTCCCCGTTAAACCGACTCAAGGACAGAGCTCAGATATTGCAAATAATGGGAAGAATCCACTTTGCTTGTGTCTTTATTGTGATATTAGCACGAAAAATCATGTTTCACTTGGTGAGTTGAATTCTTAATGCTTACTTTATTTATTTAGTTCGAAGGTAGGTTTTAGTGGTGTTGTATCTTCTAAGCCGATTTGTTTCTTATGTGTTGCATTTCTTTTCACCTAAATCCGACCTAGAAATAGAAACCGTCCTCAAGATATTATAATGCGGTCTTTTTCCATTTTTGATTATATATCCTGCTTCTAGGCAAAAAAAACGACCCAGCGACACTTTCATCAATTGGTCCCTCTAATTCCATTCCGACATCACCCAGCACCTTCCAACCAGCGGAGCCGTTTGAGGATTTGAAAAATCTTCATGACCACGAATACACAACGCACGTGACAGGCAGCTCTTTGGTTAGTGGAGGAAATCAAGTTGGGTGTCCCTTTTGCAGGGAGAAACTGACGCTGAAGGCCTCTCATTCGGGGAGGAGTATTGCTTCCGAACTCTTGAATCATCTACGAAAGCATGCAATGGCAAATCCGTGAGTGCTGTGACGTTTCTCTATCACTTGCACAAAATAGTTGGTTAATTCCTTTTATAATTCTAGTTATTTATCTTGGCAGATGAATCGGATGCGGCTTTTCAGTGAGATTCGAGATGGCAAGTTTCATTTCCGCAAATTTAATTGCTCTTTAGGTACTCTTACTGTTAGTTTGAATTGGACCGTGGCAGTAGCAAAGGTCATAAGTGAATTTACTTAATTGTGATTTATTTCTCCCACTAATTTGCTGAATTGCGATATGATCACCAGTAATGGCGTAAAAGTGATATGCGTAGGTCCATTTCGTGTACTGGGATTGAGGCATTGAAAGCCTGTCCCACAGTTCGATTTTACTGACTTCAAGCCATGTCAAAGGAGTTAAAAATTAATAGCATATTCCAATAAAAGGTACAGTAACCACTCACTTTTTTACATTTGGTCAATGTAGGTGTACGTTTTAATCTAAAATCCAATTTAAACTGATTGAGATGAACGAATTTCAAATGACTGCGAATCTCCTCTCCTGACAAATAATCTTTGCTAGAGTTTCACCAATTTGCCCTCAAATGAGCGTTCCAATCAAACCTTCTCAATGGTATTAAAGAAGGTACAAGGGGCTCTAATCGCTACTTGACCTATTTAGAAATTTTGATTTCAGAGCGGAAGTTTCTTAGTCACTTACTGTAGTACGAGCACAAATCATTTGATAATTGCAATTTGCCATTTTCACAATATTTCCTAATATTGACTATTAGAGTTAAAATGTATTAAATTACTTTCTAAGGTTTCCCAAATTGTACAGTTTTCCTTAGAGCAAAGTTAGAAGGCATTGCTACAATCACAAGTCTATCATTTTTACGCTAATTTTCTTTACCTTTTTACTACAGCTTTGCGTGCGACTTTTAAGGTATGAATTCTGTGGCCAAGTGGTCTTACATTTTTTTCCCCAATACAGAGGTTGTCACTTGCCACTGTCGCACGGGATTGCTGGACTCACCTCTAGCTCTGATGGCGCACGCTGCTGCCTTACCTACTTCAGCAAGTACTTTTAGAGGTTCTTCACGAAGCCATAAATTCGGTGATGTAGCTCTCTTACCTTTACCTAGCCTCTTCTCGTCTCATCTCAACAAGAATTCCACTATACCAGTCACTGCCACAACTTCCATGGAGGTTCACTTGGCATCAACGTCCACAGCTACTCAGACAGCGATTAATATGAATGAAGCCACGACAAATGGTGGTGCTATTGAAACCCGCGAAAGAAATGTAGCTGGAATTGCGACGGTGAAATTTTTATACCAACCCGGTGGGCATCCCCCTCTTTCCAAAGAAGTTTATGAACATGTGAGTTTAAGTATGTTTCCTACATTTGTCCATTACATTTACTCTGCCTTTATGCTATTCTCTTGGTTTCGTCGGTAAAATCATCTCAACCCCTTCATTACGCATTTCAGTAAATAATACGGCTTTAATGCCATCTTGGTTTATAACCCAAATTTATGTCCTCCTGTGCTTTTTTTCATTATAGAGTTTTAGTACTGGAGTTATGGTATTGGCTAATTGCAAGAAATAATTTTCTTGCTTTTTGTATCACTCCCTATGAATTCTCAGTTTTGAATACTTTAGTTGATTGAAGTAAGATGTTCCATAAATCTTGGTTGGTTATTGTTTATGAATCAAAAAATTTACTCTTGCAATATGTATTTCACTGTCATATATTATCTTGACTACCAGGAGCCAAATTCAATAGATTGAAAGAAAAAATCTTGAAATCCAATACATAAGTGCACTTCCAAATTTGAGCCTATAATAACATCAATTTGCATAAATTTGTCCTCAGCTGAGGTTCCCTATATATCGAGATCGTTGAGCATGCTTTTGTTTGTGTTTGAGCTCATTCACCCGCAACAGTAGTTTCAAATTCATCTTAAGAATAGATTTTAATAGATGGATTTCCGACAATTCATTTGAATGGGCTCATTGTCAGTCCTATAGCATACTTAGGAAATCTCAAGACGTTCATATTATTTTACTTTGAGAAAATAGATTTTTTATAATTTCTAATAGTGGCTTGTTTGTTGATTTCCTTTTTGTAGTTAACTGGTTTTTGTGCTCCCCTCATTCTTTTGTATTGTTTTGGAAACTGGGATATGGAATTTTGTTGGTCGTAGAAGAAATAGGACACTTCAACAACTTTACAGTTTCACATCCAGTCCTCAGTTGCTATCATATATTCTAATGCTATTGTATTTCTTATTTTCCTATTACAGTTGAGATTAGGTCATTACTTCGAGCTTGACGATCGTTTAAAAACTTTCAATGGCACCCTGGATTCAAACTTTGGTCCATCATCTGCAGCAAACGCAGTCTTTGTTTGCCCTATTTGCCAATACCACGGGGCTTCCCGCTGGGCCCTCACAGAGCATGCATTTTTCTTTCACTGGGTTAGTGACGAAACGGTTAATAAAGCGGTTTTACTACTTAAGATTATGGAATATTTTTGCACATTTTTCCAGCTGCGACTTTGTTACATCTGCTGTGACTACATCTACGATGACTCAGCTAGTGGTGATGGCTCTAAGGAGAAGAGTATTTGGAGTCATATCTACACCTGCCTTAACCATCGACACGCCGCCATTCTTTCCCTCAAGTCTGACCCAGACGAATCTTTTGAGGAGATGGATATTCAAATGCAGCAACCAGGAAAGAAGCGGCGACACTCTGCTCTAGAAACTGAGGAGTCTGTCACAGAATCTTCTGGAAGTTTGATTCCACCTTCTTCGCATAGAGTTGAAGACGGATCTGGCGATCTCGATGAAAGCCAATTTAGAGATCCGTCGTCGTGTGAGAGTATTGTTCCTTTGATTCTCTGTTTTTACCATATGGGAAGAAATGTATATTTTGCCTCTTGCTTTTCCTATCTCTACTTTTTGACTCAAGCTGATAAACTAATCGTAGGAATAACTTGCCAAGTTAGGTGAAATATGGCTTGGCTTGTATACAGTCATCGGGTCGTGCAGACTAAATTTCCCCAAACTGTCATGATCTTCTGATATCCTTCTGGCATTATTTGATGCTTCCGAATTTGTTAAAAGGGAACTTAGGTTGAATTAAGATACCTGACCGGAATTGCTCACCGCCATAGTAATTAAGTTTTGGATAGGGAAGGAAGACAATAATAATCCATGTGTGTGGCGGCAGTGAGATTCGATCTCCTGCTACACCTCAGAGAAATGTAAAAAATGGCTGTTAGCCATTCCCTTCTCATGAACGTCAAGAAAAGCTAATCGGTGTACCAGTCTGGTAAGGTTTAGCGCGCCTCTATCTATTTGAACTCTCTCATTTGCCTTGTTGAGAAGTATCAAGAATTGTCTAAATTAAACGCGTTCGCGTCATTGGATTGTTGATAGTTTGGCTAATGGTAAGGACTAATCTTGTTTATGTCCAGGTTCAAATGGAATCCAGATCTCATTGACAGGGCTGGAAAAAAGTGCGCTTTCTCACATTCTATGATATGTTTTGGTTTGTGCGTGTGTGTGCTTACAGCCTGAATTACGGTCAAATTTTACTGTTCATGATATCCAGGAAATGTTTGGTTGAGCTCTTGCAGTGTCGTATTCTCTTTTTTTGAAAAGACTAGAACTTTAATTTGATTTTTTGATAAATATTACAACTTTTCATTCACTTCTATTGTTAAATTTATGATCAATTATCCTTCTCCCTGCTCATTGGTATCCAGCCTCTTATTTATTATAATTCGAGAATGATGAAGAAGAATGTTCCTTCCAAGTTGATTAAACTGTATCAACTGTTGAAGCTCACCGCCAGTAGACATTGTAGAAGTGTGTCAGAAGTATGTACCAATTTAATGGTTTAACGCCTTACATGGTTGCTTTATTTCACGTAAGGGTTTATCTAACTAATAACTAATAAGTTAGGAACGTGTTATTCGAATTGTATGTTGATGATATTTAACCATCCGTTGCTTTATGTTGCAGCCTTCCCAATGCAACCCACGGACGCAGAAGAAGACGATGTGCCTTTGGCGATACGGGCCCAAACCGATGCCCTCAGTGATAACGCTATCTCTTCGAAAAACCCCCGATGACAATGACGGCGATCAACTAGAACCCTTAACCTACTTTTGTTATCGCGTTTTGTTTGTTCCTGTTTTTAATATTTTTCATACATTAGTACAAATACGCAAAAATTGCCTTATTGCGAACCATAGCTCTATTGTTCTGGTTGAATTGTTTGAATAGATTGGGAAATGGAAATGTGAAGAATAAGTCCATGTGCGTTAAAGAACGAGTTCATTCAAGTCTACAAAATTAAAATTAAATACAAAAAAACGCTAACTGGAAACAGTCCATGGTTAAATAGCTGCTGGAAATGAAACCGGAAAGTAATTTTTTATTTAAGTTGTGTAGATGAATGCGCATTTAAGCTCATGGTATCTCAAGAGGGCTCGACATTTGTATTCCCACTCATTGTAGATGACCATTCAAGTTAAGTTAATTAAGAAAGCGCATTGTGGGAACCATTTCCAAATTATGATATCAGTTAATCCCTCAACAGCTTTGAAGATAAACTCGAGTGATGTACACTTTGGTCTTTCTTGAAAATTAGGCGGATACAAATATTAATGACTTCACCTGCCTGGTGCGTATCTACCGCAACTTTATCCTTACTGGAGCTTTCATTGGTGTTTTTAGAGGGTCGAGTATAGTACTACTACCCTAATAAGTAGCCACAAATCCCTCGAATTCACTAATACCACGGGATATAGCCAACTGGCACTATTCAGTCAAAATTCGCCCAAGGAACGACCCACAACCCTAGTGCATTTCAACAATTATGCAATGTTTACAAATAGAATTAAGTGGCATATGAAATTGTTACTTGAACATCCATAATTCTAATACCTATGGGAAAGGTATTTCATCACAACTTCCGAATCTTAGAGTTACCTGGAACCATCTTATGGGTATCTCGGTAAGTTCTGAAAGAAGATTAATTAGATTGCTAGATTCGGTAATTGGAGTTCCGAGAGAAACTGAAATCATCTAAGATAGGATTCAGAGGAACCGTTGCCGATTTTTGATGATTTTGCTACCCACCGGGGCTGGAGATGGTCCCGATGACGTACTTAAGTTTGGCCACTCACATCCTCTTCAAATAAAACCCAACGCTAGAGCTCAAATGACGCCTTCTTCCTATATCCATGTGGCCAATGATCATGCAGGTAAACTCCATAAATGATAAATAGCTCAATTTAAGAAAATATCTTACCACTTAGGACATTATTGACACTATCCTACTTATAAGTGTTCTGGTCATCGTGGTATTAAACAGCAGTTCGAGAAATTAAGTAAGTCAGGAAGAAGAAGTCCGGAAAGCAGAAATGCAGTTTTGGTTATGAGGTGCACAAAAAGGGTAAGTGTTTAGGGATGAATAGGCAAAAGCGCTTATTAGTGTTATCAATAAGTGCATAAGAATTTAATTTAGGAAAATTAAAATGCCAATAATCAAGTTGCTAATACGAAAGTATCTGCCATAAAATGTCAACCGAAGTCATAAGAAGGTTACATTTATTGCCAATGCAAAAAAGCGTTGTGGATACTACGGTCTGAAACCAAAAAGGATCACGCCTGGATGCACTCACAAATAGCTCCCGCCAATTTCAGAACAGACGAATCAGATACTCATCACTCGGAGAAGGCAGGAAACAGGTCCAGTTAAGAACACAGAGGACTGGTGTTGGGGTCAGAAGAAGAGGTTGTAATGTTAAGATAAACGTTTAGTTCTTTTGCACTTTTAAGCAACCTTAGTACTCACTGTTTTTGTTGCTACTTCCATACTATCGTTACTTATCAATACTATTAAGTCTAAAAATGGGTGTTGTTTAATTGTTTCACGAATAATCAGAGCTTTTCCTTCGGCTCGAAGATCAACAAGGACTCTCAAACCCCGATCTCGATTGTTCGAGGTCTTGTAGTAGAGTATAGAAACAGTTAAAACGCCACATATCAGAATGCAATTCTCCACACCGACCACATCACAAGAGCTATTGGGAAAAACGTAGCATATGGTCTTCAAGTCGCGAATGAATGCAATAATTATGTCCATTCCAACGGACTGAAGCTTCTTGCTTTCTGCACAACCTATTACCTCTTCGTGGTAAATATGCATCCCTTGTCCGAATAAAATAGCATCTGCAACATTTATTATCAATCGGACATGAAGTAATAAACGCAGGCCATCAGTGCTCTAAACGCAACTTCGTGGATAGAGAGGGAACAAGATGCTTTAAAAAAGTGCATTTTACGAATGATTTGAAGAGCCAAACTATTTGTCATGACATGGAGGAAAAACCACATCGAAATGAGTTAATAGTTTATTCGATTTTAATGACAAATCTCCCATTCATCTTCTCAACAAATGTATTCTTTTGAAATAATATAATCTGTAGCGGATTGCTGCACTAATAAGCTTTGACTTATGCTCAGTAATCTCTTTAGCAAGGTCTCGCCGTTTGTAAAGGCTCTCAGGATTAGCTAAACTACAACGATGCCATAGAGGACACAGACGCATGGCGCGAAATACGTTTATCCGGAGGAGCGTTTATATAGACGCGGAGCTTAGTCATTCTAACATAATGAAGGGTTTATTAAACCACACAGGGACTATTGATTTTCGGCTCCCGCTGAGATGTCTCCCCGCTCACGACTGCACTTGCGCCCTACACAATAAGTAGCACGGCCGCACCTTCGAGACTGTCTGAGTGACCATGAGATTTCTTTGTCCAGCCATGACAGCGTTGTGCACTCTACAGTACTGCCCCTCCTGAACGTGTTCAGGATACTAAAATGGTAGAAAAAAAGCTCGACAATTAGTCATTGTACATACTGGGCCAGTCGAGAGGAGAAGCCAACACTTCGACCAAATCAAGTGGGAGATTTTGGGACAGTAAGATTAACAATATATGAGGGCAGAGACTGTAATGGAAGAGCGGAGGGATGCACAGCGACTTTTGAGGATGGGGCAGGAGTACTAGACAAGTGCGTTCCAACAGGGGGGTGCAGATGCAGCAGAGAAGGTTGGGATGGGCAGAGTGGGGCTATCAAGTGGGTTAGCAACAAGGAGGCCAAGTGGGCTTTTTATAATTAGTTTTCACAGTAAATAGTTGATATTAGTTGGTGGCGGTTCGGCTGTTTGATTTCTGGATTGAGATTTTCATATATCCATAGCCCCTTCGTTCGGCGTCGGCTCCACGCTGGACTTTGACTTACCAATGACTGCAAGTAGTTTGCAAGTATTGAGTTTCCCCTCGAGTGGCCTTTCTTTAGGTATGAATAGTGGGTGGATTCTACGATTAATTCTAATTATCTTTCAAAGTAGAGGGAGAGGTTAGTGTGCTCTCAGGCCGACTTACTCAAGCAAAGTCTTTGTGACAACAGCCATATCAAGTCTCAATGTCATCGAGCTTAACCTCAATCTCTCTTTGTTAAACGACATGGTCTACCAATAAAAGGCTATCATAACTGCGGTTCGTTTTTACTGTGAATACATAGAATGCAATTCAATTGCATTGAAATCGTTAAGACTTTAAGAGTTCTATCGCGAACATACTATACAGTTTCGCAACTTCTTTTACTTCTTCTCAAGTGCTTTGAGTTGAACATGTTTACTTTTACTCGATTATAAAGCAGTGGGACCAGTAGGATTTCACATTCAGAATAAAATCCAACGATGAAAACAAAACACCACTTTTCCCCTTAATGAGTTAACTAAGCTCACTTTAATAAATTTCGTCATATTTCTTCCAATTGTACACTGTTCATTTACAGTCCATTGGCTGAATGTCATACGACTTTCACTCACTCAAATTGGAGACATTGTAATCCGTCTTTAAACAACTTTGGATTGAAAACTCGTGCACTGCTAAGGAGCACTGTTAAAATATTTTGACAAATAGCAGTAAGTATCAGCAGAAGGCGAGCTTATACCTTCCAATCTGTACAAAGTAACTGACAGGAAAAAATGTCAAACTCTACAGAACACCTTTTTTCCTCTCCAAATAAATATGTGATATAAGCATAAGATAGTCCTACTCCTAAATAACTTGAGTTCACTTGTTTTAATTTTCACTACAGGATTTCTACTCAAGAAAATCTATGAGAAAATTAAACTCAGGATTCACTCTTAAACATTGGTATTCACATAGTATATTGAAGTAAAGGTAAGATAGTTTACAAATTTGTCTACATGATATGAAATTCCTATTTATGGGTGAAGAATGAATCCTGAAGAGAGACGGAAGAGGGTGGAATATCAACTTGTTTTGGATCGAATCAACTCACAATTTACCGATTTTCAGCCAGACACCTTCGAAGACAAAGAGTGTAAGATTAATCTAAGAGCACTTTAGTTAGGTTTTCAAATAATGCCGTATTTTCTTTCATATTTTCCATTGATCCTGTTTAAATACTCCCATTTATAGGCTTTTGAAATACCTTTTGCTATAGGGTTCTAATCGTGTCTTTATTTACTTGTTTCCTAGATAAGATGCAATATTTTTGTTTTCATTTTTCGACTTCTTCTCCAATAAATACAATGACAGGGAAGTAATTGAAGCCTGTTCATTGAAATCAAACTAATTGATTATTTAACATCACTAAGAGGCGGCTCTAATTCTTTAACAACATATTAAACGGAATATTGTTGTGTTTTACTCACGATATCTCATTTAACAAAATAAGATGGTGAGAAACTTTGTTTAGAGATTACACCATTTAAATGAAAACACACAAACTTATCAGTTGACATTTAAAAACTTTACAAATCTTTCTTCGTTTTAGTGACATTCTTTCAAAGAATTCATCTGCCACTTTACCTTCGGTCTCACCTGGATTACTACTTAGATAGTTTCCTTTCTCAAAGTCTCTTCAGCTCAACAGATAATCCTATCTATTCCCTCATGGAGGCCTATATACAATACCCCCTGCTGATCAGACGGCGTTCAATTTTTGATCAAATTCACGTCATTGGATGGATTTCGTTTGTGACGACATTTGTCCCATTGGCCTCTCAAAAAAAACATATTCCTGGGAATGTGATTGGCAATTTCAAGATTGGAGACATGGACTACTTTAATTACCGCGCTCTTTTAAAGCTTACTCTAAAAAACTTGGTACATTACCGAAGCGATGCATCAATAACTTATAGGAAGTGGCTAAATTTCATTAATTGTTTATATACCAACAGAAACGAACAAAATTTGGCCTAAATATATTGTGCTTTGCCAATACGTTTATTTCCGTAATGATATTTTGGGAAATTTTGCTTAATGTTAATAAAATCGTTATATTGAAAGCTGTAGCTCAATAGATTCCAGAAAATAAACCAAGTCTGTGAGTGAATCTAGCAATAACTACATTTCTAATTAGCCGATGGTAAAGTTGAATCCTTGCCTGGTCAATGGAAATAGTGCTGTAAACCTTTTTCATTTCAATGAGCCAGATCTATGAAAACTTCCTATTCTACGCGGTTTTCGGATGAGGATAGTCTCAGGTCGAATTCCAATGTCTTTTGCCGATTCCAATCATGTTATCAGAGGGTTCACCGAATCTAGATACAAATTAACTAATCCCGTTTTGCCTCTTCCCTTCCAAGCGCCTATACAAGCTACGACACGGGTGGAAGCAATGCCAATGACCGAGGTACAGCCAATGACAAAGACGTGTAGCGGAATTAGCTACCTAACTAAGCCTCTCTGTACTCGAAACCTCACTGGCAGATTCTCCTAGTCCGTAAGACTCTAGAATTAGCTAACCTATTGCAAAGCTAAGAAGAGACAGAGGTATCCAGAGAACGCGTTTATCCTAGACATGCATGGCGTGGAGTGTGTCAAGGGAGTAAGCTTAGTCATTCAACATGGCTGATTAAGTAAAACGAGCGGAGGCTTTTGATTGGCTATTGGCTGTGTGTCCTCACACTCAATCCATACGGGAAGTTGAACGGCCGCACCTTCAAGTCATGCTGTGTGCCCATGCAATGACGTGTCCCACAGACGCCAACTTGCAAAGAGGATCCAAATGTCTGAGCGATCACCACTTGCATCGGGTGATGAGTCATCCTATCGGTCAGCAAGAGTTTTCAAGTAACTTATTCCGTCACTGCTGAAACATATCCGGAGCACCCATGATGACTTCCGTTTTTGCTTATTCATTACTTATGTTGATTATACGATTCATTAATTGTTCAGCATATTATCAATTAATAATACATTTAAAACAATCGAAATTTCAATTATGTAGTGTGTATTAGCTCAATGGGCAATAGGAGAAGATAAAATTGGCTCGTTAAAAGATTCAAGAAATTTTCTGCTCCTTCACTCTGTAACCATCAGAATGTGTAAATTTTCATTTGTATTTAACTATTCAACAGAAGGCACTTGATGTGACCGTTTGGAATTAATTTGATTTCCGACTCTCTAATGTTTACACATATTCCAATAGCGCCATCAATTCAATACTTATCAGTTCTCTCAATAAATTTTAGGCATTTAAAATTTTGCACAATCCAAACTGCCTTAACCAAAGTGCAAGTCCACGGAATCTATACTAAGTAGTCTGAAGTAGTCAGATATTAATACAAAGTTAAATACAGCACTATTTCCATTGACCAGGCAAGGATTCAACTTTACCATCGGCTAATTAGAAATGTAGTTATTGCTAGATTCACTCACAGACTTGGTTTATTTTCTGGAATCTATTGAGCTACAGCTTTCAATATAACGATTTTATTAACATTAAGCAAAATTTCCCAAAATATCATTACGGAAATAAACGTATTGGCAAAGCACAATATATTTAGGCCAAATTTTGTTCGTTTCTGTTGGTATATAAACAATTAATGAAATTTAGCCACTTCCTATAAGTTATTGATGCATCGCTTCGGTAATGTACCAAGTTTTTTAGAGTAAGCTTTAAAAGAGCGCGGTAATTAAAGTAGTCCATGTCTCCAATCTTGAAATTGCCAATCACATTCCCAGGAATATGTTTTTTTTGAGAGGCCAATGGGACAAATGTCGTCACAAACGAAATCCATCCAATGACGTGAATTTGATCAAAAATTGAACGCCGTCTGATCAGCAGGGGGTATTGTATATAGGCCTCCATGAGGGAATAGATAGGATTATCTGTTGAGCTGAAGAGACTTTGAGAAAGGAAACTATCTAAGTAGTAATCCAGGTGAGACCGAAGGTAAAGTGGCAGATGAATTCTTTGAAAGAATGTCACTAAAACGAAGAAAGATTTGTAAAGTTTTTAAATGTCAACTGATAAGTTTGTGTGTTTTCATTTAAATGGTGTAATCTCTAAACAAAGTTTCTCACCATCTTATTTTGTTAAATGAGATATCGTGAGTAAAACACAACAATATTCCGTTTAATATGTTGTTAAAGAATTAGAGCCGCCTCTTAGTGATGTTAAATAATCAATTAGTTTGATTTCAATGAACAGGCTTCAATTACTTCCCTGTCATTGTATTTATTGGAGAAGAAGTCGAAAAATGAAAACAAAAATATTGCATCTTATCTAGGAAACAAGTAAATAAAGACACGATTAGAACCCTATAGCAAAAGGTATTTCAAAAGCCTATAAATGGGAGTATTTAAACAGGATCAATGGAAAATATGAAAGAAAATACGGCATTATTTGAAAACCTAACTAAAGTGCTCTTAGATTAATCTTACACTCTTTGTCTTCGAAGGTGTCTGGCTGAAAATCGGTAAATTGTGAGTTGATTCGATCCAAAACAAGTTGATATTCCACCCTCTTCCGTCTCTCTTCAGGATTCATTCTTCACCCATAAATAGGAATTTCATATCATGTAGACAAATTTGTAAACTATCTTACCTTTACTTCAATATACTATGTGAATACCAATGTTTAAGAGTGAATCCTGAGTTTAATTTTCTCATAGATTTTCTTGAGTAGAAATCCTGTAGTGAAAATTAAAACAAGTGAACTCAAGTTATTTAGGAGTAGGACTATCTTATGCTTATATCACATATTTATTTGGAGAGGAAAAAAGGTGTTCTGTAGAGTTTGACATTTTTTCCTGTCAGTTACTTTGTACAGATTGGAAGGTATAAGCTCGCCTTCTGCTGATACTTACTGCTATTTGTCAAAATATTTTAACAGTGCTCCTTAGCAGTGCACGAGTTTTCAATCCAAAGTTGTTTAAAGACGGATTACAATGTCTCCAATTTGAGTGAGTGAAAGTCGTATGACATTCAGCCAATGGACTGTAAATGAACAGTGTACAATTGGAAGAAATATGACGAAATTTATTAAAGTGAGCTTAGTTAACTCATTAAGGGGAAAAGTGGTGTTTTGTTTTCATCGTTGGATTTTATTCTGAATGTGAAATCCTACTGGTCCCACTGCTTTATAATCGAGTAAAAGTAAACATGTTCAACTCAAAGCACTTGAGAAGAAGTAAAAGAAGTTGCGAAACTGTATAGTATGTTCGCGATAGAACTCTTAAAGTCTTAACGATTTCAATGCAATTGAATTGCATTCTATGTATTCACAGTAAAAACGAACCGCAGTTATGATAGCCTTTTATTGGTAGACCATGTCGTTTAACAAAGAGAGATTGAGGTTAAGCTCGATGACATTGAGACTTGATATGGCTGTTGTCACAAAGACTTTGCTTGAGTAAGTCGGCCTGAGAGCACACTAACCTCTCCCTCTACTTTGAAAGATAATTAGAATTAATCGTAGAATCCACCCACTATTCATACCTAAAGAAAGGCCACTCGAGGGGAAACTCAATACTTGCAAACTACTTGCAGTCATTGGTAAGTCAAAGTCCAGCGTGGAGCCGACGCCGAACGAAGGGGCTATGGATATATGAAAATCTCAATCCAGAAATCAAACAGCCGAACCGCCACCAACTAATATCAACTATTTACTGTGAAAACTAATTATAAAAAGCCCACTTGGCCTCCTTGTTGCTAACCCACTTGATAGCCCCACTCTGCCCATCCCAACCTTCTCTGCTGCATCTGCACCCCCCTGTTGGAACGCACTTGTCTAGTACTCCTGCCCCATCCTCAAAAGTCGCTGTGCATCCCTCCGCTCTTCCATTACAGTCTCTGCCCTCATATATTGTTAATCTTACTGTCCCAAAATCTCCCACTTGATTTGGTCGAAGTGTTGGCTTCTCCTCTCGACTGGCCCAGTATGTACAATGACTAATTGTCGAGCTTTTTTTCTACCATTTTAGTATCCTGAACACGTTCAGGAGGGGCAGTACTGTAGAGTGCACAACGCTGTCATGGCTGGACAAAGAAATCTCATGGTCACTCAGACAGTCTCGAAGGTGCGGCCGTGCTACTTATTGTGTAGGGCGCAAGTGCAGTCGTGAGCGGGGAGACATCTCAGCGGGAGCCGAAAATCAATAGTCCCTGTGTGGTTTAATAAACCCTTCATTATGTTAGAATGACTAAGCTCCGCGTCTATATAAACGCTCCTCCGGATAAACGTATTTCGCGCCATGCGTCTGTGTCCTCTATGGCATCGTTGTAGTTTAGCTAATCCTGAGAGCCTTTACAAACGGCGAGACCTTGCTAAAGAGATTACTGAGCATAAGTCAAAGCTTATTAGTGCAGCAATCCGCTACAGATTATATTATTTCAAAAGAATACATTTGTTGAGAAGATGAATGGGAGATTTGTCATTAAAATCGAATAAACTATTAACTCATTTCGATGTGGTTTTTCCTCCATGTCATGACAAATAGTTTGGCTCTTCAAATCATTCGTAAAATGCACTTTTTTAAAGCATCTTGTTCCCTCTCTATCCACGAAGTTGCGTTTAGAGCACTGATGGCCTGCGTTTATTACTTCATGTCCGATTGATAATAAATGTTGCAGATGCTATTTTATTCGGACAAGGGATGCATATTTACCACGAAGAGGTAATAGGTTGTGCAGAAAGCAAGAAGCTTCAGTCCGTTGGAATGGACATAATTATTGCATTCATTCGCGACTTGAAGACCATATGCTACGTTTTTCCCAATAGCTCTTGTGATGTGGTCGGTGTGGAGAATTGCATTCTGATATGTGGCGTTTTAACTGTTTCTATACTCTACTACAAGACCTCGAACAATCGAGATCGGGGTTTGAGAGTCCTTGTTGATCTTCGAGCCGAAGGAAAAGCTCTGATTATTCGTGAAACAATTAAACAACACCCATTTTTAGACTTAATAGTATTGATAAGTAACGATAGTATGGAAGTAGCAACAAAAACAGTGAGTACTAAGGTTGCTTAAAAGTGCAAAAGAACTAAACGTTTATCTTAACATTACAACCTCTTCTTCTGACCCCAACACCAGTCCTCTGTGTTCTTAACTGGACCTGTTTCCTGCCTTCTCCGAGTGATGAGTATCTGATTCGTCTGTTCTGAAATTGGCGGGAGCTATTTGTGAGTGCATCCAGGCGTGATCCTTTTTGGTTTCAGACCGTAGTATCCACAACGCTTTTTTGCATTGGCAATAAATGTAACCTTCTTATGACTTCGGTTGACATTTTATGGCAGATACTTTCGTATTAGCAACTTGATTATTGGCATTTTAATTTTCCTAAATTAAATTCTTATGCACTTATTGATAACACTAATAAGCGCTTTTGCCTATTCATCCCTGAACACTTACCCTTTTTGTGCACCTCATAACCAAAACTGCATTTCTGCTTTCCGGACTTCTTCTTCCTGACTTACTTAATTTCTCGAACTGCTGTTTAATACCACGATGACCAGAACACTTATAAGTAGGATAGTGTCAATAATGTCCTAAGTGGTAAGATATTTTCTTAAATTGAGCTATTTATCATTTATGGAGTTTACCTGCATGATCATTGGCCACATGGATATAGGAAGAAGGCGTCATTTGAGCTCTAGCGTTGGGTTTTATTTGAAGAGGATGTGAGTGGCCAAACTTAAGTACGTCATCGGGACCATCTCCAGCCCCGGTGGGTAGCAAAATCATCAAAAATCGGCAACGGTTCCTCTGAATCCTATCTTAGATGATTTCAGTTTCTCTCGGAACTCCAATTACCGAATCTAGCAATCTAATTAATCTTCTTTCAGAACTTACCGAGATACCCATAAGATGGTTCCAGGTAACTCTAAGATTCGGAAGTTGTGATGAAATACCTTTCCCATAGGTATTAGAATTATGGATGTTCAAGTAACAATTTCATATGCCACTTAATTCTATTTGTAAACATTGCATAATTGTTGAAATGCACTAGGGTTGTGGGTCGTTCCTTGGGCGAATTTTGACTGAATAGTGCCAGTTGGCTATATCCCGTGGTATTAGTGAATTCGAGGGATTTGTGGCTACTTATTAGGGTAGTAGTACTATACTCGACCCTCTAAAAACACCAATGAAAGCTCCAGTAAGGATAAAGTTGCGGTAGATACGCACCAGGCAGGTGAAGTCATTAATATTTGTATCCGCCTAATTTTCAAGAAAGACCAAAGTGTACATCACTCGAGTTTATCTTCAAAGCTGTTGAGGGATTAACTGATATCATAATTTGGAAATGGTTCCCACAATGCGCTTTCTTAATTAACTTAACTTGAATGGTCATCTACAATGAGTGGGAATACAAATGTCGAGCCCTCTTGAGATACCATGAGCTTAAATGCGCATTCATCTACACAACTTAAATAAAAAATTACTTTCCGGTTTCATTTCCAGCAGCTATTTAACCATGGACTGTTTCCAGTTAGCGTTTTTTTGTATTTAATTTTAATTTTGTAGACTTGAATGAACTCGTTCTTTAACGCACATGGACTTATTCTTCACATTTCCATTTCCCAATCTATTCAAACAATTCAACCAGAACAATAGAGCTATGGTTCGCAATAAGGCAATTTTTGCGTATTTGTACTAATGTATGAAAAATATTAAAAACAGGAACAAACAAAACGCGATAACAAAAGTAGGTTAAGGGTTCTAGTTGATCGCCGTCATTGTCATCGGGGGTTTTTCGAAGAGATAGCGTTATCACTGAGGGCATCGGTTTGGGCCCGTATCGCCAAAGGCACATCGTCTTCTTCTGCGTCCGTGGGTTGCATTGGGAAGGCTGCAACATAAAGCAACGGATGGTTAAATATCATCAACATACAATTCGAATAACACGTTCCTAACTTATTAGTTATTAGTTAGATAAACCCTTACGTGAAATAAAGCAACCATGTAAGGCGTTAAACCATTAAATTGGTACATACTTCTGACACACTTCTACAATGTCTACTGGCGGTGAGCTTCAACAGTTGATACAGTTTAATCAACTTGGAAGGAACATTCTTCTTCATCATTCTCGAATTATAATAAATAAGAGGCTGGATACCAATGAGCAGGGAGAAGGATAATTGATCATAAATTTAACAATAGAAGTGAATGAAAAGTTGTAATATTTATCAAAAAATCAAATTAAAGTTCTAGTCTTTTCAAAAAAAGAGAATACGACACTGCAAGAGCTCAACCAAACATTTCCTGGATATCATGAACAGTAAAATTTGACCGTAATTCAGGCTGTAAGCACACACACGCACAAACCAAAACATATCATAGAATGTGAGAAAGCGCACTTTTTTCCAGCCCTGTCAATGAGATCTGGATTCCATTTGAACCTGGACATAAACAAGATTAGTCCTTACCATTAGCCAAACTATCAACAATCCAATGACGCGAACGCGTTTAATTTAGACAATTCTTGATACTTCTCAACAAGGCAAATGAGAGAGTTCAAATAGATAGAGGCGCGCTAAACCTTACCAGACTGGTACACCGATTAGCTTTTCTTGACGTTCATGAGAAGGGAATGGCTAACAGCCATTTTTTACATTTCTCTGAGGTGTAGCAGGAGATCGAATCTCACTGCCGCCACACACATGGATTATTATTGTCTTCCTTCCCTATCCAAAACTTAATTACTATGGCGGTGAGCAATTCCGGTCAGGTATCTTAATTCAACCTAAGTTCCCTTTTAACAAATTCGGAAGCATCAAATAATGCCAGAAGGATATCAGAAGATCATGACAGTTTGGGGAAATTTAGTCTGCACGACCCGATGACTGTATACAAGCCAAGCCATATTTCACCTAACTTGGCAAGTTATTCCTACGATTAGTTTATCAGCTTGAGTCAAAAAGTAGAGATAGGAAAAGCAAGAGGCAAAATATACATTTCTTCCCATATGGTAAAAACAGAGAATCAAAGGAACAATACTCTCACACGACGACGGATCTCTAAATTGGCTTTCATCGAGATCGCCAGATCCGTCTTCAACTCTATGCGAAGAAGGTGGAATCAAACTTCCAGAAGATTCTGTGACAGACTCCTCAGTTTCTAGAGCAGAGTGTCGCCGCTTCTTTCCTGGTTGCTGCATTTGAATATCCATCTCCTCAAAAGATTCGTCTGGGTCAGACTTGAGGGAAAGAATGGCGGCGTGTCGATGGTTAAGGCAGGTGTAGATATGACTCCAAATACTCTTCTCCTTAGAGCCATCACCACTAGCTGAGTCATCGTAGATGTAGTCACAGCAGATGTAACAAAGTCGCAGCTGGAAAAATGTGCAAAAATATTCCATAATCTTAAGTAGTAAAACCGCTTTATTAACCGTTTCGTCACTAACCCAGTGAAAGAAAAATGCATGCTCTGTGAGGGCCCAGCGGGAAGCCCCGTGGTATTGGCAAATAGGGCAAACAAAGACTGCGTTTGCTGCAGATGATGGACCAAAGTTTGAATCCAGGGTGCCATTGAAAGTTTTTAAACGATCGTCAAGCTCGAAGTAATGACCTAATCTCAACTGTAATAGGAAAATAAGAAATACAATAGCATTAGAATATATGATAGCAACTGAGGACTGGATGTGAAACTGTAAAGTTGTTGAAGTGTCCTATTTCTTCTACGACCAACAAAATTCCATATCCCAGTTTCCAAAACAATACAAAAGAATGAGGGGAGCACAAAAACCAGTTAACTACAAAAAGGAAATCAACAAACAAGCCACTATTAGAAATTATAAAAAATCTATTTTCTCAAAGTAAAATAATATGAACGTCTTGAGATTTCCTAAGTATGCTATAGGACTGACAATGAGCCCATTCAAATGAATTGTCGGAAATCCATCTATTAAAATCTATTCTTAAGATGAATTTGAAACTACTGTTGCGGGTGAATGAGCTCAAACACAAACAAAAGCATGCTCAACGATCTCGATATATAGGGAACCTCAGCTGAGGACAAATTTATGCAAATTGATGTTATTATAGGCTCAAATTTGGAAGTGCACTTATGTATTGGATTTCAAGATTTTTTCTTTCAATCTATTGAATTTGGCTCCTGGTAGTCAAGATAATATATGACAGTGAAATACATATTGCAAGAGTAAATTTTTTGATTCATAAACAATAACCAACCAAGATTTATGGAACATCTTACTTCAATCAACTAAAGTATTCAAAACTGAGAATTCATAGGGAGTGATACAAAAAGCAAGAAAATTATTTCTTGCAATTAGCCAATACCATAACTCCAGTACTAAAACTCTATAATGAAAAAAAGCACAGGAGGACATAAATTTGGGTTATAAACCAAGATGGCATTAAAGCCGTATTATTTACTGAAATGCGTAATGAAGGGGTTGAGATGATTTTACCGACGAAACCAAGAGAATAGCATAAAGGCAGAGTAAATGTAATGGACAAATGTAGGAAACATACTTAAACTCACATGTTCATAAACTTCTTTGGAAAGAGGGGGATGCCCACCGGGTTGGTATAAAAATTTCACCGTCGCAATTCCAGCTACATTTCTTTCGCGGGTTTCAATAGCACCACCATTTGTCGTGGCTTCATTCATATTAATCGCTGTCTGAGTAGCTGTGGACGTTGATGCCAAGTGAACCTCCATGGAAGTTGTGGCAGTGACTGGTATAGTGGAATTCTTGTTGAGATGAGACGAGAAGAGGCTAGGTAAAGGTAAGAGAGCTACATCACCGAATTTATGGCTTCGTGAAGAACCTCTAAAAGTACTTGCTGAAGTAGGTAAGGCAGCAGCGTGCGCCATCAGAGCTAGAGGTGAGTCCAGCAATCCCGTGCGACAGTGGCAAGTGACAACCTCTGTATTGGGGAAAAAAATGTAAGACCACTTGGCCACAGAATTCATACCTTAAAAGTCGCACGCAAAGCTGTAGTAAAAAGGTAAAGAAAATTAGCGTAAAAATGATAGACTTGTGATTGTAGCAATGCCTTCTAACTTTGCTCTAAGGAAAACTGTACAATTTGGGAAACCTTAGAAAGTAATTTAATACATTTTAACTCTAATAGTCAATATTAGGAAATATTGTGAAAATGGCAAATTGCAATTATCAAATGATTTGTGCTCGTACTACAGTAAGTGACTAAGAAACTTCCGCTCTGAAATCAAAATTTCTAAATAGGTCAAGTAGCGATTAGAGCCCCTTGTACCTTCTTTAATACCATTGAGAAGGTTTGATTGGAACGCTCATTTGAGGGCAAATTGGTGAAACTCTAGCAAAGATTATTTGTCAGGAGAGGAGATTCGCAGTCATTTGAAATTCGTTCATCTCAATCAGTTTAAATTGGATTTTAGATTAAAACGTACACCTACATTGACCAAATGTAAAAAAGTGAGTGGTTACTGTACCTTTTATTGGAATATGCTATTAATTTTTAACTCCTTTGACATGGCTTGAAGTCAGTAAAATCGAACTGTGGGACAGGCTTTCAATGCCTCAATCCCAGTACACGAAATGGACCTACGCATATCACTTTTACGCCATTACTGGTGATCATATCGCAATTCAGCAAATTAGTGGGAGAAATAAATCACAATTAAGTAAATTCACTTATGACCTTTGCTACTGCCACGGTCCAATTCAAACTAACAGTAAGAGTACCTAAAGAGCAATTAAATTTGCGGAAATGAAACTTGCCATCTCGAATCTCACTGAAAAGCCGCATCCGATTCATCTGCCAAGATACATAACTAGAATTATAAAAGGAATTAACCAACTATTTTGTGCAAGTGATAGAGAAACGTCACAGCACTCACGGATTTGCCATTGCATGCTTTCGTAGATGATTCAAGAGTTCGGAAGCAATACTCCTCCCCGAATGAGAGGCCTTCAGCGTCAGTTTCTCCCTGCAAAAGGGACACCCAACTTGATTTCCTCCACTAACCAAAGAGCTGCCTGTCACGTGCGTTGTGTATTCGTGGTCATGAAGATTTTTCAAATCCTCAAACGGCTCCGCTGGTTGGAAGGTGCTGGGTGATGTCGGAATGGAATTAGAGGGACCAATTGATGAAAGTGTCGCTGGGTCGTTTTTTTTGCCTAGAAGCAGGATATATAATCAAAAATGGAAAAAGACCGCATTATAATATCTTGAGGACGGTTTCTATTTCTAGGTCGGATTTAGGTGAAAAGAAATGCAACACATAAGAAACAAATCGGCTTAGAAGATACAACACCACTAAAACCTACCTTCGAACTAAATAAATAAAGTAAGCATTAAGAATTCAACTCACCAAGTGAAACATGATTTTTCGTGCTAATATCACAATAAAGACACAAGCAAAGTGGATTCTTCCCATTATTTGCAATATCTGAGCTCTGTCCTTGAGTCGGTTTAACGGGGACGCTTGAATTAAAGAGAAGGTCCCCAAGGGCCTGTTTAAGAGTAGCCAAAGCGTAGATGCATGTTTTCGTGTGAGAACGAAGTTCGCCTAAGGAGGGGCAGATTTGACGACACAATCCGAAACACCGATAGTAGCACCGAGGTTCACAGGGTGATTGACGGTTCTGGGAGGACACACTGTTTGTACTCAAAATGTCTTGCTCAACTGGATGGCAATGAGCTAACTAAAAAGTAAACATAAGCATTTACGAATGCGAAGACTATGGTGAATTCTGCTAATTTCCTAATGAAAATATTCACAACTATCTGCAGTTAAAAAAATGCTTAAACATTTATACGCAAAATCTATGCAACTTACTGAAAAATGTTCAACGAACTCTACAGGGATGGAAGACATAAAGGGACATTCTGAACATTCATATGTAACCTTTGAGAAGGCATTTGCCGATGCTGAAGGGAGCGAATGACTTTCCTGAATATGTGTGCATACGGTGACCAGATCCGGAAATTGGAAGGTACAATTCAACCGATTTGCTGAACCATTCACACCTAAAACGGAAGGAATTTTAGTAGAGCGAATTAAGGAATGGTTTTGAAACCCACCTTCCTCCAGTTTGGCTTGTGGTGTCCCACACAACTGACAGCCATACTTTCGGGCAGTATGGGCCTCGAACCAGTGCTGGACGAAACTTTCCACAGAGAGAAAGATGCGTTCACGACATGCGACACCAGGTTTGGAACAGAGCAAAACCTTTACGAGGTTAAAGTGGAAACAAACAAAGCGAAGATGCTGTCGAAGACATACTTCAGCTAACGGCGGAGGCAAGTCTGGTGGGGGCTGCAAAAAAAGGGAATCAAAGAGATCACTCTACACAGTGAAATTTATGACTTAGTCCCCCAACTCTTGAATTTAGATTCTCCGTCTCAATTTCATATAATTAACTTAATTCATTCTCATATTTGTCACACGACTATTTCAAATTGCTATGTGGAGAACAATTCATGCTTCGGTTAAACCTCTCATATGTGGTTGTAATGTGCAAAGACTTCAGTTAAGAATACGGCCGAAAACGAAATGACAATAAAATGCAAGACATAAAGTTCGGCCCATTTAAAATCACAAGCAATCGAAATCTCGGAGTGTCTATTACCTAAATCTCGTCAATTTTATTTTCGAATATTAATTCAGAAAAATTTGAAAAGAAGAGTTCAATAAAAAAACACATTTCAAAGAAATTCAAATCCACAGACGTCAAGAAATTGATAAGATTTTGTTGATTTATGCTCGAGAGTTTCGCATAGCTGTCCATGTTTTTTTCCATCTATTATATCATATTAGGTGGACTTCTAAAGTTAATAAATAAAAAGGTTTATCTTTCCTTTCAGTCATAAGCACTGAATAAAATGTTTCACCAGAGTAAAATGATTTAAAACCCACTTGCTAAGGACCCAAATTTGGGATCAATTTGTATCTGCTACTCTGGTAACAATAATTCAACTCTAGATCCCCTACCTACTTGCTGTTTTACTAAACAAACTATTCAAAAAGAATTCTCATATGCAATCGTGTTACCAAGACGAAACAAAGCTCGGATAGTAAATGAACAGTGGTTGAAGATAAGACAGATTCCAACTGCAGACAACTTCATTCCATTTTTGGCTTTAACTCACGTAAAAGACAGCAAAGATAGAATTATCCAAATTGCAGGGGTCAAAAACCCATTTGGATAGAAATAGGATGTTTGAAAAATAAGTTCTTCTTGAGGAACCTGAAAAAAATAGCATACCGCAAATCCACAGTGAGGGCAAAAGAGGTAGATATCCAAATGGAAGAGGAGATGAGCCCTAATCGAGCACAGTAGAGTGTCGCATCGATTGTAAACTAGAGGAAGGGAGCAAAGGGCACATTTTGCAGTGGCCATATCGACCATATTGGAACAACCAGTGAGGTGATTTCTCAAGGAGTTACATGAATTCGTTCGGAAGGTACCGCAAAGCATACAACGCAGTGTTCCATTTTCCACAGTGGAAGATAAACAAAAAGGATGCTGTGAATCTTTCAAAAGGGCTTCATAAGCTTTTTGAATTTCTTCAAAACTAGCTGTTGATGGAGGAGACCGAGTGGCTTCCTGGGTACCCGAGGAATCGATTGACGGATACCATCCAGCGAGGAAAAAATGTCCATGCCAAGATGAGGCTTCCGCAAGGCGAAAAAGAAGATGGGAAATGGGGGAATTAAGAGATGTCGGAATACCATCGTTAGAGAGGCCGCTGCTTTCTGGCGAATTGAATGGAGTCGAAATGAAGTGATTAGCGAAAACCGATGTGAATCGAACGTCTGGGGATAAAAGGAATGTGTCTTCCCCGTCTCCGCTATCAGGCGGCTGAAATCGAAACTCACTCACACGAAGCATGTTTCTGAAATAAATAAATAATAACACATTATATTATTATTATTATTACAATTCAGTTGAAAATCTCTTTATCATAGACGATGTATAACTTCACTGAAATATGGAACTACTAATGGTTAGTAACCCTCGAAAAGGAACGCTAAACATAAACTTTACCATAATTTTAATTTACTACAAGTTAGAAAAAATAGATAAAAGTATTTAAAAAAAGCCTTCTAGGATTTAAGCGCCTTCAAACATTCAAAAATTCTCCTACATTCTTCTAGCCAATTATTGATTTACATTACTACACTTGGCTATTCCGGCCATTGGGTGTCTACAAGTAGGCAAGTAGAGTATATGCTTTAAGAGAGAATGGGTAACTAACGTCAGCCGTCGATCAATATCATTGTCAACATCAACGAGTTCCTGGCCTTCGAAATAGATGGTCTGAGGGAACGTAGACTGAGAAGGCTGTTGCTTCAAACTGTCCTCCAAGTTGCCAGTAAGCCAGGGAATAGCGGTGACGGAGAGACGCGAGGGAATGAGTTTCCAAGCGGAGGGGGTTTCTAAGGCGTGGCATTGAGCCATGTGAGCATAGAGGGCGCATAGGTTTGGTGCCGAAAGGTTACCAGATTGTTCAGTTGAGGAACTACGTTGGAGGACAGGAACAACGGCGTCCGAAGTGGATGGACAGAGATGACAACGATAAAGGACACGGGCAACTGGACGATTGAGGTGATTGGCGTAGAGAGATGGAGAGGAGAAGATGCGTTGGCAGTAGTAACACACATGGAAACCCTTTCGACTCTGTTTTGCCTATAAATTAATCATGACACAAGAAACTCCAGTGACATCTCTTTGAAAAGGCTTAAAAAATTAAGAGTGATGGTCTGTTTAGGAAATACCATTACATACCTCTGTTTCAATGTGTCATTTTGCAGCCTCTCCATTGGAACAAAGTTATGAAAATAATCACTTTAAATCTTCAAGTAAATCTATAAAAAGCCTCTTCGAGTGTGGATAATTTCAAATACACTTACACACGGGTATACAAGATAATGTGTGACAGACACCGTGAATCATTATCTACTTATTGAACACCTGCAAGTTCGTTTGGATTCACATGTCTAGCAATGGAATAGATAGTTAAAACGAAACGGGTTTGAAGCTATTTGAAGGATTATTTTGGAGGATGGAGAGCCACCGAGTCTGTAACAACTACTCTCTCTCTCTCTCTTTCTCTCTCTCTCAAGTAAAGCGGTCGATAAAATAGATATCTATTCGAAGCAAGTGTTGATGAAAGCTAGGAAACAAGATTTGGGAAAGGAACCTTCAAACATACTGAAGGGAGTCCATTGTCTCATGCACCTGTGGTAGAGGGTAAATAATGACTAACGATAAGAGAAGCAGTGAGCGTTACAAATAAGTCAATGAAGGCAATGGTTAACAGTAAAGTTGGACTAAAAGGTGCCAATCAAAAAACATCGATAAAAGTAGAATAATAAATTTCCTGTATAAGGGGAAAAAGAACCACAAGTTAATTCATTCAGGTTAATTTGTATATTTGCTTAAAAGTGACTAGCCCTTAAAAGTAAAGTGGAAAGGAGATTAAATGAAGAATTACTCACTGGTTCTTGAGATACAACTTGAGGGCTTCTGTTGAGTAATACAGCGGGGTCCAACTAAATGAAAAGAAAACAATAGATAATTCAAAAGTCCGTTGACTAAAAATTTCTCAATAAACTCTTTCAAGTGAATGCATTCAATTTGTTCTCTTGCTTCGAAATAAAAAATAATTCTACATAGCTCAATCTCAACTTTCCCTTTTCCCGCCATTCTAAAATTTTGCTATTTGTCCGATGACGCAAACTCAAACGCCTCTAGATAAACTCAATTTCAATTGGATAATCTATCAGATCCTGAAATGTATTGCCCTGAAATCTTTTTCACATTTTAGACCAATAATTTCCACTAAAATAATCTCATTTGAAAATAACATGCGTATATTTCAGATTGGTCGGTTACTTATGAAGGTTGCCATTGGTGTTTTCTTGACTTATAAATTAAATCAATACAATACTGTTGTACGGGACAATGTACGTACTCGATACGGATAACTGCATTCAAGATAAAAAGTGGATTGTATGTTTCTTCAAACAAATTAGCCAGTCAACTCCAATAAACATGGCCCAAGACCGAGGAATGGGGCGAGAGATCCCCATTTCCTAATCAGTCTCTACATTACAAATAATTTCTATCAACATGATGGTGAACGCTGCAACCAACGTCTTGAGAATTTGAACAATAATCATTGATTTTCGAAATCCAATCATATAAGATAGACTTTTAGCACAACGCGACCCCATGTATAGGACAAGCATTGCCTTGCGGTTATTGGTGGGTATCTAGGTCAATTAGAAATTAGAAGCTCACACAAGCAAGTCCGATTCCAATGTCCACAAACCGTTTCAGATATGTATAAACACACGTTCAGAATCATTGAAAATCGGCGGTAAATTACAAATTATGTAGTTCTTCGAATAGTTTCGGTGTTAATCTTGAGCGAAAACGTTGATCCTTAGACTGTTGAGTGTCAAGCCTGAACACTGAACGAATATAGAGCAACTAATTTCTAATTCTGACTTTTACATTTTATTCCACTAACGTTTTCCAGCCGACCTTTCATTTTTTTAGAAAGGGAACATATCCCAGAGCTAACTGTATGATGACTAAAGCGATTTGTTAATCCTAACCATCGGATTTGACACGGATAGGCAAGCCGATACCAAAATAGAACTGGGCACATAATAAACTGAGCTCCCTCACTCACAGTTCTCAAAAAAAGAACAATCGATACTAACTAATCCTCCTTCAATTTTCTAATTATTTATACAATTACAAATGGGTAATTTTATGATCCATCGATTCGTTTGTACAAATTCAAGAATATCCCTTTAAGAGTATTTGATCTGCTTTAGGATGATGACAGGTTCATCTTATCTGACTTGATGTCATGTTTATAAGATACCCCTTAAGGTACTTCCATGTTATGCTTAATATTTTAAGAAAATGTAAGGCTGAGAAATTTTAAAATGAACCCTAATGCCCATTGCATATAATGTGCAATTACGAATTAAAATTATATACTTCAATTTATCTATTACTTAACTTCGTTACAATCAACGCTACTTCACTACTCTTGAGCCCTAAACTTCCGGATCTTATCCTGATGGTCTTTGATAAACTCCTTATAACCAAATAAATATAGTGATTTTGATGTTTATCATAAAAGATCTCCATGTCAAAAGATTTCATAAGAACATTCATCTATTAAAAAACAACTTTGAAAATATTTGAAAATAATATGGGGTGTGCATAGCTAATGTCGTGTGATCTGAAGTTGCTTCTACGTATAATGGGGTCGACGAACTATTATTCAAATACCTGTGACTTGCATTTTCTCCTAGCCACATACAGTAAAATTTTAGAATTTGAACCACGAAAAGGGTTTGAAAATGAATTTTCGATTTCCGTAAAGTTGCAAGAAGATAGGAACGATTTGACACTATAAGACATTAGCTTGCCAAAAAAACACTTTCGTCAAGCGTCAAGGGAAATCACTAATTTGACATGATACATATGATACATATCACCTAGTGTGTTCGGCAAAGTAGATTAGGAAGATTTAGATACACAATAAAACGTATGAAGAGCAAGACAAAAGTGAAGATTACTGGAGACACAAGCATAGCATGTTCTGTACCCATAATTCTACGCTTGATCCACACTAGAAACACGAAAAATTACCGTGTTGATTACTGTAATAATAATAACAATTCTTTAACTCAGTGATAGAAAACTTACTCGTAGAACTGAGCTCATTTCCGACTGAGCTTTAGCTTTCAGTCTCTTGAGAATTGAGGATGAATTGAAAATGGGAGATGATTGATTTATACTGGTAGAATGGCTGAGAGGTGGCGTGAGAAGAGCTGATTGTTGTTGCCTAGGCATCAAAACACTCTGTCTGGAAGAAGCTGTTGAAGTTGTAGTTGGAGGAACACTGTAGGTTCCAGAACCGCGAGGAACGTTGGAAGGAGCCATTGCTGACATAGTGATGGTTGAAACTGGTGGGGAATCAATTGCTGCCGACACAGAAGAGGGCGGCGGAAACCGCATTAGTTGCTAGCACATAAAAGGAGTTATTCACAGAATAAAAAAACTTTCGATTTAAAAAAAAGAAAATTATCAACAAATCGCATCCACATTCAATTTCGTATCACCCCAAACTGCAAAAGGATGGTAAGTAAAAAGAAATTACCTAGCCATAATTGATTAGCATAATGGAATGAGGAGACCGCTTCTCGGGTGAATGCATGTTAGTTTGATTTAGCAAGCAAGTTCACATCAAATCATGTATCATAGTGAAGTAAAGAAGACTTAGCCAATGAAATTTGTGCAACAAAACCATATAATACACAGAAAAACCATTATCTTTTAGCCAATGAAAATATTGAGTGCCAAAGGTGAAATATACATGCTTCAGCAGGAACATTATTGGCTAAAGTGCTTCATTAATAAGTCGATTAAGAACCATTTGTCGAAGTTTATTTCCTTCTAAGAAAGATGTGATTGATGAAATTCGAACTGTTAAAGCACAAATCACTACAGTGAATTAAACTAAACACGTATATAAAATTTCGGTTAAGTGTGAATCAATAAATTCGACCCAAAGAACCGCAAAGGGTAGGGAGATTCAAGAAAAGAACTTACGGAGTTAAGTGCGGAGTCGGTGTTATAGCAAGGATCGAAAGTTCTAGAACCAACGGAAGGAGAACGAGGTGGATAATCGTAAAGTGATGAGAATCTTCCGAAATTAGACGTATAGGAAGGAGGTAAAGGAGGAGGATAGCAATTACCGGATGCGTAATCCTGGAAGATTCAAACTGGTGAAATAATGAGCAGTGAACCAAGCACTGGAAACATGAGGAGTGCCTCACAAGACTAAGTACTCATATTAGTGACACAATGTAACTGGAAGAAAACAGCCACTCAACCATATTAAGCTAGTTATATAGTTAGCAATACTAAATCATATGAATGACAAAACGATATAAAATAAAATTACACGGTGGTTAATAGAATTTAATTCTTTTGCAGGGCCTGGGACTGGGATGGATGAAGAAATCTAGGAAAATATACTTAATAGTAATCGGAGTAAAGAAAGTAATAATAATGGGAAAATATTAAATACCGGAAAACGACATCTACCACTCATCTCAGGAGGATGTTGGAACAATGGAGTATAAGAGGATAGTGCTGCATTATTCGCAGAAAGAGGAATCTAGCGCGAAAAAAACGTTAAAATTAACTATAGTACAACATTAACAATTAAAAATAAAAGCAGGAACGGTAAGATGTACCGAGCGAATGAGAGATGTAGAGACCTAGAAGAACAAATAAAAAACATTAATGGTGCATAATAAATCGAACCAAACGATCAAATATTACTCTCCAAAATAACCTTACGTCCTGATTAATTGTGTTCATAAACGAGAGCGACAAACTATCACCTTGCCATTGATGATTGTCTGGTTCTCTCTTGATTTTCGACAACAAGGCATCTTTTATATGATTGGATCGATTAGGATTATGTTGGTTCATCTATATAACATGACAAGAATAATTTGTATAACCCCGCAAACGCCAAAAATTCGTTAAAAGCTTTGAACATAAGCAATAAAGTACAAAGGCACACCTCTTCATAATTGTGCTTTTTCTTTGACGGAATCAAACAAAAAATGATTAATGACAAAATTACTTAGCAACTTATTTATAGCAAGTTCATTCTGTTATATACTTAGCATTTGTTTTTAAATAACAAATTTCCCCTATATCGGGTTGTCGGCACTTAAAAATGTAATAATTCCAAAATCTTGTGCTCGTTACTTGTTTACTGTTTAGAGGTCCTATCTTCCAATACCTGGCGAATTTAATATACCAAATTGAAGCGTCTTAATATAATGGCCAAGTGGCTTAGAGTAAACAGTAATATAGTATATTTAGAATTGTTAGAATTAAACTAAATTTTTGGACAAAAGTAGCTGCCGTCGCTTTTTACTCGACTGAAAGTCAAATATGAATTAATATATTTAAAATACGCTTTTAAAGAAATGCACTAAGTAAATATCCACTTTTGTGAAGAATGGCGTTATTTATTTATTTTCTTTAATAGGGCCGCTTTTCCGAATAATCCAGTTTTAATTACGTTTTGTGGACTGCTACCAATGCTGATCAAATGGATCCTCTGCATGCTTGAACTATCCAGAAAGTCATCGTGTAGGGGGCAATGGCGGTGATAATTACAATGTCACTCGGCTTATCAAAAACCGACAGTCGTTACAGCGTAATGCAGCACTAATTGTATTTTAAGCACTAAGCTTTGTGGAACTGGCCCTAAACTGCAATAAAAAACTATTCATTCCCTATTTTCTCTTTCCTGAAGATACTGAGGCAACTTAGCTAATTTCAATAGTTATTTTAGCCTACTGGCTTTTGTCAGAAAAGACTGCTGCAATTTAGTCGAGGTTTATTTCTGTGATGTTCCCCACCGCCTGTACATGTATACATATCAAGCGAAAATAAGCTTTTACCATAGATATCCCACGTTTGAACAGTCTTTATTAAATTTGAAAGGCCGTTTTCAAAAGATTCCAGTTGGACTTTTCTTGTGCATAACAGATATAAATCATGACCTTGCAATTGGATACGATAAGATTTCTATAATGGCACCATTAGACAGAACTATTGTGTGCCAGAGATGTAGGAAATGTGACATGACTGGCTTTTTGGTAAAAAAACAGTTGCTTTCAAACCTCACTATGTTTTCACAATAAATCTATCTGATTTATCGACATTGGTGGCTTGGAAATTTCACCTAGTTATTCTCTATTGTCCTCATTTCGTTTCTTAGCAACGTTTGATTGCCATTGAGTTGAAACCCAAAGTCATGGAGCACACAATCCTAACTGAATTAACCTAAGCAATCTCATGCGCGATCAAACGTTCTGAACGTGCAAGTCATGACGCTGATCGCGTTAGGGAGCACACAAGGTCACTAATGTAGGGGCCTCTCAGTCAACCAACGATCAATATCCAAGGGATTATCAGCGTTGCCAAAATTGGATTTAATGACTAAGCTCTGTGTCAGTGAGACACAACTAACAATAAACGTATTACAAATTACACATTGTGTAGCTTAGATAGCCTTGGGAGCCATTCCATGCTTGGTGATTTTGCTATAGAGATCACTAAGGATAAATGAAGACTTATTTGTGTAGCAATCTGTTACAAATTAAACTGATTTCAAAATTATTCCTACATCCCACTGTGCCAATATGATATCCAAATTAATATTAAGTTAACACTAACGAGTTATTTTAAATGCTTAAAGTATTTGTACATGTACAGACTTAAATTTAGCACAATATTTTTCTATATCTATTTAATTATTATATAAGCGGTGATTCCAATATTCAGAAAATTTGTGACAAATTTAAAATAAAAAGCTATATACTTTTTAGGATCTTTTAAAACTTCCCTTTGAAGCAGTTATACGAGATGGTGCCTACGTTGCGAATTTTGCTAATTATCAATAGGAGTCAGACTAAAATTCAGTATGTTCCTCATGTTCTGTTCAGCTAAACGGATTACAATGCAAATGATCTCATAAATGGTCATGACCAATATGGTTAAATAAGATTTATGGAATTATCTAGACCTATAACTTTAGAAATATATAGCAGGCGTTACTAGAAGCAAAGAAAATAAAACAGTATAATTCATAGTCGTGAATATTCGCTTGTAGGGATTCTTACAATCTTACTTTTGTCTTTGTAAACGATAGCATGAATCACACATTAATTCAATGAACAGTGATTCTTACAATGTCGAACTACTTCTATACACTTGACTTTAAAATTAGAAAAAACTCTGATAACTGGAAAGTTCTTATAAGTTTCAGAACTGGAAGGTAACGTGATGCACAATATCATAATAATTAACCATCTAACCTTTTGGTAGTTAAGTAAAGTAAAAGTCAGATCGGAGCGAAGACATAGCTCTAGTCATTCAGACTGAACAGTTTTAACATCGGGGTCATCATAAATCATCATAAATGTTCCATTTGGAAACACTTACAGATAGTTTTCTCTTACTTGCCTTGAGATTTATTTGTGGTATTGAAATGCTCTCATTCAGTGTCAGCATTTAGTGTCATCTCTTCTGTTTCATGTGATCTAATTATGATGCATAAGCTGAATATAATTTTAACAAAGAAGAATAAATCTGTCAAGATATTTGATTACATAAAATTTCTGTCTCTGGTTGGATAAATAAAGAAGTGTTTTAGACATAGTGACGTTCTTAATGATTTCAACCATTCTCTGATGATTTAAGAAGGAATTTGTTTACGCCATTTGTTACCTTAGTCGCTGCCTCGGTCACCTACTGCAAGCGAGAAAATAAAAATAAAGGCGCCAATTTTGTCACGATTAAATAATAAATTCCATTAAATTAATTACGCCATGTCGTGAACCAACTTGACACGTCCTGAAATGATATTTTTCATATTCACCCTTCCTTTCCATGATATGTCCAAATTCGGCCCAAATCCCTACTATGACAAAAATGAGAGATGTTCGTGTTTTGGTTCTTTATTTATCTCTGAACGATTAAAATTACTACTTCACTTCATATTCTATAATAAAATGTTTTACCATCCTATGCAGACGCATTCTTTCCGACTTCTTAATCGGTACTAGGACTTACTACTAGGACGAGCAGATTAATTTATAATGCCAATCACATTAGTTGTTAAAAATTCTAATAATGGTAAATAGTTTCGTGGTTAATAAAGCCATGTTAAAATAATTCGTGAAATACATTGCCACAGCAGCAATCTCCGATCAATGTGAGAATTAGTGTTAATTCCTAAATTTGAAATATCAGGAGCTGCCAGCTGCTAAAAATGTGCCATTGGGGAACCATACGTGCTAAAACACTTGACCCAAAGATAAATGTCATCTAAATTAACGTTACTTTGACGCATTTGACCGACTAAATTTTGATTTTAGTAGAGCAAACATTCTATTATACTATTAACACTTTAGCGGAAAAAAATATTTCATCGACATGTGTATTAAAGCACTTCCGTAGAGTTTAACGGACACCACTATATTTACATCAGGGGTTTTACATCTTCAAATTGGCAGTTAAAAGCCTTTTAGAATGGGTTGTTTACAATGAACCAGAATCCGGACTTGGCTTACCAGTGTCTGATGTCTGAACAAATTAGAATTCTATTCTATAAGAAAAGTAACTACATATTCATCAGCTAGAATGGAGTGGAAATAATGGTTATTCATTATGCTTAATTAATTAATTAGATTGAAAATAACCCAATCATGACTCAATAATATGATAGAGATGTACCTACTCCAAGAGCAACATGCCATTAATAATAAGTTACAATTTTTGAAACCCGAAGTTCTGGTAATGCATATTTTTTACCCCAATTCATTTATTTCACTATAAACGAACTTGTTCTAACAGTGAAGTGGTATATTTCCTTGTGAAATGAACAGCACATTTCCTCCATAGTGCACTACGGCATGCATAACTCGTCTTATGTCTCAAAATAACATTAGCCTTTAGCCTTCCTAACTCTTGTAGCTAAATGGATTATCACTTTTAAATAAATTTCCTCTAAGACTCGACAGACGAGATCTTACCTTTACTACCCATTATTTTCTTAAGAAAAGGTGGGTTTGGTTAACACTTTACTAGACAAAAATGGACATGGTTACACAGAAACCCAACTGAAATGCTATAGAAAACTCAAATGGATTAAGCCTATAAAGATTAGTTACTTTAATCAATGTCAATCAAAAATGAAGTTATATATGCAAATATACATACTTGGACCAAGCCACATTAAATAGAAAGCCTGTGAACTATTTCACTCCTACTGCTAATTCCATACTTATGGAGGTGCGTTAATATTACTGGTACGACCCAGAAGTTTCTCTTTACCAAATAGTGAATCGGTTATCATAATATGGCATCTCACAATACACCAAAGACGATAATTCCCAATTCAAAGGTATGGAAAGGAAAGATTTACACGGTCGAATGGTACGTTCTAAACTAAAAAAATCCAAATTAAGTGGCTTTGAGGTGTAATTTTGAAACTGGTATTTTAACAGCAATTTTAATGTGAACGTTAATCAACATCTCAAGTTTGCAGTTTGTAGTAAGGAACCACAGTTACACAAAAGAAATTTTTTGATTGATCAGGGAGGTGACAATAGCGCCACTCCATAGCTATTCCTTTACAGATCTAGTGTGTGGAGAACACAAAATTCGCATAGCTGAAGCAAAGAAGCGCATTCGGACGCGATGCCAATCACACCAAGGAGTAAATGAGGTCACGAGTGCAAAGACCTCTCGACCAATCAATAACCAAAGTCATACGTTGTTATCATACCCCTCAACATAACATCACCCAAATAAACGTATTTCACGTCTTACGTGTTTCCCCTATAACAATCGGAGAACTTGCATAAGTCAAGGCTTAAAAGTGTAGCAATCCGCTACAAGTGTTCGTCATAGAGGCTAATTGACCACACCAACCTTTCCTAATAATAATAAGAGAAACAAATACTGCGTTATCTATATAATATTTGATGGGGAACTAAATGTAATAGTAAGAGATGTTATCGTAAAATAAAGTCTTATCTAAAAATTCTTCAGTCCTCCGTACGTTGCATAAAAGAAACTTAAATGATTCTCGTAGTTTAGGTGGGTTATGGAAATGTGGTGAATATTATGGCAATTTGACATAATTTAGGCCTAATAATGTCAAAATTATAAGTAAGAAGCCAGGTAAAAATGAAGAATTAATGAATTTCAGGCAAGTAAATAAAGTAGATGCGTTAATCAATGTGGATCTCATCACTTTATTCCTTTGTTTTCAAGCCTGTTTTGAGACTGGACAACTGTGGAATATTTTAAAAATGTCAACACTTGCTATTCTATAAGAACTCGAAATATCGAGGAGATTTTGGCTAATTTGATTTCACATTTAAGATCTTCTGAAGGAAATGCAAAAATAAAAGCTAAGTAATCTTGGGTATTTGGTCCGTATTTTTCAAAAAAAATTGTTAGGAGTCTAGAATTCATTTCTGTTTTCAATGAATAGTGTCATTTAAAAAAAGAAAGTCCACCTCTAAAACAGAAATGAAAGGGTGTTACTTACAATACTCGTCTAATACAGCAACAATTAGCATTAATCTTCTTTTAGATTGTCTGCATTATTCAAGTGGTTGCTTGAGTAAGTTCACTGTGCCTTCAATAAGTCGTTCGATATCTTGTGAGGAGGCAATGGAAGCTTCAGGAGAGGCTATAAAGGTGCCTAGTACAACCACAACTTAGTTCAAAGGAGTGGAGGGCACTGGAGTCGGACTACGGTGGATCCCGGTTCTTAGAAACCTCCATCCACATTTTCACATGATTTTTTTCTATGACCTACATCCACAACGCTTTTTGTCTAAGACTTTTTTCCAAATGGAATTCGCTACTGTTATCTGGTTACATTCTGAATGTAAGGCTAGAGACATCGTCTGAATCTGACGAGTATGTTATTTACACATTTGGTCATTTAAATGCGTCAGTTTCAAAAAAGATCATAACCGTTTATTGAGAGCAAGCTTGCATGGATGAAGAGACGACTTATCGATTTCGTTGATATTATGATTATACCAATTTAGTACGGTAACTTACTTTTTGTCTTTTAAAGTCGACCACTTTTTCATTAATCAAAACCACCAGGATGTCAAATATGCTTTGCCATCGATTTGTCCATTTTCGATGATCTGCCAATTGGAGTTCCCTCAATTGGTCCAATATTATCATATCAGTTATTCAAACTCCGAGTTTAGCTTTTTAAAATGCAAAGCGACCTATTATTTAAGGAGATAATGTTTTAAGAATAATTTATTCTAAACTTTGTTTAACTTTATTCATAAGCACCTTGATAATAAAATTTTATCTTGCATTTCATCACACCATGCAACGTGTCTATTATCACGTATTATTCAGCCAGTCATGAAAGCGCCTTTCGCCAGAAAGTTAAATTAATTCTTGCCCTTCATTATATTGTTACTCAGCATATTATAGTTGCAGAAATCAAGCCTTCCTCATTTTTTTCAAAATAGCAATTAACCACTTATTCCCTTTTTGGAGTTAATTAAATGACTGGATATTAATAACAGCACGATTATAACACTTTTATGGTGGCAAATGTAATGATATACAGTGTAATTTTGAGAATATGAGAGCTGAACCAAACCAACCACCCACTTTCAGATTTCATACGCATTATTTTTTATAGACTTCTTAAACTTAAGTAAAATAAGCTTTGAGGGTGTTTCGAAAAGATAGGCCGCTTTAAATGAATGTCAAAAATGTACCCAAATTGTTCATCTGACTATCTTTACTTTTATTCGCTAACCAAATTGTGACTGAATTTCAAGTCCGTTGACTGCATGTTAACATACGCAGAAAAGCATGAAACATTTCGATACCAGCTCTATTGCTGGGGCGTAATGGCCAATGAAGAATTTAAGTGTCAATTTTTCAGATGTTTAAAGTCATCTAGTGGACGTAATGCCATTCTTAAGATTGATACATAATTGAATGCAAAACCCATCGAAGAACCCTTTGAGAAACATTGAAATAATAATACCCATATCCCCATTGACTAGTCAAAATGTAAAAAATGTCAATGTAATGGGCCTGCTTTCTCTTTCCCTTTTTAGGATTTTATTATACATATTCCATCTAGGTCATTATGATCGGCTTAATGATAGTATATAAATGTTTGCTCCAAATATAAATTGCATAAATTCATCAAAACTCTAGGAGTTTTGGTTAAGAAATTAGTGATCTTAGAGGCAATCTCAAAATTGGGTGAACAATTTTCGAATATGAAGGTATTCTACTGAGCCCATAGCCTATTATTAGCTTTGGGGACCATGATCGCGTTCAAGGTTAGAAGATCTATGTAACTCATAAGGAAAACTGGCCTCTTATTTTAATCATTTTCATTTCTATTGTGGGGAACACAATGCTAGCATGGCTGGAGCCGAAATTGTATATAATGACTATGCATCTTGTCACTTGAACACACAGAACAAATAGGCGTGTTCACGTCATATATCCGTTTCCTCTATGTCGTAGAGGCCGCTTAGCTAACTGCGACAGCCTTTCCAAACTAGATCTTGCCATTAGAGATTACTGAGAGTAGGGCAAGGCTTATTAGTGTAGCAATCCGCTACACTATCAAAGTCAGGTACTAAGGAAGCCAAAATAGTTCTAAAATGTATAATCAGTTATCAAACAAGTTTAAAGTTCTTGCTTGACGATTACTTAGATGAAGGAATTGCTCGAATTGACAATTTTTTTAAACAACCATATTTAGTTACAATTGACACCAATGATAACATATTTTACATATGAAATCAGTATGAATTAAGTTTTTTACTACTTTGCAAACTTTTGATGAGCTCCGTAAAATTTATTTTTTATCCTTTTAACATTTGATATTTGAAATTTCCATAATAATTAAAGGATTCAGGTGGATTAAAACAGTTTGATCTCGGACTCCCTTTAAAGTTGATATATAAACAATCTTTATACTCAAAGAATTTAAATTGCCGCCTTCAAAGATTTATACTGGTAAAATTTTGTGAAATGATAAAATTGAATCCAGCATCTTTAATAACTGTAATAGAGATATTTGAGAAATAGATAATTTGGCATAAAACGCGCGAGTTACCTTTATGACAAGACAAATTTTGATTCCCAACAGAGGCCATCATGAAGGATTTAATTTGAAGAATTGAAACAAATGGAGAAAATTATTATCAAATGATGGTGATTTAGTCCATCATCAGAAACCCAATTAGCCCTTTTCGTCCTTCTGTAGATGGTATAAGATATTAATAAGCTATAGTTTGGATGATTTCAAGGGTATTTACAAATACAGCACAAGGATTTTATGTTAAACGCCCGAAAAGAATGCACTTTTGTTCTTATTTATTCTTAAATAAAAATACTTTATATTAAGATGTCACTGTGTCATGAGATTTCCGTTTTTTAGCACAATGGCGCCTCCATTAAACCTACACAACTATTACACTAAACGGCTCCCATAATTTTAAGTAATATCTTCCTTGCATGTAATCAATTGGGTTTACAAAATATACCAAATAATTTTAATATCTACGGACTGAGATTAGACATTACTGGGAAAGTTTAAGTGTATTTAAAATAGACTGCAGTGCTAAGTTACACGAGTACGATCAAAAAGAAAGCACATGTAAACGAAGTTGCTTATTAAATTAAACCATACAACCAATAATGTTTAACACAAAACCTCGATGTGAAACGAATATAAGGTTAACATAAGGTATCCAGCTTAATTTGATCCTCCCAACTTTGTCGAATTCGGGCTTACCTTGGCACAGAAATCATAATTTAACATGTTCAATTTACATTATTTTACATTAGAAGACGTCCCGAAGTGCTACAACTTACCTCTAACTACGACGAAACTAAGAACAGAGTCACAACTCATAATCGTTTTTCGAGAACTCTTCAGTTTCCACTTTCCCTCCTGCTGAATGTATTATCATTAAACTTCCCTGTTCTGATTTATCGGATTGTACAACGTGTCCACGGTCCACAGTCCAAGCAAACACAATGTATTTTGCAAATCAAATATTTCTGACGATAAATGACGTCCAAAGTGACGGAATTCTCAGCTAATAAAAGATATACATTTACATATTTTCTTTGTTTTAGAGATTCATTTTACTGCCTTTGAATAAATTGTTACAAATAAGCTTTGAGGGTGTTTCGAAAATATTAAACTAAACTAATTTTCAGTCATGTAGTAACATACTTTGCACTGTACTAGATGTTACTAGCAAAACAGCCATGGTCTTTGATAAACTTTTATAAAATGAGGGGTAACAGGTGGTCATCATTAGGAAATTGATACATATTTTGGTAGAATTTATCACTTATATTTATTAAATTTGGTTGTTAAATGTCTAAGCGATATAACAGAGTTAAATGGGTGTTAAATTATTTACTTGATATGAGAAGAATTGTAAAAGTATTTTATACAGTTTCTATATTTATAACTTCTCAAAGGTTACATTTGAGGTTGATTAACATTAGTGAACCATTAATGTCATTTAGCAAATTTATGTAAATAATGCAAAACAAAATCGACAGATGCTTACTGGGTGAGCGAAAAGAGCCATTTATGTCCAATTGCTACCCCAAATTTCAGAGTGGGCATCGAAAGCGTTTTCCCCTTTCATGGCTTTCAAACGGTTAACAAATTAAGTAACTAAAATAATATCTAAAGCCAAATATATATATATATAGAATGTTTAAATAGAACGGAAAATAAATCTCCTTATTTTTGCACGGAAACTTGAGCTTACATTTTGTCAAAATCCTTAAATGAGGTCTTTAATGAACTGATTTCAGAAATTGGTAGTAAAGTTAAGTCCTGGGTTAGAAGTTTTCAAGCAGCGGCTTACTTCAATGGGATGCTACTTTAAGTTTGTGCATCAAACTAACCAGTTCATTTCATTAAGTCTGATCTTGAAAAAACAAAAGATCTCTGACATTCTAGCAATTTGTATGGTCATAACAACTCACAACCTTAAAGTTAATATTAATAAATTCAACAGATAAAAAAATTTAAGCTGTTTCAGATAAAAAACATTAATTCTAAATTTTTGCGCAGTTAAGATAACCGTATTCCAAGATTTTAGCTTTATCTTAAAATTTATATCATACATGATAGATAATAAGAAATGAAATCATACAATTCAAAAAATGGATCCTATTTGTCCCAATTAAATTTGCTATTATATTATAATGTATTATTATAATTTAATATATAGTAATATATAATATAATTTATAAGTTAATAGCTCGAAAAAAACAGTATTTATACAATGTACAGAAATTTTAGTATTCTCACTCATCCAAGCCGTGAATGCCGAAATGGACTTTTTGACAAAACAATACAACCAACCACTGAGAACTTTTGCTTGATAAGTTCAATTACACAACAAAATGGCAGCTAAACTGCGCATCGGAGTTCGCTACCTAAAGATAAAGTACCAACAAATTGGGCTGATTTGATATTTTTATGGCAGGAATGGTTATGTGCATTTGAATTTCATAGTAACAAGTATAATTAAAATTCATGGAAAGTGAAATCAATTAGGACCTTATACGAGGATAAAATCGCGAAATTTGGGTCAGACCATCGATTTTTTTCCTACCTCAATTTATCAATTTGGAATACAAATTTTAAACTCAAGATTGTGTTCAAGTTTAAGATGATTTTTTGAATAACTGATAATATTGTTTTATTGAATTAAATGTATTGGACAAAATCTGTAACAGATGATACACAAATAACCATGGACTAAACCTCAGCAATCTTTATTCTCCCGAAGTTAGCTAAGCTACCTCAACTCTACTGTAGAATGGGAATGGCAGTAATTTGGGTATCGGTGTAAGTGGCACAGAACTTAGTCATTAAATGCAGTTTTGTCTATGCAGTGACTACTGATTGTTGAATGGATGTAAGATCTCTGCATTCACGGCAGCACATGCTCCCTAACTTAACAGTGCAGGCCCAAGTTATAGAATGTTCGAATGCTTAAGAGATTCCTTGGTTCAGCTACGCTAGTGTTTTGCTTTCCACAAATCAAAATCCTATATATAAAAGGTGACTTCTTCATTTATTACGATCAATCATCTTTTGATATCCATTTTACTTATGATACCAATGTTTTCTATCCGAAATGGTACTTTTGTTCGCAGGTGTAAAATGTGGCATTTGGTATTGCACATATGAAGCACTTATCAACTTATTAACTAACGCATTGAAAAAAACAAGTATGAAAGAAATTAGATAATAACGAGAGAGAATATATGGAAGACGTAGTACCTTCGACCAAACTGGCCTAGATTTAATTGAGAAACGTAGAAAAAACTAATAATATAACATTTACTAATAGGGTATTTGCAACTAAAGATATCCTAAACGTTACATTAACGAGCTGTTATTTGAATTATGTGGCACAATTGTAAAATTGAACGATAAATTATTCTATTGAAAAATGAAATAAATTGAACATTTTGTAGCCAAATAGGTAATAAAACTGAGACAGAGTTCTTGCCTTGCCTGTTAAAATTAATCCTTATGCATCACTATTGCTGGCATTTATGAATATAATGTGGAATAAAGACGAAGGTAAAATACACACTTATACATTAAAGTGTTATGATAATTTATGTTAAATTTACAACTATTTTTGAGTTATATAATATCCAGTTGGCCGTATGAGTATAAGTTGCCCAGGGTGCACCACGTCGAGGTGAGTCTATCACGCACCCCGTAATGGCGATATAATTTCATCAAGATACCTTACCAGGTTCATCTGTCTCATTTCTATGTTTTAATTTAAATCAACCGTGATTCGGAAAAAAATTTCCAAAGCATTTAAAATGCATAAGAAACTTAACTTCCGAAGGAAACAAATTTATTTGCGCATAAATTATATGATAATCATGAAATAAAGAAGAAAAGCTCAATATGGCAAAATTATTTCATAAATGGCTAAAAGATACAAAATGCTACACAATGTACCCACTAAAATATTTTCGTCATATTAAAATAAATTTAATAAAGAAAAAAAATTGCCGAAAGTCAGTATGCAGAACCCATTCATCTAGAAGAAAATTATTTTAAAAGTACTCATGTTGTTAATTCGATTTGAGTTGTATTTTCATTAAGGCAATATATGTAAAATTTTAACACAAATCATAAAAACTAGGATATTATTTTATAAAATATAACAAAAGACTATTTCATTGTAATTAATGACTAAGTATTAGATAAGAAAAATAATTATAAAATAAATAGGATGCCATAGGTCAGAAATACTTTGTAAATATATATAAGAATCGAATTTATATAAAAATTTGACAAAGTACCGGCCATAAGACTCTTTTAACTACGGTGTTTTTTTGTTTTGTCAAGCTAATTACAGCTGTTTTGTTATCCTCCACAGTTCTAATCGAGGCTGTGTTTATTGGTTGGGATCTTGCGTCAAAACTTGGAATGGGAAAATCTGTATGTTTTATTTTTTTTTCCTGACAAAGTTTCAAATATTATATTAATTCGATCTCGTTTCTTTTATAGAGGGGTAATAAGTATCGTGTTGCGACAGAGAATAAGAAGGATGGAAAGAAGGATCTGAGTGAGCTCAAACAGGAACTCGCTATGGATGAGCATCAGATTTCTTTGGATGAACTATATGCCAGATTGGGCACAAATCCTGATACCGGTCTGACTAGTGAACAGGCCAAGTATATATCTTTATGCTTTATTTGTTGCTTTACTTTTTCAGAACCCGTTTGGAAAGGGATGGTCCTAATGCCCTTACCCCTCCCAAAACCACACCAGAATGGGTCAAATTTTGTAAAAATTTGTTCGGAGGTTTCTCCATCCTTCTTTGGATTGGTGCAATTTTGTGCTTTACTGCTCATGGCATAACGTCTCGTGTACATGAGAATCCTACGAATGATAATGTATGTTCCCTTTTATTTCCGTAATCGGTAACAATTTGCCCCGTTCAGTTGTATCTTGGACTTGTATTGGCTGTTGTCGTCATCGTTACTGGTTGCTTTTCATATTATCAAGAATCAAAATCATCAAAGATTATGGAGTCTTTCGCCAAGATGGTTCCTCAGGTAATTTTTAAGTAAACTGCGAATTTTGTGAGCTTCTTTTTTGAAAGCCTATGTTTTACCTTTCTTAGTATGCTGTTGTAATTCGTGGTGGACAGCGAATTGATGCTCCAGCTGAAGCGTTGGTTATTGGTGATATTATTGATGTCAAATTTGGGGATCGTGTTCCGGCCGATATTCGTGTTATTAAAGCTAGTTCATTTAAAGTAAGTTTCTTCAAATTTCTATGCAAAGTGTAGAAATTTTTGATAAATTTGCCCGCATTATTTTGATAACTTCGTGGTTAACATATGTAAACTACAGTTAATTAATTATTTGCTTATTGGGAAAACTAAGCTTATATAGCGTGTTTTCACTTAATACGACGACCTTATATATTTTTACATGCCCTGGATTCATGTGAATGATACGGCTGGTTGGATTTGAATGTTGTGTGTGTGTGTGTGTGTGTGGTATTTCTAAGGTGACGTTAGCATGTAATGCCAGTAAATACGTTCATTTAATTTCAGGTTGATAACTCTAGCTTGACTGGTGAGTCCGAACCTCAGACAAGAACAGCAGAATATACAAATGAGAACCCTCTTGAGACAAAGAATTTGGCTTTCTTCTCAACTAACGCTGTTGAGGGTACCTGTCGGGGTGTTGTGGTAGCCACTGGTGATCGCACAGTGATGGGTCGTATTGCTAACTTGGCCTCTGGCCTAGAGATGGGTTCAACTCCTATCGCTCGTGAAATTGCTCATTTTATCCACATTATTACCGGCGTTGCTGTCTTTTTGGGTGTCACCTTTTTCATTATCGCCTTCATACTTGGCTACTACTGGCTCGAAGCTGTTATCTTCCTCATCGGTATTATTGTCGCCAACGTCCCTGAAGGCCTTTTGGCCACTGTCACAGTATGTTTAACACTCACTGCCAAGAGAATGGCTAGTAAAAACTGCTTGGTGAAAAATTTGGAAGCTGTTGAAACATTGGGCTCAACTTCAACGATTTGCTCTGATAAAACTGGCACCTTGACTCAAAACAGAATGACTGTTGCTCACCTGTGGTTTGATAACACGATATACGAAGCGGATACATCTGACGATCAATCCAGTAAATACCATCATTTTGCACTTTTCTTGTCAGATTTAATCGTCTTATTCGATGTTTTTTTCATTTTCCCTTTCTAGCTGCTAATTATAATCGTGATTCTCCAACCTTGAAGGCTCTTTTCCGAATTGCTATGCTTTGCAATCGCGCCGAATTTAAACCCGGAGAAGAGGCTAAACCAGTGCTCAAGCGAGAATGCAATGGGGATGCTTCTGAATCTGCTCTTCTTAAGTGTGTTGAACTGGCAAATGGCGGTGTAACTGAATTCCGTTCCGCAAACCCCAAAATTGTTGAAATTCCTTTCAATTCAACTAACAAGTATCAAGTCAGTGTTCACTCAACAAACGATGGTGATGAACGTTACCTTGTTGTTATGAAGGGTGCTCCAGAACGTATCTTGGATCGTTGTTCCACCATCTTGATCGATGGTAAAGAAATTCACATGGATGATCAATGGAGAGAGAACTTCAATAATGCTTACCTTGAACTCGGTGGTATTGGTGAGCGTGTTCTTGGTTTCTGTGATCTTCGTCTTCCTGCAGATCAGTTCCCTCGGTTAGTACCGGTTTTCTATTAATTCTTCAGTGCTCATTTCTCTCGAGAATTGTGGTAAATGTTTTATTTTACCTGTTTGTAGTGACTTTAAATTTGATGTTGATGAACAAAACTTCCCGATTGATGGCATGAGATTCGTCGGCTTAATGTCCATGATTGATCCTCCTCGTGCCGCTGTCCCTGACGCCGTGTCGAAGTGCCGTTCCGCTGGTATCAAAGTCGTCATGGTTACTGGTGATCACCCTATCACTGCCAAAGCCATTGCCAAGGGTGTCGGTATCATTTCTGATGGGAACAAGACCGTGGAGGACATTGCTGCTGAACGCGGTGTTCCAGTCAGTCAGGTGAATCCCCGCGAAGCTAGCGCTTGTGTTGTACACGGCTCTGATCTCCGTGAAATGACTCCTGCTCAAATAGATGAAATCCTTGAGAATCACTCTGAAATTGTCTTTGCCCGTACTTCGCCTCAACAAAAGCTAATCATTGTCGAAGGCTTCCAGCGAATGGGTGCCATTGTTGCCGTTACCGGTGATGGTGTCAACGATTCTCCAGCCTTGAAGAAAGCTGATATCGGTGTTGCTATGGGTATCACAGGCAGTGATGTAAGCAAACAGGCTGCTGATATGATTCTTCTTGATGACAACTTCGCTTCAATCGTCACAGGCGTTGAAGAAGGTCGTATTATATTCGATAATCTGAAGAAGTCCATTGCCTATACTCTTACCTCCAATATTCCTGAGATCACACCTTTCTTAATCTTCATATTGGCGGATGTTCCCCTACCTTTGGGCACTATTACTATTTTGTGTATTGATCTTGGTACAGACATGGTTCCAGCTATTTCCTTAGCCTACGAAGAAGCTGAGAGCGATATCATGAAGCGTATGCCTCGTGATCCCTTCCGTGATAAGTTGGTAAACGAGCGTCTCATCTCCATGGCCTATGGTCAGATCGGTATGATTCAGGCCTCTGGTGGTTTCTTCGTGTACTTTGTTATCATGGCAGAGAATGGTTTCTGGCCTAACAGACTTTTGGGCCTGCGAAAACAGTGGGATTCCCCCGCTATCAATGATGTTGCCGACTCCTACGGACAGGAATGGACTTATAATCAACGCAAAAGGCTTGAATATACCTGTCACACTGCTTTCTTTGCCTCGATCGTCATTGTCCAGTGGACAGATTTGCTCATTTGCAAAACCCGTAAGAATTCCATTTTCCAACAGGGAATGTGGAATCACCATCTCACATTTGGACTCTTCTTCGAGACTTCTTTGGCCATCTTTCTCTCCTACTGTCCTGGTTTTGAGGTTGGTTTGAGAATGATGCCTTTGAGATGGACTTGGTGGTTGCCTGCGCTTCCATTCAGTGCTTCAATCTTCATCTTTGATGAGATTCGTAAGAAGCTTCTGCGTACCTTACCACCGGGCAACTGGGTTGAACGGGAGACGTATTATTAGAACAATTGTACGATCAATCTCAATTTAATGAAGAACAATTAAGGTTCCCTTTCCATTTAGCTTCTCTTTTTCCCTTTCCTCGTTTCTTGTTCCTTTATGTTGAACTCAGTTACCACCTTATTATGTAGCGTCCAATAGTTTGTACAACAATCGATCCACCATAAGCCTTTGTCTTACATTTTACTGTGCGTGCGAATTTTAACTATAGTTTTTTCGTTCCCCTTTCTTTCCTCTATCCCCATGTAGTAGAGGCTTTGAACCAACCTAAAAAGGGTGTTTGGTGGTATATTCCGTTGTTTTTCTTGTCCCATTTGATAATCTTACTAGCCGGAAGTGCCTTGGACTAGTTGTAGGCCAGGCGGTAATCATTGCTAGTATGAATGTAAGGGTTTTTGGTTGAAGAATGGTTGATTTTTGTGGATGATCATTTTAATTTTGTAAAAGGACTTATTCCCTTCTTAAATAAAAGTTCTGGAGTATATTTACTTTATTGGTGATGTCCTTGGAAAAGATTAGGGTAAGATTAGTTAAATCCTTACTTGATATTTATTCATATTTAATTTTAAATTAGGGAGCAATGCTCGGAATATTGGCTTGCGGGGTCAGAATGGTGTGAGGTATGGGTGGCTTTGGTTTAATTATTCCGATGGAAAAATAAACAACCGTGTCCTCGAAATAGCAATCTCAATCAGAAGCGATCAGAAAAACAGAAATTTCAAAGGAATTTATTGGCATATCTATTCGTTGCTGCAGCTGATAAACCTTAGTTAGGAAAACCTGAAAGCTATCCGTTTATTAGAGTACAATTTTGCGGGTTAGAGTACGAAATTGAGGAGATATATTTATTCCCATTCTTTTGTGCTAGCGTTCCGTCGTTATTATTTAAGAAGCGTAAATGAATAAGGTATTATAGTTACGATCTTATACTTGCTATTACTGTGAATTCGTCAAGCATTGGTGGAATATCATTGGAAAGTTTTTAAAATATTTCTTAACTAAATATACCGAGAGCCTAACGAATAACTTTCGAAGCGTTTGGGTACACTGAAGTTAAATGGACAAACTGGAAGTCAAGCAAACATTGATTGAGAAAAGCTCGAAATATCTGTACAAACTTTGAAACGAAGGTTGTGTGAGTGTTGGCTCCTGGTTCAACGAACTAAATAAACTCCTTAAATCCATAAATTACGCCTTTCATTTAAAATTAATACTGATGAGAACTATCAACGTGAAATTTATTTGTCGTTCACTTTGTATCGTAAATCACTTTCAGTTTTAGGGAAAAATGCAACCGAAAACAAAATTTTAAAGCTATCTCACAATTTGCAACAAAATTCCGTTGGTTTCTTTAATATCCAATTCATTCGTCACATTTTGGATCCAGGGTCAGTTTTAGTTCATTTATTCAGTTCAGCACAAATTCTACCTAGGGATAGAATCTCCTGAAGTAAGTCAACCCAGGTTATTAAGAGGGGAATAATTTTATATTGGTTATCTCTCTGATTTGTAAATAAGTCCATAAAGCTACGATCCTGAAAATTTGATCACATTATTTCACATCAAGACACAATTTCATATCGGTATTATTCTATGAGGAAAATTACAGGCGTATTCAGACAGAAATCATGCAGATTATTTTAAAAGTTGAATATTCTGACAAACCTATTCCATAAGAACTTTAATGAAACCATTTAATGTTCAAATTAATATTTGTCTATTTCGGAATCCTGTTTCATTTACAATAAATACAGTTTAGTTGTGTTTGATGAAGTCTGATGATTCAGTTACTGATTACGTGCTATTTTTACATTTCGCGCTCTTGACCTTAATTATTCTTTTACAGTTAACAAAAAAAAATACATTTTTTACGTAACCAATTGCCAGACATGTCGACTTACCCAGTGCATCATGTCGATAAAGTGTTATCTAACAGCACCTCAATATTGGCAAAATGTATTGCATTTATTTTGCCTAAAAACGTGGAAAGTATAAGACAAGTACTGTTTCCATCAGAATTTCGATTAGTAAAACTATGGATTCGCTCCAAGTTAATAGCACTCATAAATAGACTTCAATCAAATGCGTGCGCAAATTCAACACAAAGATCACAAACCGCAAATCTTTACCAACCTACAACACCCCATATGAGAATAGTTTTTGCTAGGTTCGAAGTTGTACATATTTTCAATCCTTTAGAACAATTAAGCTCTAATTCAAACTAGATTTGCCGGGAATTGATCAAACAACGATTTACTAAGCTGAATGCATCTTCTAAAACTAATTTAGCCCCGATTATGGATAGACCTCTTTTTGAGAACATTTCCTGTCTCTTATCAATAAAATAGCACGTTTAGCACCTTCGTAATCGGTCTGTTTGTTTATGGACTATGCGTATAATAAGCTAGAAATCGAAACCAAATGCTGGTGTGTCTTATTGTATTTCCGTAATTTAAACTATAAGTACAAAAAAGATTCAAATGTTCAAAATGGCTGCAATATTTCTTTGTGCTTGCCTACTAACTGATCCAAATGTCTGAATGACAACTGACCTCTTCTCAAGTAGAGATTATTTAAGATTCTATGGACCTGAAAATTGAGACGTATACTCATACGAAAACCACTGTTTTTTACATTCCCTCAGGATTACTGTCAATTTTATTATATCTGACATTTTAATATCCAAATTTGCTTCTAATGATGTTCGAATAGCTTTGGCATAGTCGATATTTATGAATGCATATATAATTTATTGAAAGGGAATTGCTCAAAACTCCCATGTGATGCTTAAAACATTTCCAAGAGTGTTGAATGTTTGGTCATTCCTCGCTATCTTATAAAGACTATAAACGCATGAACTATGTAGAATTTGGGTTCCATTGACTCTCCTTTAACATACACTCAGGTCGGATAAAGTAGCTTTTTTCAGGACAGACTATTTGGCTGTCTATATGACCAACTAAGTCACTTCTAACAAAACAATTTGATTTATATTTAAAAAGATAACGATCAGATTTTGTCATCAGACAGATATTTGTTGTTATGTGTGCAGAATTCCTGGTTAAAATATTAGTTTCTGCTACATACTGAATACTGACAGTGCACCATGCGCTGAGTTATTTGCAATTCTCACTACTGCTCGCAACGTCCAAGCCATCTCCATTCCCATTGGCTACTGCGGAAGGGCTATTTTTAGCTTACTTCAAACCACTTCAGACCAGGTTAGTGGGTTAAACCCAGGTGCGGTGCGAAAATTTCGTACCAAAATTACCTCAACAGACTGAAAAACGCCTTCTCTAAATCTAAGCTGCCAAATAATGTGATTGTTTAGTTATGCCAGAATGAAACTTCTAATGAATCGGAACTAAATGTATAAAATTTGAATAATGTCCCTGAAAATAATCGCAATACTTTCGAACTTTGCCTCAAAATTAGCGTCACCTATTTATATTTATATCGTTGCTTTCAAATTTAGTGCTTATTTCAGAATTTTTATTTTCACTGCCACTTAATACTGACTTCTTCCCCAATAAAACTAAATTAATTTCCTAAAAGCCCCTAAGTCGTAATGAAATAGACTTGAAAATACGTTATTGCAAATCGTCCCTCAAATCATCAACGGATTTGCTAGGTACCTCCCTCATAAAGTTCAATTTTCTGAGGGTCCCCGTTCGAAAGTTCATTTCAACAGTGCAAGTGTTTTGTGTTGTATAAAAGTAGTTCAATTGCAATTTAAGTAATTTGGAATGAGAAATTACATGGTTGTTTCAGCATGATTACTGCATTTCCCACTGAATTCCAAGAGTTCTATACTGCGAAATGGGTGGAAACAAGTTTTTAATTTTAGTTATGGTTAATATTCCAATAGGGACTTCCAATTTAGGACTGAAAATACGAACTATTTTGTAAAAATAGCATAGCATTTAATATCTGAATTAGGACAATATCTGCTTGGCATATATTTGTATTTGTTTCAGCTTGAGCTGAAACAGACATTAATAACATTTTCGTTGCCAGGTTTTACTACTGTTTCCAGGATGTTATCTATCATTACACTGATTGCGCCTCAAAATTGCTAATGAGAAAAATTCCATTGCTTTATATTTATCCTTTGTTTATTTATCCTTTGTTGTGAATGTCTAATGTACCACACTAAGAAGGGTGCCAAGGAGATCTTTATTTTGCATCATGTGCTCCCGAAAGACTTCAACAAACGAACTAGGCTTTGTCTTCAGTTACGATAATGCTTCTTATAAGTCTATCTGGAAAGTACGTTCCACCATAGGAGTGATTTGAGTATGAGAATTATTGAAAATATTGCAAATAGTTTGCATTATTAGTAGCTGATTTTGATCTATTATATCGTATATTAATAATTTATTTTTTATATGACGAATTTGGCCCAATATAGAAATTAGTAAACGAAACAGATTTCTGCTAAGTATATACTACTTAAAGCAATACTTCAATAACCGAACAGGATTAAATGTATTGATGTAATAGACTTTTGTATTTCGGCGATGAAATCTGTACTAACTCAAGCACTCGTTTTGATTTTTGAACATGCTGATCAGAGTCCAACTCGATATTGGCATGTGACCTTAAATATATAGTCGTTATAACGAAGCGCATTTGATATTTGATGATAATTTCAAGAATGACCTCCGTAAGGTTCAATCACATGCCATGAGCCAAGGCCACAGTTGTAAATGCTGCATCATGTGGACCACCTTATTGGTTGCCACTACTAGTCGTTTCCTCTTTAAGGGCCTAAAGTGGTTATATTTCTATTTGTTTGAGTTTCCTTGGGTTGAAATTCTATTATATTATTTCAGTATTACGTTTAGTTGTGAATTTTCTATCTATCATTTAAGTAAATAGCCAAAATTGATAATCTTGTAAATGCCTTAAATTTGCTTATTATTTAAAAATTGAATGCCGGCTCAGTGATGTTTTACATATTTTAACATTTATCAGCTTCCAAGTTCTATCCATTACTGGCAGTTTCTTGAAATTAACCTTATTTCAAAATGAATATGCATTGTTTTAATAGAAGCATAAAATAATAACACTTTCATACACGCTGTACTAAATTATCTGTACTCATTACTTTTAATTTAATCAAAGAAATGGCTAAGGGATGGAAGACTGCTAAACCTGGCGCTGAATTTATTAGGTTAAGTAATTTTCCTCTGAATATTTTCTTCGCGCCTGTCACGATGCTGGAAGAATTTATGAGTTCTCCTGCAGTAGAAGCCATAGGGTCACAGTGTCATTACTGACAAGTGGGAACCTTTCTTCCCTCATGCAAATAACTTTGAAGTAAATGAAAGCAGGTATCTCAAACCAAAATATCTACAAACTAGTGATAGAAAATATATAACTCAACAATCCTCCTCCTACTACACATAGAATGTGTCTATGTACTTATTTGAAGAGATCGTTGCCTTTAAAACAATTTAAGGATGCTGCTTATTAAGCGATGGGATGATGAATGTCTTTGACACTTTATTTTACTCTATACCATGCCACTCGCCTTAAAATTCCATCTAGATTAAGCTCTCACTTGCCCTATTTAATATTCTTGAAAATGAAAGCAAATATTTAGAAATATTAGAAATATTACTGATAAACTATCGTCGTCAAGTATGCCTATTTTTAATTTATCCTTATATTATCTATTTATTAATGCGCAGATTTTTCAATCATATCCAAAGTCAAAACTTTCAAGTTTGGCCTCAATATTACAACAATAACTGATAAATGTTAATCAGAATCGTGAGTTTATCAAACAGATACCATACTCTGTTTATGTATTTAGGTAATCAGAGGTTGTAGTAAAGAGTATAAACGACAAAATGTTATCAAACGAATTACAACATTTTCAAACTACTTAGAACTGGCGTGCATACAATCACTCAGTTTTCTTTAAATCGCACTTTGCCTTCTCTGTTAACTTTACCAAATAACTTAACTTAGACAAGCGTAAGTCGGTTTTGTTCGACTATGTGAACATGGAAAAAATATTAATTATTTTAAAAATTCTGAACAATAACTTTTTACTTTTCACTTTTTATTAGTTGAAATTTAATTTGTGCTGATAACGCTATTTTAATAACCAATGAAATTCAGTATTATACTTAGCACTTCACTTAGATGAAAATTTTAAACACTTTTACTCACACTGGCTTTGGAAAATTACCGCTACTTTAAGGCAGCCTTAAAATTTACATAATTTGTCAATTTAAAATTTCTTAAAGCAACTTTCAATCTCTTTATTCTTCATTTCATACCTATAAAATACCATTTTAGACATATTAAATGGTTCTCACCTTTACTTACCCTGAGAGAGTTTTTTCGACTTTTGCACAGACTATCACTTACTAGATCGATTATATGCAATACATAACACTCGGTGACTTATTATTATTGGTTGTGAATTGAAATTAGATAATGGTTTTTTTTTATTTAGAGTTCGCCTTAGCCAATTGTAGTTAATTGCCAAAAAATAAATCAGTTCAACCAAACTCAAATTTTCATCCTTACGTTAAATTGGACATATCACATAAAACCTTCGTCATCGTTGTAGTCATCAATTAGCGTGATTTTCACTTCTATTGAACAGCGTCGATATGCTTACTTGACATCAAAACCATTTGGTGAATAGTCAAGTTGTAATATATAGTAATAAGCTTTTTTAATATAATGCGAATTTCATCTCGTCAGGTGAATCTAGAGTTAATAGTAAATTACTTTCCACCTATGCAATATGATATTGTCTATTTAGACTGACAGGTAGTTCGGCCGCTTTTGCACTCCAGTTCAGAATGTAACTCAATGCACTATACAAAATAGACAGAAATTGATTGTAATGCACTCTTTGAATTTTAGCATTTCATAGTCGAAATCACTAAGAATACATAATCCCGATGGTAAAATGATGAAGGTCATAATGTATAATTACCAACCGGATGATATGATAAATTTGAGTCAACGATTTGAGTCACAACAACTGATGCCAACAATGCTAAACTAATAGGATATTTGTTTTCATAGAAAATTTCTTAACTGGTGTACATGCAAAGGTTATTTTAGAGCATAATCTATATAAATTGTAATGAATAAAATCGTGCGGAATGCGCTCTTTTTGACAATTTAAACAGCAACAATTTATTACTCATAAATCCACACAAAATCTGCATTTATTCATGTCGAATTAAGCATCACGTTATAACAGTATTCAATAGAGCAGATTGTCTAATCGCTCTATTCTCTTATTTTCATAAAGAATGTGTCAATGACCTTATTTCTATGAAGAAACTTTGTGTAAACTCATTTTGCTAATTCAGATTAATTGAGATATTAAAATTTTTTGCATACGAATAAATGTGAAGGTGTATATCAAGTGAAGATATATTGGTAACACCAAGCGCAAATACCAAGATGTAAATTCTAGCAAATAGCAAAATACTGAGAAATCTTTTACTTGAGTATCAAATTTGTTTTTTTCAGATATATACAGTGCAGAAAAAGACTGGCGCTTGCGAAAGAACTTGTCACCATGGCCAAAATGTGGTTAATTCCTCGGCATTTTGACTTTACTGGCAAACGTCTGGGTATCTGTTGTCTACAATGTGTAGTTTTCTCAGTGCTCATTGAAACCTGGGTTACCATTACGAGATATGCTTTTCTTTGGATATTAAATTGGTCAGAATGACTGGCGATGAAATCCAACACTCGGAGAGCATAGTGAAAACACAACTGATGGGAAATTCTCTGGCAAATAAAAATGCTCACATTATGATTTTTCAATAAATACCTTGCTCTTTATGATATTCTATTATTTAGTGCTCATAACTGCTCACTTATCAGCTCCGTTTTGCATCACTTAAAAAAATCAATTAGCACAATTTTTTTGGAAATTTCACTATTTATCTGTAATATAGGCAAAAATCTTTTTTCTTCAATGTTAAGTAACTGTAAATTTAACAAACAAGTGTGAATAAAAATGCAATAGAAATCATTGACGTTGCATGTGTTAAAACCATTCTTTGACATTTTAACCAATTACTATAGATATAAATTTTTAATCAGTATGCGATTAAAATGTCTAAGAAATAAAAGCAAATTAGTGTTAAAATTTGCTATCGTAATTCCTTCGCTTTTTACGCAATTGACTCCTTGGTTCTGGCACATCAGGTTATTGATTTGTAGATTGTTGGAAAATTTGCTCATTTGGCGATTGAAGGTATAAAATGAAGGACATAAGCAATTTCTCAAGTTTTAATTGATTGCCAATGATTAAAATTCCAATACGAATAGGCTTATCTAAGTTAAATAGTTGTGGCAATTTGATAATTCTCTAATTATAACCTAATTCATAAAAATTTATTTTTCTTAACTTCTACATTGCATAATAAACTATAGCCGAGCACGTGAAAGAATTTAACCTATCTACCGTATTCAAGTATTCAATGCCAAGAGTCAGTAATAGGACGTTCGGAGGTTATGACTATCATTTTTTGAGTTTTCAGAGAGCATATCTGTGAAATGTCGCAATATTGAATGCCTTAGATTTAATCAATAGCTGATATTCAGTGTTATCAGAGCATTTTTGGGAAAAATGCATCGTGGACTATACCATTTATTTCTGACTGTTCAAGAACTGATGTTAACCAAATGATTTGTTATAATCAAGGAAATCTTTTCTTTACAAAGTATTAAAAATTGAGCGAAAGTAATCTTATCCATAATACTGACACTTTTACCATTACCTAGATTATTCTCATGAAATTCGCACTCTCGTATTTCGACTCTTAGTTACAAACATAGTATAAAAAGATTCTCTTAGGCGATCAAGTGAAATATAAATTTCAGAGCATTTATTTATCTAAAGAACATATTGCAAACACTTTAACATTTATGATATGATTCAAGGATAATCCGATCTCAGAATATTTAGAGTTTCACTAACATACTGAAGCGAAATTCATTCTATTTTTTATTTTATTACCTTCCTTTTAAGGTTGATTGATCCATCTCAGGGATTTCGTACTGACCGGACAATAGTACATCCACCATGTGTGGCAAGGTGAATTTGAGGTTAGCCTTTTCATGCCTTGATAAAGTAAACTGTCACCGTCTTCAACCTCAATGATTCGAGAAATCTCTCTTTATTTGTGAGAAATTCATGAATTTGCCAAAGTCCGATAATAGTATTAATGTTGAAGATGTAAATCAAAGAAGCATTAGTGCATTAATCGTTTCTTGAAGCAAATACAATTTAGTCTTCCCTCCAACCATTGGAGACAACAACTAACATAATATATTCTATTAATAACATTTTATTTTAAAAATCATATGAATTTATTTATATATTATCCTACCGTTCCTATGTAGAATTTAGCAATGTAAAATAGCTGAGCTGAAATCGATAATCTTGGAGAACGTAAACTCAGCGACTATAGCAAAAAAGCATTTTTAGACAATTTTGCCTTTCAGTTGATAGAGAAAGATCGATTCTGCACACCTGAATTTTTGTCAAACTTTTATGTCTTACCCTATCAATGCAAATTAAGTAAATAATTATGTCAATCAACGTCTTTCTTTTCAGAAAAAGCCACGGTTTTAAGGACATTCTATTTAAATGTGAAGTTTTATTATTACATTCCTGAATGCATGTAAAGCAATAAATTTACCTTTCACACCCAAAAGTGCTTGCCAATAAATGGCATTAGATTTGTCAATTTTGGCTCAGGCCACAGTTTTGTTCATGCGTTCATCTGTTGGACAAATTAAGTCCGCTAAGGTCAAGACCACAGCGCCAAATTTTGCATCTGTGGCTAAGCTTAACGAAGTAGCTCATAGAATTTGTTGTTCTGATCTGTTTAAACGAATATAACAACCATACACACACTTTGTTATATTAGATATTTGTAGGAGAGTAAATATGACAGACGATTTTGTTCTGATTAGAATATTATATGAATTGTATTTAATAAAAGGAAAGTTCCAAATGAAGCAAGACGTTGTGGAAAATTAATCTTAAGTTTTTCTCCTCAATAAGTATGCTTTTTTCTTAACATGCATTTGTCAGAAAAATAAAGGGTATATTTAACGGTAAGACAAAGTAATTGCTAACTGAAACATCATAACTGTTAGAATTCTTATTCAAGGAATTTTTTGGTTAGGATATGCTAAAAAGAAGAAGAAACGAAAACTACTTATTAAGACAATCCTACCAATAAACTCAGCCCCGAATACCAAGAGCGCATGAGATCATGCGGTTCAATAATTACCCTCTAAATTTAAAGCATTGCACTATACCCCTTGGGGTGAAAGAGCCAAGAATTCATAAATACAAACTCTGTAGTGACCTAGTTTCATTTATAGCCTTTTTAAAATTCTCATTTCATGCCTTATAAGAATATCGTTGGTCTCAGTGATTGAAATTGCAAATTCATCTTCACATTGCCTAGGGCAAAAAGTAATGATAATTTACTTCTGGCGATTTTTATTCATTCATTGGAGGTTTTAAATTTCATTTATAGAAAGAGATGGAATTCTAGTTAATAATCAGAGTTAGCTTAACACTAAATGTCTGCATAGTCATGAATAAATATTATTTCTTTTTCTAAGACGGAATTAATATCTCGTTGTGTGTTTTATACAATATTATTAGTTGGATAACGATTAAACCCCATTTCGGTAATGTATACAAATAGGACTTACTCCATACTTGCCTGGTTTGAACTGAAATGTAATAAACTTTCACTATAATAACGAAAAATTGAGCCTTCTTTCCTTCTAGCTGATATTAGGTACTTACGATCAGTAGGTTCTTGATGCTATTGCCTTAGTTTGATTATCTATTGTTGAAAACATTTCTGTCAAACTCAAAGCACAAGAACATTTGTTTCATTTAAGCCAGGATTTGATGACTTTCGCTTATGCCAATGATGCCACTATGATTAACGGAAATCCGCCAAAATGAAATTTACATTTCCGGTCACCATCTTAGTTTATACTAAACATTTGAACCGAATTGAACCGCTAACACTTCTCCAATGCTAGAAACCTAATTAGTGTGAATGTGATTTCTTTCTCCTAAAAATTAACTAACCTCTCTGAACTATTTTCCATTTGGATATAAAAGAATAGACTAATAGATTAATATGAAATAACACTAGACAAATATTGTCTTCCTTAAAAAATTATGATCTCAAAATTATCCAAGATTTACTACGGGTATAATAATGCTGACTTGTAAATGAATGTCAGGTTAAAGATACGATTTTTAGTATGTGAATCAAGGAGTTCAGGCAAAATAAAGTTTAGAAATATTAATCCCTGAATCGTCTCTTATACCCTGACGTTTGGTTAAAATAGTATATAGAAGAGCCGGAATGTCGAATTTTGGTACAAATATCACGTGAATGCATCCTCTAATCAAATATCCGTAAAATGTTAATTCACAATCTCATAATGAGATTCGGATATCGCTAACATTATAAACAAATATGTTACCCGATAGTACCCCGCCAAACTGCTACATAGCCCCAGCCTCTATCTCTTGGTACGACTGCAGTGTTTAAAAACATACAGACACGAACTGCTAACTTAAACAAACCAGAATTAAAAGCAAGGCATCGTATCCTGGATATAAACACCTAATCAAGACACTAGCTGAACGACGCCAGTTGTATGCATCCGCTTTTTGATGTTTGAATCTAGCAGTGGTTTACCTGTATTCACCGGAAGCAGGCGAAACTAATAATTGTACTTATTACAAGCGTCATAAATTGTTATGGAAACGTCCCTTTTGATATTCATATCCTGAGCACAAGTTACCATTTTGTTGCGCTTTTATCCCCCTATGCCTGTCCGTCTCACCAATTGTTAACTTCTACGCGTACGAGAAAAACCTGTCTGTGTCCCTTGTAGCACGAACATGCGAAAAAATTGATCGATCGACTAGTTAATAACTGTTCACAATGTTATTGGCCGATCCTAATTACACCAACTACAGAAAAGAACTGATTAGTTTAAAACTTTTCTCAAAACTAAGAACTATTTCTATTAGAGAGTAGAGGCAAAATCTATACCATTAGATTTGAGTGATATCAAAGCAGCAAGTGCGGTTTTGCAAGGCACTGTTCGCACCGGGTACAATTTTGAAATACACACATGCATTTATTCGCAAACGAAAGTGCAGTGCTAAATCTCTGCGTGATCAGGGCAACTTAGTGAGAGAACAGCTCCACTGGAAACGAATCAGTTTGATTGCCACATCAAGCTAACAGTCGGCTATGTTATTGTACGAAAACCGGTGATTATTTAAGGATAACGAACTATCTCTTTTGAAGATATGTAATATTGGTGACGTCAGTGAACAATTTCACAAGCAGTGAAGTAGGTACATTATTTACGAAAATGAACTTGGCTTTATTATCCTTCAATGATTTTTTGCATAGCATAATTTTAAAAGTTATAAGCATTGGTTATTTCCATATTAACGTTTTAGATTAAATCGGGATTTTGAGTATGCAATCCCGATTTAATTTCAAAACAAAGCACAAATCTCATAAAAATGTGACTGAATACTTAATAATTTAAAGTAAAAAGTTTAATAAACATTAATTTCTATTCCTCTCTGAAGAGGATCAAGATAGGTAAGCCTGATAAAAACATTATCACATACTTATCCAAAAGTTTGAAACCTGCTTTTTATTTGCATTTCTGGGAATTTGCAACGAATTGTTGCATAAAATAATAATTACTTGATGGTGCAAGAGAAAATTTAACAGTGTCTTACTCTTTTATAAGGCGGATCGGGAGGCTAATGTCAAATGAACATCCCTTACCTTTTAAAGATCAACGGATTTCTCTGAGCCTTCGTTTGATCCAATCTTTCATGAATACTTTATTTCAAGCACAGATTCAATTAGCTGCAAATACCTAGGTTTCTAAAATATTCTACTGGATATAAATTCCCCAACTTGTCAAGAGAAGTTGCTTTAAAGTGTTAATGCAACAAATTGGAGCAGGATATTGTGAGTAGAATGACGAGTCATACGGTGTACTGCGATCTGTTATGAATTTTTCTCGTAAACCTTTTAAACATCCGAATTCTAACCTCAAAGCCAGACTACTAATGGGCTGAATACCAACTTCGGGTATGTCATTCTAGTTTATGACTTTTTAGGGAGAGCTGGAGCTTTTGAGTGGGGTCATAATCGCTAAGCCTACGGGACAGTGGAAAAGAGAAAGCTCCAGTCATGTTAAGTGGGACAAACAATGAAATTTCTTGGCGTCGGAATTGATTTATTGTTCTCACTTTAAAGTGTGGTGTATCATGATAGATTATTTACCATCGCAACCATTAAAAGAAAACATAAATTGAAATGGCAAGATCTGCTCATCCTAATTAAAAATAACGGTAAGTAAGTACTAAGCAATTAAGGTTATAAATTATACAAATCGAGTTTTAGAGGCCAGCTGCGTATATCTTACAACGGAGACCAAAATCAAATGAATTAAAACCTTTTGCTACCTCGGCATTGCTCTCATGATTGTTTTGTCTCCCCATTCTTCGTTGTGTGCCATATTCTCCGGTACTCGATGTCAATTACTTCCCAAAATAAAAAATTATGTTCATGTTTCAGTTTTATCCATAATTAGGAAACTAAGCCTATTTTATTCGAACACTCCCATGTCAATATTTGTGAACTGTTTTGCTGTTCGCCTTTTCCAGATGGTTTTTGGTATAAAAGGTTGAGTAGACGATTTTCTCAGTGCCACTGGTAACAAAATTACTTAGATCGATATCTCTAGAGACTTAACTATGTTTAAGGAAACGAAAGCGCTTTAAACATATATCAAATTTTGTGAGAATTTTCGCAAATCCTGTTCTTCATCTTAGGAACAATAAGGTGAACCAAACAGTTCATTTTATGTGCAGTCAAGGTAATGATTTTTATTCAATGTTTATTGGTTTTGCTAATTGAAAATAGCCTTGTTGTACGTATTAATTCCAACGCTGTCTGAAATGTATAAATTCTCAAAATAACCAATTATTTACCAATTCAAAATAAAAGCATGATTTTAGATTAATATGAGTGGTTGATTTCATATTTGCTAAAAATAAAGACGAGATAATAAGCTTATATTAACTTCTATTTTGGATAAAAACGGATTAGTTCAAATAAGTTAACAATGGGCAATAATTCCTTTGTGAACAAATAATTGAGTGTTAAATCTTTTACTTTCAAAATAGTTGACAAATTAAATATGCTTTGCTTGGTTTGTCTAAATTAATCCCTCAATGTCATCGAAAGATGCATATTTAGGAACTTCGTCTAGTGCTCTCATTCTTACACCTTCAACATCACCCAACCCACCTATTTAAAAGGGGGCATCTATTAGGGAAACCTCTTGTATGAACACTAGCACACACACACTGCTTTGGCAGGGCAGCTGACAATCTGAAACCCTAAATAACACATCTAAAATAACAGTCCTAAAGGGTCATACACTTCGAAGAGCGCAAGAGTTCGGAATAAATAAATTGGCTCTACAATCAGGAAAGCATTTCCAACTTTTCCGATAATGATGACCACAATTTGGCCTTATAAGTATTCATTTCAATCACTATTGCGAAATAAAATTAGCACATTTATGTTTCCATTCATATTAACCGCTTGGTATTAACGTTTTGTTATTTTTTACGTATATATAACTTAAATATCCTCTCTTCAAAGTTAGTATTAGTGGAAAATGCTCATTTCTATTTTTCAAAATAATCATTGAGAAAGAATATTGTGCTTGCCATCCAAAGTCAAGCAAAATTTTATGGTCGATAGACGCTGAAAGGGTTTCCTTTAAACGGCTAGCCCCTGGAGGTAGAAGAATCATTTGAGCCACGAATGAATGTATTTGAGTGCCTGAACTTTGAGATTTTTTGAGGAGACATTGGGTCTGACTGGATGGGATATTAGGTTATCTGCAAGAAAGACTAGGCTGAAAACGTTGGCATATGGGGAAGTAGCAGGCACTGCTGTTAAAGCTTAAAAGCGTTATACAACGAGAGAACAAACGTGTCAAATTCATTGCTAATTGCTTTTTTTATACGATTGAGCTAGCTAAACGCGGAAGTCAGTAAGCCCGAAGTAGAAAAAACGGAACAGATAACTTTTTTAAGTTAAATGAAAACAATCATATAGTGAGTAAGAAAGTGACACAGCAGAGCAAGCTTTGAAATTAATGAAGTTGATAAAAACCCCCTAATGAGCTGTTATCGCATAGAAGATTGAGATTTGTTGAAAGGAAAAGAAAACATTCATGCAATTTGAACACTATAGAAATTGAGAAGTAGAAACAACATAAAAGATTTGTAAGGTACCTTAAGTCCAACAGACCACTATGACTCGATCGGTAAATGTAACCGAGCAATCTTTTTTGGTTCTTTGTTGTAGGATGTGTTTACTTTGTTTTGCTTGATGTCTCAGCTATTACTTGCGAATGCCCTTATGCCAAAGGCTTTTGAAGAGCATGAATCCCTAATTAATGAATATTATAAACTTACGGTTAAAAGAATGGGAGAGGACAATTTATTGATCTCGAATATCTAGATCTAACGTAGAGAGAAATGTTAATTCTCTGAAAGATCATGCGTCATGGAAATACGTCAAGTATGTAACACGATGACTAAAATTTCTGAACTAACTTGGCCTAGGTCACATGAGTTGCAGTTCGTATTTTTAGTCTCATCTTGAACATAAAATTAATATTCCCAGAACCTAACATGCACACCAAACAACATTGACCTTCTTGTCTATAAAAGCCAAGATTACTTGGATAGTACAGGTTGTTTACGATGCAGAAGCAATTTATATTTCTTTTCTTATTTCTTTTTCCATTATTCAGAGGATGTGGAGGAAGAATAGCTCCGCAATATTCTAAAAGGGAAACTGAATTATGTGACGATGAAATGATGGAAATGAAAGGCATTGAAAATGAGTCTGATTTCAATCTACAAAACGAAAATGATACGTCAATTATCCCCTTTAATGATATTAATGACATTGACAGACTGATACCTCAAAGGACGGATCAACCGATTGATAAACCGACGAAAGCGTTGAAAGATGGAAACAGCTTGCGAAATCAACCCCCTCGCCAGAATACCGATTTAGAAAGTTTCGAAGGAGATGAAATCATCATGGTTCAATCGATACCTTGTCATAATATTAAGCGATATCTTAATCAAATAGAAATGCCGAAAAGTGAAAATGAATATGAGGATATTTATTACTTGCAGAAGAAACATTTGAGGGATTTTACGAAAAGAAAGAATAAATCTTGGAAGGACAAAAGTGTTGGCAAGAGAAGAGAATGGAGGAATAATTAATTTCGATCCCTGAATATCCAATTTTTAAAATTTAAGGTTTGTTCTGTAAAATAAACAAGTCAAAGTCCTCAAAGCATCTTTTAAATTTTCCGCCTCATTTTGAAGTATTACATAATTAATCGAATGTTAGACCACAAACTATATCAAATTTCTTGTTTTGACTATTAATAAACAAGTTAAGATAAGTAACCAATCACTGCAGTTCAAACTCAATAATTCTGCAAGAGTGCAACAAGAATGTTTTGATATTTTTTTACAAAATTAATAGCGAAGTAGCTGACTTCTTGAACTGAGAAAAGGATTACTTTGTATTTACAGATTTACTCTAGTAGTTAGCATAAACGTCTTCAGTCAGACCTCAAAACTCCAAACAAAAATACAAACTACTTAAACTATTTTAATAACAACAATTCCACACATCTCACATGCAGTAGCAAATATTAATTTCATTCTTAGTTTGGAATAATTGATGCAAGAGTTGATTCCTTTCAGAAATCCTGTGGAATATGTAAAAGTTAACAAGCATTAGAGAGTGCTTATGTGGAAATTCTGACATTATATATATTTTTTATTTATATTTCCGAAATGAAAATAGAACTCCTACTGAAAATTCATATTAGTACATTATTTATACACACTTAATCTGGTCTATTTTGATGACAATGGGTACATTAAGGCACACTTGAACACTAGTGGTACATTATTGCCCATGGTTATTTATAACCTTCTTTAACTCACAATAGTTTCTTTTACCACATGTATTCCCTATTTTGATGCAAACAAAGTAAACAATCCCTTACCATTTCAAACAACGGAGGTTGGTAATATTGCACCAGGTCAACCTACTAAACCCGATCGTCCAGGTGGATAAGTGTTTCACTCAGCGCGTCATCCACCAGATAAGTACTAATTGGAAGAAAGTGTCATCCAAAATAAAGTCTGTGGCGGAGGAGGGGGAACATTGGCGTTTAGGGAGTCATTACGTATAATGAAGCAAGCAAAGTGGATCTCTTTATGAAAAAAATGAAAGTTGAAAGGAACAGGGTCAATACCAAGCTTGTCCATAATATGCAAAGTTTTTAAAATATATTCAAAAACGCAAGAAAAGTGAACAATAAATTGGTCAAAAGCACCATCAATGCAACTAATAATGTTTTTAAAATAAATAGGCAAAGTAAAATATTGCCTTTACTTAGTGAACTTCAGGGGATAAGTGTGTTTATGCTACAATTAAAAGCCATTTTTGGAAGTTAAGAAATAAAAGTTTCGACTTAAAATTAAAATTAGTTTGCTGAAATGTAGAGTAAAATCTGATTTTATAGCATTTTAATTATTTGGGAGCCGATATGCATCCCGGTTTTGTAATCTCCCGCTAACTGGCTTGGAATTACTTCTTAATTATTCCAAATAGTTTTGAATGCAAATCATTTAATAAGTAATCAGAGCAGAAAGGTGATGACTGCCCTTAGTAGGTGACTTCGTATTGAAGTCAGTGTTTTCGAATTAAACTTCGGAATTCATGCAAATATTGAATTGCCTAACTCGAAAGTGCATATGACTTAAAATGGATCAACACTTTGGATAAATATAATGGTAAAATTTTTGAATTATTGAAAATTATTTAAACAAGCTCGTGATTTAAGAGCTACAGATGCTGAAACATATCAATTGTTTAAACGAAAATTAATGAAATGTGGCCTATTTTTAAAGTTCTGATCTCATAATGTAATATGTAGCTTTGAAATTTTAATAAAATTAAAAAGGTTAGTAAGATCAATAATCGCATGGCATTTTAGTAATCGTATGATTGAATTTCAATTTCATTTGCACGCAATTGTGAAATAAAATTGGCAACTTAAATTCGAGTTCAATCGGACCGAACGTATTTTCACTTTACACGAATTGTCATTTCTACTTCATGGAAGGCCTAGAAGTAATCCGTTTTCCTATTATAGTTTTGTATTAATCTTTGCGTATGTATATTCTAATGGACATTAAATATTTCAAAATCAATTTATTGTCACAGCAAAAAAGGTACAAATTTCGGCCAAGTTTAAATGAGATCAGAAGTATATTGGGCATGCTTTCAATTATGAACTTTAAAAAATGTCCTTGGTTTAATTATTATTATAATGAGTAGGGCATGAGGAATAATATGCGAACATCGTTTTTTGAGACTTAGCGGTAGTTTTAAAAAATACTGACGTGTGGTTGACTAGACCCCATAGAAAGTAGTAGTAATTAACTCGCTTTAAATTCTTGTCCATTGGTCCGTACTAGACAATTAGGGACAATAACTCAGGGCTGTATGAAAACGAGGAAAATTCTAACAATGCTCATTAACTTTTAAAAGCTGAGGTGGAACATAAGTGCGAGCATGTGTAATGCATTTCTTAAGATAATTAAATAAATAGTTTCAAAGAAAGGCCTTCTCACTAGAGAAAAAGTAATTAAAGTAATTTTGTTAGTGAACAAGAAAAGCCACACCAGTTATTTACGTTTGAGAAATATTTCTGCTCTTTGTTGCAGAATTTGATGGGATCCACTTATGAAGAGATATTTATTATCACAAGTCTACCACCACAGGTTTTCCTTAAAATGGTTTTAGCCTCGTTTTAGCAATAACTGACAGATTTCATAGTGAAGGCTCAATAATAAAATGAGATAAGATCCGCGATTTGCGTTTTTGTCAATTTCGCATTTAAAGCAAAGTTAAATTTCAAAAGTATACATCCTTTCCAAATATAAACGTGTACCTTACACAATGTTCTGGAGGCATTTTGTTATGGCCATTTAAACCACTAACATATTTTGATTTTTATCACATTCCTCTCTACTAATATTGTTGTAAATATTTTATGAATTTTGTCTAGGATTATATGATTCGGTGAAGAGATTTTAAAAAATGAATTTGCTGATTAAAAAATTGATGCAGAAAATGACCTTCACAATAGAGAAACTCGAACAAATTGTGACAAGCAGCAAGAAAATTTCACTAAATAAACAGTGCGCAGAGAAAGTATGTTGCTTCAACAACGGCGTAGTTTCCATACGGATCACCTAAAGCGAAATTTCTCTATGAGGATACCTGCGTATGAAATCTTAGTATGATTAAGCACATTCATGACATCGCCTTTGAGATATTTATGTGATAAACGTTGAAAAAGACCATGTCTTGGGCGATATGGCTGTGATTTAGCATAACGCCAGTGACTATGGTCATGTCAGAAGAACTTTAGAGCAGTTCAGGAGGAGAAAAGGTACAAAAGTACTAAAAAAGTAGCATTCTTCACTGTTCTGGCCATGTGGTGAACATCACCATTGCAGAGATTATCAGCACAGGAATAACATTAAGAAGTTTGATTCAACGGGTTGTTTTAAATAAAAGAAAGTAGCTGAAAAGCAACTTTTAACTGTGGCACATGTTTTGCAAAGTTCGATTTACCAGAGGCTTATATGTACTTTAAATTCGAACTTGAATATCGAGAATATGGGACAATCAACACTCACTGAGGTCTATGTAAAGTTAGTGGACTTCTGTCCCTGGTGAAAAGATCCCCTGCTATCTTCCAACAAATAATGGATAATATGATTTGCGCATTAAAGACAATAGCTGCATACCTAGACGATATCAAAGTAGTTAGCCTAGTGGAGAAAGGGCTCAAAGGGAGGATTAAATATCTAATCCCATGGTTTCATTTTGACTTAGAGGGTTGTCATAGGGGTAACGAAAGAATTCTAGCTAACGCAAACATGCCATTTATAGCCGATGCCCAAACTGTACGTCCATTCTTGAGATTAATTAGTAACGACAGATGGTTCTCATCTTGTTGACGTGAAGTTCGTAAACCGCAGAGTTGCATTTTCCAGAAAAAGACTATGTTTGTCACTCGCTTGTTAACTGTCAAAGAGCTCATTAAAACTGGAAATCCTTGATATAATCAAAAAGCTCTGAATACCTCTAATTTTAAGTGACGATATTCTTCATGGATGGTGTTCCAAATTGTGATGTAGAGCAGGGATTCCACATGCTTATTTTCAGATGGTTGGGAAAAGACTGTGGTTCATGCATCTCATTCGGTGACACCAGCAGAAAGAAAATGTTTACAAGAGGAAAAAGCGATACTTGTTATTGCCTATGCCGTGAAAAAATTCCATAAATGTGCCTAAGTTTGTCAGTTTACTCTTCTGACAGACATAAAACTTTCTTAACAGTTTTGAAACCATGGAACATATTCGGCAAACAGTCGTTAGTGCTGGGAGCTATTTTTAACAGGGTATAATTTTGGAATCAAATATTTAAGAACTATTGAGTCGATCTAACTGAAGAATTATGACTGCTATAATCCGGCTACCTTCACCAGGAATATTCCTCTCACGCCAGAGGAAGTAAAGTACGCTTAATCCAAACACTGGATCATCGGTAGAGCAAAATAAAATGGTAAATCTCATCCCTAAAAGAGGACTTGCTGGATCTATTTTATCGACGTAAGGCATTGCCTATTGTAGACTACTTTTACAAACTTCCGTACGATCTTTGGTGAGAGAATTGCCATATCTTCTGCACTTAAGCAAATTGTTCTTCGTTTATGGGAATGAAGAAAGGCAGAACATCTCCATCGTCAAACGCTGCTGGAAGTGCACCACTTGAAAAATTAATGTATTGATTCCAATCGAAAACATAGAGTTGAGTGTACGATTGTCCTAACAGTAACGCTGTCTATTTAGTGTTAAACTCACACTCAAAGTGGCGGAACAATGGAACACAGTTTTGTTCGTTGAAAGTGGAGTGAGTTGTGGGCATATTCAAAAGGTACTTATTGGAGGCGAAAGAGGAGGAAAGATGGAAGAAGTTATTTGAATGCTATTACTAGCCTGCAAAATGTCTCATAACCCGATGTTGGGTGAAGAGCCGTCTGGAGAATTGCTAATTTGAAGAATTGTTCTGATCATCAACCATACCAAGAATTTAAGGAAGAAGAGAAATAAGTCCACAAAAGTCGTAAAATATGTGTCCTGACTGCTTGTGACTTAGTGTTTGCTTCTGATTCAGTCTCTACTCAACCAGTGCAACCGTGAATAAACGAAGGAAAAAAACCATTTAGGAAATATAATTAAGACGAGGAAACCTATTGAGAACAATAAGCTCATTTCACCTTCTGTTTGACATCATCCAACTTCATATAAGTAAAACAGATAATGTCTGAGAAAGAACCCAAGACAATAGATACGCTGCTCAAAAGGAACTCTTCAAAATCCTAGAAACTTTAGATGAACTTGGAGCTAACTTCATGCGAGAAAGAGGCAGCTTATGTGGATGTGATGCCAATGGAAAAGTACACGATGTTACTTTTATCTCATATCTTTCATCGATTTTCTTGGAAAAATCTTTTACTTATTAAATTTTTGATTCGAAATAATGAACAGCAATGCCTATGAGCCAACTGAATATCATTATTCGAATATGTCTTCCTCTTCTCTACTACCAATTTTGTGGACATGTTGTCTGAAATTAAATTGGTTGACAAAATATTTTTTATCAGTCTCACAAGCAAACTATGAGAATAATAAATCGACAAAGTAATATTCATACGTAGGTGACAACTTAAAGTACTTCTACTAATATTTATTAAGTAAGCTATCCAGAAAGGTTCAAAAGAATTGCCTTTAATACTCAACAGTTCGTTAAGTAGACAATTTAAATAGTAACTTTAATCATTAATGTTCCTATCAATTTTGCTTTAAATAAGTCCTATTATTTTGTTATTATTTTGCCTAATATGAATTTGTATTGATTTTAGATATTTATAAAAATAATCTCTTAATAAATTTCGGGATTTAGAAATATTTGATAGGAAAGACTCTGTCAACATTTTCCAAATGTGGGAATTAAAGTGATATAAAAGAGAACATAATATATACTTAAAAATTGTTCAAATTTTATTTCCTTTGAATCAGTCAGTATTTTCCACATCATATTCTCAGGCAGGTAGTGATAATGCTTACATGAAGTGTAGCTGGAATTAATGGAAACATGACATCAATCATAATAATATTCTTAACAAAATTATTCAATTCTAATTGAGTGAAGAGACTGATACTGAATATTAGGAAGTCAAGAAAATGATTTGCATTGAGCACCGAAGTAATTTTTCGTCCGTGATAAGCAATACTTATTAGTCAGTTTTTAATCAACAAGAGTTCTCCATGCTACCTCAATTAAATTCTACATTAATTCAGGACTTGCCCTCCTCGGAAAATACCACGAATTTTCAGCCTTTGAAACCAAAGAGAGTTTAGGCTGACTAGCTTGAATAAAGTTCAAAGTATGCAATTTTACACTCTTAACCATCATCGGTGTTTATCACCAACAGACCCATGTAGGTGGAAGAGAATTTTATAAAGAAATTCACAGAAATCTACCTGGATCATGGATGTGCAAAGTTAGTCATCTTTATATTATAAACTTTACCATTGGCCTCTACTCAATTCTCATTCAATCCCTCCTTCTCCTATAGGAGAATTTACAATTTCAAATGAAAAGTCTCTAGGTTTTCAGCTTCTCACAGCAATATTTCATGAACGTTTTGAGGTTTAATTTAAATAAGTCGAGCATTCATAGGCTTATCTAGGTTCACTAATTAACAAAGCGAAAAATAATGGATTCCTATATTTTTTATCGCCTAGAAAAAAATCCGAATATACGCATATTGGAATAGCTCCAACAGCGTTTGCTAACATGTGTAGTGCTACCTAAAGATGAATAGAATTATTGCACCTATACGTATTCCAAGCTTCTGGCAATTAACTCATACATTTATACTAGTTGGAAAACAAGTGTTAACGACTCTCTGTAAATCAGACTCTTGGTAGCCTTTCGTATAATTATTTGTGGTTGATCAAGTACCAAATAAGTGAGAAAAGAAGTAGAAGAACTGCACTTCAAAAACAATGGCTAAAAGGCAGAGGTTAGCAATAGGGAGCAAAAATACGATCAAATCTAGTTTAGATGCATGTGAAATCAAGAGGACTGAATGAAAATCTTCCAAAATAAGGCAAAGTGGGTTATATTGAAGAGTAAATTGGCGGCCTTCAAAACATTACGGGGAAAGCATTCATGCTTACATCCAAACCCCTACGGAAGATTATGAGCCTTATCTCAGCGAACTGAATCGTACTGGCTCGTTTAAAGTTACCATTTGTTCGTCTCACAATGCATCACTATTTTTGGTACTTTGGAAATGTGGGACGCGTCATCACACGCGTTCGTGAAGGCGCGGGCGTGCAACTACGCGTACGGACTGAGTGCGGAGCCAATCAGGAGCTTCCGTTTGTTTTATTCAATCCGCCATGTTGATTATGACTAGGCTTCCGGTAGGGCACATTACGCCATATTGTCACGGCGAATAAACGTATTTCTCCCACTTCGTATTTTTCTTGACTTCGCAGTAGCTTACCTACTTCAGTGGGAAGTACCAACCAAGAGAAATTGCCACAGAGGTTTCTGAGTACATTCAGGTTTAGTTAGGTAGCCAATCCTCTACAGGAATTTCAGATTGAAAAGATCGAAAAAAATGATGATATAGGAAACAAACAGAGCTATTGCCTTATTTGTATAAATTTCAACAGAGAAAGCGAACACCTCAGTTCTTCACAAAGTCAACCATCGCCAAAGTACAAGTTAATCTTTTAAGTGTTTATAATCTCACGCATACACTACACTTATCTGAATGAAATAAATCTGAGTAAGAGAACCTGCTAAGTAGAACATGTCTAGTTCCAGTTAAACTGGAAATACTTCTTTGTATGTTGCCATTTATGCGGTGATATTTTCTAGAATTATTTTTTTTCTTTACAACTATGCGACATTTACAGTAAAAAGTTCCTTCCTTATGATAAATTGCGTAAATAAATGAAATAAAAGTTGACAATCGGATGGAAGAATTTCGATCTAGTGATTGTTATGTCAATGCTATTGTAAATTTATATATTCTGTTTGAATTTCATATATTCTCTCACAAAAAACAATTGGCTATTTGCATTTTCTGGCAAATATTATTAAGGGCAGAAGGTAGAATTGCTGCGACCTGATCTTGTGGATGTTTATGTTCCACAAAGTCTGTTTCTAAATCACTAATCAATATTTTGATTGGGATTTTAAAACGCACAAGGAACAGAATGTAAATAATTTCGATAACTTATGCATTCGTTGTGGTCCATATTATTAGCTGTCAGCAGTCTCCTTTGTAGCCTATGCTGCAGCAAAATTTATTTTTAATTTTTAAAACCCAATATCCATCTCACAATGTTAAAAATCCACCTTAGATTTTATTCAGCTAGCAGTTCAAATATTTATTTATCTCGAAATCCACAGCTGGTTGATAATATCACTAAAGAAAGTAATCTATTTCAAGATTATGAAAGCAATAGGAAATGAAACTTGGTCAATAAAAATAAGGCAACTGGCACACCCTCTTATGATCTTCTTCGTAGAAAAAAGAAGATAAAACAAATCAGCTGGTTTTGGAACAACAGGCAAATAACAAAGTTAGCAATAAATCACCATATTTGTACAAGCGCGCATATCCAATTAAAATACCACAACCAGTCCTCCTGAGTGAATCTTAACAGGAAGTTCTAATCGGGCTTTATGAAACGAGGATTTAAAATAACAATGTATAAAAAAACTCTTATTCAATGGCCCTTATTTACATTTATCCTCTATTAGAGGAGCCTGATTCCATTAGAGGAAAATAAGCCCCTTCCAGAACGCTGAATCTTGTTGATTGCAAATAATAAAGGAGCTTTCTTCAATTAGGCGTTCAATGGAGAAGTGAGTAAGAAGATTAACTGAGGGATTAAGAATACTTCTGATCATTAGTCAAGAGGTTGGATAGTACTTTACCTTTTTTTCCTATTGTAATCGAAAATAGTCAACACAAAGGTGAAAAACAAATAATATTTAAAAAGTGGGTCCCAGTTCCTTTTTCCTAAAAACAAAGGAATGAAACTATAGCGGATTAGCTACCTAACTAAGCCTGACTGTACTCAGAAACCTCAGTGGCAGATTCTCCTAGTTCGTAAGACCCCCCAGAATTAGCTAAGCTATTGCGAAGCTGAGAAGAGACAAAGGTATCTATTCTAGACATGCATAGCGTGGAGTGTAACAAGGGAGGAAGCTTAGTTATTCAACATGGCGGATTAAGTAAAACGAGCGGAGGCTTTTGATTGACCATTGGCTGTGTGTCCTCGCACTCAATCCGTACGCGAAGTTGAACGGCCGCACCTTCAAGTCACGCTGTGCGCTCATGAAATGACGTGTCCCACAAAACGAAAGTTCGTTTGAACTATTTGTTAATGATTTAACTAACTAAAGTAATTACATCATTCTACCGAAATTGGTTTTGGCAAGTACAAAATGCGAATTGAATGACTCTCAGCTTATTCGAATGGAGTTAAGCAAATAAGTTTTGCTCAAATTCCCATTTTTTAACAAAATATGCAGTTTCCCTTTTGTAGGTTCCGTTTTTTATTTCATACAATAAGAAATTATGCAAGCCTAATCGTTTCGTTAATAATAATTGGAGTAAAGTCAATACAAAAGCGTTTCCCGACGAAGGAATTAGTCAATTTACTAGCGATTTCAATTCATTTTATACGAACTGTATCGCAGTTCGTCTCTCCACTTTTAATAAAATTTGCGTCAAAACCCACCGACTGATAGCTAAATAAATAGATATTTACGAAAGAATTAATGTATATAGATATTTCACTGTTTTAAAAATAGCCACCTACTTATAAACAATATATATATTTATCGTCTTTAAAATAAATAAGTGTCGACAGAATATTACTTAAACTTTTTGAAGCATATTAGAAAATGGGAGTATAATAATTTCATTCCCCTAATTTGAAGCTGTCCTAAATCTTAGCAATCTTTTCTGGGCAAATACCTTCAACAGTATTGAGCAAACAGAACTTACTGAGTACATAATGCTTATTACAGCTATAATCACTGTCAAAACATGATAACTAAATGAATATATTTAACGCAAATTAGAATGTAGGCTAATAGTTGATTATCCGAGAAGGTTTCAGTAGCACTGCCGAACTTAGTTGCTTTGGGCACTCCACAGTACATCACCGCTATAAGTGACTCATGATGTCAAAAGAGATGAATTTTTAATTGAAAGTTAAATAGTTATCTAAAGAGTTAAATTCTGTAAAATTTAATATCAACAGAGTTTCGGAAGGCATTAGTAAAATGATACACTATATATTATAAATAACACAACAAGTGTGAAATCATAATAAAAATCTCTCTGTCGCCTTTTAATTTATTTTCCAAAGGACGTAACTTCAATTGCACGAAAATTGTAGTAAAACTTGAACTCATGCAATTGAACAACTCTTTTTAATTTGACGTTAACTATTGCGTACATTTGAGTGTTCACCTCGAGTTTTATTATATCCAACAAATGTGCACTGCACGCTACACGGAGATGTAACTATTGTTACAAAAAATATCTCAGTTATTTATCCCTCCTAAAGTGAGGTGTGCTAAATTTTATTTTTGGGTCATACAATGGACATTCATTGCGATAAAATATTTCAGAGTCATTAAGTTCTTCGTCCTTTCAAAATGTCAGCCAATTTTGACTAGATTCGGGCATGCCATAAGTGAATCGCGTATTTACTTGACTGTCAGCTAACTATATTGAATGTTGGCAAAATGCCAGGCATATGCCCAATATATTCGCAGAATTTTTTACTGTTTTAAACACCCTTTTGCTATTAGCGTAACACTTTAGTAAGATTATGTGGAGTAAAATTACACTTTCACCCATATTCTGGATTACATAAGTAATAATATTACTGCTTTAAAAATATTATAAAGTAATATATTAATGGTAAGCGAAACAGTAATATATAGTCTGCACAATAGTAAAGTTCTGTTGCAGTGAATGACCAATTACGTAGACAAATTCTGGTCAAAACGAGAGATGATGGAAAATGAGCTTCATACAAGATTACTTTAGGAAGTGTTCTCTGTACTCAAGTTAAGTTTTGTTAACACTTCGAGAGGTCTGGTTGAGACGTGTCTCAGACGTGTCTGACAAGGGGCTTTGCAGGCTATTTTTTTCTTCATCTTCACAACCTTATTACAATTGTGTATACTTTTTTATTCGTTATGAAAAATAACTTAGATGGAAGTAGAATGCCCCATTTAACCCTCTAAGTATATAATTGACATTTCTCAAATTTAAGTAAGCAAGAGCTAAAGAGAAGCAAATGTAAGGGGGGTTAAAGGTACTCATCTCGGCCAGAATACCACGGTCCATCTGTTAATTCATAGTTTGCCAACTGCTACCGGGCTTTATAATCTGAATGGGCGTTATATAAGTATGAAAATCGCGTTTAAAATAAAAGGCATCATCTCTAATGCGCACTCTTTCGATTACAATTTTAGCCCAATCAGTCTTTCTGTATTCCGGCCATTGAGTGAAAAATGCATCTATATTGAATCTACAAGCCTTTAAATTGGTCAACGGACGCTAAGTCTAAGACGCTCTCAGTATAAATTTACACAGCAAACAAGAACAGATAAAGAAAATCTAATCTGAATCAAAAGAATGTATTTTGAGACTAATTTGGCGCCTTTAATCTCAGTAAGCTCCCTTTCAGAAATACTTAATATACAGCTGTGTGTGTAATTTTTCCAGGTGATTTGAAAAGAAAAAAAGAACACTTAAGAACATTTCTGTCTTTGCCGATTAATTGAACCAAATAATGAGTAATATACTAGGTATCGGTATTATAATTATCAATTGCAAGGTGACAGAAACTAAGGCTCAGAAGTCACAGCTTATCCAACTTGGCTTTCAAAGACACAAGAGACTTTAAAGGTAGTAAAATGCGACCGAAAGAAGAAAAATTGCAGCGTGAGATATAAATTAGGAACTTGGTTGAAGGAGGACATAAAAAGCCACAGAAAGTGAACCCGCATATATCCTCCGAACAACTTACAAAGTATTTAGACTAATACACTGTTTATACAATGACGTGTATTCACAATTATGTTTGTGCTTATATGCCTTAAATTTTTAATACTTAAGAGTAGATGCCGATTGGTTGAAAATGGTGATTAAGAAAGTTAGCCAAATAATTATCCAGGTTATATAACGTCCGGGCAACTACATTTATAAATTATCAACTACACAAGCGCCATATCAAAGTGCAAATGCAGCTTATGAGTATCGATCGAACGCACAGAAAATATTACGTTTGGATTCTTAACACTTTCTATCAAAGAGGCAGTTTTTCTTATATTATTTCCCTCTGGTAAACATTTAATTTTATAGAATCTTCTACCATATAGAATTTCCCAGTTGCTTCAGACTAAAAATGCTCCTATCTTTTGCTAAGAGTCCTGCATTTATCACATACTATTGTTACAAGTCCGAATTGCGAAAAAAGTCTTAATGCAGCTAGCTTAGCATGCTTCTGTGGCGGATTGTTACACTAATAAACCTTGACTGTACTCAGCAATCTCTATGGCAGATTCTAGTATGTTTGGAAACAGACGTATAGCGTGGAATACGTTTATTTAAGATGCGTGTGTGGAGTATGTACAGACAAGGAGCTTAGTCATTTTATTAATATGGCGGGTTTGCTAAACCATGTGAGGACTATCGATTGGCGGTTGGCTGCGTGTTCTCCGCGCTCACGACGCGCTTACTCCCTACGCGAAGTTGCACGGCCGTACCTTCAAGCCTGCCTGAGTGCAAATGAGATTACTCGTTCAGTGGTGACAACGTTGTGAGCTCCACATTTCAGACTACTTTTGTAATTTATGGTAGATAATGGAAAAATAAAATGCTTTCCATCAAGCACGAAAATGTATCGAATTTAAAAAAAAAAACAGAAACACCGACCAGCATTAATATTGTAAAATCCATGGATAGATCTAAGATAACACTGCTTAGTTAGGTTGGTTTTTATTTCTGACTTTTTCCACCATATTATGAGCATATTAGGTTACTCTGTATATGGCAAAATCGACACTTGTGGTGGCTGTTATCTTAAAAGAAGTTAGACAAGTTCAAATCTAAAACAGATTTTAATTTCATTTTTAATCCAACATTACTCGCTAAAGATAATTTGCACTCATGTTAAAGATGTAGAAAGGTTCCCATAAATACATATATTTTTCGGAATGTCAGGAAAAATAGACTACGACAGAAATAATAATAAGTCGAGTAGAGTTGGCGTTTCTCGGAATTTCCACCTCAAAATTTAACCACTTGCGTAAAATTCTACTCTTATCCATCAATCCTTCCTGGACTTTATTGGATTTTGAGAACCCTAAAGCAGACATGATCTGTTAATCATATAAAGCTGGACAAAGGGTTCACGAAATAATACGAATTTAGAATTAGAGAAGCGACATTAAATAAGGACCTAGAAACCATCATTTGCCCTTAGTCAATCGAGTAAAGACAAATTATTATTGACATTTGCAGACAATACCTTCATAGACTGTGGACTTCACTCATATTCGAATCTCACTAATGAAGTAACTTTGCTTCTTCAGTATTAAAATCTCAACAATTCTGTGGACGTATTAATCCAGCATTGGTTCACTTTATTAATAAATGGAATTATAATGGTAATTCGAATTGTTTAGAAACACCAAGTACTAGTAAACGACCGGAAAATCTTAAATCTAACAACTTTTGTTGACATAGATGGTGGATAAAATGAAATATTTTTATCTAAAAGGAAAAAAGGGAAATTAAAGTAGCAATTGGACTGATTACCAGCCCTGTTATTATTTATTTTTAATTTCATTTAATATAAATTATGGGACATTGTTTGAGATAACGCTTAATTCCGCGTATATTACTGAACCTGGTGTTTGGGGATATTCAAGATTTCTAAAGTTAAGAGTACTAATAAAGAATCTGAATAATTTGCTTATTTTGCGAATCGATATATGATATACACACTGACAGACAGTCGGAGTACTCTGCTTTAGTCATTCCCTTATCATCTGCAGACTAGGGGTATTGCGTATCTGCCAATTTTTGAATTTGCTACATCATATGAGCCACATTATTCCACTTGACACGAAGTGCAAAATTTAACTAGAATATCGTATGGAAGAAATGGGTGTCAATATGAATAAAAATAAGGTTTATTATGGCAACGGGCAGAGGACTTCTTTTGAATTTGAACTTTGATTCAGAAATGCGATGAAGGAATATTATTTATTTTGCTTCCCACTGATTTGAATGGAACGTCATCTTTTCGGATATCAAAAATGAGATTAATATTTATCAGTGTAAATTATTGACTGTATGTTAGGTAGGCTTTGAAAATTAATGCTGCCTCTCTACATCACTCGAAGTAAATTCAACGGTTTTCTTGGTGCGAATCAGTCTGCTACATTTAGGACGAAATAACCTGATTTGAGACACTTAGTTCAGGATTTGTGTAGGTCTTTGCTAAGAATTGTCACTTGTGTAATTGATTTAACTGCATCATCTCCTAGAAACTCAGCTTCAATCTACTGGCCTAATTAGAGTGTAAGCTTCAGAACCCATGTTACTGAGGAATTGATTTCAATTTTATGCATCGATTCTGTCAGGCAATGACATCTACCAGCACACAGATTAATGATGGGCGGCGTTAAAGTGTCGTTGTTTCTTATTCTTGCGATGCACCTTTGTATCTTATTAACACGTATGGACCTTTATTTCTTCTCAACCATCCTGCTTCCACTAAAATATGTGCTATAAAAATTTAACGCCCTGATTAAATAACATTTATGTTACTGCTTTATGATATATTCACAGTCGTTCTAATAATTGGTTAAGTTCAATGCTTCTAGGAGAAAAAAACAACACTACGTGAGCAGTTGACAAAATCACACTGGATATTTTATTATATTGCTGTCATTCCACTCCCTTTCCAAACCAACATTGTATTGCTCACTAGAGTATGCAATCAACCTTGCAGGCACTGTAGCTTATAATCGTCTTTTCAACCTCATTTCTGTTTTCAGCCGTATATAGAATGACATCATAGAGCCTCCCGAGGAGAAGCGCGGATTCTAGTAGTTCCTATATTAGCGACACTTGCCTGGTACAGTTGGCGCTTCAGCTCACTGCGTGTGCACCGAGGAAATCAAACCCATGATATCTGCCAGGATATATTTCCCCTAAAAACCGTCAAAATGGGAACTTTGTAAAAAGTAAGCGAACTTTATTTGTTTTCCATGACAGCATTTGAAAGCTTTATAACCTAAATCAATAGAATATATCGAAACACAAAGAAGTGTAAGTTTTGAAATTAGAAACCTTAGATTAGTTAGAAGAACCATGCAATTGGACATGATTATTGAATCACCAAACTACTGAACAGGGGAGTCTTCAAATTAACAGATAATTTTTGAGTTTTTGTTGATCAATCCGCTAGCGCTACTTAGCTCTCTTTCGATTACAAAGGGTCAAAGGCACGAAGACTGTAGCACACATGTTTCGCTTGTGTTTGATGTTTGGTAATGGGCGGAATTGAATTGCTTCCCATCGTTCTAGCCAAATACCTGTTTGACATCCACATTAAGTGCAGATTTAGGTGAACATGCTTTGGGCAAGCTGAATATTAACAGCTAGACTGTTAAATTAGCAACTTCCCGGTGGAGATTTAACTGTTCATGTGTAATATTCAGAAGTCTTGCTTCATTGAAGCAAGATCTAACCTTCGGGTTCCATACCTTAGTTTCCGGATTTAAAGAGGGCTGAATTGAGCACGTGTAAGTTTACAGTTCACCTCGTTATTCAAATCCATTATTGTTATCCACTGTCATATAAAAACTACAATCTTTATTTGTAATAATCAATCTGAAACGGTCTAAAGGTAAACCACTAAATGATAAAGGTGATCAAAAGATACACTGAGCAACGTTAAGGTATCAAAGGATCGAATTCCTTAGTCACATTTTACAATATTTGGTAGATGGGTAATTCACGCTCCAAAAGTCCACTTTCATGTTTCGTCCCAATTACAGCAAATGTTGCCAACAATGCGCAGTGCTTATTGTTCGGTAATATTTATTTAAGAAGAGTTGATATTTCCGCTTCAACTCAATTTTTACTTAGAAAGTTTCTTACTTGTCGCTCGTCAGCTTACAATCCTTGTATTATTGAGAATAATGGGCCAAAGACTAAAAGTTAGTCGGGTATTTTAGGCTGCAATCATTCTAAAATATAATGACTCATGTATAACCAAAATCCAGGTTCTTAGGGTTAAAGCAGTGGATTTGGTTAATCTATTGGTTATGTCAGCCTCAGAAAGGTTGAAAATCATCGGGTATGTTGTACATAAGTAACAACCACGTTCAGTGCATATAATCAGGTGTATGCAATGCTTCAAAAAACAGCATACGACCTCGACGTTACTACAGATATTTAGACATTTGTGAAAAAAGAACGCTTTGCTTATCGAGAAAGTTAGTGACCATAAGAGGGTTAGTATTAGGAACTATTCCCACAATATTAACAACGACTGTCCATATACCTTCAACCAATTAAAATCTATCAACCTTGAGCCCATTTCGCGCAGCCCAATGAGAGTAGCTCGAAGGAAAGTAATCACGCGCAATGAGTATTTTTCATACTCAGCGGTCAGAAAGAATGCGTTAGATGTGGGCTCTCATTTTCGCATTCCCATTGGCTCTTTCTCTGAGAGTCGAAATATGGGATGGAATGTTGTTTCTGCAGGATGATTTCTCATGTGTTTTCTATTCAAAATCAGAAAGGAATTTCGGAGAGTTTAGACTTTTCTGTAAGAAATATAACGAGACAAAGAATTGCACAGCTATCCAACTGTCAAATTTATTCACTGACCTCAGAGGAAAACCAATATCAAGATGCTTTATTCAAGGTAAGTCCAGATTCTTGAGTTCGGTACTATTTGAAAATATCCCTCTTATTTAAATCTAGACTTCCAGATGCTTACTTGCAAGTATTTTTATTTGCGGATTTCATTGAGGTACTCTTGGTAAATAAAAAGAATCTTTATGAGCTGACCGTAATCTGTTAAAAACGCAGAGATTACTTACCCTATTATTCTAGGATAAGGCATATTGGACACTTTCATCTAATGTAATTTAAAATTTACACTCTTAATTAGAGACAAATAGGACTCATATTTTTATTATTTAAAACCAATCTCATTTAACATCTCTCCACGTTTTTAAATCGTTTCGTCCTTTTGTATCTTTTGGATTTGGATACTGAATTTTCTGTGAAGGCTATATTTAAGAAATAAATTAAAAGCTTTCTCTATTTTCATAGTGAACATATTTTCAACTGTATCCTTGGCAATAATATGGTTGCTCTACACTTTTAAGACGAAGAGAAATGCTTTTTTTCAAATTCAAATTGTTTATAACATTTTTATTTTTCCTTAAACACTTGAATAGTTCGAAACTCAAAGTTTTCTCATTAGTCTTAATAGGAAATTGTTTTTGGATCGAATAAATTTCTCATTCTTGAATGAGGAAATAGCGCAGTCATTTAAAATTAATTTGTCATTTAACAGTCCGTTTGGATGAAAAAAGTTTTCCAGGAAGAATTTCTCATTCCCATAAAAGATTATTGTTAATATGAATATGAGTGGCTTTATCGGACACGATATACCACTCGTTGGTCTACAGTACATTTGGTATGAGCTTAATTAGATTGTTCAAATTGTTAAAATTATATCGTTGAATTTAGAAACAAATACTACGAATCTACCCACTTTTGTTCACTTTCTCCATATTCGTTTTTCCATCTCTGATTAATTTTCATACCTTAAATTTTCATCCGTTTCGAATTCATTTCGTTACAAGAATCTATTATTTGGGCAGTAGAAAAGTGAGTTGACCTCATGCTTGCAATGAAAAGATATACCAAATAGATGGCGGAGGCGATGTGACAAAAAGTGTAAAAGCCGAGAATACAAAAAAAATGCCATCATTTTATTTCTGGTCTTTTTCTTACTCAATGAAACAGACTTATCATAAACTTCAATATTTGCTCTTGAGATCTCTTACTGCATGGTAACCAAAGTTTGTCGTAACCAGAATCGGTTGACCATTAAAATGAATAGTGAGTTATACTATGCTCTTTCCAAAGTGTATTAATTAACCTGGCAAACAAGTATATGAAAATAACTCATACTTCTCGTAAATACACCTCCAGCATTCTCTAGAACCTTATTATTCAGTCCATCTGAATTTGTTATTCTGCAGAAACATGATCAGAATGTGTCGTTAGTAAAATACTTAAACTACTGGTAAAAATGTCAAATTCAGACAATCGTATAACACCCCTTTCAAATTATTTCTTTCATTTTTGTTTAATGTCCATATTTGCCCATGATTAGGTAAATCTTCACCTAGCAAAGATAACAAAATTTGAATTTTATATTACTGATCTTGAAGAGTAAAATGTTTTTGGAACTTTGAGCTTTGCAGGCAGTTATCTACTCTCGTTACTTTCACAATTTTCTGTTCCGCCAACAATAATCTATATTTGTTTCTTGCTTCCTACATACCCTAACGTCCAATCAAATTTATTAGACAAGAGAGGAAAATAAGTGTATGGAATAACGAACCTAACTATTAACTTGGCTCGTCAGTCCTACTGCTGTTGTTAGATATCGATTGTTTATAAAAGGTAAAGTCCATCATATTTAAGTTTGATAGCATCTTATGAGAGAAAATGCAATTCGTCATCTCGACCGCATTTCAGCCTATCCATATAACTGGGAAGGTGATCCCTTGATGTTTGCAACAATAAGTTTTAAATGAAACTATGTAATTCCCTTGATAGTGAAATCTATTAGTAACTTCTCATAAAGTATAGTCTAGAATACCGTTTGTACGAATTGAAATGAGAAATTGCTGTTTTCTGACCGTTCTGCTACTTCGGATAATCAATTCTTATCTCTCCACAATTATTTTTAGCAACTAAGTTATCATTAATTACTTTTAGACCTAAAATGCCTTTTTTAGCTTCAAAATACGTTAGTTATAGAAGATTTCAATATTTATCAGGAGCTATTTCATAGCATTTCAAATTGAGAAGCTTTTACGCGGTTATAATTCTGTTGACTGGTGCTTATTAGTGCAGCGAATTATCTTGATATGCAATACTGGTTTTAGAAACTGTGACAACGTATAGATCTTCGCAAGTCATATGCATAAAGTGAAAATTTGTCTGTGAAAACAAACTTTTTATTTTTCTTATGATATACCGGATTTACACTTGATGTATTTTTGATATCCTTGGTTACTCTCACACATAGCTTGTTCTGTCACAGGAAGAGTGTGATAACGTCCCCACTGATCTAAAAACACCCTCCAGATAAATAAAACAGGGTGATAAAAACATTACTGGGTTGAATAAGCGAATTGCACAGATAGTGCTGCATTGTGCTAAAATTCATATATATATATGTTCTGTTCTGACTTCTATCCAACACCAATGCAATCAGAACAATTCTGAAAGAGGACCATTAAAACTTTAGCTGGCGATAAGGGGTGAATTTTAAAACGTAGAATGTTAAATAGCCAGCTTGTTAACTCGTTTTACAACCGTTGGTTGAGAAGTGTGGGAAATGAAACGAATGTATATTAATGGCAAAAAGTATTAACATAATATTATTGGGAATCTGCTAAGCAGATACAGAATAAGCTTAGATAAGGCCATACAACTCTATAAAATGGCTACTTATTTTTATGTATGTTAATAGCATATCGAAAAATCTCAAGTAGAAGATCCTCCAGCAAAATGTTACGGGAGTATTTTTCATTAAAACAAACCACTTGAATTGAAATTTACTAAGCTAGAATTAACATGAGTTTCAAATTTATTACCACTCGAAGCTCATACGACAGAAAAGAAGCAGAAAATACCAGAGAAAGTGCGTAAAGGTGGTCAGTCAAGCGAACTAACGATGTTGAAAAAGGGGAAAATAGTAATCAGCTTCAGAGTAGAAACCCAAGTCATATGTTGAACTGATTGTTCCAATTTAAGTATGAAAAAGACAACGCTCAACTAGAGTTAAGATCACTACAAATGCGAATATCTGCCTGGTTAATTTATATATTAGTTGATATTTGCGAAATTCCATAGTAAAATCCGCAATTCAATTTAATGACATAAGACAAAAGAATGCATAAGTTTGCAGTTATTCAGGAGCGCAGAGTGTGGCATTTTCATTAGCCTAAGTGACATCACATCTCATTAATCCACACACCCACACATATGTATTTCATATATTTCCATTTACGCTTGCCACCTGTATTTTTCGAAAATTGTTATTAGGCGCTTGTGAAGGAAAACAGCTTATTCATTCTAATTCTATGTAGTTCTTATTCAAATTTCTAATTTCACTTTCATTTCCACTTTCTGATTTGTTTATTCATATCGCAATTGATAGTCATTTATTGTTGCAAAATCTGCACAGTGTGGAATAGAGTTTTTTATGTTAGTATTACGTTTAAATAAAGAATAATTTGGGAAAAAAAGCAACTTTGAAATCGAATATTTGGTTACACAGTATCGATTAGATATGCATTATCAACATAATGGAAAGTAGTTTGAGTGGTCGGAATTGTAGTTATGCATTCTCGTGTCGAACAAATATTCCATTTGCATTCATATTTTTCAGATTGACAAACTATTGAAGCATCATTAGACCAAATTCGGGGCTGGAATTTCAGTTTTACTTTACCAGTCGTATTAATTTTTAATTAGCCTATGTTGCTATTTTCAGTTAATGGTATCCTCCATTTCAACTGTTCGATCTGTACCACTTTTGAAGCCCATCTAAAGGTGCACACCGTTTACTGAAATGGTTCAAAACATGTCTCACACAAGATCCTAATTAACTTCTTATGATTTTTCCATGGATTATTTTACGAATAAAGATAATTATGAAACTGACCATGTTCCACGTGATATGCTTTAAAAATTTAAATGTCCAGATTTTGCCACAATGGAGGGTAATAATTAGCCTCATAGGTTTTAAAAGAATAAGGGTGTAGTAAGGACAATTTTGAGAGAATTAATTTCTAATTTTCAGTATTAAAAAATTATCGTATTCATCCTCTGTTGCATGGCCATATAACAAATTCCCTTTTAGACAGGTACTTGAATATGATTCTCTCACTTTTTAACAAGTATGCCTCATTAGCTTAAAAAACTGTAATAGATAAAATATTTGATGCTTTTATAAAATTATTCGAATTTTCTGATGCGACACGGCTTAATCACATTTTGAGCCTACTATGAAATACGATAAAATATCCTCCGAAATGTAAAGTCACTGAACTGATATAAAACTGACAAGAATTTTTATGATAAAATCTAAATAACTGAGAAGAGGTAAAAATGCAGTCCCTCTAAGTGAGCTTGAGATAATGAAGAAAGGCGTCAAGCGGTTGATAATTATAATATCAACATAGTGAGGTTTGTAAGACATTGGAGTTCACTGACAGCCACACGCTTGCAAAATATTTTCAATAGTTTGTGTTTAAAGTGTCTAATCATCAAGTGAGCTAATTCATTTGACTTCCTTATTAAATCAAATGATCCGTCAAGTTTCAAAGAACCAGACTGAAATTGTATTTGCTCAAGATAAAACGGGAAATAAAATCGTACTGAATAATGCATATTACTTGTTGCATTGAACTAAAGACGACATTTCTGCACGAGATTATCTTTCAATATCAATTTTAGGCCTTGTCAATTGATAATTCTGTAATACTGGTCGAGCCAGATTCATCGTCTCGAAAAATTAAATCCGTCTTTTTACATTTTTGAATATATCAGCTAAAAAAATTTATGAATACGTGTCATATCCTGCAAAATAAAGCGCTCTAATGAACTTTTAAATCCCATTTTATCGAGCTACATGTAAGCAAGTGGATGCTTATGTAAGTACAGAAGGAAAAGCTTCGAAAGAGCACCAAATAGGCATATTGGTCGGTGAACGAATTCAAAGTTTGGTTGTGCGATTTGGCGCGCATTGTGCTGACCATTTTGCGTACTTGTACATATACTGATTTCACATTACTAATTGGCATGCAATCGTGCATTCCAGAAAAATTTCCCCCCTCAATTCTCCAATGCATGAAAATTAATGCACCTTTTTTGTGCGGCATATTAATTTGGTTTTCTTTAGTTTTTTTAAATTACTTTTTCTGTTTTTTAATATTGCAATGTTTCATCTTGGAATTGCAACTGAAATTGCATGACTGAATTGCTTATAATAAGCCAAGTTTTCAAGGAGACTTGGTTCCTTTCATTTTGAAGGAGGATTGTATACTATTTCCTAATAATTTCCTCTTCTTGTAAATTAAGGCTAATTGGTTCTTTTCCTGAATTGCAGCAAATCATTCTTTGCCGTATCAGGGGCTTACTGGCTGATCGATTAATTATGCTTGTTTACCCTATCACTCTCCATATTTCTTTATTTATTTTTATCAATAAGCTTTCATTCAGATTGGTCAATTCCGATGGTCAATTGTTGTTTTTTTAATTTACTCCTCCTTAGCTTCTGAAAAAATGGCAATAATCAGGAAGATAATTTAAATGGAAATGCATAGTTACGTCGATATCCCTTATCTTTGTGCATATTTTCATTAATTAATTAACTAATTTTCAGAGATTATTATAAGAAAAAATGTTATAAAACCAACTTAACGATTTGCTTAGGATGACAACGCTATTCCTCAATTTAATTAAAAACTCGGGGTTCGTTTGAGGTTAATTAGCATCATATGCGATTCTCTTACATTATAAGAATATTTCACATGCGACTGTTACTTCGTTACTAACATTCTTTTCCAAGACTTTTGGAAATTAAATATCTTAAAAGATTTTTTGCTTTCGTTCTTTGACGTTCACGATGGCATTTAACATTTCCCAACTCCTCTCCCATTCTATAAGCAATATTACTTTTTCCAGTTTAATCAGTATGTTTATTTGCACTTTTTTCGGTGACTAATTCCTTCATTCGCTGCTTAGTCATCATCGCTGAAAGACTTGCCCCATTTTGCTCCTCAACTTATAATAAACGTTATTTGGAAACTGTATAGCGTTTACTGTTAAAAATATTGATAAAAAATTTAAGTAATGTTGAATGAAATACAGTTTCTAAATCGAAGAAACACTATGAGGTTTCCATCTTTCAGGCTCAGATTTATGTTATATTAAATTCTATTTTGATGGAAACAATGTTTACTTTCAAAAATGCTAAAGAATATCGGTGGTTGAGTCATATTAATGTAAAATCGTCTTTTGCGAATGACGATTAACTGACTCATCACGAAACTGAGGAGAGTGAAAATAGGTTGTCGATAACTTTCTGCTACATAAATGTGAAATTATTATTAGCACTCCGTTTTTTTCAGACATAAATTAAGGTAATACTTTAACATGTTCATTACTTTTACTGCAAACTGTTTACAAATTTTACACAACTATTAAAGTACACTTATATAACTATAATAAAATTAGGGAAGTTTTCTCAGTTCCGTGTTGTTATTTAATTCGACTGATCTGAAACTACTTGTGAGGCTAATAATCTCACAACATAGTTAAAACTTAACTCACCGGTACAAGAGCCTTTAGACGGCATTTTTTGAGACTATTCTCTTTTGAGGGGAGGAGGGAAGGGGGGTGTATTTATTCACTTTCATTATGAATTTCAATGTTGTTTTACCCATCTTTAGCATGTTTGAAAGAGGAATGAAATTTGATGTCGGTAAGGCTACAGAAAGAAATCATCAAATAATGGGAACTGTGCGAACAATATGTACATATGCACACCCACACACTTGTGCAAGGGGAAATAACAAATCCAACTTTGCCATCAGCGCACATCAAATCGATCCGTTGGGGGCGGTGACGTTCCCTCACACTGCCGCCGTATTGCGCGCAATCGTTGGCCACTATTTCGGGGGCTTCCAAAAATAAGTGCACCAACTCCTCTTACCAAATATTCACTTTCAAGCTTAGCTAATATCAACCCTCCAATATCCTTTACATGCATTCTTATATCGCTGCTCGTTTGTCGCAATAAGGCCACAACCACTCAGACCGCAGGAAAAATAAGAAATGAAATTCTCAAGTTAGGCAACGTTTTTATCAAGAAAGCAAATTTACTAAAACGACTGTATGGTAAACGATTGGCTATTTGGTAAGCTAGCAATAGAAACTATGATTACTTCAGTGGTGGTCTTGCTTATCCAGTTGTAAACGTAACAATTCCAACATCGAAGTTCCACGGCACGAGAAATGGAGCTTGTAAGTTAATTACGGGTTCGTCTAAGGTATTCGATTATGTTTCACAACAATTCTTCGTCTCAAGTTCCCTCAGTATAATCATAATGACATTTTCACCATGTGGATAGTAATTAATGTAGATTTCGTTAACTGAATGCCACAATAGTGAGCTCTTTTGGCAGTTACACGGATCCGAAAAACAAACTCCTCATTAAATGATTAAGTTTTCATTATTCCACACAGTTTCGCTTGTGTGCCGAGATCTTTCACTTCCTTTTTCCAATCCTCAGATGAGCTTCAACCCTTTGTGCTTGTTTCGTTTGTATTTTCTTTCCCTTTCGGTTTTCATTTGCTTTGGTTTATATTTTAAGAAGACATATCTAAGTACGCTAATTTCGTGGAAAGGTCTGCTGTAAACCCCTTTACTGATGCAATAATTTTATGAATATTTTCCCCAATTTAGCGTGTCGTTGATTGGTAAATTTCAATATGTGCTAATAATGCTGATCACTTTGAAATTATTTTTTTTGAATGAAGCTTCCATCGACTAGTTAATGCAAAGTACAACAGCATTCAATATATATTAAAATAATTTTGTTTATCAATACACACTAATAAATTAACTATTAAACGATATGTACTTAAAGGAATTTGGACAGAATTGATTATGAAATTCTAACCTGTTTATTTTTTCCTTTCTTAGAAGAACATCACATTGTCATCCCCTTGAATACTATTCGTGCAGCTGAAACCAAATTAATTTTTAAACAAATTGGCAATTTTGGATATGACAATGTTCCTATTGTCAGTAGCTTAGTAGGGATTTTGAAAAGCTATTTCGTGAATAGCTTCAGCTAAACATGACTCAGGACTTATTTTTTGAGCCATTTCGCAAAGTCCATTTTTACAGTCTATTAAATAGTCAAAGAATTACAATCAATATTGTTCATTTATGACGAAATAAATAAGACATTTCAGTCCAAAAAACATGACAGTAACCGTGATGCCTCGTGATCTTTGTAATCAAATGCTGTCCAGAAGGATCTACCTTTGTCTCTATTTGAGATTTAGGCATTTCTAAAACTACTGATTATTTGCTGACCAAATTCTTAAAAGAATATAGGTTTCCGTAATTAACAAGATATCGTTTTAAGTCTTTCTCATTTTGTTTTCCTCATTTTATTTTTCAATTAAAGATAAAAATGTGTCATTAAATTTATTGGCATCGATTTTATCTTCTCATCTTGTCAATAAACTCTTGAATCCTAAAAAAGCCTCTATCAAATTGGTATACAAATAAAAGTTGTAGAAGTAAATTACATTTCGCACTTCTCTTTTGTGTACTCTCAATAAATAAGAAAAAAAGGAAAAAAAAACAATAACCAAATGTGGGATCATTTTGGAACATGCATTGAACGTAAGATTATTAATTCTCCTGAGTGGACCATATATTAACTTTGGACATTTGGCCGGGGTTTCAATATTGATACCCTCAATCTTCCAATGTTTTGACATGTATGACAATTCAGTAAAACATAAATCTAATTCATTTTGTAAATTCTTGTTTCTGAATGATATATTTGTAAAAGTATGCAGGGTTTCCTGCACTATTTTTTCATGTGAGAGATTAAACTGTCTATCCCGTCACATTCATTAAAACGTGTGGCAACACTTTTACGTTTTCGCGGTTATTCCTCAATTTAGCATCACATATTTTTTAAAAAATGCCGTAATATTAATATTAATGCCAATAATTATAATAATATAATAAAATTAATATTGAATTTCCAATCAAATAAAATTAATTCTTTATTTTCTACATTGGGACATTTAACGTCGGGTATAGTATTAATTTCAATGGCCATCGTGCGCGTCAGTCATGCCAGAGGTCGTGTTTACTTCCAATCGGTGGATATTCAATGAACGAAATGGTCAACCTACCTAACAGAGGATGACAGAGTTCAAGTCTCATTTTAAAAATTGTATGACTATGGCCAATCAAAATAGAGCAAGTAGAAAGTATATTTAGAAAGCTTCTTACAGCGCCCATTTTGGGCTAACAGTGGTACCGTGTATTCTAGTTTATGAGATTTTCGAGGAAACGATTAAGAGAACACATTGTTTGCCAGGAAACAATTATAGATTGGTATCTGTGGGAACAGACGAAAGCCCCCATCCTCTTTTCTAACATTTTATGCCCTCTTTGGAAAATATCTTCGATATACTTCAAGGAAGATTTCATTTGATTTATTGGAAAACAAAGTGCGACTCCTTTAATTTGATTGGGTCGACCATTAAAAAGTTTCAGTAAGAAATAGTTCATACACTTTGCAAAATTAGAAATAATGCCATTAATCCACTTTGTTGATGATATCAAACTTTTCAAGCGACCAAAAATTCAACTAAAGTCCAATTAATTGTTGCAAATATTTTTACTTATCCATTGCACGGAATTGGTATTCTATAGCACAATAATATTTAAAAACGAAAAAGGTTGAAATGCTCATTTTAATGAGATAAATAACAGCATATCGATTTGTGTCCGAAATCCATATGTGATAATGGATCAAACTATACAGTTGAATCCATAACTACATGAACGGTTTATCGGTTAATCTAATTAATTGACGAGAACTGTAGAATGGTAAAAGAATAGGCTAAATCGCATCTTCACCTTTTATTGGATCATCTTCAGTTGATTTTTGCAATCTGATTGTTGGAGCTAGACTATTTTGGTTGATCATATCTACCACTAATAAGAAGGTATTCAATAATGCTAGTTGTGTCAACTCCAGTTTTCGCAATCTTCATTTCATTTATCTATTTTACCTAAAGGAAAAGGCTAAGTTGTTAAATTCTCCTCTGAGAAAAATAATGCTTTGTATTTTTAAAGGTGAAGTTTGGATTTCTTAATTTTCAAAAGTTTCTAATGGCTTTTACTTACTTTTGATGAGAACAAGAAGCTTACCACAAGGAAATAATTTACTCTGATTAATGCTGTAGTTTAGATTTTAATAAATGAAATTAAGCTAACAGTCTGTTGTATACAAAAATGTTCCATAGAACTATAAGAATACCATCTCATCTCAAAAAGGTGTGTAAAGAAGTTATATTTTAAACCCAAACGTAAAGCATATGGCAAATATTCTCTTTCCATACAGTTATTTCCAAAAACCAATTAACATAAAAATTACATTTATCTTCCATTTAAATGGGAAAAATTTTGCAATACTAACTATAGATGAATAAAGTATAAAATCTTTAGTAAAATGCAACAGTTAATTCCTGTAGTATTGATTATATTAGGGTGCATATTTTAAGCATAAAATGTATAGATTTCGAATTTCAGTGCTTTGAAATTAGACACTTTCATAGATTTTCGAATAGCATTTGTACAATTGGCCTTACTCATTTTGGTCATAATTTGTTCTCCAGATCCGATATTAAGCGTTCTGGTATAGAGGCCGTATTCATGTAAACGTTTTGCTAAAAAGAATTTTCTTAGCAATTTATATTTTACTGAATAGATTTGTATTCGCAAGGATCAATAAGTAGTCCCTCATCCAGTTGTATTTCAAATTTTTTATTTTTACGTTTGTTTTAAATTTTGAATTTCAAATCTGATCTGGACGAACCTTGACCAAGCTTTGATTGATTCGACTAAAGAAATCCAGTGCAGTATATTGTAGTTACCTCGTTGCGGACGTCTCAAAATAATGCCATTTTTACATAACTTGATGGCTAATCTTCTTTTGTAATTCATTCAGCTTTCAAGTAACATTTTTGTCATATGAAATGAGGTAAACAATTTTTAAATAAGTTAGTGCATTATTGAGAAAAAAATGTAATTCTGTTTTGCTTCACGACGGAAGTGATTTCTAACAGACGCAGTTATAATGCCTAAATACCTAACAGTTGTCGCGTGAGGTAGTTGAAAAGCATACACTAGGTAAACTGGTTGCTTATTTTACGCAACATAATTCTTGCCTTTAAAGTCCCTCCACATTTACCCGTTATCCACTTTTATCCCAATTGACCTTCGATTTTCTTCCATCAATCATGAAATGTCTAGATGTTTACATTTTTTATATGAGTTACTCTTAAAATTAAAAAAATCGGAAAAATAAATTGATGAAGATATAAAGCTTGGAAACGGGGTTTGAATTGTTGATTTTATTTTAAATCCATTGAATATTTAGTCATTATTTGTAGTTCGTAAAAACCAAGTTTATTATTAACAAAGGAGATGAATTTCGCACATTTATCTCCTATGATAGATTAGGTACTTCACACTTAATGAGTTTAAATTTTCACAAATACGGTTAATATAGGATGCCAATCTTGATTTGGTTTCATCTGCGCCAGTTTAGTGTGTTTTAATTCCATATGAACCATCAGTCATCCAGGTATTTAGCCTCTTCAAAAAATGTTGAAAACTAAAAATAAGCAATTTAATTAAATGTAAAATTACTATTTTTGGTAGAACCCCACTAGTTTATTACGCAATTAAGTGGAAATTATACTTTTGTAGGCCGAAAAGGCGAATATCAAGTGCTGCTTAGAATACTGATGCTCCATCGATTGACATGTCGAGTACGTGTGACCAAAGCACCTAGTGTTTTGCTCAACTAATGCTCGTTATTGAGTTATAAGTATTTGTGGTGACTATCTCTTGCCATTACAACCCATCTAATTGTTTAGTAATTTAAGCAGAAATGTAATTTCCTTCTTTACTTTAATATGTGTAAAGCTTGCTAAATGAATAATGTGCAGTTACTTATTAGAGACATCTCATCATTTGCAGCAATCTTTTTTTGGTGGAATTTCTAGTCCCTCTCCCTTGGGAGCCACAAACTGCTGTGTTTTATTACACAATTTTAAATATAATTATCGACGAAATTTGAAAATAACGTATGTGTGTTGTCTCTCTCTAAGATTTGACCACTTGCAATTCTGAAAACGTTATAAAATAAGTGAATCTTTTCTCTTCTTAGTTTGTATTGTTCATCTGAATATCAAATCGGCTTTACTTAACTGTTCTTTCCAATTCATCATTTAAAATTGCTCGATATATGAAGCTAACATCTGGATACCTTGGCGTTGCATAAGTAAACTTGTGCCCTTTCAACAGAAATTTTTGAAATTCTGGCTTATAGAAATATCTTTTTAATAAAATAAGGAGTTTTACCCGAAAGCTTCCGCAAAGCAGGATCCTCTAAACTGATCCGTTAATTTTTATGATAGTTCGATCTTAAGAAAACGCTAATTTTACCTAGAATGTAATACGGGAATAAATAGGCGAATTTAATATAACTAGTATTAAAACGATTCATTTCCAATCAAAAACTTTCAGTTCTGACAATTTTAATGCCAAATCAACAAATGGCCAGATCAATTTAGTAAATACTCATAGTTGTTTTACTAAAACTTTCTCCATTTTAAGGAAATATGTGGATGAAATTTGTTACTTAAACTTTTATTTGAAAGACTTGGGCAAGCAGTCTTCTAATTTTCCACCTCTTTCGTTTCCATTAATACTTGCGTTATTCAAATCAATTAACGTTTTCTCCACTTCTAAGAACTCATTGGAAAGGCTTACTAGTTGCTCCGTTATAATGCACACAAATGTGAATTAAACGGAATTATCTCGTTAGATTTAGTCATTTGTTCAAACCACTATTCAACTTTAAGACTTGGCTAGTAAGTGTCAAAAGTCAACGCTCTTTTTTCATGCAGAAATATCCTCTAGACGCCGTTCATCAGACAGGTTGACTTAGCCTCTCGAGCCCTTGCTCTCCTAGGTACGCACCTTGCTTATCGTGACCTCACACCACTGCTTAATAGCGATTTCTAAATTAATTAGCTACCAGCTGGTTTCAACTCACGCTTTTTATTACTCTTTGGGTTGCCTGGGGTTTGTGACTACAACTGACACCAAATCGCCTTGACAACATATTTTACTTTATGCTTTCAAAAAATTATTTAAGAGAATATTGTAAAATAGGATATCTTGCTTCCTAGATTTACGGGCATCACCTTTAAAATAGATACAGACTAATAAAACTTTATTAAATATTTTTATTTTTATTTTTCCTATAAATTGAACGAAAATATTAGTAAAGTGGTCTAATTTTGGGCATTTAAAATATAAAGACGAAGGGTAGACGACAGAGGGAGGGCGGTCTTAAAATAATAATGAGAATAATTAATTTCCTATCTATTTTTTTTGAAAATATATTCTAGTACATCATAGAATTTCAAATTAAGATACAAGCGTCTGATTGCCTTTTACATACATTAAATTATTTGAGCGAAAATAATTGCCAATAATTGTTTAATGACAATTGGAGTCATCGAACTAAATAAATCTGTGCAGAGGTCTTTGTATCTGCTTGAACCATTAAATTTAGTTTCATGCTGCTCAACCATTTGCCTCTTTTTATGAAAAAATCATGGAAAAATCATTTGTATTTTCTCTAAAGAAAACAGCTGCTGTTCTAGGGCAGAAAATAAACTATTCATTCACTAGCCAGTTACAATTTAATTTATAGGAACACTCTTGGAAGACCATCTAATTAGGGTAGAAGAGCGTTTTCGGATTAGCCTATATTAATAAAAAAATGTTGTTTCGCTATAAAGCACTGTTATATCAGAAGATGCATGACATAGTTTATCACGTTTTTCTTGAAGTGAGATTGTTGGTAGGAAGGTTTTAGAAATCAGTTGAAATTCTTTCAATTTCATGAAGAATCAGATTTCTTTGAAATTCAGATGAGTCATTACTTTGGAGGCGAATGACTACTTTCTCACGAAACCCGTGTCGCTATGATTCACCATTAATGAACCTTTTGCCATCTTAAACGGCTGTTAATGGCTCTCATTCCTTCAGCCAATCAGAAATGGTGTGTGCTTCTTCACATTGGCTGATTGGCTATCGTGATGGCAAGATGCTTTTAGTGTAAGTAAGGTCCGGAAACGCGCACGTAGCGTCACATTTACAAATTCGACGTCTTCAGGGCCTGCGGAATATATTTTCTGCATTTTTATCACACTTGGCAATATATTTTGTCATCTTACCATTGATTATACTTCATCAGTTGTTTGGCAATCTTAATACCACCTGCGTTCGCAATGTACGAACGCAGAGTTCTTCGGAATAATACCTTATCGATTTTTATTTTCTTCGTCTTACTCAAAAGTCTAATTCAACCACTTAATGCCGACTATGTTGTTAAGGAAATTTCAAATCCTGAACGTAAGCAAGTTTGGCTCATTCGAATGATCTAATATGTGAATTTTTAAATACGATATTTTATCAGTGTTAATCTTTCTTTAATAAACATATAAAATTTCATTTTATTTATATTTTAATTTTACTTGAATTAGTCAAAATTTGTACTTTTATTAGTTTCAACACAATTATTTACAGTTTGGTGAGAGTGTAATCGAGATAACCTGCATCCACCACCTATTTTTGGAATGGGAATTTAGCTACACAATGCCACATAAGATCATGGTGTTGGAGAATTTATTGCGTTTTTAAATTTAATCATACGCTTTTCAAAATTCGCATTGATTTTCGTACTTTTTGTTGGCCGAAGAGTACTTTTCTGATTTAGTTCTCTGACCTCGAAAATGCCTTCCCGAAAAAGAAGCCGATAAATTAATTACTGTTGAGACTAAAGATTCAATAGAGCAATGAGTTGCAGTGTCATTTACTGTGTATAAAATTATGTGCTATGTGAGATGAAGGGAGTAAATTTTTTCCATGACTAAGTAAATTTGTACAGCGCATTTTCCATTTTGTATGAGTAAGTTTATATTTAGTCCGTTTACGATTCCGTTAAAAACTTAAGAGATGTGCGAACTCGAAGGCTTTTTATAAGCCCTTTTGTGACTTGTAACAAGCTCAAAATATGCAACGGTTTTAATTTCAGGGTATCTTAATCTTCTTGATGGCGAAACCGAATTAGATTTCAATCAAATTGGACGAGAAAGTGACATCAAAGAAGGAGCTGATTTTCTATTCCTTCGTCTTGATCCGACTTTTGGACATCTGATTTCAAGGTTTCTGCCTTTGAATACAAGTAATAAAGACTCAATTACCTCGCGGATGATTTTGCCTTCTGGTGATGAATTTCGCTGGTATTCAACAAACGGGATTCATGTTAAACCAACATTTGAGGAGGCTGGCAGATGTCCTTGGAATATTTCTGCTTGCCCAAATGGTAATTTTCTTCAGTTAAGAAGCGTGAAGCATAGATGAATAAGTATGTAAACCGGCGTGATTTTGCAGCACTTAATTTGTTACAAGGGTGCTTCTTTGAGCTTGCTCAATGATGTCACCTTTATTTGTGTGTGGAATCTGTTATGCTATGCTAATTTGGCACTAAACTATGCATTTTATCATAAAGGTGAACTTTCTCTTGTCTTTAATGTTTTAGGTGTGCTTTACTTGCGCTTTGACTTCCTCCACGTTAAAGATATTGACCGATCTTCTGGATTAAGAGCTCCAGTCGAATTAGTTTCTTTGGAACCAAACTTACGAGTGGAATATAAAGTTGAATCTGAAACTGTCAGAGCCTCTTGGGCAAACCATGTGATCTCTGAAGCTCGTCTTCCTAGAGGAATTTCTGACTGGACTATGGTTGAAATCCTAGTGAAACCTAACACTGCAGAAATGGAATTAGTAATTAGTAATCCGGAAGGGGAGAGCGCTTATGGTGATTCAAGAATGCTTGCGGGACCTCTTTATCTTCCACATAATGTTCAGGAGGTTGGCATATCCATAGGACCAAAGAATCATCCTCGACGCATGTTGACGTTAGCTACTATTCGTCAGGAGAAATCGCTGTCTGAATTTGCTAGACCTAAACGGAACGTCTACAATCCGGATCGTAGGGCCAATATCTCGGCCATTAATTTTGAGGGAACAAACGGATTCGTCAGATTCGATTTCCGGAATAGGATTAGGTTACCAAGGACAGACGCGGAAGTCGGAAAAGAGGAGGTCGCACTCGACTTTGTGCTCAAACCTGGGGTCACTTCAGGTCTGCTATGGTTTGCTGAAGGAGCGGCTTCGAGAAGCTTCATCATTATTAAGGTAAGTGTAAACGCCTGAACTGACGTGAAAAAGCGTTATGAACTTTAGTAAGGCCACGCGTCTTGCAGTATGTCTGAGGTAAGTGAAATCGAAGCTCACGCTTTATGGTTCAATTGGAAGCTCGTAGTTGAATATAGATGATCTTAAAACGTTCGATTTTTTTAAGGTTTAATAAATTAGCCTATAAGATTTCCCATATGAATTGAGTCTTTCTCTTTCGCCATTTGCTGCCAATTTTCGACTATTATATCTAATGAATTTTGCATCAGATTGCTCTAATTTTACCTATTCTTGATAAATAATTTTTATTTGTTTCATAATCAGTGATTATAACACGTCATTGAGCAAAATTAGCCAATTGGGAATTTATCGTCTAAAATCATTCTGAACGTCAAAATGTTCATTTATATGTAAACTGTACTCCTCCTTGGTCTGGTGAAAATAGAGTATGTGTTAGAGAAGTTTTCATCATAAATCGATCCGGTAATTATTCAAAAATTTGAGAAACTTCAAATCACAAAATTGCTAAACTTGAATCTTAAAGGCTGTGACATATTCTTCTCACTGAATATTTCGTGACGATATTTTACTTAGTCATCTTCATGGAGGTTCTTCCTGTTTAAATACGACATTGTGAAGGCATCTTATTTACTTTAACTCCAAACTTGAACATTCAAACCATTCTGTTACATTGAAGAGTTTTCATGATTAAATACTATGAGTAGATAAATGTGTTGGAGGCCAGTTAAAACGGAATTGTGCAACTGACGAATACTGCTAATTTTATATTTCAACTCCACTTCAAGTAGAGAGAGGGGGAAAGTCAGACACACATGGAGGAGGAGGAGGAGGCCTAACTAAATATTTTGCTCAAGGTTAATCGAGTATACTTGGGGTACACTCGGTTTATTGGTCAATTCAGTTCTTATATATTGAACTATTAACTATCGAACAACTACTCTCAAACTTGGTTGTAAAATTACGAGCAATGAATCCATCGTTGCCAAAATTGGTCAACCAATCTATCAACCAAGTATCCCATATACATTTTTAAATGAGTACATTTAGTTTCTCATTAGTAGGTCGCTGTAAAAACTACTAGTCTATTACCTTCCTTCTATTACCTGAGTAGTGCTAGCTGTATAAAGTAGAAACTGAACAAGGTATAAAAGATTACATGTATCCGAAATATTTGAAACTATTAAATTTATAAACAGCTAAAATCGTTTTTAGGATCAAAGACTCTATTACAAATACATCGCTTATGACGAAACCTATGGAGCAAAGCGGACACTTACAGAAGAAATCGTCATGAATGAGACCTTGGAACCTGGAAAGACTCATCGCTTGAGACTCAACCGATATCAAGATGTCGTAAGTGACCTCTCCCCTATTATCTACATACTTATTAAAATAACCAATGTAAAAAGAGTGATTACTAACTGTTGACTGCTAAAATTGTCCTATTTGGCTGGTGATAACTAATAGAATGAAGGGTTCAAACAGCAAATTTACAAGTTATGTTAAGAAACAGAGTAAGCATTTTGTTCAGTACAAAAATTTTCGTGATAAATTGGTTCAGGTTTAAGACAAAATAACAGCCTCTTCGCCTAAACCTAAACCCAGAAAGGTTTTCTTTTAAGTCTTTAAGCAATGTGCATACATTTTTCAACCACCTCAACATCAACTTATACAGGCAGGACATTACATATTAACCGTAAGTTTTCGTTTGCTTTACTTATCATAATCCGCTCTCACTTTATAGTTACATTCACGCTTTGTTCTCAATAACCTAATTTTCGCCTTTTTAATCTACACAACATTTTTTTGCGCTCTAAGGTCTGACATTTTTGCTTATGCGAAAATAACTATGACCGTTTCTTCGTGTCAGTTAACCCAGCACGCTTATGGATTTGGACAAGCAAAACTTTAAGCTTCAATCATTCTTAAATTTAATATGATTTTACGGCAATGAGCTATTGACATTCTTAAAGTATGAATAAATTTAATCTTTTATTCCGTTATTTTAACCACTTACCATTTTGAAATACTTTCTGCGGTCTCTCCATTTTTAAGTAAAATTGCTTTCCGTTACCACTTATTATAATCTTTACGTTTTGGATAAAGTTGCGGTAATGCATTTTCATTATTGATTATCATTTAACAGTATTTTTACGCAGGAGGTGAATTTGTAAACGTGCTTCAAAAAGTGTGTGTTTGTACTCAAATTTTCTAATTATTTACAGCTTCGTTTAAGCCTGGGTACGCAGCAACAATTTAAAAGGATCGTTTCAGGAAAGGCCCCATTAATTCCAGAGAATGGAGTAATTTACATCGGTGGCTCAGATAATGCAGCTATTTCAACAAATGGAGAGGTTGAAAGAAACTTCGACGGCAGTGTAACAGCTGTAAGTTCGTATGTCTTTACATAAATCTAATTAATATAATACCCCCGGCCTCCCACTTTCATCCTTTGATAATTAATTTCCTAAGCTCGATATGTATTTATTGGTTCTATTTTCTTGGAAACTTCTCGTATTTAATTACCTAAAGCACATGTAAGTTCTTTGGTATTTGCCCTCTCATCTTTCTACGCAGTAATTACAGTATTAAACTCGCTTATTAATAAACTAGCAGAGGGATTTTGGAGTTTAAACAGTTAAAATATTCGTAAAAAGTTTAAAAAACAAGTTGAATTTTACTTTGAAAATATTACTTTCTACCTATTTGTTACAGCTGTTTAATAAAAATATCGTTTTAAAGGGTGATAACCCTTCAAGTTAGATGCATTTAAGAAATGCCAAAAATGATTACTTTCAGTGCATTAATTATGCAGATAAAACAGAACTTATACTTATGGATTACATTTACATAGGAATATTCCGAAAATCGAATATCACAGGAATGTTTGTTACTTAGTTTAAAAGATTTCAATCTAATTCCAAAATAAACTAAGCTTTCATGCCTTTCTTTAAATGTGGATTCTCAGACCGCGTTAAAGCTCTCACTGATAAGAAATAAAAAATACAACGGAAAAAATTAAATACTACTCTACTTGGAATCGATTTTAGGCAAAAATTACCCAAGAGGGGTCTGGTATCACAAATCTGGATATGTTGGAGCTGATTCGTGATCCTAATTGGAATCGAAATATTCTTCGAAATGGTGGTGTTGAATACGAATACCATATGCCTTATCGTCCACCAAAATTGTCAATTATCGATCCTAACGGGCCACTGATGCCAACGGCTTCAACCCGTGGACATGCTGGAATAACCCTCCACACTTCCCCGATTCCTGTGACATTCATGGGCACCCAATCATCTGTTGTGCGCTTCGACACATGGGATTTCTCCGTCTTTCATTCCTTCGAGATGGAATTCAGAACTTTTGAACCTAATGGAGTTCTCTTCTTTGTGTGAGTTAACGTATAATTAAAAGAACCATTGAGTTCATTTATATTTATTGCTCTCCAATCAAGGTCCATGCTTAAGGCCTTTTGTCAATTTATTGATTTCTTTGCTGAAACAAACTAGTGGACCTATTTAAACATATCTTATATGACTTAAAAGTTTACATGTTCTCTCAATATGTTCATTCTTGCATTTGTATACCCTCTCATCCTGATGCACTACTTTTTTTACTTCAACTCAGCTCTGTCTATTTGCATCTAAATTAATTTGTCATAGATGTTAATATTCGCAACAGCTGCTACAATAAACCTAGCTTTATCAGTACATTTGCAAAATATTTAATTATTTTTCTGCCTTAGTTGAATCATATACTTCTATTCCAGTTCTTTTCGACGTTCTTACTAGGGGCTAGAAACCTCTTGGAAGTTATGAGCTTCATAAGTTCTTAGGGGTCAATTTTCAAGCAGTTTGGGATTAGTCAGTTCTACGTATTCTGTCACTCGGTTTGACTCTATCAAATTGTTTTTTTCTTCTCTCGTGTCAGCGCCTGCATTTCAAACCTGTTTTTACCGAAAGACCAAGAAGATTCATTAATTAAATTCAATGAATTTTCTGAGAACTAAGTTAATTTTCTTCACATTTTATACAAAAAACAAGATTAAGTTATCTTTCCCACAAAATAGTTATTTTTTTAAAATTAGTTCAATATATTTTTACAAGCCTACAGTAATGATTGTCCTTTATTTATGGTATAGGATAAGAACAACGCCTTTTCAAGAAATATTGCCATTATTTTGCTTTTAGCATAATTCAAAAGTTGTCATTCATAATTTTTTTTTAAATTTAACTTACTGTCAACCCGATTCAAGTAAAGAAATATAATTTTTGAACATTAAGACATGGCATAAAACTGTTTGGGTTTTGACCGAAAATAATTGGTCCAAAGTAAGCATTTTAAGTACTTAGAGCAGACAGAACAGAAACTTCGCTCTTCAACTGTCTGCTTGCATTTACCACTTTCCCTTTAAAATTAAATTTCGTCTATTTTACCTTTTTGTAGTATTTACCGTGAATTGGGACTAAACTGAATAGCATTTAATGAGAATTAGAACAATAAGCTAAAAAATATTTGGTTTAAATAGTTTTTTTAAGAAATGTGCAACGTTTATGAATTTTCAAGCCCAAATCACACGTGGATACCAAACTCTGCACAGTCTGTTTACTTGTAAATAAAGTTCATTTTATATTAAAGCTCCACTGGTTTCTTGGCGCTCTAACAGCATATCGACACTTAAAAGTACATGTATAATTTGACCGTGAAATCGATTTTCAGTGTGATGACATCCTTTCCCCATAGGGGATGTCCATACTGTGGTTTCTAAGGTCACCTCATAGTTTTGCACTTTTGCCACGGAGCAAATCTAATATCTTGTCCGAAGAAAAATACGATCATTCATTAAGCGTGCACGAATCACAGAATCGTAGGCCACATAAGTGCTTCGCTAATGACTCCCCTTCCCTCCTCCCCATACGCTTACACTACATTTGCAGTGGCATTCAATGAAAGTGTGGAGTTTTAGGCGCTTGTGCGTCCGTGCCGCCATAACTCCTAGCAGCAACTGGCCGGCTTATATCGATCTGCATCCTGTTTGGTTAGTGACAAACCAACCAGCTAATAAGGTGCTTGCAACGCACGCTTGAACGCCTGCACTTGGTGATTCAGTGACAGATGGCACTAAATCAATACCCAATTGCCTTTTTTTCTTTTTTCACAGGGCTAAAAAAATATTGCTACTTTTACTGTTCTTTTGTGAAGGCGTGAAATGAAAAGTGCATGGTTTGCTTTAACTAAGCCACATAAGTGATGATTTTTAAGCACACTTTTACTTTGTTGAGCTGTGCGCTGATTCAGGTATGTTTCACGCAATTACAACGTGTCCAGCGGCAATTATCTGCCAACTATACTATGTGCGTTGCTACCTCAGACATATTTAAAAGCATTTTCGCCATTTATGTGACTCGAAGACAGTTGTTATACGAGTTTTTAAATAGTAATTAGAAAATAAAATTCAATTAATTCATCGTGTGCGTAATACGTTCTGGAAATCCTTCTCCATGCATTGCATTACAGTGAATTTGTTTACTAGCTAAAACAAATTTGCTATCTGAAATATTTCTGAAAATCTGTAGCTATGAATAAAATTTTTTCTAAAAATATTTAGAAAAAGGTGAGAAGCAAAACATCTGCTTCAAAGGAAGTTTTTGCTGGGTGGTGATTTCATTCAATTCAACTTTTTGCAAAACTAATTTTTAACAACATTTAAAAAATGTATGGTTTTCGTTATTACTTTCTTGCTATCTCATCAGTTTACCCACAGCAGTAGGCTAAAAGTCATTTGGCCTCATGCATCTTCAATTTACTGTTATTAAATTTAAAAATGATTGATTCAATAATGGAATTAGGTCTTTGCTGCTTTCCATCCTTCTAGGGGTCCTGATCGAGAACACACAGACTTTGTTTGTGTTGAACTTTTTGATGGAAATGTATACTTCGCATATGGTATCGGTGACCATTATAGACACATTCAACTGAATCCGATAACTCGCAAAGTAAATACAGGAACAGCCCACCGTGTCTATGTCGAAAGAACTCCGCAACATCGTTTTATTGTGAGTTGACGGACTAATTTCATTAATTTATTGAGTTACATGCGTTACTTTAAATATTATTTGGCGCCAAATCAGTAATTTTCTCTCTCTCTCTCTCCCTATATCAAAGTTTAAAATAACCCTAAATTTTACGATAAATAGACAACCGCTTACCAGCTCATAAAATGTCACATTAGGTGAAATATAACGGCCGAGAGATAGATGTTAAGCAAGGAACTTCGCGTCATCAAGCTGAGTTTTCCAGCTACACCTACTTTGGTAGTATCGACCAGCCCTCTCGATTCCCATGGATTGTCTGGTCTAGGGAGAACTTTGCTGGTTGTATCAACTTCATCCGTGTTAATGATGACAAATTTCTGGATCCTGCTTCGTAAGTCAAATAATATCACTCAAATTCAAAGTAGAGAATAGGCGTTGATTTGTCATTTGATGCTTTAAGGCGAATGAATCAACACACGGATCTTAGTCGTGGTATCCAATTCGGCGTCTGCAAAGCCCCAGACCTGCGTTGTAATAGGGAAATTTGTGGTGGAGGTCAGTGCCATGAACGTTCTTATCCATTTTTTGAACCAATGAACTTTGCCTGCGATTGTTCTGCATCGGACAAGACATTCAGAGAAGGCGTTGAAGACATTCGCCGTTCAGAGTCCTGTAATCGTGGTACGAATTAATTTTATCTGGTGTTCTACTTATATAATAACAGTAGATACGATATCTAGTATTTTATTTTAGATGCTCCAATTGTTGAATTCGATGGTGAGAAGGTGTTAATGATAGATTTTGAAAGGCAAATGAATACTCTCACAACGCATACGGACGATATCAATCTCCAGTTTAAGACCATGAGCCTATATGGCCCCTTATTTGTAGCTGTCTCTACAGCCGAAAAACAATACTTCCGTGTGGAACTGGAGAATGGTCTCATTAAAGTGACCACCAACATGAACAAGGCTAGCAATCCTCCACGCGATTCCGTATGTTCGTTATAATTGAACAATCCAGTAGCCTTAAGATTCACTAACTTTTTTCTTTACACTTTCTTTGCAGGAATTTGTACTTCAAAGTCCGCTACTTAACGACAACAACTGGCACACTCTTAGAATTCGACGTCGCGCTCAGTTCATATACATTAGCGTGGATAACACCAGTGAGAAAGACGACGTCCTGATTGTTGAAATTCCAAAGGGTGTGTTCAACAACATAGCCCAACAAATTTATGTCGGCGGCATGATGCCGGACAACTACGCGTCTCCACCTGACGGCAATAGGGCTGGTTTCCTTCCAAAGGGACCCAAGTTCGTAGGTGAAATGAGAAACTTCTACTGGAACCAGTACGACTTCTTTGGAACACGCCAACTTCCTAATCAATATACAACTGACGTCTTAACACCGCGTTTGGAGCTTCCAACATTCCCAAGTTGGCCAAGAGAGCCAATGTATTCCATCACTTGCACATCGAAACTCAACTGGGGTACCATCCAAGTTCCCATGAAAGCAAAGGAAGCGGGTGATATGTGGCTTTTAGAGTTTAAGACGAAATATGACGGTATATTAACTCATGTAAGTTAAAAATGATTAAAAGCATGAAATAGAGTCAGAATATGTGATCATTTTGGTGTTTTCAATATTTAGGCACGAGATGAGACCACAGGGTCGCATTTCACACTAATAATCCTCAAGGGTCGTCTGCACTTAATCTACTCAATTGGAGGAGTTGCAGGTGTCCACGAGATAATTAACAGTCCAAACACTGTCACTGACAATGTCTGGCACCGTGTCACTTTTGGTCTTGATCGCGTTAAGGGCCGCTTTGTCGTAATCGTTGACGATTCGGGTCCGGAGGTGAGTTCAGCAGTAATAAGTGCGTATAAATGGCACTTTTCACTCTATTCGAAGCCATCAAACTATTCTCTGTTTCCACTGACCATTCGAATATTAACCGCGTAGTAACTGGCATTAGCTGGAACAATCGAAAACATTATGACTCATAAACAAAACAGAAATCGTTATTTTCACAATTAATAAGACAGTGTAACGCGCAACAACACGTGTGTAGTGATTGAAATTATGTTCGTTAACCACTCATAATAAAAGTGAATTTACCTAAAGTGGTCCCAATAAATTCAATAAGATTCCACAGTGTATTAACGCTCACGTATTAAAATTGATTAGTCACTGAATGAAAACATCCCAAGAATAAAACCCTACAATTCATTTGTAATTATTTATCATATTATTATCACCTACCTTTACTTCAGCTGTCTAAACTCTTTTTTTTACTCCATGGAATTAGCATTAGAGAAGCAGCACGTTAGCTAACGATTCCATTCCTTCGTCTTAGAGGTGTTTACTCTGTCGCCATCTTGCCCATACTGCACCCACACAAACCCAAAAATAGTGTAAATTTAGAAGATAATTAGTTTAGGGATGGGTTCAAAATTTGAAATAGATCACTTCCCAATCCTATATCCTTGCAGACAATCAAGGTGTTTACCTTAGCCCCTTACCTATTGCCTCATTTGGTAAGTCACTGTTTGTGGTGGTCTTTCTGTCGTCGGTCTCTCACCAGACTAATCGAAAATAGGCATTAAATATTCAGATTAGAAGTGGCTGTGAATGTCATCACGTTAAATTCATCAAAACGCGCTGATTTGCATGTCTAAACTGTAATTGTATTTGTCGGCTTTATGTCCAAGTACACCTTAACACAGGTACGCCGTGACCGCGTTTTCTCATTATACTTGTCGTCAATATGTTCGTGTGCCTCACTATAGTATCGTCTTCCAGATTCTCACTTTCATATTGAGTCTCCTATCAATTTTTTCCAGACTTTTGGACATCGACTTCAACACAGCACTCTTAATACCTTGATCTTCCATTTCGGTGGTGTTCCGGGTAATTGGAGCAAGATTTTGGAGATCATCAGACTATATGCACCCACATTGTTATCACGCGGGCATGAGCTGAGTCCACCGGCTTTGACAGGATGTCTAGGCGGTTTCAGCACAAGAACCGATCGATTCTTAGTCGATTTGTTGAAGAAATACGATGCTAAACTGGAAAGCTATCCTCCTGATGAAATCATACGTGGATACTGCCGAGGTACGTTGAAGCAAACCAGGACTAACACATTGTTGATTTAGAAAAACGTAGCAGTGAAAAAACATAGGTGCTTCAATTGCTAAAATTATACTTTGAATATATTTATGCTAAAATACACTACCTTGTAGAAGTAGATGTAATACTGATAGTTGAAGAGAAAACTAAGCGTAGAGACAGTTATAATTATGCAGTAACTAAATGTAATGCTTTCATGATTTATCCCCAAGAATTTTGATTGAAATTGCTTTAATTACCTTGCTTCATAAATGGACTGCTTGTATTAAGTGAAGAATAGTTCCATAGTGATCAGTTTAGCTCTAGTGAAAGACACAGAGAAAATAAGATTCACTATGCTTTTTTCGATTTAAAGAGGATTGTGATTGCAAACCGGGTAAGAAATAGCAGATGCAAGTCCACTTATTTTTAGTCTTTTTTTCCTTTACTGATTGCAAACACCTGACTTTCTAACTAGATCATAGAATTAATCCACTTTAATTTCCTAGTGCATTTAATGATTTTGTTACCGTAATTTCTCCCCACAGATGGTGAGTTTGGCTTATTTCGTCTTACCATCCGCATGTTGCTACTTTATTTTACTTTAGTAGCATTTACCGCTATTTCTCTTTTTGTTCTCCGCCGCCTATTACAAACCTACCGAGCACTCATGAATATATATAATAATAACAAAGAGACATCCCTTAAAATATACACAAATTATGATGTGTGTTTGTCCACTTTTCTGTTTATTGACAAACCTGTTTTTGACCTTACTTTGGCTGTGTGCATTAAATACTGCTTATGATGGTTAAAAGAGAAAACTTCAATAATGCTAAAGAAGTAATAGAACATAATCATCTGCTTGTCCGCTTTATATTTCCTGTGAGGCAATTTGTACACGTGTGTTTGTGTCAAAACGATGTTGTACTGCATGTTAAGTTTACATCATAAATACTCGCATTGACTGTGTTCGCATTTAACTTCAGATCTAGTCAGATGTACTCCAGATTACTGTTCCAATGGTGGAATTTGCGTCCAAGTCAGTGACACTAGTCTTCTTTGCAACTGTACGAATACTGGCTACTCAGGTCCCAGATGTGCAGATCGTGTGACTACCTGTCCTCCAAACTTCTGTCTAAATGGAGGCTATTGCAGTATTATTGGCACAACTCCAGTATGCAATTGTCAAGGCACCGGTTACTATGGTGACCATTGCGAATTTTCTGTCTGTTCTCCTGACTACTGCAAAAATGGCGGCACATGCACAGTTATCAATGGTCAACCCGTTTGTGATTGTAGTAATACTCCATTTGGTGGAGCAAGGTGTGATGCGATCATTTGTCGTCCAGATTATTGCCGAAATGGAGGTGTCTGTCGTGTCCAAAATGGGCATCCAGTCTGTGACTGTTCTGGGACTGATTACAGTGGTCTCTACTGTGAGCAACCAGTATGTCCGCCGAATTACTGTAGAAATGGTGGACTCTGTATCATTCGAGGTGGACAACCTGTTTGCGATTGTTCTTCGACAGGGTACTCAGGTCGTTTCTGTGAAGTCGCCATTTGTAGACCTGATTACTGTCGCAATGGTGGCCATTGCATGGTTCAGAATGGTCGTCCCGTCTGTGACTGTCGTGGTACGGGCTATGAAGGTCCACACTGCGAAAATGCCATTTGTCCACCTGGATATTGCATGAATGGTGGAATTTGCTCTATCGCAAACGGACGTCCAGTTTGTGATTGTTCCAATACTGGATATGGGGGCCAACTCTGTGAGCAGCCGATTTGTAGACCTGGTTTTTGTCTCAATGGAGGTAGATGTATTGTTCAGAATAATCAGCCGATTTGTGATTGTCGTGATACGGGTTACGTAGGATTACACTGTGAACAGGGCATATGTCGCCGAGATTACTGCATGAATGGTGGAATCTGTTCAGTTATTAATGGACAGCCAGTTTGCGATTGCCGTAATACCGGTCACAGCGGTCCGCTCTGCGAGCAACCTATCTGCCCCGATGGCTATTGCGCCAATGGAGGACGTTGTGTTGTTCAAAATGGTCGTCCTTACTGTGATTGCACAGGAACAGACTATCGTGGGGACCGCTGTACGCAGCCAATCTGCCTTCCAAATTTCTGTCTTAATGGGGGCAATTGTTATGTCTACGAGGGAAGTCCACACTGCAACTGTACCGCGAATTTCCGAGGAGATAGGTATCTATTCTCTATATTGAGACGCGTAATACCTAAATTTCACTTAGTACTGACGAAGTTACTATTTTAGATGTCAATCTCCAGTTTGTCCTACTGACTATTGCAGTAATAATGGCCGGTGTTACATGTCAGGTTCGACGCCTTTGTGTGATTGTACGGGAACGGGTCACACTGGTGACCGATGCACAACCCCAATTTGTCCGGATGGATATTGTCAAAATGGCGGTGTCTGTCATGTTCTTCCAAGCGGTCAACCATTTTGTGATTGTTCTCAAACATCTTATACTGGAGATCAGTGTGAGAATCCTATTTGTCAGCCGAATTACTGTTCTGGACGAGGAACATGCAGAGTTGAACAAGGGCGCCCTGTCTGCGAATGTCAATTGGAGTATTGGGGACAGCAATGTCAGTTGCAAGTCTGTCCACCTGGATTCTGTCAACATGGTGGAACTTGCTATGCAGGAACAGATCGTAGACCACACTGCCGTTGTCCCGAAGGCTACGAGGGTGATCAATGTGAAATTCCAAAGTCTTGTCCTCAAGGCTATTGTTATCACGGCGGTGAATGCACAATGGTGGGAGGTATGCCTGTATGCAACTGTATCAACACCGATTACCAGGTCAGTCACAAATGGTTTATTCACATTCAATCACATTGATGAAATTGAAATACGATGACTTCATGTTTTTGTTTTAAGGGTCCTCGTTGCCAGACGCCGAAGACCTGTCCTCCCGGCTATTGTCAAAATGGAGGAATATGTACTGTTAGCGGGGGTCGGTACTTATGCAACTGTTTGGGAACAGGATTCCAGGGGCCAACTTGTTCTGATCCAGTCGCTTGTCCTTCTGGCTACTGTCATGGTGGAATTTGCACAGTTCTCCCAGGTGGAAGATACCTTTGTAATTGTTGGAAAACAGGTCTTAGTGGGCCAACTTGTGATGGTGGTAAGCTTGAGGGCAAATCTTAATTTTCGCTTTTCTTTTTATAAGTATGCGTGCTTTTCCCATGTTATTATTCTGTACCTACTTTTACCGAACATTTGATTTACCGAACAAAGAGAATATTAGTGTCTTATTTCGTTTTTATATATTTACCACGTATTTTATTTTGAATCACTGTTTAAACCAGTAAGTGGACTATGACACGCATCATTTGGATCCCATCATGCTTTTACACGTGTCAGTTTTAAGAGAGATATGCATGGTGACTTATTAAAGGGTGTCCTCATTGTCACCAAGACGATGACAGTGAAAATGCCATTCCATTTAACTACCTGCTCTTAGCCTATTTTCTATCTTGACCCTTAAAGCCAAGAATTGTTTGATGTTCGAGAGTCTATCGGTTGTCTTAGAGTCTTTTAAAATCGAAAGGCTTTCAAATGGAAAAAAAGGAAATAAACAGAAGAATGTGCTCATGGTATTTTGAAGAAGGACGCTCTAGAAAAGTGTTCCAATTTTAGCAGTTTAACTTCAATTATACTTGACAGTTCTCTGTAAGCTTCCCATTTTCGTTTGAGTTTTGGTTGTGCAAATTTTTTATTTCATAAAATCGTGACTGATTTCGTGTCCATAAAGAACATTTAACCTCTTTATATTCTACGGAACAGCCTATTTGGAGCATGTTTACTTGTTGAGTTGGTATGCTTTACTTTAGTTTGGGTTGAACTAATAGTCCAAGTTACCTGAGTAATGACTTGAAGAATTTTCAAATCAGGAATAAGTTCTAATTATTCAAAAGTAAATATTTTCTTTTAAGTCGGACATGAAAACCTCTACTTTTTCCCGGGATCATTCTGGGGATATTTATTGAGTTGCTTGGCTGAGTAAGAGAGATTAAAGTTGCCGGTGCAATCTCATTTAATAAAATAATTGGGCATACTTGGTCCTTGTAAAGAAATTCAAATGTGATATTCATTAGATTCTTCGAAGATTTTGGCATCGCCAATTGGCGTTTCCCCTACCCAGGTAAAAGGGATATCGATTCGGGAATTTGTGAAAAACACCAATTAACATCCAATCACAACCACCTAATATTTGCTCCTTATCTCTTTATACCTATTAAATTACGTATGTTACTAAGAAGGCGTTCTTGGTACACGTTGCAAATTTTTTGCCTTAGTATTCTATTAAATCCATCCAAGCATTCTTCAGTGAGTATTAATATCTAATTTACCCTCGTCAAAGTAACGTATGAGAAGAGTTACCTTTGATTTGATACATGTATATAATGGAAAAATGAAAATCGAATATGAAATTACAACTGGCCAAATCTCGTTAGCTATTGCTTTTCGCTTATAATGAAAAAAACACCCATTACTGTTCCCTTGCATTGCTTGATATTTTTAGATGTCAATGGAATTTACATTGATTACGAAAAGGTCGGCTACATGGTGTACGATCTAAATCCACCCTTCAAAACAACTGAAGACAATGTTACAGTTGGATTTAAGACATACTCACAATCAGGAACGATTCTCGACTTTGTTTCAACAACAGGGACTCATTGGAGCATCAAGATTGTGAGTTGAGTCCTGAAATTTTGTTATGGCCGTCACGTCTAACTCTCTAGATTGCAATAAATTTACAAGAAAGGATAAACAAGGTCCCATTTCATAAATAATTAATTTTAGGGAAGAAGTGACCTTTAATATATCGTGTCCGTTTGTAACTAACTAGACTGATAGAACGGCGATATAGGTAATTGCTTTAATGCATCTACATTTTAGGCGTTTTAAGATGAGTCTAAGCATTTCATGGTTACACTAAGCTGTTCTTTTCAGTATTCGGTGTTATTCCTGCGACCAATCAGAACATATTCAAGAGCAGGAATAGCCTCTTTTAAAAATTCATACGTGCTTCTTCACCCTAGTTACGTCCTATATTTAGTAAAGTAAATATTTTGTGTTCTTTATTAACTTGTATAAGCAAGTATCAATGTGGGGTGAGCAAAATTTCTCGTAGGCTTTAGTTTAATTAGAAAATCTTTCGTTGTCCTTTCTGAATAAGCATATTCACTCTCTTTCCCTCTCAATTAAGAGTATTTAAGACGTTATGAGAACGGACCCTGTAAGCGATAGGGAGACTAGAGACTACAACTCCAATCGGACTAAGTGTAAAGCTCTGAACTGGTTGGAAGATATCGGACGGCCTAATGTGAGGGAAACAGTAGCATTCGCCAGCAGGTGGCAATTAACAAACACTTTTGGTTGGTTAGTCCGAGATAACCAAATCAGCTTGAGCCAATTCTTCGGAAATTGGAATTTTTAGCCGTAATGATTTCACCTTCAGTGGCTTTTCAAATGCCCTAATCAGTAACAGCTTAATCAGAAGACAAAAGATCCACTAAAATTATATTGCTGACCAACATATCTACTCGGTATCAAATGAAATGAAAATGATTTTTCACCATTGCTGCCAAAATGACCACAGATATCTTAATTCATTTTTATTCAATGTTGGAAGTTTATTGAAAGTAATGAATTCTCCCATTTGTGCAGATTTGAACTGATTAATCAATGTCGTGAATTCAGAATTGAGGCAGATATTTAAATTGTTAATAGAAGCTACATTTTTACTTGAAACCAATCTCAGTAAAAATATCCGAATAATCTTTCAGCGCAACGGTCATATTGTGGTAGATAGGAATGGTCAAGAATACATGTACCCGAACACTGTCAACGATGGAGCATACCACATTGTCAGCGTCGAACGTAGGGGTGATCGCATGCTCGTTACTCTTGACAGCGATCAAATTGTTAATCTTCCAATGACAGGTGAGAATGATTAACATCTGACTGTTTTTTGTTCTTTCCATGAGGGCTTAGTACTGATTAACTATGTGGTTTGTAGGAATAACTGATAGAAATGACCAAAGTATCACCTACACAACTCTGTATGTTGGAGCTAACAAGAACCGAGAAGACATTTTCCGTGGCGCTATCGGTGGTAAGTATGCCAAGTTTCTTTCGAGGATTCACGTTACGGGAAGGTGGGAAAATATGAATCAAAGTGTAATGTATGCCATTGATTTCTGTGAATATAGCTTAAAATACATACGAATACTCAATTTGCTTAAAAGACCTGGAAGGAAAAAATATGCTACCTGCAGGCTTATATTAACAAAGATTTAAAATTATTAACACTTTCTTATTGTCGCATATAAAAAAGTATCAAAGATATTATTTTGACACCATTCGCATACTATTATTAAGGCCAAATATTTTGCTTCAGTGCTCCTATTTCAGACGACAATCAATAGGATTTCGCTAATCTGAAATATCTAAACTTTTTCTTAATAAAATAAAATAACTGAAAGGTAAACGAATAATAGGCTAATTCATTGTGGTCCATTTCAATTAAGATCATATGACAAATATGGTACTTAAACCGTCAATTTCGTACGTTATATGCTGTCTTCAGCTATGCGAGATATTTACACCCGAATTTGTACTTAATATTAGCCAATTGTAAAGAATAAAGAATAAATACCTTGTTCATTTGGAAATTAAAACTCGAATTTGACGTTTATTTACCTTTTATTCCCTTCGAAAGGTCTCTACTGGAACGGTCGATATCCGATTGACGAAGCTAAAGGAGGTCTGCAGGTTATCACCGGGGACGTCGTATACGTACTTCTACCAAGCTTCATTCTACCTGGGAAGAAACCAGTACCTCAATGTCTACCTGATTTCTGCTTCAACGGTGGAATCTGCTATGTTGAGGATTATGAACTCAAATGTGACTGTCGTCTCACTGGATGGCAAGGCTCAAGATGCGAATTGCGTAAGACAACCACTTTACTGTCATTTTTGCCTTGAACTGTGACATAGGAGTTCGTTACTAAAGAGTTTCATAAAAAAGCGTCATATCGGCATTTACTCTAGGCGCTTGGTGAAATTCTCCCACAAATTATTTTAATTTGCGATCAAATATCAATACATTTCTCATAGTTGGCATCTGGACCGCATTTGTTATTTTTTAAACTCTGAAATACTTGAAAATGGCTAAATGAAGCTTGTGACATTTATAGCACAAAATGTAAGGGTTTAACACTGATTTTATTAATTCCCTTAAACTAATTTAGGGTCAATATTTATTTCGCAGAAAAACGCAGATCTTTAATAATTTCGCCAAGGAAAAACATTTAATAGTTTTTCGCAATTATTTCCTTACTGAATATTGCTTTAGTCAATCAATATTTTACTCATTTAATTTGGAATTATAAGTTTCAAAAGAGCTACGGAATTCTAAGAGGACGTAACTTGGAATGATAGTGGAAGCATGAATTACTTAAATAATGCCTATTCTAATCCGAGTGACTAATGTTCAGATGATCAAACTATGTCAAATTGTTTTCTTTAAATGTGCTCTTTTAGCAACCCGTGGTATTCTGCCTGCAGTAACTGGAAACGGCGCATACGTCATCTTGTCTATTTCACCTCCTAAACGCACAAATGTGGACAGAATGAGGGTGGCTTTCCAAACATTTGCCACGGATGGACCAATCGCACGATTCATGTCATCTGATGGAGGATTCTACGATGTTTATATGGTAAGAAATAAGTGTCCCTCCTACGGTCCGCGTTTCTACAAATTCTTGTGCCAACTTATCGAATTAAGATGTTGTCCTACCACCCTGAATCCTTTATTCGAACGGATCGATTGTTTATTACTTTATCAAGTTACATTTTACCTTTTCAAGATTCACTTATTCGACAAATCTTAATGCTGGAATACTTAGGGGATGTATTGATTTTAACACATGAAGATTCTGAAGGGACTTGTGGGGTGATATGGATAAATTCCGTTAATTCTCCTTTTTCCAAGTAATTTCGTATGATTGCTTTGGAAACGCTGAGCTTGACCTCATCAGTGATTTTAAAACACAGGTCGTATTTAACGAATAGATCTTCATGGTACCATGTGGGTGTAATATTACTACGCGAAGCTTTACGAGGAAATTTCGATGAATTCACACGAGACACTTCTCAACGCTTCTCTACTAGACATCCTTCATATGATTTAAATATTCTTGCGTTCTGCCAAAAAGAACCGACTCTACATAGAGTTAGTTCACATAGTAGCTGACTCTGCCTGTGTGATTCACATGCCTATTCACTTTGAATCACACATTTGCTTAAAGTTACTTTCTGTATATGATTATGAGGTGGAGAACATGCAGTAATTAATGACTTTACATATTTATTCTCTATTTTTCTTCTTCTGATTGTGAGAGCAAAGTATGTGCCCTTTTCTCCACTTACGATTTTCAGCCATATTATGTAAATTCTGAACAGTTGTGGATTTGATCGCGTAGGCGGGATAATTTATGCACCAAAATAACAACTGTGATTCATATGGTTTGAATCAATTAGTTATTCAGGAAGGACACTTGTATTAAAAGTTACTAAAAATATAATTTTCCCTATGCTTATAGAAGGGGCAACAAGTGTTCGTTTCAAACAGAAAAGATGACATCCGCTTGATAAGCGCTCCTTATCAACAATGCGATGACGGAAAGATGCACGTAATCACATTGGTTCGTAACGGATCTCGATGGGATTGGTCCGTGGACGGCCATCACACCACCTACTACGATAACTGTGAGTCAAGATTCTAAATTTAATTAATTTCCATCGTCGTTTCTCACCCTGTGTCTCTGCAGTGCAAATTACTGTGAATATAATTGGTTAATTCAAGGTCGTGCATGGACAACTAACCAATCAGGAACAGCCTGTGTGCACCCTGGCACGTTTGCAAGAAGCTTTCTACGAAAGCAAAAATTAACCCATTGCGTTACCTAAGCACTTAGTAGATGTCTCTTGAAATTGAAGTTTATCTTTTATATCAGTTTCTAAATATTCCCACACATTACTTATACAATTGAACGCACTGAAAAGAGTAAGTTTTTATTTTTGACCACTAATGGAAACAATTTTATAATTTTGATTAGCCTCGAATCGCAATTTCGTTTCCGAATTTTACATTTTAAGTTTAGTACTACTTCAATTTCACAGAGAAAGATAGTATTTAACAATATAATAAATTATTAAATTTATGTTGCTATTATAGTTTCAGTTTTGTTATTATACCTAATTTTGTAAACATCGCCTCTGTTTAATCTCAATTTTTCTTTCCGACGGTAGTTCGACATTCCGTACCTTTCCATAACTGCTAGAATAATGAGAATGGCATTGTCCTTAGCATCTTTGGCCATCTAGAAGTATAGTTTATTTAACTCTCTTAATTATCTGAAAGTAAAGTCCTATTCTACTCTCAAACGCATTATGCTTCAATTCTTTTCCTGATAATTCTAATAATATCCGACTTGTATAATGAAAGCATGATATGACCAATGGTATCTCATAGCCTCATTTAGCTGAAGTCCTTGTTGACAAAAACATGCTTCTACAGTGCATACTTGTGTTTTTAATATTAACCAGGTTGGCATTAAGACTTAGTTTCATTTTTGCAAATTGTTCTGGCTGGTTTTAGAGAGCATAATTATTTTTTGCTTCCTATGAACGTAACGCCATTTAAACATTTCGAGAGACCAAGTTGTCTTCATTTATTGTCTTCTTAAGGAGATGTTTGTTGAGCACGATATGGTGGGGTTTTGAAATTATGCTATTGTATCTACTTACTTTTTTTTTGTTCTAGACTTACTTGATAACCGTGGATCTCTGATCACCAAAGAGATAATTCTTGGAGCTGATCGCAATTTCAGGCATTCCTTCAACGGTGTTATTGGTGGTAAATTTGCAATCCTAACACATATTTTATGGGAAAAGTAGTCCATTTTATAGGCATTTATTTTATATTAAAAACATTAATTCTTCAGTTTCAATGTTTCCTTAAGAAGATTAAGTCTTTTATACTCCCTCAATATTTATTTTTGGCGAAATTTTAAGCAAGTTACATTGAAGGGAAAGCAATATTACCAATCATTTAGACGGATTAGCAGAGAAATATAACCGTCTCCTCCAGACATTTAATGACTTTATACTATTGATAGCTGACAGAAATTTGGTTAAGATAATGATACTCATTAAAGTTAATTTAGACAATCTTTGTATTATTAATGATGTCCTTGTATTACCACTGACAAATTTCGTGGAATTACCGATAAGATATCACATTCAGGATCGATGAATCACTCTTTTAATTCCGAATTGTGTAAGATTTCAATTGTTATTTGCGTCTTCTGTAAATACGTTCTAGAACAAAAGTTGTTCGCCTTCAAAAGTTAGAAACTGTGGGAAAAGTACTTACGTATACGGTATGCTAAGCAGCAAATATGATAAAACAAAAGACAAGTTTGCATTCAGTTTGTGAATCCAGGAACTGTTCGTAAAAGATGAATGAGTACTGAATTATTGGTAACTGTAAATCAAAGATAAGAAAAATGGCAATTTGAGTTTGGGCATAAATAAAAAAAAATATTTAATTGAAACGCTTCTTGCTACGCGATCGTTGTGGTGCATAAAGTTAGAATAGAACGCATTATTCCATTCAATCAAAATCCCGTTGACAGGCATTATTTCCCATTGTTTTCGTTTGCAGCATTTGATTGGAACGGTCAGTACTTGGTGTCAGAAAGCGGTGAATTATCAGAAAACTCTATTGTGATGATTGTTCCTGGTCGAAGCGTAGGGGACAAAGACGATGTTGTGATTGTGGTGATGCCACATCTGCTAGTGCCACCCGTGGCAACAACCCAACCTCCTCCCCTTCCCTTTCCTCCAGTCATTCCTGTCGATGGCATTCACGGAGGAGCCATTGTCGGCACTGGTGGCAATGATGGTAACCTCGTCGTACCTCGTAAGTCATTCTCTTTTGGTAGGATATAGTCATAAATTGAAGTGAAAGTACAGACAACATCACAATAGTCTTATACTAATTAAATCAATTTAAAATAGCACAATCAAGATAGTGCTAGATATGTGAGCATAAATTGCCTTCGATTAATCTTTGGATTAGTCTAATCTTGTGTGGGGCAATATAGGTACCACCATATTAAACATTATCGACTATTGATGAGTTCTTATTTACTCATCACTCTTTATTTATTAATTTTCCTTTTGTTCAAAACGTTTTTTTCCAGGAATGGCAATAGCTGAACCTCGTAAGTAAATTATACCAACTGATTATTTGTTCTTTCTTGTCCCATGAATTCTACACCAATTTCCAACAATTTATGATTGCAATTTGGGCATTACTACCAATCGATATATTAAAAATTGTAAACTTTTTGAAGGTATCAACTACTAATTGTAAATTTTAAGCTTAAGGCATTTGACTTTATCTTTGAAATGAAGTGCTCTAAATAGAATGTTCAAAGTTGCCCCATTTTATTCAGACGCTATATTCCGTGTACTAGTTTTTACTTGAAGAGTTAAGAGCGCTGACTTAAAAAACGAGTGCCTTTTATTATATTCATATCTGCGTTTATTTTTGCTCTGGTCGAGCTTTCTGGTCAGTACTGGTTTGCAAAGACCAGTTTCTTTTGATGAAAATTAATTGAAATAAAATAACCATAAACAACGTCTTTCGCAGTCATCGCATCGCAAAAACTTGAAGTTTGTGATTAATACTACTACACTAAAATATGTATTTGGGATTTCTGATTAACCTTTTGAAAAGGTCTAAATTGCAGCACGAGGCAAACATGGACAGCATCTGATGATAGATTCAAGCATTTCAAATAAAATCACACCTTCATATATGCATATGTCAAGATGAATAATTTCTTTCTATTTTATTAGAAATTCTTCAATAGAATAAAATATATTTTAATAAAAAATTTATTTATATAAGAATTTAGAAATTATTTGGAAGCATCTGCGCATTTCCTTTTCAGTGCAAAATTAAGAAATGATTTAGCTTTTATAAAGGTGTATTTTCGTGAGGTCCACCAAGGATTGTGCTTATGTTTTTCCTCAAATGAGATTTTCCATCAACCAGAAAATAAACAAACGTCTTCCTGTACACTCGAATATTAACAAGTTACGTTCAGCTTTCTAATATCGTTCCTGATTCTCTTAGAACTTCTCGTGTTTGTAATAGTGCAGATAAGAAATTTCAGTTCCATTGTAAATCATCCAACGTTGAGCTCCTAATAGGTAAGGCTATCTCTGTTAATGCGTCAAATAGATCCAATAGTTAATACTATTGCTAACTTGTCCTGTCGACTGACCTGACTTGTTTTGTATTTTAATCTGATAATTATTGTATTTTCTGGATAACACAACTGGGAGTAGCCTGTATCGTTCCTTGTAAAATTCCCAGCCAGTTTTATTTTCTATCAAGTTCTACTTATATAGACGTTTTACCGTGTTCATTGATTAACTGTGGATACTAAGTAGATTCATCTTTTTTAACCAATGGGACATCTGGTGAATTCAAGTTAATTTGTTCTGACTAAAACAGGGTACTTTATCTGCAACTTCAATTAACATTTTTTCTGGCCTTCTAATATATTATTCGGCCTAAAAGCTCAATTTATTTCAATTTTAAATATTAAATATATTAACTCGCATAACAATACATCATTTTTTAATCAGATATTTATTTGCAAAAATTAATGATAGATCTTAAATGTGCAGTTAAAAATGTAATAAAATGTGAAGACTTGAAGGTGAACTAAAATCGCTTCTACGCTTACTTATCTAATTTGAACGCACGTCAAATTAAATGAAGGAAAGTGGATAGGTCGACAAATTTAATTCAACTTGTACTTCATTTATAGCAATTGGATACGGTGGAGGTTCGGATGGTGTATTCGCTGGCTCTGGACCTCTTCTACTCCAGGCAGGAGGTGCTGGCGTGCTTGGTCTGATCAATCCCTGGTTGGCCGGCCTTTTAGTCTGCCTTCTTCCACTCATCTCTGCCCTTATTTGGGCCTGTTGGCGATGTAAACCCGGTTGCTGTCCATGCTGCGTTGGTGGCGCAGGTTTGGGAAAAGGCGCTGGTGGTAAGTTCCACGACACGATGGATCGCATTTCTGCTGGACTCTGGGCGGCTCCACCAGTCGATAAGGACCTTCTTGGTAGAAGCTTCAGTTTTTATTCATTGTCGCTTTGCATACTTCCTCTTTGTCGTTAGCATGATCTTACGCCAATGTCAATGTCGTTTCCTGATTTGATTTTCGTCCATCGGCATGCGCTTTTGCTCCCAAATCGCATTTATAGCCCACATGGTATTTGTAATATATTATAGAAGGGTAAAGGTAGCAATATTTTCCGTTCTAGTAGTAGGCATATAAACCTCAGAAATTGTTCAGTCATTTCGATTGCACAACTATTTTCTTTATTTCTCTGAACACTTAGTGCTTAGTTTTATTAAAATTTAAGATTTTTTACCTTTTCCACAGAATTTTTGTCAGCAATCTTTGATTATGCCAATTTTTATCAATTTTCTCAGAGACAAGACTATTCTGTCTTTCGACAGAATGTCGTTTTGAAGAAGTCACTTCGCTTTAAATGGCAGTTGTAACATGATTTGGTATTGCCAAAATTCTTCTTAAATGCGCTGTGAAATGTGATGTGCAAGTATTCGATAATCACTTCAATAAAAGTTATGTGAGATTTGATACCTTTTACCAATCACTAATGACTGTTTGAAAATCGATAAAAACGCTATTTTATGCTAGGTCAACCATTTATATTTAAAATACTCTTCCAGCACTCAGCATATTTGCAAAATAGAATGTAAATTTTCTTCACTGTATCAAAAAAGAGGTTTACTGATTACTTTTTACTACAACTGAGTCTTCTTATGTTTTATATATCAATTTTTGCCAATCCAGTTTTTCTTTGGTTGGTTATCTACCGAAAACCAAAATGGCAAGAAAGAAAGTCGGGATATGCTTACTTAAAGTTAAGGCGAAATTTTCAGCATTATACAATTTCTTCGGATTTGCAAATTTTTCATGTTGTTAAAAATTGATTATATATCAGCTTTGATATGATTTATGCACGTTGATAAATGGATTGTCTGTTTGAATTTTCGTTGTGAATGTCCTGTTAGTTTCTTACCTGTTGAGTGACATATTTGTCTTCCATAACTTGGATTTAGGAGCAAAAATACTCGCTCAAATGAATCTTTTCAAATTATCTTTTCAGAGTGCAGTGTATTTAAGTGCATATTAAGAAGTTGAGCTATTTGGACAAGTGAAGATCAGAATACCTTTTAAGGTTGCTATAAAGCTTATATCTAATACACTTTACGTTTATTATGCAAACCTTGATTCACCCCATTTCTAAAACCTCTCTTTAATTTACTGGATATCAGTTATGAGTTAGCAGGTAACAATAGCAAACGAAAGTTCATAATGAAGATCTAAGATAGTAAGAGGGAGATGAGAAGAGAAGAGCATGAAGCGTGCATATAAAGGGTATTTATGTGGCTTCATAGAGAGTGATCGGAGACACTGAACTCAAGCCGCGTTCATTCAAGAGTCCCCTAATTCTTTTACCCCTCAAATTAGGACAAACCGCTTGAGGATATACGATAGCTCTCCACAAGGAATTCGAGTTTTAGTTAGTTTGAAAAACGTTAAGTGCCACTATGAAGTCGAGATAAGTAGGTTTCAGGGATTTGCGATGACACGGCGAAAAGGTTTTGAGACCCATAAGGATTCGCACTTCAAGCGCTAAATATGTATATAAGATGTCCTCTGACTGGTAAATTTTGTGTCTGCACTTTTGGCACAATTTATAGACCATTTGCGTCAGTTTTTTAGGGAACTTCATAAGCTGTTGGGTATGCAGGAACATGGTTTTACACCGTTGGGTTCAATTTTATACTTCCTTAAAATCCCTTTAAGTATTTTTTTTGATTTCGTTGCAGAGCAGTTATACAAAGATTTCTAGTGAATAAACTTGATCGTTAATTAATATAGAACTGAAAACGCTCTTTTGCATAATTAACGAGGCTTGGGAACTTTAGCGAAGTGTGTTAATTAAATTTACAACTTGTGGCTTCTATAAGGATTTATGCTTGGTAATAAACCAAAGATTGATTTTGTAAAGAGTCTGTCAAAAAAGTGTCCTTACCGCTTGAGCTTGGCCATTGTCCGCAGTATGTGCCTCGTTTTTTTAAATTTAAATGTGTTTATATAAATCATTTCCTCCAAGTAATTTAACCATTGTTTATTTTTTTTTCAGTGAGTTCGAAACCGCTTTTAGTGAGTTTTATTTGCTATATTCTGCACATTTGATTAAATTGCGTTACTTTACTATATGTACTTATTTAATTACACGGCCTTCAGTATTTAGGAGACGTTTTTATAAATAGTTATATGCTCCTTAATTTAAATTTGATTCTGATATATGAAATAGATGTACTGCATTCACCGCGAACCCAGTGTTTGTTGTCAGCGTTGTGTTTGTATGCGAACCCCTTGCGTTTGTCATTGTGCCAACCAGTCTGCATGTTGCGTAAGATACTACTAGCGTTTTAGTCAGTACTGAATTCCGCACCTTAAAATTGTAACACCTTAGGTAGCTTTTATCCACTATATGAGCCTTAAATTAGTTATTTTCTTTAATTTTCAGGGTACAAATGGAAGCGTAAGTTTACTTCAAAAGATTATAGTGAAACTGGCAAATTGAATAAAAATAATTTACGCTTTTCCAGGCCGGAAACTTCGTCCCATTCCCCACTGGAGGTGCTTCTTTCTTCACAACTGGCGGGCAAACCAAATCTGATTACGTCTTTGGCCAGGATAGACAGGTCGACATCACTGATAGGTAAGACAAGTGTCAACACCTTCATTTCGCTTTTATATACTTTGCTGTATGTTTATATACATTATACGTACTTGCGTACTATTTGATTGGTCTCCAAAATGTCAATAGAATTAGATAAATAAACGGTTGAATAATCTCTCCATTTCTAATTTCGAAATAACATATCTTAAAATGTAACTCTTATCATCTACAAGTCCTGCTTTTTTTCATTGACTCTTCAACTCTTTTGGTTAATATATTAAATATTAAATTTCTGCAGTTTCGCAAGTATTTTTGATGGAGTAAGTGCGTATTTTTCTTTGAGCCCAGTAGAAGCATCTTCCCTTACCTTCTTTCTATTGCATTCTATTGGTTCTTTCTTTCACTACAGATATGACATGACAATGATGGATCAACACTTAGAGGCCGTACCTAACGTTTACACCACCGATGATCTCAAAGTAGACTGTTGCGTATTGACCCAAAATAGTCGCTATGTTGTCACTGGCAACGCCAATGGACCTCCTCAAGTTTGGGACATGCAGGTAAGATAAAACATTTAAAAATCAATTTTCCGCTTTCTTAATCCATAGTGTAATCGAATTACTATTTTCTTTTTAAGACTGGTGAGCCATTCAAAGTGATGAGTGGTGATGAACTGGGCTGTAGTGACCTTCACCTTGCTGCTCAAGATACACTTCTCGTCGGTCAAGTGATTGAGGACTTCCAAGATACCACTAAAATGCATCGCCTGCAAGTATGCTACATTTTAATGAGTATAGACTGCTCATGCTTTTTAAGATATTTATCCCGAATTACCTTTTCTAGTTATGGAACTTTGTGACAGGAGAACAGCTTGAGATGCCGGCTGAGATTCTATGCTCCGCAAGCTGTGTCTCGAATGCTGGAGAACACATCGTAGCCGCTAGGTCGACTTCACGTGGTCAGTCGATTCTTGTGTGGGATTTGATTGGGAATCAGCTGACAAGAGAAATTCCATATGCACCAATAAATCCCAACGCTCGTGTCACCTACATAAGCATTACACCTGAAGACAGACTCGTTGTGGCTGGCTTCAACAATCCTGGAACCGATCAAGCCTGCTTCATGGTGTTTGACCTTGCAGCTGAAGCTCGGGTAAGTTTCTCTGCCTAAAACTCTGAATGATCCTATGGATTGTGTAGTCCCTATTATTTTATTGCATTTAGGGTGTCGTACAACCTAAATATATAACTTTTGAAGCCAAAGCAGAGGCTACCGAAATCCTAAATAATGAAGAGGCCGTGACTGGCACACGCAAGGGAGAACTCATCGTTTGGAACCTACTGACAACAACTCCAGTTCGACAGATCACAATCAACGCTACGCTTGAGGGTGATAGTGCAGTCACGACCTTCCCCCCACATGATGGAATAATTCATGATATTGTATTATCTGAAGATCGTCGGTTCCTCGTTACAGCTTCGCAAGATCGCCGAATTCGTGTCTGGACGATGCCTGATGAGCGCCTTCTGCATACTCTTGAGGGACATGCTGATGATGTAAGTCATTGCATTACAACATCATAGAAAGCAGTTAAGATGCTTAAAGTTAGGATATTTGTCCATCTTTCTATTTTTTCCACACAACTAATATTTCTCAAATGGTGTTCTGAAGAATAATTCTCAAAGTGCAGATTTTTTTTCACCAAATGTAAAAATTTGTTCTACTTAACATTATACAGCCTCTCCCCTTCTACTTGTAATCGAACTATGGGTGGTGTCCATTTTCATCAATGTGAGAAAACTATCCTACCTCTTTCTTTACTAATTGTTGGCTAAAACGGTTGGAGTTGGTTACATTTATCCAATCTTCTATTGCATTGTCGATGTCATTTATATTTCTTATTTACATAAAAAGATAGAACATACTCGCAAATAGCGCAGAAATATTGGGTGAGGTCGATGGAAGCTAACAATAACTAAGTATCCACTTTCCACCCAAAAAAAAACATGTTGGGTATTAACTATGGCTAGACTAGACCTTATCTTCCCTTGAGACTTTCACAATTATACCGAAAGCAAGCAAATCTTCAAATATTTTTACTGATGGTGTCAAGAGTGCATTTTGCGTTCTTCTCTTTTCTATTGAACCAATGTTTGATTAATAAGTTGTTTTTTTCGAACTAAAGGACGCTGTCCTGCAAATAAGATTCAATTGTACCTGAATATCATTCGTTAAAACTTATTTCCTAAATATAAACTTTTTTTCACCTCCCCATAAACTGCAATTTTATCATGAATAATTTGGGCTTATTTGGTGCAGTTACATCAGAGACCTAACCTGTTCTCGGATACTTGCCATATTTCGTCTACTGACAGTTATTTTTCTATATAACTAATGAATTGCCGCTATAAGTATTCTAGCATCCATTGAAATTTAACTACACAGCCTTCCGTAAAGTATGTTTTCGATTATTTTTTAAGTGGAGACTTTAGTAAATAACATTTTTCTATTCTTTAATAATATTTATAGGTTCTAAGTGTTGCCGTGTCGTGTGATAGTGAAATGATTGTGTCAGGCAGTTGGGATGGTTCGATCAGAGTCTGGCGAATGAAAGACGGGTCACAAATGTGTATCTTCACTTCCAACATCGAAGTCCTTCAAGTCAAACTCTCTCAAGACAAGCGTGCTATTGTCGGTATAGGAGAACGTAACGGGCATCGCAAACTCATCATGATGCAGATTGTCCGATCTCGAACATGCGCCCCGGCAGTCTACACTCGTGTTGGGGGAGGTGCAAGCGGAGGACTTTCGCCCGCATCTCCTCAAATGCCCCTTCCCGAAGATCCTCTTCTCTAAAGCGATATAGACTCTCTATTCCCCACATAATCCCATTTAGGATCTTCCCATTATCATCTCCCTCCTTACTCTCTATCTGCATGTGAAGTCTCTAGCTTTTGGTTCATCCCCGTCGATAAATAAGCCAATCTCTTAACATTTTTACCCAATACCTTCTTTGATTATGAAAAATAAGGAGCGAATGTCGTAACAAATAGACTGATACCCAAAAGATAGCTATTTCAAATTTCATTCTTTTTAACCTGACCTTTCTTGATGATGATGATGATGATGATAAGTACAGTCAAACTTTCGCTCTCTCTTGCTCGTAGTCTTCTTTCTCTCTCGCTCTATCTAGAGATGACACATGGTATTATGACAGCCGACAATATGCAAATATATATATATACATATATTCATAGTTATTGAAATTCTAGCATTATGTACACTCCTTATGTTAAATACTCGAAAAAGTAATGTCATTTTAAAAATTTTAAATTTTTACCAATTTTTTTTAAATGAATAAACATTTTCGACTTACCATAAACCTGGAAATGAGTCAGACTTGTCATGCCGCACCTTATAATTTAATTCATTGGATAACACTGGAGGTTAAATGGTTTGTACTGGACCAAAGCTATGGCCACTATGATAACTCTACAATGAGGAAAGGTAAAACGAAATATACTATACGAGTTGCTTTAAACATTTTCTCTCGCGTATACGAAGAGTCTGTATCCTCTATTTAAGCAGTAATACCAGTCATAAGATTTGGTATGCTTCACTTTCTTAAATCCGCTCCTTTTTGGCTCCGAAATCAGTTGCGATTCTGAATTTGGTTTTGAACAACCTCTTTTTAACCTGCATTAACAGTCGTGAATAGAATAATTAAAATCAGTAGACGTAACATCACGAATAGCAAGCATTACTGAAGTGTTCCATCACAACATGCCCGTCAAGGCCTTGGATTCAAATCTTTTACTTTACCTTTTTATAACCTATATGATTAATTTATGGTACTTCACATTTTAAAGGCTTCTTTTCGGACAAAAGTTCTTAACTGCATTTAATGAATTGTAACAATAAGAAGAATTGCATTAAGGCCTCTATAGTATAAGTAACTGAACTCTACATGTTAGTGAATATTCATCGCTCGTTAACAATTACGATGGCTGCAGAAACACGCCATTATTGTATCAGAGCAACCATGGGTCTTTAGCGTTTCTGAAAGAGATTCTAAGTCTAAACAGCTTTAAGGTTTAAAAGGAGTTATTGTTGTTCTAAAAATGTAGAAGACGATTTTCTCAATAATTCCTCACTAGTGCAAGTCTACTGTTTCTTTTAGTCCTCTACTAGTCAAACTTAAAAGGGACTTCACACAACTTCATTAACATATTGCAGAAGATATGGACCAATAATCACATTAAAGTAATACTCTGACTTCGTGACGGCACCACGTCGAAACAAATAAAGTTAATGCATTTCTGTCCGTACCTGGCTTAGCTTATGCACAATACAATTTTTACAGTACCATTTGTACAACTAACCCAGGCATGGAAGACATATCGGTGATAGCACCAGTTTGAAAGATCTTGGCATACTTAAGGGAAAATAGTAATTTACAATAATTTTGATGAAATGATATTTCATTAGGATGACCAAACTGATTAAGACTGCAGTAATAAATCCAAGTTACTGAAAATGTTTGATTATCAATTACGAAATGACAAAAATGCGGAGAGCAGAGCGTTGTAGAAGTAAAATATTAGGAGGCTGAGAAACTTGACACTCCTGCTTAGCCTTTAATACCGAGATATTTTCGATTGTCAATTTGTAAGCCCCAATCAGTACGAGGGAAAACCAATTGCGTGCTCACTCAATGTCATTTTAATAATTATTTCTAAGGTTAACTATTGAAGAGAAAACCCTGCGTGACTGATGATATCTTTGTTCAGACCAACAATACTGATGGGAAAATTAGGTGGCGTAGACGAGAATGCACATTTTGTGACGAAAAATAGAATCGATGGCCTTGAGATTTCTCTTCCATCGTTTTATTAGTTATTTAATTAACGAAGAGAAAATCGCCAAAGAAGTGATTCACCAAATCACTTCCGCAAATGACATTAAGTATGGGATCTGTCCTAACTGAATTAGTAACTCCTAGAAAGGCCTGTCCATTTATCATCCAAAATTATGTGCTGCCCTTTCAAATTTAATCGTTTCCAGGTCACACACCCAAGTGCCCTTCGTCTAATATGTATGGGGCATTTATAGAAGTTGAATAGATAGATGTCTAGGAAATATTTGAACATAGCTAGAGCTATAATTCAGCAGAAATAAAATTAAGAATGCATAGGATGCCTTGATGATAAAGTACGAGTATTATTTTCAAAAAGTTGGTATTTAAGGATAGATTGTTAATGATAAAATAGTGTATTAGTGATATGAGTAAGCAGTGTAAAAGTGATGTGAATATTACAGGCGCTTATTCGAATGATCAAATACGAATTGTTTACAATCCAAAAGTTTAATTGAGTTGATATGATCCGAATGAGCATACGCTCCGTTGAACTTTTTCTATGCTTACTCCCAAGAAGTTCAAGTTTCATAATGCTTTCATCAGATCCAGCTTACCAGCAGATACTTATCGACTTGAGCTTATGTGTGCAACCGTAAGTCTAACAAATTAGTATTTACTGTTTTATTGGAGTCGTCCCAAACATGAGATAGATTTGTACTTTTGCAGCCAGATAAAATAAAACAAAACAAGAAGGCGAATTGGTAAGATCGTAATGAGAACAGAAAGTCATGCATGAATCAGCATGCACTAGGTTATGCTATGCGTTTTATTTAAAAAGTTTACAATCGAAGTATAAAGTTGAAAGAACACGAGTCTTCAGGGAATATTAAAATCAGTGTATGAGAAATACATACATAAATGGGACTCAAGTAAAGTATCTCAATATATAAAGTCTTATCGTCGTATAATAGTTTCAATAGTTTAAATAGCCTAATGGTATAAACTTAGCGTCTAGTCTCAAGAGGGCTTTATGATATAGGCAGACACTGAGAATCAAGGTATCACACAAAGATATGTTTTGTGTAAAGTCAATAAGTCAGCTTTGCCTTAAGCATGAGAATAAGATGAACCACTATGAATAAAATCATCTATACGCTTATAAACACAAATAAAGCTTATCTGAGTATTTAATCATGCTCAGGCGTGCTTTTGAAGATCAATATGGGTAGAATAGGCTTTAGAGTTAATTGGAAAACAGATTGTTTTCTTATATCTGGGTTGCATAAATAGGGTCGTCTGGATGAGAGGCTATGCACATTATGTACTTGCTATGTAGTGGATGGAGTTAACACTCGCACGGACACGTGCATTTCTTCGTCTTGCAGAAAACTGAGAAGGCGAGGTGGTATAAGCCCCATGCGAATTAGGAATAGGATCATAATCTGGCTGGAGCAAACCGAGGCAGACGTCTGTACGCAGATTCAACCAATGAAGAAGTCGAAGTGAGTTGGGCCTAGATAGACATGGGAAGGAAATAGCCATATTCTCCCAATGTATGTAATCTTTGTGCATCCTGGTTTTTATTCACAACTTTCATTTATCACGTAGATTTATGCCTTTCCATCTTTCCTTCCATACTTTTTGGAGGACCTCATAAAGAAAAATTCGATTCACGTTTTTTCCAATATTATTGGCAATTTGATTTAAACGGTGAGTCATATTTCTTAAATTTAGCGCTAAAAAGTCCACTTAAGCTCAATTGAAAATCTTTCCTTCTCTTCTGCCGAACTGTCAATAATTGCGTTACTACGTTAACACGTGGATATAAGACCATCACAGAAGCAACTATCGCTTTAATTATTATCTAATCAGGTAATAAATTCTGTACCCCTTATAGAAATTCTATAAATAATTCTATTAGTAATTATTTATCACTAGTATATTTTAGCCTTAATTTGGCAACATTCTAACTTTCTTTGTAAAACTAATATTATTCTGTTTTCGAAGCCATTTCTGAAGCGCAAAATATTGAGATATACTCTGTTATTAAGATTTAATTACTTCTACAGTTCTACATACTGTGATATTTCTGAAGACTTCGTTGATTAAATTAGCAAGAACGCCACTTAAGGAATATTTTAGAAGTAAAACACTCTCAAACAAAGATTCAATCGAAGAGGTGGAGCTTTAAGAGGTCCAGGAGAGAAGCTCATAAGGGGTTAAGAGAATCAGGAAAAGTGAGTAACTCAGAAAATTCGAAAGAAGAAAAAATCAACAACTGCTTCAATAACACTCCAATAACCAATGGCCTCAGGGCCAGTAGCACCGAAAAAGCCCATTATTGGTCCAACGCGAATGGCCTTGAGAATGTAATGCACGGAAAAAAAAACGCCAAGGAACCATAAAAATTGCACCAAAATAGGCGATAAAAATGACCCTCCTGAAGAAGAATTGTGATCTGCTGCGAGGGGACCTTTTGAAGAGACCTCAGGACATTTCTTTTTCTCTTCTCGTCTTCCGTCATCATCACCTGATTCTCTAGTTTGGGAGATTTGTATAAGAGTTCTTTGCAGGACTGGTTCCTCTGTGATCAAGTCTGGGACGCTTGACATTTCTTGATCTGCATTCCTATTAGAGGTATACAATATCTTTTAATGATTCAGTTGCACTTCCAACATTAAATAAATTAATATTTACAGCGAGACGGGAATCAATATTTTCCTCTCAAGGGCACCGATTTTATCAGATGTGGTACAGTTTTCAGTTTGATTCGAACTAGAATATGAACCAGTGGGTTAAAGGAGTTAATTCAACTTATCTGCAAAATGTACTCAGTCTTTTCTTGATTGACCAAACTATTTATGTTAACTAAAATTATTTAATCTATTAGATTCTTAAGAAGAAAATTTACTTACAGTGAATTTGAGAGAGCAGATCTTTCTTTAATGAAGCCATCTGTTGCATCCAAAGGTTTGAAGAAATTTCGCAGACAAGAAGAAGTCAAATCTTTTCTTAATAAATTGTAAAATATTAAGAATTGGCATCAGGGCTTATTGTAATTAAGTTAATTATCGTGAAACTGAAATAAAGTTAAGATTTCATGGACATAGAACCAATCTTTTGGAAAACTCAAATTATAATCACCACTTATAAGTGTAGGCTTGGTCAAAATTTGGTGCAATTATACTGCTTTCACCTTGGAAAGACCAATACTTTCATAAATTTGAATGTGATTATCTAAAAAACACCTTTTTCGACGTCCCCACTTGTTTACCTCATTCAAACTTATAAATACAAGGTTTGATCAGAATCTCTTAGTACAAGTCAAGGAGAATTCTTTAATGCTCTTGGCTTAACAGCACCTTCAAATCAAAGATGCTTTTGATAAAGGTATCATAAACGTAAGTTGCAATTCTCAAAAAGTGTGCCTACGCTCTTATTTTCCCATAATTCCTCTTACTTTCCCATCTTTTTTATATGATTAGATCTCACTACCTTAAATTTCCCTAACCCTAACCCTAAGCCTATTTTTATTAATCATTTATAATGGACCATCTTCGAAGGTGACTATGAACTTAAATCAGTCACTGCAATTGCAACAACCGCAATCATTGAGAGTGAGAGCTATGAAAGAATGAATATCCAGGAGAAGTCACAGGATACTTCCAAAATTTTTAGTAAAAAAAAGTAAGGAAGATAAGGAAGGCAAACTATTTCATTGTAGGGACAGGTCGAAAAAACACTTTTTGGTAATGGCCTAAATGTTATACAGTTATATTTATAAACAATATTCAAGATACATGCATCGTTACTATATGTTTAAGCACTCTGGTTCCGATTCACCATTGTCACCACCGTCGTTATTATTATCATTATCACCTATCATTTACATTTACCCTGACCGTGCACAAACAGACCACTAATGCCATTCGGAAATATAATAAAATTGTAATAAAAGGACTCGCATAATTACAAAATTTTTTCATTTTTTGTTAATTTCATCAACGATATTCCGATCGTGCGAATAAACACGCATATTTTAAATTTAATAGAGTTGTGTGTTATAAACGTCAAAGCCGGTTTAATTCAACAATTCCATTCCCTGAAATATATCTAATAATATCCAGTATTAATTTTGTATATAAACTTAATTGTCTTGTCATAGAAAATATTTAATTTATTCAAATTTGGAACTCCGTTTCGTCATTTTATGCTTTGAGAGTAAGTGATTTTATTTAATTAAACAGCATTGTCAAAAATAGTAGTCATATGAAACAAAATGAACAAAGTCCAGTTTCAGTACAGATACCCAATCAGAATTTAGCTTGAGCTCAGAACAGATAACAGAGTGGAATGGTAATAAACATAATGTGCTTTCGCGATCTAAATCACAAATATTTCCTTAAAATCAAAGGTACTTACCTTGGGGAGATAATCTCTTGACTCAGCACAACAGTTGTCATGGGTGGTAACCGCTGAATTTCCTTAGTGCCTTCTACGTCGGCATTTTTCTCCATACGGGCGGACGCCGCACTCCAATCGAAGGGTACAGGAGCAGTTGATTTATTGTGGTTACTCTTTCCAACTACTCTACTAACTACTGGAATCTTAACTGATTCGGCCTTACTTTCCTCATCTTCATCCTCCTCTTCGTCCTGAAAAAATAATGAAAAAGTCTTAAGCACATTTTGAAATCGTACTGTAAATGTTTAATAAAAGACCTTTGAGTGGAAAATGAATACTCATCGGAAATCTGTACTCTCCCAAATCGATCACGCGTGAGGACAAACCGTCATTAAAATTTGTTCTGAATTGGGGAGCTTTTAAGCAATTTCTTCAAATTAAAGCAGTGTTTTAGTTATCACAACAAGGACGTTTAGGTAAAGGTAATTGTCATTCTCAACTTTTAAACGAGTAATATCTTAATTTTTATGTTGACCATAGTTTCTATCATTTAGTTGTTTAAATCTTGTGAACCAACTTGGGTATAATTTTGATCTTCTATCAGTTAAAAGTGAAACTCGAATTGCAGTTGGGACGGGCGTCCAAAAAGGCGTAACGAGTCACAAATCATTCATGTTATTTTGAAACTATATATTTGAGAAAACCTATCAAATGTTCCATGTTAATATAGAAATTAAGCAAAATGTAGTTTTGAAAATAAAAACCGTTAGGAAACCTCAATTTTATTAGAAAAAAATCTATGCGTCAACCGTGTAAAATTGCTAACGAAAGGAAGAAAGGGCTTCATTCCGAAATTGTTATTAAATTCACATGCACACAAATTCTTGATAGAGTGGGAGATGATCCTGACATTATAGGTGGGTGGGGTGGGGGGATCAGATCCTTAAATAATTGAAACATGCGATGGTAATTAAAAATATTCGAATATAGTGTTGACTACTTTGAGATTATCAATGAAAACAATTAATTCCTCTGCTAACAGTGTAATTTCACTTTTTTCTTGTGCAAATATGAACACGCTGTCACTCTACTTAACAAGGCCATACAAATGTGTGATCAATAAACGTAACCAAAATATTTGAATTTTTTTTTTGTTTTAAATCTTTTGCAAAATGAATTTATAAAAGGTCCCATTTTAATAAATCAATGAATTATAATGGCCATTTGGATAATAGCAAAAGTCTGAGAGGCGTTTTTTATCCTGGATGAGAATATTTCGTTCTATTAGTTTGCTGGTCTCAAATGTACAGATTTTTTTATTATTTTAGGCAGTTTTAGAATTTAAGATTTAAGTAAGGAAAGCCACTCATTGAATTATTTTGATTTCCAAAGTTTAGTGCTTCGGTCTTAGGCATTCAAAAAAAATTACATACTTTTCCCAAATAAATTTTTATGCAACAAAATATTAAAAAATAAGTAGCTCACAAGTTTGGAACACTCCTTTATGACGAGAAATTGGTGAGGAATTAGAAGTGTTGCAAAAAAAGACGGAACTTTTTAAGACTCATAATTAATTGCTGCCAAGCTATTTTTGGTATAGCAGTCCTCCGCAGCATAATAGACCGTATATATTTTCTTGGTAAATGACTCTTAAATAATAATAAAATTTATGCAAGAGAGGAAATATTTCACAGAGTAAATGGTAATCTACGAAACTTGAGTTATTTCTTCAAAGAACTTTCAGGGTTAATAAAATGTTGCACAATTGTGTATTAAATTGAGGTAAAGTAATATTTGAGGTGTGGTTTGTGTACTACCAAATATTTGTTTCCACCATCCTGTTAGTTGCTTATCTACAGTGGTACTAAACTCATCATCTGCCCATTTTTCAGTACTTAAGTTAGACCCTTTCTTCCCTATTCCTCCACCTATTTCTTCCTCCATTCCACTCTCATCCCCGGCTCTCCAATAAGCTGATAATTATTTTTAATTTTTGTCCTCTCGTTTGTGAATGTTTACTATATTCTGATTGTTATCATGAAGACCATTAGTTTTGGAACGGAATATCAAGCCTACTTTGGTATCGCATGTAAGGTAGTTTTACTGTCGTGATTATTGTACCCTAAGAGGTCAAATAAAATTCTGCAAATCTATCAGCAATTAGTCAGAGAGTTCTCACTTATTGCAATTCGCCAAATTGAAGATTTCATTGATGAGTGAAATCCGGGACCCGAAATTTCAGACGTAATAACTTCTTTACTGTTATTTATAGAAGATTGCATTTACAGTGATTTTCATATCTCATTTAAAATTATTTTTCTAACCCCACTTTAAAAGACTTCTAAAATATCTTTCGACTTTTAAAATATCCCTTCATATGATAAAATATGTGCAAATGCATAGAGAAAAAATATTAATTGTTACTTTACCTCAGCTAGAGGTGTCATGCATCTGCGTCCGTATGGCCAAACGTAAATTAATTCGTCAACCAATTCTTCTGACTGCATTTTACTAACACTTCCTGTCCAATGTGACGTCGATAGTATTTGGGCTGGCATTGTCTTCCTGATCTCTCTGGGAATGCATTCATCGAATAGTGCCAATTTAACTTATGCAAAAGTACTTTTAATCAGCCAATTATAGATCCCATAATTAGGTGCGGGATTGGAGTTAAATCAGTCCAATAATCCGATAGCCAATAATCGTTAAATTATAAACATGCATAAAGAAATCGCTTTTCTTAATACGGCGTTAATTAAAATAATGCCAACCGAGTTTAACGGAGAAATATTGAAAATACTTTCAAGATACAACTGCTTTCAATTACTTGAAATTTAGTTGATAAAAGACATTTTTTTAGAAATTGAGCTTTCTTCAAGATTACTGGACGAGTACTAATAAAGCTGTAAAATTCTCACTTGAAACTAAAATGCCATCCTATTTCATTGGATTGAAAATCAACTAACCAAATGGATGATTGTAAATGTAATGTTGATAAAACATTATTTTGAAAAAAATGTCACTCTATTTAGTATATTTTTAATTGCGTTACTCCACTGCAATCGCTTAAAATTTCCTGAATTTCCTTAAAAGTGCACAGTTCTAGAAAGTTTAATTTTTTAAATGCTCGCATTCCTCGTGAATAAACATATTAAAATCGGTTTCGGTAAATTGATATTTTTTCCTCATGACGGCAAAGTATTGTACTGATTGGTGATTCTCATATTCATAACACATTTGGAGATACATCAAAATATTGTCATTTTAACCGCAGCGAAATCCTTAGTGTTATTAAAATTCTCAGGTGATAAATTGCCCTTCTGTCATTCCTTAGTAATGGCGCAATATACACAGTACCGTTAACCTCCTAGTTTGACCTCTCTCTTTGATGTTTTAACTATCCACACACTAGTAGTCTGACATTATACGTGATTATTTAAAGATATCCTCTTTAAGTGGTTTTTAGGATCATTGGTAAGTGATTCCCATACATTACTGTTACGCTATTCCAACTGACGTGGCATTAAGGTAAACGCAGAGAGGGAGAGAGATGGCAAATACAAATGAGAATAAAGCAACAAGTGTGAATGCTCGCCTATTTTAAATCACAAAGTACCTGAATAGAATAATGCAATGACGAGACTGAACTAACTGCGCTAAAATTCAAGGGTGAAACCACTTTTACCCCGTCTACTTTCACATCAAATTTTTTTCACATGGTAATTTACAATTGAATTTGGTCTTTTTGGTCTTTCGTATTATGCCGCTGCTAGCAACTATCTCATTTATTACAAGCGCATATTAAAATCCACCATAGATGGTTTTGATTATCAATAAGAATCTTACATCACATAAGGGAACAAAATATTCAGCAACTATGATTGGTTCTGCTATTGGAGGAGCACACCCAGCCTTGACAATCACTGGATGCGGACCAACAATATTACTTTGATATTCTTCCTTGTTTTTGTGAGAAGCGCCGAATCGACTATGCACCGCAAAGCCACGATAGGGAGTGTAACCATGTCTCAGAAGAAGAGGACTTCTGTCCACTTGAGTAGGTGTCTTAATTACGCCTTCGTCTTGAGGGTTAGATGAGTATCTGGTGGGATCATTGATCGGTTCTATCGCAACAGTCAGTTCTTCAGTTTTACTTGGAAAAGAAAATGGATCTCTAATTGGTTTGTCAAGACGAAGAGGAAGGTAGAGTTTCTCTTGAGTTCCGAAATCGTAATCTAAGTTTTTAACTTTCGAAAGGTAAGGGAAGTAAATATCTTTTGAAGATTGGGAAGTGCATTTGTCGGCAAAACCAGAAGGAGGATCGACTACTGTACTTCTACAAACGACATTCTTTTCCATCTTCGGCGAAAGAAGTGACGTTGACGAATCAGAAATTGGAGAGGCATTAGATGAAACTGTCTCAGCTTGGTTCGTTAGCATCTTTTCATTTTTACATTTATTAACCTGTGTTAGACAGGAATCAGATGATGAAGATGAATCTTTATTTTGTGGTGAGTTTCTAACATCCTCTTGCCAATTAAGCTTCTTCGGAGATGATATTGGAGATGCGAGTGGAGTTTTTGTACTCTCAAAAGAGATATTGTTTTTCATGGAATGTTTGGAATTGTCGGAAGAGTTTGAAATTGAAGAAGTTGAAATTCTTTTAGTCAGAGGTTTCTCCTCTTTCTTATCAGACGATCCACACACCGTATTAATTTTCTCCTTAGTTTCATCAATTTGGTTGTATGTAACCAATCGCATAATCTAAAATTTACGCACAATAACATGTAAGTGCATTCGTGTTGCTTAACCTCGTCCGTTATTTTCTAGTTTGGGAAATAACTTCCATCAATTCTATTCTAAAACGGCGCTTAATAACTTCGATCACTAAAAATGCCCAAATGAGATGTTATTCGATTATTTTCATTAAATGTTATTTGCAAATTTGATTTGACTGGTGGGGAAAAAAGTATTGCTTTTGGAAAATTTCCAATATATATCGAAGTATCATTCCATGGAAAACCGCAAGCGTTCACAACTAACTGATTTCAAAATATTATTAATATCAGTGCACTAGTAGTTAGTCAGGTTTCTGGAGAGATAAGGCATACTTTTAAGTGCAAAATATTTTCGTGACTCTGCGCGTGAACATCACATTTTGGCGAATCACTTACTAGTCTTTTACTATTTAGACCTTAATCCGGCGCAATAATTTAAAGATAGACCGAGTTCCATTTCTGTTCTCAATGTGTACTTCCTCAAATCGAAGTGCCTCCTCCAAATAAGACTGTTTTTAAATTATTGCAAATGCGGCTCATATGATAAAATTAACAAATGCCTTCTGAAGAATCCGGTAGATCAGCTGTTTCTTAGAAGCAATAGCATTCATCATTCATCAAGTCCATTAATCTTCGCATATACTTAGCTTTTACTATTCAAGCTGTCACAATTTATTGAATTGAGGAATGTTCCTGGAACTGGTTAAACAACAGACTGTTTTAGACCCTTAATGGTTTTCTCAGTTTTCTCAGTTCTTAGAGTTAGCATCACATTATTAATAGTTTGGAAATGTTCAAACTGAACTACCTCTGCATGCGTTAGTACTTCGTCAACCTCCTTTCTGGCAACTTCACTTAAGTCATCCGCACTCTTTGGAAGCATTGGAGACCAGGCTGTGTTGACCTTTGGTAATAACTCTCCATTCTGTCCCGACGTTGTCACTTTCAGTGGCGCTGAATTGGAGATCAACTCACTACTTTGATATAATTTGGCGTCTAGAAGTAAGAAGCAAACATTATTAGATGACCATATTTTTGGTTTTTAAATTGCGGACTTATTGAAAAATCCAATAATTTTTATTACTTTGCAAATTGTCTCCTTAAATTTACTCGCTTGTTCGTTGTATTATTACCCTAGGGAAGATAAATGCTTTCTCACATCCATACAATCTATTGAAAATTATGCATTTATATAGAATATAACTGAAACAAGGAATGATCTCTTGTGTCTAATTTAAGGTAAAGTAAGATTTATGACAGCATTTTGGGCAAATTTAAGATAACTAAAAATTATTTTTACATAAACAATCTCAAAAGATATGTTTTATAATGAATTTTGTATATGCAAGTTCATGTAAGTTGATTTTATACGTTTTACTCGCCGAAAACACATCATTTATAACTTACAGAAAATTTGAAAATTCTCGTCCATCAAATACCAAAGTCAATATCTCTGATAATATGCCAAATTTTAACCGCCTTTTACCAGTACCTGCTTCGCTTATACCGGAAGCACCATATGCAGAAACACTGATTGGCCAAATATCCTACTATTCGCTTAAACATAGGTTGGTCCTAAGCTCCACAGGTTGCATATATAAAACCAGTTTAATGATCAAAAGTTCACCATGAATTTACTCAGATCTATTAGCTATGCGAGCTACCACATCATAAATATGACCGTCTGAATAGAGGAAAAGGTTAGAATACTCAAAATGATCTTGATAAGAACCACACAATTAAATTCGCTGAAACTGTGTTTATGCATATTAGCAAAACAATGTGAATTAATATTAGTGCGTTATTTAGGAATAAATATGGAAAATAATGCTCATAAAAGGTAAACAGATTAATGTGGAAAATAGTATGGATTCATCCAAGCCAAAATGAGTTTATGCTATTTTAATAGATTGGACAGTTAATTTAACATAATTAGATATATAAATTTGAGCAGTTTTGGTTCATATACTTTATTAGTATATAAATTATAACTTGGCACCTGTCGATTTCGAATCCATTCACCTGATAGGCCTTAACATCTCGTCCAAAATCGAAGCCAACTTTATCTACAGACAAATCTATAAGTAAATTCCAATATCATCTAAGTCATTGAAAGATATTCTACTGATGTCACATTAGTATGATATTAATTCATGCTTACAAGGATCACGGCTAGATTTCTGAGCGCTCCTCTGGTTGAGGTGTTCAGCGGATTCAGAGTTGGCTCCAACCAAATGGACACCCCCAGAAAGTGCATCCACTGAGACAGACCTTCCATTTTGTACGTTATCGGTATGTCCATCCAGATAATTGCCAAAAGCATCAGTCAACTCCTCATGACTCTTCGTCTGCCTGCTCCGACTCACACTTCTAACAATTAAAAAGTTTTCTAGAGAGTTATATTATTGTTTTATAAATATTTTTTGATGCAAACTTACATTGCAATGTTCAGAAGACTTCTACTTCTAAAATATAAAACTCGTGGTATATATTATCGCAATAATTATTATTAGAGACCGCAATTTCGGAATTTAATTGCCAAAAATTGGCGGTTCAAGAAAAGATTCGACCTTATCTTTGGTTACATTCAGCTCTCGGAATGGTGTGGAATTTCAAACGCACGTTCTTAAAGTTCGACTGATAAATATACAATGTCTGAAGATGAAGCCAGGCTTATTAGATTACATTTAAGTGAAAATAATAGACACCAAGTATAATAACCAACTCGGATAACATCAAGATGTTCTGGTGTTAATTTAATATGCACGTTTAAGTACATTGTATTTTGCAGGAAATACCTTGAAACGCTTGGCTGGGGAATATTTGGCATAGATGAGGTCATCTGTAGCATTTCCTTTTGACAGCGTCCGCTTAAAAAGGAAACAAAATAACTGAAATGATTTGAGAAATGGCATATTAATCTAAGTGCAAATATTTCTGACTCACGTAAATGAGTATAATCGAGGCTTTCGGAAAAGTCGGGCATTGGCCTTTGACTTTTTTGCCTCCGTCGATCTATTAAGACTGCGAAAAAGAAAACGTAAAAAGGTTAAGACTAGTTGAACTAAACAGAATCCCTCTTTTCACCAAGCGTTAATACATTGCCTTATATTAGTTCATTCAAACAAAAATTTGCATCAATAAATGATTTTACAACTATAATTTTACAATTCCCCACCTTTTGAAAAGATGAAGGGATACGATCTTTGAATTGATCTCCGGTTAGATAAAGGTGCTAAAGATTTTCTCATACAAGTGTTTGTCAGTCTCTTACTACTTATTTTTCTTCTAGTAACAAACTATAAAGATGTGAATTTACGTGAAAAAGCATTGCCGATCGACAGCCCATTTCCAAAGTGCCTCGGCGGCTTCCATTGTTTGACATTTAAATCCCAGTGTATGTCGGCGCTTTAAGTCAAAATTATGAAAATAATCATGCAGTAATAGTAATTCTTTCCAAAATTAAATATAAATAACTTACATTTTCCCATTCGACTTGAATAACAAATAGTTTGCCATCAAAACTTATTCGATGTATTTTCGACCTTAAAATAATAATAGAGAATTACTGATTAATTGTATTCGCGAAGGGCAATATAGAAATTTGAGCGATAATAATGAATTTTCATTCATTAATGTTTGTTAAGAAAAATGTGTTTATTAAAACACTGAAATGGCATACAAATGTGTACTCGTAGAGTTAGTTTGGTTAGGTATACTGTTCATTGAATGCTGAGCTCCAGCTCGCTTACCACACAATAACTAGGCAAATGAACCTATGTCATAAACTTATTCCCCAACTGAAAAAGGAAAAATATCAAGAAGGAATATAACTGTCTAAATTGTTTGAAATCTATGTTATATTTTCGTCTTATTAACTGTGAAAATAAAGCTTATATTTTAAATTGTTAAAATTAACTGCACATAGTGAATCTGCAGAAAGGCTTCATTATGGCAAGGAGAATTTACGTTTTTCCTTCTTCTCTAACCGAAATTTCGGTTTGCGACTAGTAGAAAAACCCCTTTTATTTAAATTAAAATAGGAATTTATCTTCAATTCACTTTGATTTACCTATTTTCGTCACTATCCTCTAGGTTTTAATGCAAAACAATAAACTTGAATGAATGGGTAGTCATCGTTTTTTCAATAGATTGCCTTTATACTCATATAAGTTTTAAGTAACTGCAGTTTATTATGTCAATATTGAAGTAATGAATACCATTTTGTCATTTCAGGTTTCGTTGCGTCTTTACAATTCATCTATAAATACTTTTAATCACTTTTTATGTTATATCACTGAGTATCCGTTTAAATAACTAGAACACAAAATATGGTTTCTAAATTAAATTTTAGTAAACAGTGAGTAGAATTACATTCAAATATATGAATATTAGTTTTCATAAGTTGCTGGTTTAGTACATATTAATTATTCACCATGATCTACTGATAAAGAAAAAATAAAGAAAATGAAAATTCAGTTTCAATTTCCAAAATAGCATTTGCAAATGCTGTTTCCAGAAAGGTAATTAGTATCGAAAATTTTACTTTAAACGATAAGTAAAATGAAGTTTGATTGTCAAAACTGACCATAGAAAAACATGGGCCTTACGATTGCCTCGAAAAGCAGTAACGCCCTCGTGGCTGAGGCCGACGTAAAAGTTATTTCCCTTTCGATCCTAAAAATAAGAATACGAGCAAGAAAAACGGTTTGTTCTAGAAAAAGGAAGTAATTGGCATTCTTCGGCATTATAAATTAAATAATAGAAAAAAATCGAAGATTTTAGCCCTAACAACATATATAAAGTGAATGTTGCAACTCATAAATTAATATTCATTTGAGCGTCATTTTTCTTTGAATATCTTGAGCAACTCATCAAAGGATTTAAGTCGGCCGAAGGTGATGACCATTTACATCGTCTCATTTTGCTATTTTTCAACCCAAAACTCGCTTTTGATATTGAAAATAAGCTCAATCACCGGAGTTTGATAAGTTAAGTCAAATGTGACTACAAGCATACATGTTAAAAGAATTAAATCTTCGTTATCAAGCTATTCGCTTAATCTGAATTAAAAGTACTCAAATTGAATGATTTCATAAATAATCAACATATTAAAGATGGTCGTTCTAACAAAATTGCTCTCTTTTCATTCCACATTTATCCATATATATTAAGTTATTCCCTGATCAAACCCCGATAATCTTTTAAATGCATTTAAAATATAGATGTTTTTAGATGCACAACTATAATTTTCACTAGTAAAGGATTTAAAATACCAAGTCCATCAAATCTACGCAGTGCAAGCACAACCAGAAGAGCAATTGTTCTATGTCAATCACTTGATTGCTCTAGGTTAAAAAAAATAATTCCCACAGTCTGATCAGACAGCAAGTATAAAGAAAATATAGAGAAGACAGTGGAGCTGATTATGCAAATGATGTGAGAAAATAAATCATATGCTTACTTGAACAAATACGGGCTCCACTCCATAGGTCTCCATTTCGGACGCCAGCTCTAGAAATTTTGCCTCAGCGTCGGCTTGTGTAAGTCCTCTGCGAAAGGATGGCGAAGTAATTACATCACTATATATTCCTTACTTCAATTATGACAACAAATTATAAATAGTCATTTTTGTTGACATCAATAGATTCTTTGAGTATTAGCCACTTTGATAGATACAACTTTTATTTAAAAGTGAGTTGAAAGAGGACCAATCATTGCCACTAGCATTGAGATTTATATGTTCACTTTCCCCACACTTCACGTTTTAACCAATTTCTATTTACGTGAATGATTAGATGAGGATACCTGAAACTGAAAAAAATTCATATCCCGTTTTAAAGTTTTATGGGAGGTTAAAATATTCAAACTGATTTTCAAAATTCATACAATGCCAGCCCTCTATTGAAAGAGAGATTTCATATTGTCAATAAAGATTTATCATATAAAGCCGATATGAGTAAAACTGTCCTCCATACAGGATTCTCAAGTATTTAAAATGCGAATATTGGGGTGAAGAAGCAATAGAAAAATCAATGTAATTTTTCCTGAACATGTTTTCAGTAAGAATTTGACAAATTTACATTTTATTTACAAAATATTTCTTCAGTATGGAACTGAATTAAATCTACTATGAAGTTTATTTTCATTTAAAATAATTTTTTAGGTTGAATATTCAACTATATAAGAAATAAAGACCACAGGGTTAGAAATTCAGTTTTCTTCCATATTTTGAGGAGTATTTAAGTAAGGTATTTAATCAGCACGATTAATCCTGTAGAAACTAAGAACTAAGATTCAATATTCAAATGGTCAAAGCGTCTCCAAAATTAATTCATTTAGAAAATAATATTAAAATATAAACTCTGTAGCAACTGATTTCGACTAAGTGAATTGTTGAACCGAAAATTCACTGAAGCAGATGTTTCTAATATCCCTTCATTATTCTATACCTAAACTCCATTTCCACCCGCCTCCATTTTTAAACCGTGTCATTATTACAGATTAAATCAAACAAACAATTAATTTTGTTGTTCTATAACTAATAATAAACAAGAAAAAGATTTACTCAAGTGTCTTATAAACTTCTTTAATCTTTGCTTCAACACGTGAAGTCATGTTCTCGAACATCTTTAGATCAGCCAAGGACCCATTCAGACCAAGATAACCCTCCAATTTGTCGATATCGCCAATTTCAGCTGAAAAAAGAAAAGGAATTTGAAGTTAGACATTTTAGCAGAAGTAATTCGTAGTGACCATTTTATATTCAAATTCTCTCAGTCAGGCAATTTTGAATAAATGATCAAATTTCTTTTCCTAAGCAAGAAAAATGGTAAAAGATTAATTAGATCAAATTCCCCCCACTGCCAAAATACACACTCTTAAATTTGGGTGATGTCAATATTTTTCATTCAATCCCAACTTTGAATCGTTTTCTCAAAATCCAGGTAGAGCAACGGTAGATGGGGGAGTTAAAGCTCAAAAATACTTCTTGGTTTGGTAAAAATTCATGTTTCACATTTCAATTGGGCAAAGCTACATTTGACCCCAATGATCTCCTTCGTGTATTTCTATGTTGACCACATAGAGGCCTAGTTCAATTCATTGCTTATCACTATTCTCATAAAACATAAACACTGAATCTTCGTAACTGGTTTCGGTCCACTTAAAGAGCAACAAAATCGACACAGTTTGGACAGGTATATCGACGTATTGTAATTTTAAATATTAGCTTTGAAAAAGTTTGAATTCACTGATATTAAAGCTACATTTGGATCCTGAAGTACAAAATCAAACGAAACTGAAATATTTATTCCTATCGATATAATTATGTAAACATGCAGAATTGGAGTCTTAATATTCTAATTTGGTAGCAAATATCACTAAATGCAGAAAATCTTGTCATTTAAAATTAAATAATCTTATTCCAACAAAAATTGAATTAAAGCCTTGTTCAGTAATTTTTTGATTAATATCTTAGTAGGTGGTATTGTTAACAATAATATGATATAATTTTACTTATTCAAGTTATGGTGGGTAAAAATTTACCAGAAAATCTCCCACTGTATTAACTTAATTATAATAAAAAGGACGGTGATAGAAGAGTCAACATGCATATTTAATGGTAGATATTAATGAAATATATAAATATCTTATTCATCATTTACTTATTCAATTTATTTCTAAATACTTCATATGTGAATTCTGAATTTTATTAAACAAGGCTGATTTACCTATATAATGCAGAACAGAGTGCAAACAATTTATTTTATGCGTCAGTTTCATACAAGTAGGACTTTTGAAGGTTTCTTCAACAAATTCTGTCCCGTTATAAATTAAGGATTCTTAATATAACTTGTAATCAAAGACTAATTGTTAGACGAACTTTTATCAGAAATTTGATAAGTGTAAGTTATTTAGGCATCCAAGTTCGCAATGGGAAATCTAAGTGAAATTTCGGAACAAGTAAATGATGAAGTGCATGACTAGCAGTCATGCATTAAGTTACAAAAAATGTATTAAAAGTTTTTTTCAATTTAAGGTAAACATCGTAGCAGTCGCACCTATTTGAATCAATACCAATAATCAGGTTTATTGAATTTGTGATCCGGTAATTTTCGGCGACTACTAGCCCAATCATTTTAAATTTACGATTCTTTATTTTTAACAACGAAATTGATGATTAACACATTTTAGACCAACCTAAGGCAGACTTAGCGCTTGAAAGAAGATTATTTGCTTTTGAGTCACTATATAATGGAAATGGCAGATTTAGTTCAGGTCTTTATCAGCCAATTATTCAAAACAACTTTTGTCTGACAATTTTGACCGATTTTTCTAATGATTTGCTGTACAACTTAATTCATCAAAAGTAATTTAGTAATTTAAATATATATATACATCTTTGAGGACTGATTGATATATTCATACAAATATATTTATTTGATTTCGTTGCTTTTTTGAATAGTAAGGAATGAGGTAAATTTGCAAAACTGAGAAAAAGGTTATGCGATATATTGTTAAAGCCTCCCATCCGTCCATCCAATAGGAAGTAGATAAATACGATAAATGAATGAAGAATAACGTATTAGATTCTTCGCAATTGCCACTTCGTTTCATGCATTTTAAGACTACTGAGAATATTATAACAATTTGTTATCAGCAGAACAAGTGTGGAGCTGATACAAGAGATTTAAATAAATTGGATAAAGAAAGTTGTTCACAAACTTTTATCGAGATAAAACTACCTGTTTATTGGACAAACCACGGAGAGTTACCTAGTAATTTATAAATGGCACCGGGGAATATAGGTTGATATGGCAACGTTTATTTTTAATATATGGGTTTAGGAAAGGAATGAAACTCAAAGGGTTGTGTTAAAGGTTTTCGATCATTACTATTAGGAACAGGAGCAGTTTGATCACCTTGGAGTATATGGGCAGCCAGGAGATGCATATCGTTGTTTCTCCCGATCAAACGCCCACTGTGCAGATCTCTTCGGAGTTGTAAATAAAGAAAATACCTAACGAAATAAAAAAATTAATGTAAAGTTACAATAGATTCGATCACCTATTTATTCTTCTGTTCTTTAATTTAATTATAATACGATCAATAGAGTTCATAAGATAAAAGTGATTAATCAAATAAATTTGCTCTCATTGGACTCCGTTTTAATTACTATTGAATATAAATTGAAATAATCTTCCTTTGTAATGCGATACTGAGTTACTTAGTTTGATATCAAACTAACCTAGATTTTTCCTGCTTCAGTTCCTTCAAGGGTTTTGCGGGATAATGTTTAACTCGGAAATTCAGTGACCTTGGAATAACGTCTTTAAAAAGATGGAATAGAATTTTAATCTCAAAATTATCCGTACAAAACTCTATGGCACAGAACTTGGCAACAAAACTTACTTTTTAGTTGCTTGTACACAGTTTTTGAAAGGTCCAACCATTGCTATAGAAACACAGCAATACCATAAGCAATGTTAAAGATTTGGAGGATTTAATGAGAAGAAAAAACGAAATATAGCAAAGAAAATTACTCGTGGCTTACTCGTTGCTTACTCTTGTCTAAGTATCGTAGTCCGAAGTAGGCACTTTCGAGCAAACCTCCCATTCTCTTTATCGCCTCATCAAACAACCATTGGCCGAATGAGGCAGCCTAGAATGCAATCAGAAGACAACTTTTAAAATAAGGTCGCAAACATAGGTAATGTAACTTAGAATGCTTCGATAGATTTGAAATTTGGAAATATTACTAGAGCATGCATCAAACCGGCGGAAGCTAGTACCATGTCATTCAAACAAGTTCCACTACATTCACCGCACATTTTATTGGCGAGTTCTCATTAAGAAACTGCCTTTCATTGCAGAGGTGAGATATATGGGGTCTTTTGTGATAGGACACTTGAATTATATCATCTTCTATCGATCGGTTTATTAATCTGCGTTTTTTTATTTCGTTCCCGATATTTGATTTGAAGAGTAACAGATGTGCATCCTTTTGGTAGGTAAGCGCACAATCGTACGTGTGTCATTATAAAAAAAGTATTTACAAATCTCTTGCCCTAATACCATAAGAACGTTTTCAAAATAGCGAACCTGAAAATGACCTGACCAAAAGGTTAGAAACTTCCAAATTGAATAATTGCAAAATATAATTATGATCTTAAAGGAGAAATCTAGTTTAGCAAATGCCTAGCAAACAATATCAATTGGTCTGTGGGACACGTCATCGCATGAGCGCACAGTGTGACTTGAAGGTGCGGCCGTTCAACTTCGCGTACGGATTGAGTGCGAGGACACACAGTCAATGGCCAATCTAAAGCCTACGCTTGTTTTACTTAATTCGCCATGTTGAATGACTAAGCTTCCTCCCTTGTTACACTCCACGTCATGCATGTCTAGAATAAAAGCGTTCTCTGGATACCTCTGTCTCTTCTTAGCTTTTCAATAGCTTAGCTAATTCTGGGGGGTCTTACGAACTAGGAGAAACTGCCACTGAGGTTTCTGAGTACATTCAGGCTTAGTTAGGTAGCTAATCCGCTACAAGTCTTTCACATAATGAAAAGCGAAAAAGTGAAGTAGTTTTGAAGTTTTAATTTATTAATAAAATTCAAAGGTGTTCTATGTAATGTTTATTCTGTACAATGATGATAGCCTTAAAACAGACTTGCTAATTTATTGAAAATCGGAAAAAGATATTTGCATACTGATTAAATATTTATAACCAAATTCAGTCAGCTATAATTCTAATTATAAAAACTGTATTTAATAACATTTTAAATAGCATAAAGTAGCACAAATAATCACTAATTTTAATTTTCAGTCAATAAATGTATTTTTGAAACTATCAAAACTATTAGCAACCCCAAATATCACTTTTATTTTTTTAAATAAGGCGATTATTGTCTAACGATAAAGGTTTCATAGGAAAATACTTTATAGGCTGAAAAGCTAAATTAATCAACATAAGCAACATTTTAAGGCTTTAAGAAGAATAATTTTGAAAATCTCCGCATTTTTTAGCGTTTCAGAAATGTTAATACTTTAAATGCAGGCAAAGTGCAATTTTTGCTCCGGAATAAACAAGGAGTAATATAAAAATATTTGTCGCATTAAACTGGCCATTTATTAGTGACACATTTCTTAAATTCGAAACGCGATTACTATTCGTGCCCGAAGTCTAGACATTGAAGTGCTCATTCCAGGAATCAACGTTCTGAAATAACACATTTCGAAGAAAAAGTATCTGGAAAGATATTATCCAGTATCAAGAGTGATATTCATGGTTAGCTTGGTTAAAATATCTTTGTTTTACTGCTAAAGATAAAATTACATATTTTGTTTTAGCTAACATATTGTCCAGGTTGACTTACTGCTTCAAGGAACTAAAAGAACGCAGAATCATTGATTAAATGCACTGCTTAATGTTTGATAGGGCAGATCTTTCAGATCAATCTATTCTATGCTCGAAATATGTTTCGTTTGCATAAATTTATATCAAATCCACTAATTAACCAATTCTTTCTAATGGTTACAATAGAGATAAACGCATTTTAACCCTATAACGCCTTTGGACCGTACGGACTCTTTCAAAATAAGTTCCATTGGTACTAGACTCGTAACAGAAGGCGCTATTGCCGTTTGAAATATGTTCAATACGTCTTTAGCTCTTGCTTGATAACACCAAAATTCATCACGTCGGCATTAGTCCGCTTTGAGAAACACGTAGGTGGGGTTAGGTTAATTTTTCAAAAAATAACTCGGGCGTTAGAGGGTTATAATAATGTACCATTTCCCAATGAACAGAATTTGGTGAGCGTCACCGCAACACCCTTGAAAAATAATGGTGATAAGTTGGAAGGCTTGAACTGGAAACCAGAAGTTATTGACGGAAAATGGAATAACATCTATTAGTATGAATTTATTTTTCACCCAAAATTATAAATAACCAATCCATAGATTACTTCGTTTCGATATTTCAGTTGCTTTAGTTTCTGTTAGGGCCTCTATCTTTATACTTAAGAAGACAGTTGGGTGGTATGAAATAAGAAGTTCGCTTCACAATGATAGGACATAACGTTTTAGGGTCCAAACTTTAGAATTTGGCCTTTCGAGTCTTGGCGAGAGTGCCTGATTACCGAATGGAGTTGTTGAATCTTCACTTGAGTTTCTATTTCTATATGGTTTGAGTTGATTGACCGGAAATAGTCGGTTTTGTTTTTCTAATTTTAAATTTTTATGACTACATCTATATCTTCCTAATATGTAATGGTATCTTTTTTATTTCAAACTGAAATGTCTGAAAGGGGACAAAGAGGAAGTTGATAGGAAAAGTTTGTCACTAAATAAACATTTATATACATGAGAATGAGAGTAGAGCGTAAAAATGTGTGCTCTTAATGGCAATTTAACGACTGGGCGTGCCTAAATAACGTTTCAAAAATGATTAGGCTAAATCAGCCATAAATAATAGATGTGGCATGCCCGTCTTATATTTGTATTCGACTTCCGGATAACACAGCCTTCAGATTTAGTCATTTCAAAGATTCCTACTTAGAAAATAGGCCAAAAGGAGATTCTTATTTAAAATAAATTAAGTAATTGCATTCATTCATTTGTTCTTTAGACTTGTTTCCAGGACATACTGCATTACTCAAATATGCTTGAGTTTGAGGTGAAAGTAAGCTTATTTACAGAGTCATAGGTTGTTATCAATAAAATTCTGAATTCAAAGTTAGGTGATGATGATGATGATGATGATGATATAAGACGATTGTAGATAGATTTAAGGTAGAGCACTCAAAATAGACAAGCGTATGCAGGAAGTGTTATTGTCTAAAATACAATAATCTATTGATTTCATTTAGTGATCATTTAAATCAGTATAATAAAACATATTTAATCAAATTAATTCTATAAAATAAAAAAAAAATCCATGTAGGTTTAGGAGATTATTAAGAAGTTCAAATGTCTCATATACACAAAAAATTAATAAAATTTTAATAGAGACATTTATAATTTGGCTCGACTCGCTATTTACTTGGCCATAGATAGTCCATTTGTTCCTTGTGGCTCATGAATTAATGAAAGCTGGTTGTACCGTCACTTTGTACTGGTTGTTTATAATTGGTATAGAAGTATTATACTGATTCTAACTCTACATATAATGCTAATAAGACCTGCACATACATTACCATAGGTACAGAATTATAGGATAAAAGGTAGGGAGATTCATTCTAATGGGACTCGGGAATTTTACATCTTTATTCATCAGGCCAGAGCAATATGTGTCGTTGGCATTTGGAAAGATCATTTGAACAGACGAGGTGAAATAACGTTAATTGAGATTCTAACCACTTATCTTTTTCTCAAATTTAACCATCCGAAAACTGGACACCGGAAGTCGCCGTTGATCATTGCCTATAAGAAGCATCCATCTATTAAAAGCACTATCTTTGACGCTCCATTTTCAGTTTCACCTTTCACTTCGTCTGAGAATTTTCAGAGGTGCAAATCTACATTGTTAGATGTCTTATCCACGGCAGTGGCATACAATCGAGAAGATTCTACGGAGTTATGCATAATTTGCCTCTGGCATACCATTTGGTAATATCTGTTTCATGATTTTTGTAGATTCTGATGACTAAAATGGCGTTTTGGTGGGATTTTTACTACTATCCTGTGATGTATTTTATTTAAAAACTTCCCATTGACTCTCTCAGCGTAATTTTAATTTACAAGAAAATATTTCCAAACTGCGGAGGCAAAATAAGTAGCCAGGTAAAGTATGAAAAGAAATGATTGTATTCTTTGCTAAGTACCTATTCCGTATAAAACATGGCCACTTCATGACTAAGTGAATTTCATTATCAACTGTTTTAGTTGTCTCCAATCCTTCTGTAAAAATAGTCATAAAATAACGTTAAAAATTGTAATTTCTAATTCCTGCGTTTTATATAGTTATCCAAATACATAAGAATGTGTACTCAATAGAGATAATTGGCTATTTCGCCCTAATATCTCACCCGTCAGATAATCGGAAGAAATTAGCATTAAATAACTATTTCTCTGAAGATTGCTAATAAAATTTGGTCATTTATCATTTGAGCTTGCTACAGATAAAGCGTTGTCAGCTTACTTACGTATAGTAAAAGTTAGAAATTTGATTTCGTTTTAAGGTTTATGCAATTTGCTCTTAAGCTTTAAGTAAATGAAGTTCTCTTTAATACAGTGTTAAGTTTTGTTGACTTTTAATAAAATATAATTGATTTCTTTGAAGCAAAAGTTCTAAATAGCTTCCTCATCCAAAAATGCAAGTGCTCTAAAACCTTGTAATCACGTAGGAAAAGAGGTTTTCTTTATCTTGGATTTTGTTTATCACGACATGTTATGATGCTTTATTCTACAAAAATAAATTTCTTACCAACTACCTTCTAATACCTGTTTAAGATAACTATGACAATGACTTTCATTAATCAGTTGAGGGGCTTATTTTATTAATGAACCGAGAAAATGCAAATCGTGGAAGTAAAGTAACTGAAAGCAGACAGTGGGAAGTATATATTAGTCAGCAGCGGAAATGGAGAGTTTGGGTGGGTTCCATTAGGGCCAATACATTGCACAATCAATGAAATAAACTAACAGTATATAACAGTAGTTATATCTTATGCAAAGATGCAATTTTCTACTTTTTAGTTCGATTTGAGATGGTGGAATTTGGAGGGAAGTCTGTGCAAACTTTTACTAAAAGACCTCATTTTTTATTGGTCAAAATCAAAATAAAGTCAATTTTTGTGTAAAGTCTCACAGGTTACAAGACGATTCGTTGTAGTAATGATAATCATAAATGATTTGAAAAATTTAATAGTCCGAAATGTCCTGTCTTTTAAATCACTATAGATCTAAGTCTATAAGCTGTAATACAACGGTTCATAAAAATGAAATAGCTCCATTAACATTGAGCGAAATGTACTGCAGACTGTGCGTTAGCGATAGCATCCTATCACAGAAATATGCACAATTTAAGGCCGGCAGGGTTCAAAGGGCAAAGATTAATTTCACTTTCCTATTTTCTCCAGAAAAAAACTTAGTTTTAGACAACCATGATGAAAATTTGAAAGTTTGCGTCCAATTAATCCCTGTTTTTAATGTAGGTAAATAAATCTAGCAGATTTCTATCTGCAACAACTAAATTCATATAGCTAGGTCTCCACCGATGTGAATTATTAAAGTTAAAGCAGCAACAGTAGCCAAGTTCACACAATTTATATTATTATAAAGCAGCTAGCGAAGGAGAAACAGGCAAAACAAAGTTAACTCGTTGCTGTGGTGAAGATATACGAAAGCAATAGGCTTTTTAGTATTATTAGATCCAACACCTTTTAATACCTCGTCTAATGAAATAATTTAAGAATTCCTTGAATGAATTTTGATAACTCCTTATTTAGGACAGCCATCTGACTTCCCATTCAGATTCATTTCGACTCTCCGAGTACCTCTGCTAATCAGACCAATTCATGCAAAGATTCATGGCTATGACTAATTATATGCAATTCCCACGAAAGTCGTTGTGCGACCATACAATTACAGAGAAAAATCCAACAAGGTCATTTCTCAAGCTTGAGTCCGAGTTTGAAAATTAAAATTCTACATTTCTATGATAAACACAATTACCTCAAACGAAACAGTTAAAAAATACACTAGTAGTATTTTCATGCTTCTAAAGCCTTTTATATTCAGAGTGTCAAGAGTTATATCGCGTTATTTTGCAAGTTGAACCTTTTATGGCCTATCTTTGGTAACTAACATATAAGCAATCTAAAAACAAATAGGGTTAATAATGGATGATCTCTTACAATACCTCACTCTCCATACAGCCTACTGGTTACGTTAACAAAAAATGGGAGTTCACCGAGCAACGGACGAAGAAAAATAGGCCGAGAGGCAAGGGTGGGTGTTTTGAGGATGTCGGGTAAAGCCAACGCCCAGTCTCTACCCCTAAAAGAATACTATTGGTGATTTTGAATTGTTGGCTTTTAATTTACATGCTGTTGAAAAAAATGACCCAACAGCGCGATGGAGAGAGATTTGTTCAGATGTTTGGTCGATTGGTTTTTCGTAGACTGACAAAAAAATACTGCGCGTTCAGATGATGAGGAGTTAAAACATAGTTATAAGTTTATTTATGAGAATAAAATAGGTTAAAAATTTACCTGATTGTTTACTGTAAACTCTTCAGAATTCTAGCATCTGATTATTCTGTGCCTATTGACGCCTTTCATTCATTAAAGTATATTAAACATGTAGTGAATTGAGAAGTTGCTTTTGAATATGTAAGGCGAATAGAATAGTTTAGTTCACATAATGATTCACTTCAACTAAATTAGTTTACCTATATTCATAAAATATAAGCTTACCAAGTCCATTAAAATTAGTTACACCTGATGTTTTGTGGAAGGAAACTATTTTGAAGCAATTTTTACATGGAATAACCGTTTTATCACCATTCTATTCGACCAGAATTGACCATTACGACTGACCATCTATTTCACTAGAAGTACGCTGATGAACATCAGATTCGTTTCCGTAGACCACCACATCAAATATTCATTTAATCTGAGAACTGGCAATTGCAATCCTGATATATAATATTTTCAAATGCATATTTCGACACTTGGTGCCCATTTTTAACCGTTTTCTTAAGTTCATGCAAAGGAAAACATGGCCAAAAGAATATCACCTTCGTCGTAAACTATTTGCCAACATTCAAACTCTATTTTTCAAAAATTTTAAGTGCAAAATTCGCTTTTATCAAAAGAAGTCCTAAGAACAAAGCAAAAACTCCTCGATTACTTTCTACAAATTAAATAATAACATATACGAGTTCGAAGCTTTGCGAAATACACACTCATAACACGGCTAAACTAAGCAATCTCATGCGCGGTCGATCATTCTGGAACGTGCGGCCATGATGCTGATCGCGTTGGGGAGTATATGAGATCATGAGTGCAAAGACTTCTCGACCAATCAATGAACAGTAGTCACTACAGGGTCAGCGTGCCCAAAATGTATTTGCTGATTCATTTCTGTGCCAGTTTCTCACATTGAGGAGACATATCACAAAATACAAAACCCAAATAAAGTATTTCACTGCATACGTCTGTTTCCTTTATATAGTTTAGATAGCTAGCTGACTTCAGAAGTCTTTCCGAATACGGACATCTTTTCATGGAAATTAGTGAGGATAAGAAAAGGCTTGTTAATATAGCAAACCGCTGCAGCATTCTTTGCAACTATTTCTACGATTTTTACTTATTTAAGTGAGTAGATGATAAATATTTATTCATCTCAGCTTTTCAGCTTCGAAATTCCGTCATTTAATCCGACTTCTTTATATAAAGCTGTTTTAATAAATCAAACATGAATTTTCCACCAACTCACATTGACGTCAATCAATAAGGCTTCCTCTTCGTCATTCAGAAGTTTAATTTCAACGGTGAATTTAACTTGGCTTGGATCAAAACTGCGAGAACTCCCTAAGTTTGGCATTGGTTGGTATATGGCAGAATTATTAGTAGTGATCTTAGCCTGTCCGCTGGGCTGCAGACCGCTGTCGGATGTGATGGCGAATTTAACCGCCGTTGTATTCTGAGGAGTTGGAAGAGTGGTTCCGCGGGGGTTTTCATTTAGGTAAACTACTTCTGATTCAGTGGACTCCTGAAGAGACCTTCTTCGAAGACTGGGCAAATGACGACGTGGCGTGGAAGTGTTTGACCTCGTTTATTAATATAGGACAAATGTTTTAAAATTTGTAAGCTAAGTTGTCTTAAAGTGTTTTAAACTTGATTATAAAAGCAGGTCGTTTTCTTTCTGTTATGGAATTTGATTCATTAAAGTAGGGAGTAAATCCTTTCTATACTGTTAAATAATAAAATAAAGAAATGAGTGGTTAATTGATTATTCAATGATGTCCAATAGCGGTTCAGGAATGTCTGTGTTTTGGATTATCACTTTTTAATGCGTTTATTCAGTAGCTTACAGCTTTTCCAAGTTAAGTTAGCAAGTACTTTATACTTCACTGTTTCGTGACTCTGGGAGTATACCTGACAAACAAAATTGTCCCTATGGCCTATAGCTTATTGCTTTTTGGATTACTCAAAGCTGTAAATATTCTGTACCTCCGTATGTAACCATGACAACGTAAACTTCATTAAGGTTAAGTTTAGAATAAAATGAATATTCATAACTAGCTCAGATAAACTACAAAAGTGCTTGAACTATGCAATTGCTAGGTCATTGTAAATTATGTCAACTGTAGGTAATGAGTCATCTGACCGATAGTTAAAATTTTGACTTTAATCTGGTCTTACTTAATTATAGATATAAACTGAAAATGTGTTAGTATAAAGTCAAATTGAATTGTCTCAGAGAAGATTTCAAATGATTGTTCCAGAAAATTTGCTCAGATGGATGCATGGACTCACAGTTTAGCAGCTTATTTTAATCTTGAAAATTTATGGAAGCGATTTATATGATAGAAGTTATGGGGACACAACTTTAGTATGACAAATGCAAAATCTTCGTGACCAGTCAATGACTTATGTCAATACGATCAATCATTGGTCAATTCCAGTATACGATTACCCGATTAAGCAATGACCTAAGTTATATGAGGTCATCATACCATAAAGTGTATATAATGACTAAGTTCCACGTCATACATACACACACTACACAGCACCCCATACTAAGTAAACGTGTTCCACGATATACGTCTGTTTCTTCTATTCCGGGAGACTTACCAACTAGGAGAATCTGCCGCAGGGGTTTCTGAGAATAGTCAAGGCTTATTAAGGTAGCTAATCCGCTACAAGATGAGGAAGTGTGATTATTACGGTTCTAAAACACCAACAACGTAGAACTAAGAAACCTATTTTAAAACTTTAAATTTAATTTCAGGACAATCTTGGTATAAAAAATAAGATAACTTCGCTTGCACAAAGTTAACCAATAGGTCCTACCTGATAAAAATGTATCTTTAACAAATAAAATACAGTTACGTCATGATGCATTTTCAATCAAGTTAGAATGATAGATAGAGTGTAAAAAGCGTCAATGATATCCATATGGGCTAAATATATAATTGAAAGTTGCTCAACTCGAAGTACAGGATATGACGTGTTTCGCTTTACACGATCTAAAGTACAGGTATGTGTGTTGTGGAGATAAATGACCTCACAAAGATATTGGCCTCCAGGTGTGTTACGCAGGGAGCGGATTAAGCTAATTCTTGTGCTTTTAAAACTGAAAATATCTTCAAAAGGGGAATAAAGCTAAAAAGGTAATATTTAATGTTATATCTTTGTTAGCAAACATTCGTAAAAATTACTAAACCGTCAAAAATCGAAAGATGACTGTTGTCAAAATTATGAGAGAAATTAAGACGACTGTACTGTGGTTAATATTTATGCCAATTGCAAAATGTGATTTAATGAGCCCAATAACTTATCTCTTATAAAAGAATTAATAAAACGATTTATAGGTTATTAGCGAATATGATGAAACGTTTAGCAATGAATCTGGAGAAGGCAATATGAAGAAAAAATCATGACAAAAAGTGCTCATGAATAAATAAGACAGACTAAATAACAGAAATTATCCCAAAGATTTAGTACTTGTGCGTGAAATGCAAAGTTAGATGCATAAACCATTTTAGTACCCAACAAAAGCACCTACTTTATTTTAAAACAAACATTTAAATTGTTCAGAATTGCTATTGTGATTGTATGAAGTACGCCATAGATATGTTAGCTTAGTATTCAGATGGAATTTATAGAGAACAACACTTACTTGAGACCCATTTAGGATATTAGCAAATTCAAGAGTAGTGGCCAGTTTGGTTTAGAGGGTCTTTAATTTGTTCAACAATCCTAACTCATTGTCAGAAAATTTTAAATTGCTACAGAGAGTATAGTCGACCTTGATTAATTAAAAGAAAAAAGATAAATTGTGGTACTTAACTACAAATATTTTATTGTTTTAATGCAATTTTATTGTTGCTTTTCATATTTAGATTTGTTAATCAATTTTTTTAATTTATGCCACATTACGATTTATTATTAATTCAATATCTATTGGTTATTAATAATAATCCAATTTTAGAACTGCAAGGCCATAGTAACTTGAAAAAATTGTTCTTAGACACGAATAGTATTTAATAAACTCTTAACCTCACTTTGATTCGCCATTAGATTTTCTTTTCATTATTTATTATTTTTATACAATGAGCAAATACTAGTTTTTCACCGTTTCTTAATACCAAACTATTACCCGAAATTATGGAAATTATTGACTTATCATTATGAGTTTGATGTAGAATTGTTTAATTTATAAATTATTTTGAATTTATATGTTAGCGAAGGTAGACAGTGGTTCCAAGAAAATGACCTTAAAAACAGCTGTTACGCCTCTTCCAATAAATAGCTCAATTAAGAGCTTAATTACTTCTAATGTTAGTCACTGCCGATCTGTTATCGAGTTGTAACCTCCTGCACTCCGAATTTTTTTAATGTAAAGCTAAATCTGCCTCTAATCACAATCAAATCGCGTCGAATTTGGCCAGATATACCTTTATGCAACAGTCGAAATAAAATATTTATAAATAATGGGCTTACGTTAAAATTTCGCCGTAGGTTTTCTAAAATGACCGGTCACTCTAATCTCCATTATCAGTTCGATATGGATTATCCATTTATTGGGGTTTTATTTGTTCTTTTTTAAAGAAATAAACACTTTTAGTAAGACTTGGATTTGAAGAGGTATTTCCATTCAGAGTTAAAATACAACAAAAAAATCACTTAACTTTTCGACATTTCATTAGCAAATCATTGAACTTTACCAGCTCTTAACAAGGTCACAGTATATTACCATATCACCACTAGTACATACCACTTCGATTGGGTGGGAGTATATGCAACAAGTGCACCTCCCTTTGTGTGCGCAGGGTAGATTGCCACTCCGCACACATCTACCTCTGTGTGTGTGTGCCGGGAGGGGTAGGGGGCAGACGAAAATAGTGATTTTCACCACTAAGCTACGTGCTTGTGGTCACTATAACTCTGAAGTACTACGCACGCATTGCAAATGCAGGCGAAACTGTGCGTCCATACTACCCCAGATGACGCGTGCACCAATAAGCTTTAAGCCAATGATGTTGCGATCGATATGCCGCTTGCGTGGGTGACGTTGTGAGGCAGCACGCGTGCACTTTGTACACTAGCTGTGTTAGTTGGGCTCTGTTGAGGGATTACCAGCAATGTCGTACAATGAAACCACTGACATCTTCTTTAATTTACTGTGGTCAGAGCTTGTTAAAAGACACTCATTCACTGATGGTGTGGCAGTCCCTCAACAAAGGAAGACATAATTAATATAAAACTCTAACTGAGCTCTTTATATACACCTTTAAATTAAACAGCTGCGCAATTTCATTGGTGTTATAACTCTTAATATGCTTACCTGTAAAATTGAAAATTAGGAACCAAATACCAAAGTTGTACAGCCGGTGACTGAAACATCATGCTGCACAGAGCAATAAGGGGAGGCAAATCTGAAATTTATACCAACTTTCGGATGTTTTCCCCTCTCTTAAGGAAAGATGACGGAAAAATATTATATTCCGTGGCAAGAAGAGAAATCTCAATAATGAATAAACCGATAGGTATATTCATTTCACATTTAAACGTCAAAAGTTGAAAGGAAAAGGATGATATTAATTTGGAAGTATTTGTCGCAACTTTCTACGCTATATTATTGTTAATGGTATCATTTATTTCGAAGTTTACAATGTAGTGGCCAGTAAAATAAATATAGCGGCCAGTTATTCAATAACCATTATAAATTCACTTGTTTTTTGTTGATTGTTTCGAACCGGTGATGTTATCACAAAGCTCACTAGAATTCGTATCACCAGAACAAAAAAACAAACTGAATTTTCGATGTATTACTAAATTTTGAAAATATGAAGTTACACATTTTTTTAATAGGCGCTTCTAGTATTTCGTATCATAGTATTTCATTTAGAATGATAGCAGAATGGATCTTAGCAAATGAAAACCACTTTCAGGTACTGTCTAAAAAGGAGTACCAATTGAATCTGGTAATTGTGAATGTCTTTACAATGATTCATCCGAGGTACGGATTTAGTTCGTAGTAAGCCAATTATTCCACCTCTGGTCGACATAATTGTTATACACACCAAAGCTTACTCGCTAGATAAACTATACATTGTTTTACTTGCAAAAAGGATCTACGGACTATCTTGGAACCTTTCTGCGTTTAAATGCTGGTCAAGTTCCAGCCTTATCCACGAGGAACACTATTATTTTATCATAGCCTTTTCAATAACACATTTTAGATTATGACAGTGATTATTTAAATCCCAAGATCATTATGGAAAAACTTTTGGCACTTAAACGGTTAATATATAGCAAGGACAACAGTTATCAGGAACTAACACTGCGGCTAGCAGCCACTGTCTGACAGCGGACAGCCATACTTCCCCATAGGTAGTACTCCAAGATATGAGTGCATACCAAAAGTCTGTTGTAAAACACTAGTTAAAATAATAAAGAAGAGATTAGATCAGTGTGAGAGAAAACCGCACAAGCAGATATGTGCAAAATATGTATTTGAAGTGTACAAAAACAGTTTTTTGGCATTCCCATTTGATCATTATGGTGGACATGCTTGAGGTATAAATGAGAATGAACTTTTAAATGGATCAGGACAATCAGTTGGAAAAGAGGAGTATTGATTTTACAGATGGGATATTTGAGATTTCCAATGTAATTTTAAAGAGAATGTAGTTCGATAATAATTTATGGATAACGAACTGAATGTCCTCCATTAACGTCTTCCACAGTTAATACACGAGGAACTGATTTCAGGTATTTTAGGTATCATAGTTTTAATAGAGTCTAGTAATTAAATGGATCAGAAACGCTAAAATCCTAGTCAACATAGAGGATAAATAGAAATTAATTCACGAGAGTCAGGATCTGTTATGCATACGGACCTTGGAACAAGGCTCAGGCAGTGAGAGGACGGGTAAACACTGTGGTTAACGACACCTAAATTAAAAGTAATAGTGATTGCTCATAGGTAAGTAAACAGAATATGGAATAAATGTTGAATTTTAGATAGTTTATCATAAAAAATAAAGTCTATCTTAATTTGCGAGAGACTGAATTATTGTTTAGGCACCATTATGTCATCAGATACTTCAACACAGCTAGTTTTTAACAATTGTACATGTATATTTAAAACGAATAACTCATTTACTAATTTAAATGTTGCAAATTTATTATAAATTTTACAGGATATGCTTTTCTTTTTCAAGAGAGCGAAAATGAATATAGCCCAACAAATTAATCAAACATGAAATACTTTAAAGAAGGTTAGGTAGTATGTATGAAAATCGTTTTCACACAATTATCAAATTTATTATGCAAGATATAAACATGGAGAGGAAGTATCGCTGGAGTATATAAAATGGGGCTTAGGTTATACGTTGGAATTTGGCTATGAAGATACATTTAGAACATATCATCCTTTCATTATATATGCACTGATTTACCTTTTCAATGGAAAGGTTTTATTTTTTGCTTAACCTGACCTTTTGTTGGTAAATAATGAATAAATAACGGATGGCTTCTTCAAAAGCCCGTTTCTTGAAAAAAGTAAAAACAAAAACGTTTTGGAAGTACTTTACACTATGCATTCATATTTAAATGAAAAAAATAAGTTTCCACCGGCAAAACATTTTGGGATTAAAAGGAGAGAATGATTTTTCTTTAGAGAGAGAGAGAGAGAGAGAGAGAGAGAGAGATCTCAAAAAAGAAACCACGAAGGGTTCCATGGTCTTCAGTATAGCGTTTAGTTCGTAGTAAGTGAGGTCTTAGAACCTGTGGAGAGTTTAAAGTCAAGCATTTTTGTTATGCAGAAAGCTGGTATTATTTTAAAAGTAAAGATATGCGAATGTTTTACATCTTATTGCTATTTCAGTAGGATTTTTTGAAAAGAGAAAGAATTTGAGGTATATAATGGAAGTGGTGTTTAAAAACATGTTGTATGTTCGTCCGTTCTGATACGTATCAATCATCTCCCCAAGTAAATGAACACTTCTCTACATATTTTGGCCTTAGAAGAGAAGTAAAGGTATGGCTTAGCAGCTGGTATCATGGCAAGGCACACTACAAATTAAGACTGGAGAATTCAATTAGTCTGATATTCTCGATGGTTTGTCTACCATCGCTTACCTTATGTTGGATGATAAGAACTTTAATATTGTTCGGAATACAGCCAATATGCCTCTATGAAAAATGTTTTTTTACTCAATTAGCTATCACTAAAGGTCTCCCTGAGATATCTTGCCACACAACTAAAATGTGGGCGCTAAACATGAGGATAAGTCAGTTTTAAACGTAGAGGATATGAACTCACCTAGAAGCCTGAATTCTTATATTGAAATTCCAATTATATATAATACGAATAATGAATTCAGAATATAAATTAAGTCGGACTCCTCTTAGTTTAGACCCATCTTCAATACCAAATGGATAGTCTTTTTACTATTGTACTAGACTACAGGATTTCCTGGGCTGAAAATATAAAATAAAATACTTATCTTATAATATAATATATTTTTACTTATCTTGCTCAAATCGGGACAATATGAATCAGACGAGGAATGATATGAGTTTAAACTTAAAGTAGGGCTACTAGTTTATACTCTGTTTGAGTTAGACGCCACAACCTTGAAGAATAAGGGGATACAACATCTGTTCCTCAAATCAGAGGAACAGGAATTGAAATGAACGAGTAGTGCATTTGCAGAAGAAGTGAAGAGTGAGTAGAGAGTGATCAGTTAATTGTTGGAAGCGGAGATCTGGTATACGCAAAGCTGCTTACTAAATAATGCCAAAGCGTAAAGTAGAAAGTTGACTAGTTTGGTCAAGTTTATACGACATACAGCTATCTGTGAGATAATTTAAAATTATAATTTAGAGTCAAAGTAAACACAAATCCTTTAATCTTTTTCTCATTTGTAAATTACTATTACTCATTCATTTTTTGAACAATATTCTTGGCAGGTAAAATTACAATTTTAAATAAATCCATATATCTAGAGGCCTTAATTTATATTGGACTTTTCCGTAGCATGAATAAAACGAAAGTACAGGTAAAGGAAATTTTAAACAAAATTATTTAATCTTGATCTGAGCAGTCTAAACTGAGTTGATTAAACTAAACAATCCCAACTATCTAAGTAACTAATGAAGCAGTATTTTCAAGTACCAGACTAGTGCAAACATCTGAGTCGTTTGAACTTGGCAAATTTTGCTTCGAAAAGTCAAACTTAAAAAACACTCTTTATAAGTCTCCTGGTGAAAATTATTGATTACTTCAGTCATTTCAGAAATGCATTAGTCCGGTTGCTTTAAAAGCAAGCTTAAGGAAACATTATTTGTGTATTTAATATGTTTCTAAGACTGTTTGAAATTATATTAGGGATGGAAAGGCATTTTTGATGGCAAGTAAAATGAATTTCGCCTCCTAACATTTACGGTAAGGCAATTTTTCATTCCGATCTATGAATATGCACGGCACTAATCTAAGAAAGTGGTATGCGTCGTATTGATACTTTGTCGTATACACTTTTCCCATACTCCGCGTAGTGATTTCAATTTCCTGCTGATTGAATGCAGATAAACAGGTCAACTACTTTATGACGATTAACATTGAGCATGCTTGGTTTATCTTGCTTGAAGTCAGCAAACATGCCGTATATCATTTTTTAAAACGCATGGTCCTACAATAAGGTTCTTTAAATTCCACTCACACATTAGAGTTTTGCCATCAGTTCCTTCAATTTACTGAATGCGACGCGCTAACAACATATTGATTGAAGGTCCGCCTGCCTGACCGAGGAGAAGTCGTTGTGGCATAAAAATAGAAATAAAACTTGCACAAACCCCCAAACCGTTTAGGAGACTTATAAATTTATGCAGCTGTTTGCTGAATCTTGCCAAATTTTTGCTTCATTGAAAGTGGAACCGCTGGATAAAATTGTAACTAACAGGTTAAGTCGAAATAACGTTTTTTAGAAACGATTTTCCTTGTACTTTTTCCTATTTTTGCCGATAATTACTAGAATAAGCACAGCTAAACATGTTCTAACAGTTCAAATTGCTTTTATGTTAAAGGTAAGTTTAAAGAATGGTTTTACTGATTGATCTTGGGAGATGTCCTAAATTTTCTTATTAGACATTCTTGCTTGTTTAATAAACATCGAATACGTAACATGCGGCCTGTACCAGATTTGTTCTCTACACTTCACAGTTGCCCTAATAATCTAATAAGCAAAAAAGCCCTAAAGGATATTTTGATAATTTTAAAGGCAAAACCGATAGAATCCTTAAAGAAACTGTATAAATCTAAAGAAATATTGTGAAGCCAAAAAAGGAAAAATAAAGTCCTGCAACATTGCCCTTCAATTCGGATTTTTGCCAATCGATTATAGAAATAATTAGAGGCATCGCCAATACATAAGTCCAGGTCATCCCTTAATACCAGATCAAGCCTATTTATTAATTAAAGTTATTTTGACAAAAAGTCAAACGTTGTCTATTCCAATCTTGAAAATAATGTTTTCTACTTTATAATTGTGAAAATACGAATAATTTACATCTCATTTTATCCTGTTTTTCCTTAGAACATGTTTATTAACTTGAGAAATAGTGTTAAAAGAAAGTTATCTCATTAAAAGTTGCCATTCACCTATTTCTTACGATTGACGGGTTACGATTGAAAAGCGTTCACTCATTCTGACAAGATTGTCATAGTTGCAGGGGGGCGTGGGCTTGTACACCGAGTGGTGAAGATTTGAAACGATTGAAAACTGATGGATGTGCATTGATCGTTACTAGGCAGAATGACCACAATAGACCCATATCAAGTTCGCCTGTGTCACAGGGGAGGATAATTCTAAGACTCAGGCTGAATTCACAGTTGTAAGACATGATAATCAATGAAGACGAGTTAATTTATGAACACGCTTTTAATGAACACCAACCGTATTGGTACTGACATGCTCTATTAATGTCTACAGGTTGGTCATCTTACGTTAATTCCTATAAAATAAGCAAAAAGGTTACTCGAGCCTAATCAAGTAGAGAGTTACTTCTTCTTACTTGGGTTCAGCAACTGGTGAATTGTTTATGTTATTTAGATAAAGAAATTTAAGTGGGTCGCAAAAAAAAGTCGCAGCGGCAAAAATGACTCAAAATTGATAGTAAATAATTCACATTTATTATGCGGTTATTGGATGCTCTAAACTGACGCACTAAACTAAACGGACGAAACGAATTTTCTCGTCTGGAGGTCTAAAAAGCACTACCAGGCGCCATGACAACAAAATTGCAACTCTTAACAAGTGAGTTACGGGAACGCGCTTTACCAAAATACTGTAACCTTTGATATCATATTTACCGATAAAGCCACGTAAATGCAAGTACCATTTTTGGATAAATTTAAGTAGTTAGGCTAGGTATCGTGAGTGAGTTGATGTGAATTGGTATTTCTGGGGTCTAAGTACATAGCTCGGTTAAGTACAGCTTTTTAGTGTAGGAGTAGAATTTCGATCTACCGAATAGACAAATATTTATTGGAATATTTTTAAAATTATATTTGCAGGAAATAGATATTGTTGCCTAATAGCAAAAGATAATATCATTTTTAAATTTATAGTTTTCATAGGACTGGTTGTGCTTGCATTAAGTTGAATTTTTCTCTTTTGGAAGAAAAATGTTCATTTCGGTGTAAGAAGTAATAGGGGGATGTAGACAAAATGATGAGTAATATGTGCGGTAGGAAAAATCAGCCACCGACCGGTCGAACTAACCAAATTGCATAAACTACGTAGCGGCAGCTGGCCTTTAAGTGTCATTTAGATAGTCTCTTTTTACGGTTGGCGGTGTTCATAATCATTCCACCAATATCCAAACAGACGTATACATCTGCACAAACGCACGTGATTGTACGACTTAGACAGGAAGCCAGCCAATCAGTAGTATTCGTCCTTTCGTCCTAGTATTCTGTGTGCTAGACTTTTGAATGCCGATTGGTGGAGAATGTCGATTGCAAGCCATAGCCATTTCTGTACAAATAGCACATTACTAAACACCAATTGCGTATAATTGGTGATTGCTTCTGTATGTGGAAGGAGGAAGCAAAGAGGACATTTTGGAATTGTTATAAACAAATTTCATTCAAACTTTGGAATTTCAAAATTTCATCTTTCTCAGTTTTTCCTTTACGCAGGACACCCTTTCAACCTATCAATTCTATTGATTTTCATTAAACAGAAATCATGACTGCTGGTGCTGCGGTAATGAGCATGCGGCAAGAGAGTACAAAGGATACTCAAGTTCTCAAGGTTGGAGGAGAGATGATTGATCAGGAAGGCTACAGAGTTGATGTTACTGTCTGGTTTCGTCATCGCAATGAGGCCTTATATTGTGAGTTAGTTGGTGTACAAATTATGTAGTTTAATTTAAGAGTACTTATGTAAGTGAAAAGATGATTAATTGATTCTAGATTACATTTTTGGAATGTCGTGACGGTTAATTTTTGAAACTAATGGCATATATGCAACTTACTTATTGTTTCAAATTCACAAATACTCAAGCCTGAGAAAGTATGCAATAAAATTTTTTCACTAACGTATTTTATTGGAGAGAGACGATATATTGTTGATTTTTTTAATTCTACAGGATAAATAGAAACAAAATACAGATTCTATCGAGGTTTTTGATTTGCTTATGGCTAATGGTCTTGTTGTTTTCCCACATTACCCTTCCATTTGAGCCTTAACCTGGAAAATTACTTAATTTACTTTTGGTCTGCAATGTAAGGGGAGGGAAGTATAAGTGGAGATTATTTTTAAAAAATTAATATACTTCAATGGAAAATGTTAAGCAATTTATAGGAAGTAATAATATGATAGTAAAATTTTTAGCAAACATGCAAGATTTCTTTTAAGCAACTTTTTTAATTTTAAGCCACAATGTGTAACGTACGAATTTGTCCTTCAATGGCAATTTTGTGCTAAGATCATTTCTATTCCAATGGACATATGATAAGAATAAGTTGATTTATTGTACATGAGATGCTATTTTATACAAAACTCTCAATGTCTTTGATTTGAAACTAACGTTAATTTATATGTTTAAATTATTGAGCATTGAATTTCAAGTAAATTTGAAAAATATTTTATGAAAACAGGTAAATAATTCGCCGAATGCACGTTTATAATGAAAGGAAAATTTGCCAAGTATATCGAATTACGACTGAAATAAATTTTAATCTTTGAAATAGAATGACTTATTAATACATGCTGAAATCGTTAATGCATTTCTAAGTTTGTTCATTTGCACACATCTTAATTTATCTAAATAAAACATCATTCAAATCAAAATAATTTCATTTAAACCTTAACTTCCAAGAATATTTGATTTTTAAGTTCTTAAACTCATTAATTTTCTTAGATCCTGGAGAAAATATAACTAAAATGAATCACAGTTTCTTGCTTAAAAATATTAAAACGTAGTGTTAAAGAATCTGAGATGTTTATGCTACTTTTTATCTCCAAGCTTTCAAATTTTCAAACATTTCAGGATTTTAATATTTCACTGTCATAATATTCACTTAAAATGGCTTGTTATATGCCTGCCCAAGTTTTACTTATTACAACTATTCAGTAAATCTATCCCCATATGATTGGCTAATTATATGATAGTTACGTCAGTTAGTACATCGCCAATTAGGATATGTTAAAGTAAATTATTGGATTTATTGCAATGCTCGAAATGCCTAGCAAATCAATTCACTTACTTACCAACTTTTTATAATCCAAAAGTTCAAATACGTCTTTGCATTTTGAGGAGATTAGTTTTAAAAAATTAATAATAAAAAAATTAATAATAATAATTAATAAAAAATTAATTTATATAAATATATAAAATATACAGATGAACAAAGTAGCAATTAAAGATAAAGATAGCAGAATATGCCCACTTCTCTTAAGCAAATAAAAGGTTCATTGATCTCAGCCACTGATCGCCAATAATATCCGTTTTTGGTTATTTGCTGATAAATTTAAAATAAGTAAATCAGTTACTTCAATATCAAATTTTATTTAAAAAGAATTAGATGTTGCAATTTTACGATTGTAATTTTGAGGCAATAATAGGCTATGAAAAAATACAAAATGTTCTATTTAAAATGAAGGGTAACAACAAATCCAAACTTCGACTATCAAATTTGTTGGCCTTAAACTTTGAATATTTCACTTGTTTTAAACAGTTCAATATTTTATTGCACATCATACATTATTTACTTCTATAATGGTCGTTAAAGTTCAGCAAGCATGTTTTCTTAATTGTTGGAACTGAAAGAAAGAAAATCCGTGGATGGAAAATTATTTTGTTTCTTACAGAAAATTTCACCGAAAAAAATTATACAGGATGAGGGCATATGAATATCCTAAAATTGGATGCAAAATATACTTGCTTGTTACTCATCTCGGTTTTTGAAGGAAGTTCGGGCAACGCTGACAATGCATTTGTACTATAACTAATATTGGCATAAGTATTCTCCATGTACTTGTATCAGTTAATACAATCATTACTATTAGAACCACATTTAAAACCCTTTCACAAAATCAAATCTGAAATATACTTAGCAGTAATGGCCATTTTGACAATTGTAGGTAGTAAATGTCCAACCCTACTTCTTCAATGGGGCAATGCATATTAATTTCAGTAAAATGTTGATTTCGTGTTCTACTTTCACGCAATGAGTCACCAACGGTACTTTTACTTATAATTTCATATTGTTGAAAATTTGAAATCCCATTATGATGTAAACACAAATTTTGTAGCAAATTCATAGACTTCATCTTCGCTTTTTAACGATTTGTCTCCACTTCTTTATTACTACTCATTTGCTGTTTGTTATTAGCACTTGATGATTAAATAGGTTCAGCCTGCATTAGATGATATTGAAAACGTATTCTCTCTAACTTTGTATTTTTCTTGACAGTGCATAAAAATTACTTCATTTCTGAGAATTCTGAAGTGGAGGTTAGAAGCATATAAATAAATTAATAAATTTCAAATAAAGTTGGATCTACATTTGATTAATTTCTATACGTGTAATTTTGTAAATATCTTCAAAGTAGAGAAAGTATTATTCCCACTTTTACCATTACGAGAAATTTCTACATGTCATATATTTGAATTTCATCGAATACAATTAATTCAAGGGATAAATATATTTCAAGTCATCAACCTTCCTCTTTTAGACATTTGATATCTTCACAATTCTTAACTCAAAACCCATTATTTGCACCTCTTGAACATATTTTTGTCATATCTAAATGTTAACTAATTGAAACCTGTTTGCCCTATAGACAAAACATTATCTCTAACTGAGTTAGAAGAAACTCTATGTTTAGATCCATTTTACCTAAACTTCCCGCCGATAATTTAGCTACCATAATTTAACACATTTTTTGCTATTACAAAACTACATAAAATTAATTCCAATTCTCCTTATCCATATCCGTATACATACATATATATCTTTCACAAAGAGGAGTTTGCGCATGCACTTTAAATGCATTTTAAAACCTAATACCACCATCAAAACTAGATAAGATTTCTTCCGTAACGGATGAGGAGGAGGAGAGGAAGTACATTAGCACATACATAAGGCGAAAACACGTGAACTAGCCTTAGAATATGGTTGCCTGCGTACTTTTAGGAGAGTTTACCACGAGAACCTTAATTTTGAAAGTGCATCTTATAGCGATTGCAACCGTGAAGGGCAACTAGGGTGATGAAAACCGCAATGAAATAGTGACCTTATTTTAATAAATTCCATTGGGTTTTGTTATCGTGAAAAAAATGAGTGACTAGACAAACGATCTTAATTTGGTGTTCGTTAACGGAAGATATCAACTGTGATGTTAAATCCTTGTAGAAAGATATACCGTTGGGGTAGCTCTTGTCTTCTTTAATAGTGTAAACGCCTCAGCTCAAAAGCACTTATTTCTATTATTTAAAACTTGGAATTTTTAATAATTATTCTGCACACTGTAAGAGTAAACTAGAAATAAGAAAAAAATAAAAAAGTGAAAAGAAAGAAGTCCATGGATTAACGCCTTTGCTATGTCTAAACTTTAAGCTGATAAACTACATTCACAAGAGAGTCTTGTTGTTGCAAAAGTTCTAAAAATAAAACAAAGCTTCGAAACCGGCCTTTCTTAATTAACCAATACCAGTAAATAAGATAAGCATTGGCTAGAATGCAGTGAAAAAAGTCGTGAAATTTGAATTTTGGAACGCGAAGAGTTCATTTAGCAGACACTGTACAGCTCGAGTCTTAAAATTAAGTATGACGTTTGACATCCTAAATTTATTCCCCATATCTTTTAGATCCACTTCCCTTTTGTCATTTGCTGGTTATATTATGATTCTATATCATTTAATTTCTACAGAAATATTGCAGTTTTTTGTCTTCTGATATTAAGTGAAAATCGTTTAAATGTAAAAATAACCTGAAGTGGATCTTATCTTAAATAATTAAAAAGTTGAAAATAGCTCCAAGTAGCTTTAAGATAGTTGTTCTAATGTACTGGCACCTGACAAGATCGAAGGATCAATGTGCTATTAAATCGTATACAATTGTAAACAATTAATGTCTTTTAACCATAGTGAGAATAAAATCTGCTTAATTTAGATCGTAAACAAAAACTTTCTATTTCTTATAATCTATTATCCATAAATATCGCACACGGAGAACTTAATAATAGAAATCAAGAAATTAGAGTTTTTAAATATTTGCACAGTGCACAGTTGACAGTCTATTTGACCTGAATTGAAATGATGTTCAAATGTCATTCCTATTCACGTTGTTTTTCTCCATTTTCTAGGTATTTTCTCATAACTAAAACTAGCAAAATTTTGCGTCAATAGTAATAAGAAAATTCGAAAAAGCTTCAGGATAAAATTTTGCTAGAGTATTTGCTTAATAATATTAAGTTAAGGGTTTTAAATCCTAGTCAGAAGTGCCATTTGGGCCTCACATTAGTAACAATGGGTTTGAAACCATCCCAATTAATAAATTCGTTCAATGTGAAAATTTGAGACTATTAAGTGTCTTTACAGTTGGATTTTTATGCAAAAAAATGAAACGTTAGAGGATGGGCAGGGTACTTAATAAGCAATTAAAATGTTATTATGTTTCTTCAAGCTAAGTATTAAATGCAGCACGTGTAATGCAGAAGCATCACAAAGATTTTGAAGAGTTGTAGATAGATACGAAATCTTGGTTCATTAATTCTCATATTAATGATTCAATGAAAATGAAACTCCCTATTTTATTTTTTAGCATTAAATGCACTCACATTTGTTCTGAAACGGTGTATGAAAATAAAGCAACTTAAGAGTAGACTCGTTGAATCTCAAGCTGATGCCCAGACATAAAGTATGCCTGGTACGTATGTCAATGAAGTTAAAGCTATTTGACGAAAAGTGGATGACTAGATTTTAGTGTTTCATTTAACGCTATTAAAATGCTAACATTTTGGTCTTGAAAAGATGTATATAAACTTCTCTTGCTGTTTGTCAAGTTTATCGACCCTGATTTTGAATTTCCAGATTTTTTTCCGACACCGAATTAAAAGCCTTAAGATAACAATTATAACAACGTCGCAAACTCCAAGAAAGGACGTTTTGCTCATATACATTCAATAAAATATATGAAATATTTTCGATTTTATTTAATAACAGAAGGTCTAGACTTGAACACTTTTAAAATATTTCGTACTGGCGACTCTTCCGCTCCTTTGACTTGAGTGCTTACTAAATAGGACCTGTAGTTAATACGAAATTAAGGCAAATTTGTATAAAATATCCTGTTCCGCACCTTTAATCTAAATAACTCAATATACTACCAACCTGGCGCTAGAAGCGAAATTACAATAATTATTCTACTTTTACCAATAAGTAGCAAAGTATTTTGCTCAGGCTGTTGCATGGTGACAAATGCCAAATAAAAATCATTACTCACATAGTTCATTCATAAAAAAGGCGATCATATTCTTCCTACTCAAGATGTTTTGTGCTCTCGTCTATTTGCCAACCAACTTGCAAAAATATGTCTTAAAGTTCTAAAATAGAAATAGCCTTTATGTTAAAACACAGTCCCATTGTTAACTAAAAATTGAGGAGATGGATTTAGAAGCTCCACGGTTTTGTGACTAGTTATAAACCTTAAGAAGGTGAAGTCTTGATTTTTCACTTAAATGCTATTCGTGGTTCCTTGATTCTCTACTCGTCTGTGATTGGCCAATTCAAAGAGTGCGCTGGTGCGGCGTATAGGCGGGCGTAAAAAAACACGTAGTTTATCGTGTGTGCACCACACGTACACACACCATCGGTCGATTTTTGTGAATGGGTATGTTCGAGGTCCGACAGGGCGTCGAAACCTCAATACAACAATACCCGTGGCGATATTCAACTGCACCCTTGCATCGCTTTCAGGCCGTTGATCATCCATTCGATAGACCTCAGAATGCCACCACATCTTTTTCAGCGAAAAAAGAGGAATTTGAAGCTAGGCTAGACCGTCTATGGTTAAGTCTTCAGAGCACTCTAGAAAGCTCTAGGAAGAAAGAGAGACAGAGAAAGAAGGAAAAAGGCATTTCCGTTTATATGAATTCACGTAGATATATACCATTGTCCCAGAACTTTGGCATTTCCGAAGTTAATATGTGTAAGAACTCCTTTGTTTGCATATAATAAAATTCAAAATTTATGAATTTTCGTTTCAGATATTGATAGTGGAGGGAATCTTCATGGACCCCTTGATTTAAAGCACTCCTCAAAGTTGGATGGAATGAAAAAATCAAATGATAGCTTTATTAAACGCTCTTGGGTTGAAGGCCAACGTTCTCAATCTTCCACTAGATCAGAAGGTGAGTATATTCTTACTTTAGCATTCACTGAAATTATTTAAAGATATACTTTATTTTTGTACCATTTACATTAAGAGAAATCTACGAAGGAAGCCCTTTAAGTTACTATAGTTAGCGTATCACATGATGCGTTGGTTGAAAGGTTGCAGAAATGTCATGAATTTGTAAGTGAATGTTCTAAAAGTAAATAGGAAAACTCATTATTTACTTAAATTTTCCGATAACATTGGCAATTTATGGGAATCCTCAAAATAAAACCAACAACAAATACGAAATTTTGTCATTTAGGCTTTGGTAAGTAAAAGATCATTTAAAGGAAGGAGAGACAAAAAATAAAGTGTTGCCTTTTATTTCAATTTGGCAAAGGTCTGAGGAATTTTAATTAAGATTATTGAGCTATTTTAGCAAAATCGCTTTATTTCTCACATGAGTACGGTCGTAGTCTAGCGGCATATCTACTTCTTTAATGGGAAATCCTCTTGACTCAGAGTTCTTATTCAATTTTGTGAAATTTGCCATTTTGCACCCCCCCACCCCCAATTTCAACGGATTAGATCATTTTTGATCCTATTCTTAATTTCGAAAGTTTTGTTGTGAAAATAGATATTTAAACTTGCACTTTTCACCGAACATCACACTTTGGCCTGCCAATACAACTGACAGTCATGGGAATTTCCTTACCATTAGTTTCTGCTTTCACGGTCCGATCGGTAGTAGCATGTTTCGCCCTGTTCCAGCAACGGTGAATCATCAATTGCAGAAAGCTAATTCTTCCCGGATGCCGGTAGTTTACATGAATTTTAAGTCAACAATCCAATTTAAACCACAAATAATACATGCAGATCCTAAATTAATTGCCGGTCCCATATAATGCATAAGTAATTTAGTGATAAAAACGTCTATCCACATTTGAAATTTATGCTGCCGAGCTTTTAGAACACTTTCAATTATAACGACTACTGATTATTTTAATTTTTTTCACTGTATAAAGAATTCTTATTTGAATTTCTGTTAAATAGTTGATTCGCGATCCAGAAGCACAATAATAAAGTGCTTATTTTAGTACAGGATCATATCTTGCTCAAAAATTATAATATTTGCAATAGCATCAAAATTTTCGTTTGATATCACTGATTAAGAATGTCAGATTGGCAAACGTTAAAGATAATCAGCCGTTCCAAGGAATAGAATGATTTAAATTAAAAGTAAACTAAAATAACTCCAAGATTCTACTTATAGACTTCATCTTACAAGTTCCGCTAATTTAAACTCACTAAATTTGACACCATTCAGACATGTTCTTGACAATTTAGGAAAATAATTATAAACGGTGAATATCGACAATTAGGCTAATTAAATAGACAATAAAATCGAAAAATTGTCGGTATGCATTCACTCAGGGAGCCCTGGAATAGTTAAAGACCTTGGAGCTTCTTAATAATTAGAGTTAAAGAAGTTACTTCATTCGAATTGTTATATTATGAAGTACACTTAATCAGTAAACCAACTAATAAGAGTATTGGAATGAGATATCCACAATGAAATTAATGGAATAAGAAACGAGCTTATTAAATAAAATTTACAATGTATTGAGCGTAAGTATAAGCACAAAATCTGTCTGAATGGGTGAATTGAGGGGACATTATGCACAGGCCGAAATCCAGCTAGAATGATGAATTATTGTGTTAACTAATAGCAATATGACTGTACATGAATCACGCATATACTTGTAATAAAAGATGAAATACTTACGTCAGATGAAGTGATAATTCGGAATAGAGTGATATATGCAATTAAGTGCTCATTACGGCAAGGACTGAAATCAAAGCAATCACTCTCGAGATTAGGTGAATTTAATATGAATTAAGTTGACAGGACTGATTTAAACTGGACATGAAACATGAAGATTAATGTAGGTGAAAGTCTCTAACGAATGTTTTTGCAACGACTTGAACGCATATTACTGTTTTATACACTGGAACTGTTTAGACCGAATAACAAGACGGATATGCCTGATTGAAGGATAAATGAAAGAGGCTTTATTTTGCTTTGACCGAAAAATATTAGGAGACAGTGAATATACCAAACTTTACAACAGCAGGTTTATTTACTGGCCAAAATTTTAATCAATAATTGGTTCATCTGAACCTAGTTAAAATGATTTATTATTCTTACTAACTTCAAATTATTTTCATTTTTACTTAATGCGCACTATAATAATTGTTATAGCCTAGTTGTATAAAATATTCTTGAACTATGCTGATCCCGCATATTAAATCCATTACTAAACTAAAAGTCAGTCGTGAATGACGAATTTTCAAAACTGTTGATGAAAAAGGAAAATAGACTAGTCTGTAGTAATCAAGGAAACCAAGAGTATTCCTAAAAGATAGAAAGCTACTAAAACGATTGACTTACCACCTTGGATCTTTATTAGACCGTTTGCTTTCTGTAATCCTCAGGCAACTATAACACTTTTGATGGATATCGTTCGCGAACATTTTCTGAATCAAAGGGTCACGTGAGTGCCGAAATTGATGGTTTACTGGATGATATAAATCGAATGCGGCAACACGAAACTCTCAACAATCGCATGACCCGCTGGTCGTCTTTGGGAACTGTTAGAGGGGATGGAGGTCGTTACAGCACTACACTCACTCGACGACATATGAAACGAAGTCGGGAACCGATCGATATCTATCTCAAGAAACCGGTATGTCAATGAGATTCGTTATAGTTTAGTGTTAATTTCGTCGAAAGCTCAGGTCTTTTGACATTGTCTTGCTCAAATGAAAGTAAGTAGTTAATTCAAAAACAAATTACTTAAAATAATTAAATCAGAGGTTCACATTTATGATGAAAATTTGTTAGTACCTGACTTTCTCAGCGTTTGTACAAGCGTGTCACATTATTGACATTATATGTGACGCTAATACTAATTCAAATAAAAAATTTCACACAAAAGCTGAAAATAGATGAGGTCACTTTACCTGGCACATTGGATTAAACAATCGCACAATACGGTATCTCCTGAATCTCTTGCCAAATGCGTCATTATTAGAGCGTTTTAAGTCTACTGATACACATTCAAATATACATATATAAAAGTAAGGTATCAATTTTGTGAAGAGGACTTCGAACAGTAGTGTTAGTGAATTTTTATTATACAGCTCAGGTTGAGCAACCTCCAGACATATTTTCAGCACTCAAAAATGAATATCTATTCTTAGAATCCTAGCTTATATAATAATTAATAATAATTTGATATATGACTGGCTGATCACCTTAAGGAATCCAAAACTTTATCTTCTAAGTAGATAGTTTGATCTCTCTGAAAAATAAAAAGCATTATCCTACTTATTTAAATATTCATTTATTATTGACATTATTCCCATCTAAGAATCCTCTTGAGACAACATATTTGCGAGCTTTATCAGAACCCACTTTGTCTTTTGGATTCATTTGTCTTGGCCGGAAATTTGTAATTCCTTATTTCACTAGTATCCCGAAGAGGTGATTCAAGTAAGGATTTATGGTTTCCTAAGGGCAATTTCATCTTTGCTGTAATTTGGTATCAAGGTTTTTTAGGAATCATCTGAGCACGTTCTTTCCAAGCTATGGCTCTTCATAGGCAAAACCAAGCGGACAGACTACCGTTTTAATTTCAAGACATTAGCAAATCAGCTGTTATTGTTCACCTCTCGCACTAAAATAGTCTTTAGAAGAGAAGTAATTTTTACTCCCATGTCAGCTTAGAAATCTTCACATGGTACAAACTCGTAATAAATGCCACTTTTCATTGCAAATATTAGAAAACGTAGGATTGGTCGCCGTTACGTCATCTCTAACTCACAACTCTAAACATACGTGTTGATCTTCCTCATAACTCATTGTGCTTCCAAGAGCTTTTCCGATCATAGATACCACATTTCAGGTCATGTAAGAATATTTCATATTCAGTTGCCAATATGTGTTATATTTAAAATTTAGAAAGCCAATAAAAAGCGTGTTCACATATGGAAAGGTGATGTATATAAAATAGCTTCAACACAGAGGACTTTAGTAGAAATAAAACATTATCTTTCTAGTTCTAAAAGACGAATGGTGTAAAGAACTAAGATGACTACACCAAAAGCACTTAGCAATTAGCACATTGATAAGATGGATGAAGCAAAGGTAGCAAGTATTAACGAAGCAATAAAAGCTTACTTTTTATTTTATTAATTTGTTTTTTTTGTTTATCAAAGCTGATTATGATTTCATGAAAACACATCACTGCATTATAACTAAATTTTAATCTGTTTGCCAATTTTTTGCAAACTATTATCATTGAAATCGAATGAGATTTGTTAAAAAGGCAGATGCATAACATTTTCCGTCCCAACATTTTGAGTATATTTCTCATACACAAGATATGTGGAATTGCAACATTAATCCTTAGAGGTAAGCAAGGTTTTTGAATATTAAAAATAAATGACATATATATTGGCATTAAAGTAGCGAATAATTTAGTTTTATTTGCCATGTCTTAATTAAGAAGTCGAGCATATCATGCAAATCCTGTTCCATTGATAATGGAATAAAAAAACACAACCCGGGTTATAGTTGCATCATATACAATAAGCATGTTTATATTACTACTCAAGTCGTCATCAAATCTGGCGAAGGTGGACATACTATCAGTGGATAATCGGACTGGTCGGAGAGGCAGTTTAAGCGCCGATCGTGAACAGCGTCTGATGGACGAATTGATTGAAACCAGAAGGGAGCTCCAACGCACACGAAGCATGATGTCAGAAGACGGCAAACGGGGTCTCAATTATGGATCCACGCTGAAAGTGCCCATTACTAGCATCAAGTGAGCTAAAGTTTGACTGAATCGTTTGCATTGATTAAGGGATGATAATTTTACCGGGTGAAGCCTAAAACCAATGACCAAGATAACTAAGTCAATGTTTAACTAGGCAAATTTTGAAATAACGTGAGAGAAATACGTAAAATGAGCAATTAATTAATAAATATACTTTCTAGTAATTAAATGAGGTTAGACATACGATAAATCCCTACAATCCCATATCCATAAGTATCAGTTCGCAATGTTGAATTAGAATTAATCAGCGTCACTGCTACTAAGTTAAAATTGTAATTTATATTAAATGTTTTTTAAGATTTAAAAAGGGACTGACTTTGATCTATGCTCAGAAATCTTAAGTGATCATTTATTTACCAAACGATAAAAAACCGAATATTTCCTCTTCAAATCACGATCGTTAATTATTTATATTGATTGATAATTATTGAAGGTGGTGGAAAAGTCACCTCTACATTCATTTCGTTCTCTCTAAGTGCACGAAGTTGAATTGAAGTCTTTGTATGCAAATAAAGACACATTTGTTAATGATATAACTATTTTGGTAAGCATGTTTTAAATAAAATTTAGGTATTACAATTGACATCATACAATGAGGCAAGTATAACTCAATTAAAAAACTGTTTCGCTATTCACGTGTGAAAACAGTAGTCACTTGATATATAGATCCAAATTGCATGTTTTTGTGATCTTATGGGCAAATACTGCGAAAAAATAAAAATTCTTGGATAGGGGTAAATAGGAACATTGTTTGATCATGATCTTACTTATCACTTAAATTTTTGGCAATATTCAGTGAGACACGAACAATAAAAACGCTGTGTTAGATTTTAATGAATTTGAGCCAGATACATCTTGAGTCCCAAAAACAAGGGGATTTTTTAATAAACTTTATCAATGCTACGGGTGGTCTGTATATAAATACTTATAAAACTGGATTCTAATTTTACTTAAGTTGTAGTTGACCATAAGGAAGGTACTATGCTCGAACACTTATTCTTCAAAATCAATGGATTTTCCTATTAAAACACGACAGAAGAATTACTTAGTATCTGATATTCAAATAATTGAGGGATTTTGTTCACACGTATCTCCGACATTTTCCAACCCTTTTATTGATGCAATGTCATTTAGCTGGCCTTGTTAGCATTTCTCTTTCAAATAAAGCCAAATAGATTTCTGCAACACACACTGTATATACCGACGGATTTACGAATAGCCTGAAAGGCATTCAAATTTCTTATTTGGATTTAAGGCAAATTACGATAGGAAAGGATGAATTATGTAATTAGCAATAGAACTTGAAAAGTGAGATTGAGCGATATAAACTAGTGACAAAATCAAATGGTAAATAGTAATTCAATTATAAAGTTAAATGCACGTTTGCTTAAAAGTAAAGTTGAGATGAAGTGAATGTGCTTCTAAGTGTAATAAGGGAACAAAGACTTTCCTTTAATCAGGAGCTTTAAAAATTAATATATTAGAAGTTAGGAAGGTTTCTTCGGGGCTGTATTTAAAGCGAAGTAACTGAATGACGAATTCCCGTAAATTCCGGTATATCAGTTATTTGTCTTAAATTCAATCAATCCAAATGTAAACCATATTAAATTATTTTGATTTTTGCATAAGAAATCCGTATTTTGACAGGAATTTTTGGAATGAATTCATTAAATATTTGAATATTTATTCATATTTTGACAGAGTTGAAGGTAAGTTTCATTAACATAAGTTAGAAACGTGCATCTGTGTGCCTTATATACATCATTTAGTATCTGCCCTTACACGCATTTATCGATTGAACCACGTGGCTCAGTTATTTGCATGGTGGTGCATTCGCATGTTGTATTCGCATGAGCTATTCAATCGAGTGCATACACGCACTTGCATCTCCGCACCTGCACTTGTCTCCACCCACGTGCGCAGATTTGCGTGCAGCACATTAGCATTGCAAGCGTGCACGGAATCAACCTCTCTCTCTTCACAGTAAGGCACTTTCAGAATTCAAGAAAGTGTATTCAGGGTTAACTTCTACTACACAACCAACACTACTAAAACTACTATCGGAAGTTTGGAGCATTTACTAAGCACATATCAAGTATCAAGAGGAAGCAAAGAGAGCTAGCCAATCGGGGCCCATCATCCGTAGCTGATTGTGAAGTGATAGGTTAAGAAATGAATACTACTTATTCTGAACTCGGAATTCAAGATACCGATAACGTGATTTTCTACCCTGCACCGAATTTCATGCAGCCAACAGCAGGGCACATCAAGGAACGAGTGGGAGAAGTTCGTTCTCCACCAGTTTCGCGGACTTATCAGACTGAACAAAGAAATATGCCAGAAACGAGATTTAATAATTCTAACTATTCTCGCCAGTATCAAGAGCAAAGTTCTGGAGGACATTCCTCTTACGAACCAAGAATAACTAACGAAAACTACGTTCCAAGCACGGAAGGAACAACCTCTTCTCGGAACTATTCCTTTTCAAGTAAATCAATTTACTTACTTGAATATTACTTTTGTCAGAAATTAGTCGTTTCATGCGTTTTCCGAATATTACACGAAGTACAGGCTTGTGCTTGAGAGTGAAAATATTGTCATTAGTAGATAAATATAATAATAAATTTCAGTGAAATAGGTAATCATTGCAAAAATTATATTAAATTTTGTACCATTTAAATGATAATGTTGATTTCAGATCATGTGAGACTGTCAATGTCCTCAGTTGCCTGCAGTTCAGTTAAAAAAGTTTGAAAAGAGGCTATTTTTACTAAATCAAATGTAAAGGTACCCCTGGGTACTTACGCTCTAATTAATATCCATTTTATAATTATTTGTATTCGTTCATGTGAAAGCGAATTTATTTTGCGCATTTTAAATTATGCCATTTTTAGTTGGGTTTTAAAGAATATCTTTAAAATATTTGAAAAAATCTGGTGAATTTGAACATCTATTATTGATATATATATATATATATATATATATATATATATATATATATATATATATGTGCATATATATATATACTTGATTTAAAATCCATATACCTGGCACGTTCAATTGCGGGTATTTTTTGGCACGCTCTATGTGAATTTTGATGCTTTTAATTTGATATAATCTGAAAGTCACTCTGTAAGTAAACTCAGAGCTAAGAAACCGTTGTCAAAATATCCAAGACTAGCCAATAGCCTCTTTAACTGACCTAATCCTATTGGCTTTTTTTCAGTGCCTCATTATTATATGCCTGCATGGTTGAAAAGCTTTATAGCATTATGGCAATTTTACTTACTAAGTATTAAAATGGCCTGAGTCTTGCGTATATATAAGTCTATTTTTTAAACGAATTAAAGGCCAAATAACTGCTGTATTTCGTAAGTAGAAGTTAACATAATTAATATTCTTTTGATATACCATACAAAATTGCTTAAGTACTTTTGATAAACAGCTGAAAAAATAAAGGTACATTGATTTTAAAAATTGATTTATTTGGGCTCTTGAGCATTAGTGGAAATCTATTAATCACTGAAACCCCAAAGCATTTATAACATTGAAATATAATTTGAACAGCTTTCAATAGTATCAGCCTGTCTTTTAGAGAATATCTTCATTTTAGTTAATTCCGAAAATTTATTTCAAAATTTTAATTGATATCCTATGCTGAACGAGGAGAGTGCAATCTAACGTTAATAAAGTGCATAATTTTGAGTTCAAATAGAAAACTTCAAGGAGGACTAGAACACCATCTATGTATTTTTGCATAACAACGTAATTTCTTTTTTTCTTTGAAATTTGATAATATCTTTAATCATCAGGTCAAATTAATTGATTTCCAGGCTTAATATAAACGACTTTCTATTGAATCAAAATATTGTCACGCTGGCAGAGACCTAGTTTGCAGTTAATACGAAAAGCTCTTTACTTTTAACTGGATTTGCTTACTTTCAGGCATGATTTAAAATATGTGGGTCCATTAAAAATATCGCCATAGCAATGCATTTAACAAGCGCATTTGCGACCTCAAAATTTTTGAATTAGCAAAGTTAGCAACTATAAGCATTGTTTTTGAGATAAATCGATTAAGATTTTCTCACTGGGCCGAAGTCGACTGATGGGATGGATGATGGAAGATAGGTTTCTCTTCTTAGTGACCCTTGATTATTTGCCAGTACTTTAACGTGAAATATTTGCATTAGCAACAAAGTGAACTTAAAAAATGACCTTAACTTTTCTGAATATTAATTCACTTCCATCCAAACTTGTCCAGTATCCGGTATGACTCACCGTATTGATGGCACAGCGCTAAGGTTAGAACCTCAGAGAAGAAAAAAACTGTATTTTATTAAGAGACTTGAAGCAAAAACTTTTATTAATAAGTTGAGATTGAATTATTTTTTAATTTAATTTCATAATTCTAGCGCATTCTTTTCTACTTGCATCACGTTGGGATTAGGAATACGTTTTCTTTACCCAAAGGGGAGTCCCTACTAGGTATAAGATTGTTATCTCAAAGTTTTTTTTTTAATGTGTTAAAATTGTTAATCATTTTGTATAAATCTGAATGGAATAGTTGTTTGACAAGACTGATGTCCCCGGGCTTTCAATAACTTGAATGAGTTATTACATTTTAAAACAGAAAAGAAAAATATTCCAATGGCGCAGTGGAGAACATGCTGGTTTACGAAATCGGTATTCATGGGTCCAGTGTCAGTTAAGACTCATCCAGAGAACGAAATGGCTGATAAGTGAACTAGAACGGTTCGAGCTTCTCAGCGCGGAGACTTAATAATATCACTCCAACACTATCCTAAATAGACTGAGGAACTTTTTTATTTTTAATTTCCATTATGGGTAATTCTAAAAGGTAAATTAAAATAGGTAAATTTAAGTTTTTTATGTTTCCCAGTAAAGAATATTTATACTTCTTGCATGACATCAACACAAGCAGTTCCTTTGAACATTAATGCATTATTAAATGTAGTTTTCATTTATCTTAGTAAATATAGGTACTCAGTAATGAAATTATAAAGTATTCTGTGAGTGATTTTAAAAGCGTTTGGTTTGCATTGATATCTTCTTCCGGTTATTTCAGATGGTTTCTCCACTTCTTCTTCATTCTTTTAAAATAAACCAAATAAATACTGCTATCATCGTACTTAATAACCCACTGACATTCGTAATTCACTTTGCATTTATTATTAACAAATATGATTGATATTCATAAGAAAACAAAAGTGTAACATATTAAAAAACAATCCCCTTGAAGCATCTCCTTTTTCAAAGTATCTCAAGGACGTTGTTTCGTGCTATGATGCGTATGATTAATACATCACTACTTAGTTCTTATATATCTATAACTACCAAAGTTTGCTCAACATCGGCAATCTAAAGATAAAGGAATTATAATATTAAGTCAAGACTATTACTTTCTCATAATTTTAAAATGAAACAATACATATTAGTAATTTCCAATTGATTATACTAAATATTTAAATATAATGTATACATCATGAAACTATTCGCAGACGGCACGAACGAATTCTATACTTCATCTGCGCGCTTCAATCACGTCAATCAGAACTCCAGCTACTCAATTCATCCGCGCGGTGCCATTCGGGAAACTTCTCTTCGTGTAGATAGTGGGCAGGATGGGCCAAGAGAGTGGTCTAGGCGTGAAGAGAGTATTCGTGAGTCAGGAAAAAGTCAGATGTCGCATACCTCTGATCTCCAGGGTGAAGGCCGATTTGTGATCTCTCCTGCTCCCCCATCACTATCTGCACAGTCCGCTCCTTTGAACGGATTCTCTCCCCTTCCACCTTTTCCAACCCCAAATACCCCTTCTACAGCGTCTGGCCTCAGGGTCACCAGAAAACCTACAGTGGTCACTAGAAACGGTGATTCTGAAATCGTTACCACCGAAGAAATGAAGAAAGAAGATGACACTAGCGAAACTATCATTCAGAGAAGGACGATTAGACGGAGTATGTTTATTTCTTTATTTGCAAGAGCCTATGGAAGATACTTAGTTTTAAAATATGTACTCAGCAGTAGCTGATTAGGAAAGGGTTATAAGTTACCTAGGTTCTTATAAACACTTATTCTTGAACATTCACTGGTTAATTGTTTACGTATTCGACTTAGATCGATACGAAATGCCAAGCAGTAAGTCAATAGTTATTTATTACTTCTCAAAAAAACTGTTGAAGATAAATATGCGACATAAGTGGCATTTTGTAATTAATATTAACAAAAAGCGAATCTTTGTTCTCCAGCATTATCATAGTTAATATATATCTCATTCAAACTTTGTTCAAACATTTACCATGGTATTAATGAAAAGTTAGTGCTTTTAAGCTTGAATCTTATTATAGGTTTTATCTCTTACTCTTTTAGGACGTGTGCCATCTTCTCGCCTGAATTCTCGAAATGGAGATATGGTGGAAGAAAGTAAGCTAACAAATTAACCTATTAGTGACAATCAATATTTCGAAGAAAATGCTTCTTTTACTGCTATTTTAGTTCAAAGATCAGCTTCCTATAATATGCAGAGGCACGTGGAAAACGGCGCAAGTAAGCAGGCTACCTTATTTATCAAGTTAAATATTCTTTCTCAACTTTGAAGTTTATTTTTACGAGTGAAGAATATACAATAAACATGAAAACGTCGGCGCTATTAGTATGTTTTTTCGGATTTAAAAGTATCTTTTACTTAAATTATTATGTTTTTTAACAAAATATTTAAAAAAAGACGCTAGTGACGCAAAAATAGCCCACTTATCATTTATTTAACAGCAATGGCCATATGAATTTTGAGCAATCACAAGTTTGTTCAGGACAAGTGGACGGGTATTTTTTTCAAAGATTTGGGATATTTATTTAGATGACGCAATTTCCTGGCAAAGCAATAGCGCTCATTAGCTCTCAATTATTATGATTGATTTACAATCTGAATCCGCTCTAACAAAATTTTGAATTGCTCTGATTATTCAAAGACTCCTTGGTTTTATTTTAACCTAAAGGCGATGCGCTTGGAAAACCACCAACATCAGTTCGAACCCATCTTCAAACAGGCAGTGGGCAATATGCTCCCAGATCCACTCTGAGTAGCAGAAATTATTCAGGTGTGAACGATATTAAGCACAATTATATCACTAAATATTATTAAATTCGATAACCTGTAACGAACTTATTCAACGCTTTTTAATCTCTTTCATTTTCAGATATTCAAAAATAGTTCTTGATGCATGATTTGCTATGCAGCAATTTTTTCGCTTTACTTCTTCGTGCATCGTTCACAAACGAATGTTTAATTTTTATAAGATAATCATTTTTTTTCCTTATAATTCCAGGAGCACCACCTCGAACATTTAGTCAGACAAATATTCACCAATATTCGAATAACCTTCGAAATCAATGGAGTTCAGGTAAAATTTCAATTTTAATATATTTCTCATAAAGATCTGTAGCATAATAAAATTTTCCCTTCACCCAGAAAACAATCTACGTGGAGGATCCTACTTGAAACCCTCTCCGATTCGTGGGACCTACTCGGCCCATCAGGAAAATCTTCGACGCAAAAATGAACTGAATCAGCACTCAGAGGTTATTTTTATTATTTAGGTCAATAATTTAATTCAATACTATATTCTATTTTTAATAATTTTGGTGCCACCTTGTTGAATCAAACTTACTTATTAGTAAAGGTATAATTAGGATTTTAATAAGTAGATATAGTGATTGGCTAAATTTTGTACACATTAACAATATATTCAATGAAAAAATCAAGCAACTAAAATATAAATTTTAAAGACAAATTTCGGGTTTCAAAGTTCACTTCAAATTAAAGTGATTTAAATTTAAAGTAACACGTCTTGATTTATTTCACTGGAAAATACAAAAATAGGTGCACTAAATACCTTAAGCATATATCCTAGAAGATCTTATCGTGCATTAAATTTTAAATAATCGCAGAACCTTTACTGAATGTCAATTTGCCTGTTTCAATTAAAAAATAATGAGTCCCAATAACTACGCCCTCTGATTAGCAAATCAGCAATTATCAATGTCCTCAAATAAAATTTGATGAGAACTTGTACATTTTTAGACATATTTTTCTTAGGAAGTGTTTAGATTGATCAAATTCTTTAGACTTTTCACTTGTCTAACATATTATCCCAGTTTTATTAGTAGAATATGATTAATGTTGAATCTTCGTACCTGGAAGAAAATGTCAAACATGACTAGGAAGGAGTGTTTACAGCCGTAAACCTTAAGAGAGCGTAACTTTTCTGCAAAGTAAAATAGTACAGTGCAAATTACCATCTACATAACTGTATATGCTGTGATCTGCATCGACGACGTTGCCTCTGAACCGATGAAAAGATTTAGAAAGAATCCCGTTATTCTATATATTGGCCATAACCGGTGGAATAAAATAAGAATATTAGTTGTGCATAAGTTAAATCAGTTATTAAACCTTATTGTTTTAAGAAAAAAGAGCTTTCCAATAGCTTAGTCAGTTTTGTTTTCAATTTCAATTTCCTTCCAAATTCCAAGTGGGTAACGTTAGTCCCGGTATCTGCTTCAACTACTCTTGGGGTCGTTTCTATGCGTTTCTTAGTGTGCATATCTTTTTTAAACTCATTTAAATTTCGTCTTGATTTCATAAATTCTATTTTAGGATTCCTTTGAAATTTTTAGTGTTTAAATTGCATATATTTAGTAGAAAAGACAAAGTGAAATGACAGAAAACTCATTGCATTCTTAATACGATGATATATTTGTTCATGCTGCTTGAAATTATATCTTTAATAGTATTCGAATGATTATGCTTATTGATTTTCATTTTCATTTTTGATCCTAATCTTTACTAAAACTAATTCCGTTGCTCTCAGCCTCACCAGATCCCAGAAAAAAACTTCCTGTGTAATATAATTTATTGCATTTACCTCGGTTTCTACCGAACAATCTCCAAGATTTTTAGACAAAGTACTCTCATTAATTATAAATTCAAAATAACATTAGCGAAAATCGAGCACGTAGTAAAATAAAATTTTTACGACTAAATATTCCTCAACAGTTTCTGTAAAATATTGTATTTGGCGTCTTGTGGTATCTTCAAAATTGCAAGGAAATTATTATTGAATTTATTAGCATCACAGAACATCAAGACGCGTGTCCGAGACAGGATATGGTGAAATCTGCCAAGAAATCGTCTCTCTATTGCCAATAGGACGAGGAATTCAGGATCTAGAATCTAGTTCAAATGCTGCAACGTTGCCCAGAGCAGGTTCCCAAACGGCCGGTAAGTTGCTTTTAACTCTAGATTCTTTTGCATTCCTTCAATCATCAAGATGTCAATTACGGGTAAAGTAATTTGAACATTTCTACTAAAACGATAGCTGATGCTGCATCCACCACGAGTAAGTATTCAATCGGGTCAAATATCCAGCGACCCCCGCCCCTAACAACAGTAGTCCCATCTCCTACTTCTGTATCAGCCACTACTACCTTGAGTCCTCAAATTCAGGCTAGAGAAGTCCGGCTTCGAAATCAAGGAATGCCATCACGAATACCATTGAGAAGTCCTCTTTCACCTTCAGATAGACGCCAGCTTATTATGGGAGTTCTCCAACCAAGAGGTTCTCCATAAATAACAAAGATCTTTTTGTCATAAAAACAAAACTAACAGCGCTTTTCAGGCAAATAATCTCATTATAGCTCCAATATAACCAATACTATAACATCTTTTATAGCATATTGTCTTTTTCCATGAAAGAACGATGAAAAGAAATTCATTTCCTTTTTTTTGAAATTTTGGATTTTTATAATTAAGAAAATATTAAACTAATTCCTCTTGATCCGATATGAAAAAATACATGACACTAGCTCATAATTATTTTAATTTTAATTACCTAAATGCTCTTCAGGAGAATGCCAGTGCAATGAGTTCAATCTATCGTTCACATCATCTTGAAGGAGTGTACTAGAACAATAACTATAATTGCCTCTGGCCTAGTTCCAAATGACGATTGAAATATTCATTTGTAAAAAGTCGCCCTTAGTAGAATAAACCTTAAATTAACGACACTGCTTACTTTTGTCATTGTAATATTGATTTAATTGGTAAACATTCATAGAATCAAAAAATTTGTTCCCTTATAGGGAGTAATTTTCGCAAGAAAATTTAAAACTTTGCCCCGATTCCTCCTTCACTAATATTAATTCATAATGTACCCATTGCTTGCTATATTTCAGACAAGAAATTGCAAAGTCTTTTATAGCGACTTTCTCAATTCTGTACTTAAAGTTAAATCAAATATTAGTTATAATGAATAAAATGAATTTTAAGCACTACACTTATGCATAATATCTCAGCTAATATTTTTAAAATCCAAGGTACCCGATTTCATGGCGAAACCTACTTATTATTACGTCAAAAAATGATGTCACCAGTGCTTTTAATAACTGTATTCCTTCTAACAACAAAGCTTCCGTTTTCATTAACCTAACTTCTTTGTAATAGCTTCATTACTGATTACTTCACTATTTCCCAAATTCACTTAAACTTTACTTCTTTTGAATTAGGCCGTTCCTATTCAGCAGGTGTCGGTAGCAGAGGCCAGTATTATTCCGGGACCCAATCTCCGTAAGTTTGCATTTATTTAAAATACTAAATTGTGTCATAAGACACAATTTTACATTTTTAAACTAATTTTCCTGACGTAAAAACTGTAATAAAAAAAATTACATCATTAGGCTTTTGTTAAGAAAAAGCTGTAGTTGGTGTTAAAAAGTAAATCCAAAATCTGGCCAAAGAATTTGCTCCTACATATACTAAAATTCGCATTCATTGTTGACTTCCACAACTGAGCAAAGCTACATTTAATATTGATAAAAGATAGTGGCAAGCATTAAGGCATACAAATTTGCTTGTATTTTATAATTTGTATAAAGCGGTAGAAACTACTTTTCACAATAAAAACAAATATCGGTCAGGAAATCTTTAACCGATGATGTTAGCTGTTTATTCAATATTTAATTTAATGTGAATAAAGCATGAGCGGAATCGATAGTATAGTTAATACTGGCCATAAAAGCTGGTTTATCAGAACACAGAGAAGAGCTTCTTTCACAATAAGTTTCGCTTCAACATAAGTGAAAATTTAGAAGATGCCTTTCAATGCCTCACCAAAACTTATAGATCCAAAATCTATACACGCCTAGTGAGTTTCTTGCCAAAAAAAGCTCCACGACAGTAAGCCGCAGCTACGATGGGAATCAAAAATCGCTTTTCTAAATAGAATCGAGACTTAGAGGTACAATAACTTGAAATGAATTCTGCGAATATTATGGAATTGATGGGGCTCTGAACAACTTTTGATTTTATTTTTTTTACTTTTTTGGTCGCCCTTTTAGCTGAAGGTGCGAAGTTTAAGCTCTATTTCGAAAGCACATAATTGCGTTTAAGATTTGAACTTATATTAGAAATCAAATTGTGGTTATTTAAGATCTCAAAATGGTGTATCAGGGCTTTATCAGCCCAAGCATTATCATCAAGTAACTAAGTTAATTATTATAATAATTCTTTAATGAAGAAAACCGGTCGAACAGATAGACAAAATCTAAGAGTAAAAGGAAAATTATTAAGAAATTTTATGAAGAAGACATATCAGACATTTAAGGCGGAAAGTTACTACAAAATAAACACAATTCTGGGCAAAAGTGAGTTAGTAATACTTACTTTTGTCATTTTATTCCTTTGTTTTTACCAATAGGGTACCTTTACGCCAACATGGTGGTAGAGTCGTTTCAGAGCATCGATCGAGAACCATTCAGAATGAATCTCATTGGAGTAATTATAATGGTATGTGAATTTTATGACTGAAGACATCTGTTCAGCCTGCTTTCCTCAGTTATATGCTATCTTATACGCACTTTTAAGGCCTGGGATCATCGACGGGTAGTCTTCACGGGGGCAGTTATGCCGCAGGTCAAGGACAAAGCAATCATGTGCCATTGGATACGATTGACAGCCGACACACGCTATCAAATGATATGTCTTTTCAATGGTTCCGACCAAGTGCGACTCGCCAAGAAGCTACACAGATGCTGATAAACAAAGAGCCGGGTCGTTTCATTATTCGAACAAGCAAGTCACAACCGGATTGTTACGCTCTGGTTGTACGGGTACCAATATCTTCAGGTGGGTTGTAAAAGCTATGTTCTTATAATTTCTAGTTAATGTAAAATCAGTAGGACTTATTTCTCGTTTTTAATTTTACAGATGACAGTGAACCAGTGCGAACTTTCCTACTGAATCGTGTAAAGGGTGGAGACGCGGTACATCTACGCGGATTTGAGAGTGAACCCATCTTTCCTTCGTTGTCTGCTTTCGTTCACGACCACACAATCCATCAAGGTGCCTTGCCAGTACTTCTCAAAATGCCTATGAGGAGCGCTTTATCCAGCAACTACTTAGCAGGTGGAACCGCCAGTCCTTCAGTAGGCCGATATAGCACTTCTGAAACAGATTTCTGTAAGATATTTGTTTACTATTCGCTCATATAATCTGAACAAATAATGTGATAAAATGCATTTTCAGTTATTGATGTGCTCTATTTGGGAAGTGTTGATGTCTTCCCTCTGCAAGGAGAATCAGCTGTAAAACGAGCTGTAGAACAGGTTTTATCGCAAGCAAATAACCCTTTGAAAGGACTAAAGAAGAAATGCGAGGCAACCGTAATGTGTTCAGTTGGCAAGGGCATTACAATTGTCGATAAGAATAGCACAAGATTTACAAAGAAATCTATTCCAGCGAACAAGATTCTCTATTGCTCTTATGATCCTGATGAACGAGTGTATGTTTAAGTGCTATAGTCCACTTATTAACTATCAAGAACTGATATTCAATGATTATTACTTTTATTACAGGTTCAATGCCATCGAATTGAAGAATCGTGGGGTGGTGGATTCACAGTGAGTGCTTCAAGGGAATAATTAACATGAGTATTCAGTGAATGATTAACAAAATGTTGACTCTTATTTTGTTTATAAATAGAATCTTTGCAATAGTTGTGAAGAAGACGCGTTTCACTATGACCGAACATGCTGTCTATGTGATGTGTCAACTAGAGCCTCATCAACCTAGTTCGAATCTTATCAACTTTATTAATCAAAATCTTCCCGTTCATTATCGCTGAGGAATTAATTGGATTTTATCGACATCTCTGCGCCTCCATATTATTTCAAAACCATTGTCTTTTTCACCATATTTTATTTCGATTTCCAACTTTCGGATTCCTTCCGTCGCCTTCCCTTTGCATTGGTTAAAATCCATCGACGCCCTGAGGTGCGTGGACGCGATAGGAAAATGGTAATTTCTTTGTATTCTTGAATCTTTGGTTGTTCCTCTTTCACCGTTTCTTTCTCCCTTAACAAAAACTACTATTTTTATAAAAAACTTATATTTTCCTCTCCTTCTTCGTGGGCAGTATCTATTGCCTGTCTTTAATTTCCACTGACATATTTAATCTCGATTTCTCCGTTTATTCGATCAATGAATGTAGTAAATATATGAAGAGGTGGTCATTATCCTCGTTTATAAAATTGTCTGACATCCTTCTTGGTTGTAGAAACCGACCTCTGATCTGTTTCCAATTCCCTCTAAAAATACCCCTTTTCTCGTTGCATATGAATGCATTGTTCTTGAAGCCTTGTTCTTGTTCTTGTTTTTTTCACCTGAACTGAGTTTCCTTAAAAAGTTGATTTCTTTCTTTTCCAATTGCTAGAATAAGGATTGACTGGAGAGCAAGTCGATGATTTTAGTACTTGAATATTTTTCTCCGTTTTAGGGTAATAAGCGGTTAATGAAGGAATTTATTTAAAGGGATGAAAATTGGAAGCATAGAGATGGTGTGAGAAAGCAATCTGAAAATAAGAACGAAGTTGATTTGGAAAGGAGAAATTATTTTACATTTGTAATAAAAGATGTGCAGCTAAAATCCAATTTCGTCGATTCTTTAGAGTTTCTGTATTCTAAAATGTACAAGAGTTAATTGATGGTTTGGTCATATGACTCAAATAAGATAACTTGTTACATTGAGAAGCAATGACTACTTGTACTAAATATTTTTTTGCGATTTACTGTGTTAAACTTATTCCATGAAAATTATAATTTATTTTTGTCAAATGACAGGCTTTATGATGGTTTTTATTAGCCCTGAAAATTACAATTAGTATGAGCTAAACTATATTGACAAAGGTTATTAGAGTCTTCTATAAAATATATAACATAAAAGAAATTTTCAGACAAATGATTTAATACATTTCTTGGCAGAATAGGCGCTATTTCTCTATTAATTAATCGCTTAAGACTAAAATACGACAAAAATATTTGTCTAAAGCTTAGATAATTTATTAAATATTTGGTAAATTACTTGACGAATTACCTATGTAGCGATTTAGTTCGTTTCTCTTCGATGGAAATTAATGCCTTGACAATTCTTCGGAGAATTGGTGTCATGCAAAAACATCGCCGTGAAAGAGCCTAGTGAAATAGCACCTTGAATTAAATAGTCCACACCTATAGTGTAATTCAAATACTTGAAATAAATGAACTCACTAAATAAGCAAACAACTCCGCAAGCCATAAAGATTTCCATAAGATAGTGCTCCAAAGTCACAAAATACACAATCAGGGCACAAATAAGACTTCCAGGTAACTGTTTAGAAAAGAACCCAGTAACTATACGTTTTATTAAGTTTCTATTGTCAATTTCGTTGAACTTACGAATGCACTGAAGACGATAGCGTAATTAGCGGCGAAGTATTTGTGTCCAAAGCCGCGTGAAATACCGAAAGGTATGAAAACAAAATTTCCAGCAACACACAGGTAGATGCAGACCACCCAAACAGCAAATAGATACTTTCCAGCAGTAGGGATAGATGGGATGAAAGGTAGGGTAATAAGAACAGTACCGTAAAAGCAGTTCAAGCATATTAGTGGAATCTAAAAAGGCAGCAGAGATATTACTTTAGCCAATAAGTAGATTGAATTTTAACATAGTAGTAAATAACCTTATAGGAGAAACGATCACCAACCGGACCCCAGGCAATTCTTGATAGAGTATTGAAAACGGCACCGAAGGTGCCTACAGTACTCAGATACTTATCGTCCGGAATAGATCGTTGTCCAACGACCTTAATAACATCATAACATGCATAATAAGATCAGATTAAATCTGCATTTAAAGTTGTATTTGCAAATATGTACCTTAACCGTTGCAGTGATAAGAGTTAGAGGAATGATGGAAAAGCACATGATTGCCCAAAAGAGGTAGATATCCACACTTTTTAGCACCCTTCTAGGTGGCACATTCGCATCATTCAAACTTTCATTACGAAACCTATTGGAATTAACTGTTGTTATTACATTATTTACAATGGAAGACACAGAATATTAAACATTTTCTTGAAGTAAATCATTAATAGAATGACATCTGACACGTGCCAGATAAAATAAAATTTTATCAAATAAGTATACATTAGAAATAAAAATTTTGAAAATAATATTTATATCTTAAGTAAGAAAATCGAAGACAGATCCATTTTTGATAAGAATGCTGTGTAAAACAAAATCATTGAGAGTTAATATCTAAGCAACCTTTAAGACTTGCTTACGTAGAATTGTTGTTAAAATCATCCATCAATATGTCATCACATTCAATTTTCTAAATTAAAAGGTAGAGTCATTTGTGCAAGGTATAATATGCCAAATTATAAAACTTTTCATTTAATTGAAAAGTAATTACCTTTTCTTCAGGTCGAGGATGAACAAAAATGAAACCGATCAGTTGGAGACATGACATAATCCCACCCACTATTAAAAGGCATTTCGGCACACGTTGCAATAGATCTTCATTGTCAAACATTCTAAATTTAATTGTCATATATTTACAAAGAATATTCAATAATTTTATTGATTTAATTCAACAGCTTACTGGGATTTATTGTTAACAGCAATGTTATTGGGATTAATGATGAGAGTTTGAATTGGAGTTAAAATGATGGCACCAGCCCCAAATCCACAAGTACAGATGCCGACCACCAGACCACGATGATTTGGAAACCACTGATTTTAAACAATTCTCAATTAATAAAACAGCTATATTTATTGGAAATTTCTCAGTACAACTGACTTTGGACTTCGATAAAACATGTATAAATTCAATCAATTTCAACTCCTTCTAGTCATAGATTTAAAAGTTATGGATAAGTCAGTACGGCATATGTACATTTTATTGTAATCTTCTGTGGTATATATTCCTCCGATCTTATTCAAATTTAGTGTACTGTATTCAATAATTGTGATAATTTTCATATTTATGCATGTCACATCAGATAAATAATTTTGACACTGTCCGGAAATCTTTTCAAGTAAACTTTTAAGGAGATTTGAAGCTCTTGAGAAATTTGAATCATCTTTAGCTTACCGAAGCAGCGGCTGAGAGGAGCAGACCATATGAGGACCCAATACCCCAGCCAACCATGATGGCGTAGGTACAGATAACAGCCCAGAATCCGACTTTGAGTGTCACCACTGTCAACAAAATCCCTAAACTAAACAAATTTTCTTTTTGCAGGAGCGTTTAAAACTGGCATAATCAAAGCTCAATTTTTAAATTTCAAGATATTACAATATGTAATTGTTTATTTGAATTGGTACTAAAAGACAAAGCATAATCGTCTTCAAAGAACAAAGATTTCTTTTCGCAAAATAATCTTCGATTAAAATAAATTAGATTATTAATAAGATTCTTCATATAATGGTTAGATTATTCAGTTAGTGGTGAAGTTCAGTTGGAACTCTATCCACAATAGATTTGGATGGCTGAATGGAAATCGATTTTCTATAACGTTAAGGCAAATGATCAATTTCTGTTAAATATATTCTCGCAATTATCGTGTCAAGCTTAAACTGCTTAATATTGAATAGCATTAAGCATTTTTTCGATATTATTCCTTACTTTTCAAATATTGTGCTAAATATAACTCAGATGTTGAAAAATTTTGGCGACACCCAGATTTAAGCGCTGCGGTGTACATAACAAATATTATACATTATTATGTAAGGTATCAAATAAAAACAAATAAAAGGCCGTAGTTTGAATAAATGAAATAAGGAGAGAGATTTTTCTTAGTCCAAAACATAGAATCTGAATGAGCGATGTTTATGAAACTATGATGTTAGACCAAATACTTTGTGCCATATGTATAAATTTCACCTCCTTAGCAGCAACGAAATGGGTAGGGGAATGAAATGTGTGAATTTTCTCTTTGTGTGAAATTATAAAGAGTTCGTTCTGGAATGTCTTTCATTTGGAATTGTCAACCATCACAAAATTTCGTTCATGAAAAAAGTCCCTTTCAATCCCACTTTGAAATATTCAACCAAACATGTTTTTCCTGAAGGCGAAAAAGAAATAACTAAATATTTCTTCTTGTATACATTTTTCTTTATATTAAGAGGTAACATATAATTGTTAAATCAGCGTGTCTGTAAGTCATTTTTGTGATTACTGTCTTCTCATTATATGAAGATCATTCATCTCAAATTTAAATATTAAATCTTAATTTTTAATGTGTAATAGGACCTAATTGAAATATAGTTTGTCATCAGTGAACTCAAAAAATGGAGGCTTTTACTAAAAAATGTGCTCTAGTAATTGGCCTGTTACATGGAGATTGCTGGATAATATGCGTGTCAAATGAAGAATATTGCAGTGCATTTAGTTGTTACTTTATAGGTTGGATCTTTGATTTTATTTAATAATTCCATTCAAATGGGTATATATTGATATACGTAAAAATTATACGATAAATGATAAATTGCTTAAATTTTTTTCAACTATTGAATCATGTTTGATTTTACGAAACGAAACCCTTGGAAATTGGAACATTTTATTATGAATTCATAACCCAATGGAAGATTATATGATGTCGTTACCTGTGAATTAGCCATGAAGCAAATAGAAGTGGTTTTAGACCTAATTTGGGCAAAAGTGTCGTAGTCAGAGGAGTTGAAATGCCTTGAATTGCGTGTAGACAACACGAAATCCAAATTGAATGGCTATAATCCAAAGCAGCATCCGTATGGAGGTGCAAATAGGAGGCCAAATAGGGCATCATGTTGGCTAAAATGTAGAGCTAATTAAGGAGAGAACTGTGTTAGGAACTCACACAAAGTTGCGGCTTGTCCCAGTGGCGCCAGTCCGAAACAAGCCATAAGGATAGCAAAGCATCCTTTTAGGTTTTTTTTCGACATCATTTTAGAGACCATGATGAAGATTCGCGACTCTTTGGACGTTGGCCTAGTGTCTAAATAAATACCAATTCTAAGCTACGGTGTTTTTGTGTATGAATGATGAATCGCAATGCTATAAACAATTAATAACGTGAATCCAAACTTTGAAATACGTCAATTTTAGCAACAGTCTAATTGGGTCACCAAAAATTTTATTAATATTTTAAATAAATGTAAATCTTTGACAATTTTCCAGTAAAAATTCCGAAGAGGCAGGTAGGTGTCTATTTTAGATAGATAAAATAGAGCTTAAGGTATCTATGGAAAATTTAAATAGGGTGTGTTTTATAAAAATGATCACTAATTTTGCTTAAAATAGAAGGTTATGAAAATTTAGTTAATAAGTATTTATCTAGATATTTAACGTGCATTTAGATTGATTCTGCAAATTAATAACATTGATTTAATGTCTATAATTTTATTAACGGAACAATCGATTTTTGACGTCAATTGAACGATAAACAGATCACTAGTCTTATCTGGAAAAGATTGACGATACCCAATGTATAAACTACACACAACCGGAAAGGATCTCGACACAATAATGGTGCTTTGCACTGGCTTTGTAAACCACCGGACACGGATTTCCGGATATTGTGTCGAGTTAATGGGTGTTGAATAAATGGAAATACCCACTATAATTAAATAAGTAATTATATTTGCGTGCATTACCACTAACTGTTCAAAATCTAGGCAACTCTCTGATTGGGTTCAATTTCTTAAGAATGAGTACAAGTAAAATTTGGACAAAAGCATTTTGAATATAAAGAGGACTAAATCAGCACTTCTCACTGATTATTTTTTTTAATGAATAGAAATTTTAGATAAAAATATGGATTTAAATTTAAATATCTCAATTTAATATATTTGAAATAAAATATTCATTACACTTGGAATACTTTACTTACTTTGGAATTAAGTAAATTAAGTTATAAAATTTAGACAAATCCGGTTAGTTATCAGATATAATACCCTCAAAATACTCCACAATCGCTGTTCTGTTAAAGGTAGCAATTAAAATTACCTTTCTTTACCCTCTTTACGTCATTTGGACAGCTTTCCAAAGCGATTTAGGTAAGAGATTAGTGACCATAAATGGGTATGAGTATATATGTGCAATAATAAACGAAAATGAAAAAAAAATTCGCAAAAAAGGCCCGAACAAAATATGTTAATCTATATTAATAAAACAGGTTACAATTATCGTTGAAGCGATATTAATCACTCTGATTGCTTACCCACCCTTATAACTGTCTTAAAATTGAGAAATAACTCTGCAAATACCAAGAAAAACTTTACCTTTCATACCGTAATAAATAACTAAACGTCTTTAACTTACCTGGTCGGTTTTGATTTGAGAGAAGTTAAAATCTTCACTGCTTTTCATATATAGGAGCAGATGCTGTTTACAAAGAACATTTTATTTACACCTCTGACGTGTGGTTTATGTTAATTGAATTTCTAGTATTTGATATGTGGGACACGTCATCGCATGAGCGCACAGCGTGACTTGAAGGTGCGACCGTTCAACTTCGCGTACGGATTGAGTGCGAGGACACACAGCCAATGGCCAATCAAAAGCCTCCGCTCGTTTTACTTAATCCGCCATGTTGAATGACTAAGCTTCCTCCCTTGTTACACTCCACGCCATGCTTGTCTAGGATAAACGCGTTCTCTGGATACCTCTGTCTCTTCTTAGCTTTGCAATAGCTTAGCTAATTCTGGGGGGTCTTACGTACTAGGAGAATCTATCAGTGAGATTTCTGAGTGCAGTCGGGCTTAGTTGGGTAGCTAATTCCGCTACAAATTGGTGACTCTGACGTGATTCAATCCTGACTCTATCCACTCAGCACCAGAACAACCTCTCACGGCACTTCCGATCGTACGACTCATTTGGTGATCCTCATCTTTCTCGGTCAATCACCATTTCGTCAACTCTCTCCTTTCGTCCACTCCTACTCCCACAGAATGTATCCGGAAACCGCTCTCAACGTATATGCTCCCTTTTCTTACCCATACGATGTCGTTCCCTTTGTACCTCTACGGTGTCGCTCCCTTTTACCTCCACAGGACTCCAACACTCGGACCCATGGCGACGCCTCAACCGGCAAGCGGACACTTTTCGTCCTGCAAGCAAACCGCCGGAAGATTTTCGACCATTCCCATGGACTGTCGCACCCGAGCATCCATGCTACAACCACCGACCGTTTCGTATGGAAACACATTGGACAGGTTAAAACGGGCATATCTGAAGCCTTCTTCTAAACCTGCGCCATTCTCGTCGGAACATAGCTCTCTCGCTCTATTACCCAACCGTCTAAAGACACTGACACCATCTTCCTCCCAACCACTACAACCCTTTCCCAACTATACTTCGAACCGTTTAGTTCCAATTCCTGTCCCACCTCTAGCGAAACTCTGTTACCCTGGTTTCGGCCGAACAGTTTCTTCCCCTCTAGCTCAATTGATTAATTATCTTAATTAATTTTCGAGCGTTTTCTCAGCCTTTTAGCTTCTTACAAACGCTCTAGAGGGGGAGTATCGTGGGACACGTCATCGCATGAGCGCACAGCGTGACTTGAAGGTGCGGCCGTTCAACTTCGCGTACGGATTGAGTGCGAGGACACACAGCCAATGGCCAATCAAAAGCCTCCGCTCGTTTTACCTAATCTGCCATCTTGAATGACTAAGCTTACTCCCTTGTTACATCCACGCCATGCTTGTCTAGGATAAACGCGTTCTCTGGATACCTCTGTCTCTTCTTAGCTTTGCAATAGCTTAGCTAATTCTGGGGAGCCTTACGTACTAGGAGAATCTGCCAGTGAGGTTTCCGAGTACAGTCGAGCCTAGTTAGGTAGCTAATTCCTCTACCGATATAATCACCTTACGAAATACAATCATTTTTTAGCTTCAGCTCAATCTATACAAAACTTCTCAAATATGACTGTTGTTTATAAAGTTAACATTTTTAAGGAAAAAAAATCTTATAAATAGATTGACAAATAAGCAAAATTTAAAAAAATTCACAATTTGTTCATCAAAGCCTGCTGGTATAATACCACCAGCTTTGCCCTTGAATACCAAACGCTTAAGCTTACGTAGCTAATTTTGCCCATTTCTAGCATATCGAAAAGTTCAAGAAGTGTTAGGATCGTCTCCAGTTGATGATATGTGAATAAAATCAACATATTTTGAATGAAAGCCTAGAGCAGAATTGGAGATAACTCTCTGTAGCATATAACTTAATGATTATCTTCTAAAATATATCAATTAGTGACACTTGTTATAAATTTAAGAAAGTCCACTCCAGCTTATTGTTCTACTTCTCAAGGCTATGACGTATCGTATGTAATAAAGTATTAACGGAGTCTCGCCCTTAACTTTGTTCATTTCATGGTTTTGATTCATGATTTGGTCTCTCTGAATCAGTTGTCACTAGTCAGGCTAAAGAATTCGCAAATATACATTTAACGTCGTCCATATGAAAACTGATGTCTAGTGCATAGTTCATCAAATAAAAAGGATAGCTAATATTTGTTTTGCATTCTATCCAACTACTGCGAGTTACTACCAAGGATGCTCTGTGTCTATGAACAATACCATGATCAATTTAAAAGAGATTTTTTTTTGCAAAAGGCATAATAGCAAAAATCCTGTTGGTAAGTGTCTAGGCTAAGTCAAAAGAGTTGAGTTCCTTATATGGAACGCACTGAGTCTCATTTACAATTTACCAATCAGGAAAGTCGGGCGTTCAATTATAAGAAATATTAATCCTTATTCAGGGTTACTCTAGATTTGAATAAGAGCCAGTGTGTCTTTAATCCTCGTTTTCTGAAAAGTCGAAATTTTCATCTTAGTAAAACCGCAGTGCTTTCTAAACAAAGAGTTAAGAATTCTAAGAATGTTTATAAATCGTTTATCGGAACCTCAAGGCCATTATTTCTCTGTCTTTATTAATCCAAGATGAATAGTACTTTTTCGAATCTTAAAATAAATAAGGTCCTCTTAGTGGTACCTCATGTACTATTTTTATCGGTTTTTAAGTGGATCAGACCATCAATTCTTTATTTCAATCACAGAATTTGCACTTTATTTGAAAACTCATTTCACAAGAATTCAACAAATACATCAGTAAACTGGTGACAGCATTGAAATATATGTTTACCTACTTTCAAGTTAACGAAACAAAACTAAAATTCTTGTAAATCAAATACTTAGTGAAATCACACAATATTTTGTGGGTTAACTCAAACACCTTATTGAGTAAATAATGAAGTTTGAGAACTTTGCTTAAGTCCAAAATCGAAGTAGTGAAGCATTACAATATAAATTTCATCCATTCAAAAAATCAAATTTCGTCACTTGTGTGAGTTTTTTATCAACGAAGGGGAAGGGGGTGTGTAAAAGACTTACCTCCACGTGGTGCACCCTGGGCAATGCATACTCATACGGCAAAAAAGCTTATAAACCGACAGTTGACTTCAAATTATCGTGATCTCATTTCCACAGTACTCATCTTACCTTTTTCTCTACTCTTGTGTCTGTCCCTTTTACATCCGGGACTCACTCTTCTGTTCCACCCCCCTCTCGACTTTTCGTTACCTAGATGTTCCTCCCCTCTGTGAAGCCCGAAGTCAACTAAAGGGCCAATGATAACTATCATAAAGCCTGCCATTTGATATAAATAAATAAATTATCAGCGAAAGGAAATTGAGGTGGAACTAAAACTCAATCATACAAAACTGGCCGTTTCTTCTTCCATATTCAAGAAAATTGAAACTTCCTTTTTAATGCCAAGTTATGGTGACAGTTCCTGAAATTCATCCACTTCATTTTCATGCATCTAGCGTTGATGAATAGTAGAAATAAAAAGATTGCTACCGCGTTTAACCTCTGACTGATATAATTAAATGAAAAAAAAATGGAAATATGCGTCATTTTGACTAACTTATATTGCGATTAGAACACTTGCTGCCTATTAATCATATTGATAAATGGCAGAGGTATGAGCAAATTGAGTATCATTGGCAAATTGTATTTAATTTGTTCGTCTCAATGTTACACCACTTGCAAAAATAGCTTCAATTCTACTCCCACAGGATACTTTATAGCATACTATTTTGGGAAATTTGTACAGTGACTACAGATCATAATGTAAGGAAGCGATAAGGAGATATCATTATTATTTCACATATTTAAAAATCAGCTCCGAATAAGTATTACTAAATTTGACAACTTTTTCTAAGGATCAGTCAAAGAATCCCGAAATTACCTAACTCTTAGTAGCAAGGATTGATGTAACTATGAACTAATGTTCTCAAAATCCACCTCAAAAATAACAGGTGGAGGATAGAAGATAAAGCGAGAGAATTACAAGTGAGTACAATTATCATTGCCTCTGCTCCCAACCCATTTTAGCTCTCTTCATCTTTTCATAGGGTAGATTCGCCTGATCCTCTTGAACAGTATACTTCATTCAATTGTGATTTAACAGGAATTGTCTAATTTTATTTTAAAAGTGATTTTATTTCATCAGGTTTCATTTCAGGTCCCCGTCTTTTTTCAACGCATTCTTCTTATTCGATTTGCTCAGTGTCTTTCGTGGAGTAGTATGATCGATATTTTTAATTCCCTTCGACAAATGTATTCCGACCAACCACCAAAGACTTATTAGACTGAATACAGAGTATTTAGTTCAGATTCACTGATTATCATTCATATGTGCCATTCCATTTTACCTTCAAACTTACAATTTTTGCAACTAGCATTATTTATAACTCCTTCCAACGGAAATAGTGCTGCTCTACTTGCTTTTCACTTTTTCACTTTCTCGTGAGATCAGGACAATATCAGCTAGCTGGTTTGTAAAGAATAGCACACTGTAGGCAGTGCTGTCTATTCCAAATAAATCTACCAACATTGCAGCAAAATGGGTTGTTAAAAGCCTGCTGTAAATAAAAAATAGCGAGCTATTCCGCGAAATTCAGATAGTCTTCACAAAGAAAGGATGGGATGAAGAAAAACCTAAAAAAATCTTTTAAAAGGAGTTGGTTACAACACCAAAACCTAATGAAGACTGAGACTAGCAATATTTTCTGTTCCATGGAAGGCGTATTACGCTTTCAGTTATGTTAAGACTGCAAAATTGTACTGCTTTGGGCATCTGCAGTAACTTCCGAAGCAAAGTGGCATTCTAAGATTTGCTTCTTATTTAAAATGGACTGGTGTTATTATTACTGCTTATATTTGAAGTCAAATGGGATTATTCGGTTGTACATTACCTATTCACCGGTCCAAATGCTGCATTGGGCCTAATTGCTACTCGCTAACAGTTCTTGTTAACGATTTCTCCTTACTATCTGTTCATAAATATTTTAAAAAGTTTGATTTAGCTACTGGCTATCAATTTACATTGTGGCCTACACCACTAAATCACACTTTCATTCAATTTCAAGACAGAATTGTCTTTTACAGCAAGTGTTAAACATTATGGTGCTTGTGTAAACGACGTATTCGTTATAGTGCTCACTCATCAGGGACTTCAGGAGCGTGCCACCTCTCTACTTCAGTGATTACATGGGTTTAGTTTTCATTTTCGAATCGAAAAATATACATTCAAGGGTCCTCCATTAAGTACGTAAAAAAGCCACTTTGATAATAATGCATCGACAATCTTATTAAGGGAATCTTCGGGCAATTGCGAAAATTCCATAGCCCCTGAACCTCAATCTCATTGCGTTCCTTCTTGAGTCTTATCAACCACTACAATAATTTTGAAAAAAAATCTATACAATTCGGGCTTTAAAAAATATAAAAGATAACAAACGAAGTAAGACGTCCAAATTTAAGAATAACCTCATAAAGATACAGGATATGCTCAATAATGGCATGTGGCTTTCTCCTTTCAACCCAAATCTACTAATTATAGTAACTGCAGAAGCTTCAGATTCGAACGATTGTACTGTTATCAATCATATCCTTCACAATAGTTAAAAATCTGTCACTCATATGCCTCGAACATTTACCGGAACTAAGAAGAACACCGTACGGGTTGAGAAGTAGTCTTTTTTATCATTTCGCTACAAAATGTCCTACAATTTCTTCTAGGGTCATTATCTCACCCTAATAAAGTATCATCAATATCAAGTCGTGTCAAACTTTTGTTCAAAGTTGATCAGACTTATTCTGTTGAATTTCACGTCAACTGCAAGTTGGTTGGTAGTCTTCGCCATGCATTTTCATCACAATGACTAACAGAACTTTCTGTAACCCATAACCGTGCCTAATTCTTTACCGCTCTATTTCAAGACTATGACCGGCGTCATGTTATAACTATGACCTCATCATCCTAAATCAGGTGAAACGGGCCCTTCAACAGTTCACTTGGGAGAGGACAGCAAACGACAGCAAAAAGCTCTTTTTTTAACGTATCAAACGATACAGCACACAGTGTTAAGTAACCGCGGTAATGACGAAACTTGTATGTGGGAGACCCGGAGTGAACTTATTTTAATGGAAACAGCCTTCAAGTGCTTGGAATGCTCATGCTACTGGTAAAGTACTTTATACGTATGATCAACGATCAATTGGTAAATGGGTAAATGTCATAATCAAAAAGTATAGGTGACAACTGATAACCTTAGGTGCGTCATTGAAACTATCCACGTCTCTATTGCGTAGTACAATACTGGACCTGAAAATGGATGTATTTGACCATCCACCAAGTGGAAATAATGTAACTCTGAAACTTTAACATAAAAACCAAAACGATATTCTCCCAAACCACTGGCAAATTTCAGATGTACTTAATCTTTCAAAGTTACGAAAAAACTTTCCCCTAAGTATGCTGCTTAAAAAATGAATAACTTTGACCAAAAGAATATTATGGTAGCAATTCAAATATTTATTGATCTAATTATCAAGTATTTAAAAAATTCAGGCAATTTTAAATCAAGGGTCTTCGCGTGATAGAGTTTTAGCAAATTTTGGATATTTGTTTAATCCCGTGATATTAATGAGTATGAGGAAATTGATGATATTGTAGAAGCTAATTAGATTGCAATATTCATTGAAATGCTTTCCAACTAGAATCCATTTCGAGCAACAGGTTGGTTCTGGTCAATTCTTTAAAACATCCAAACCCTTAAAACATGAAGGAAACTTAACCTTAGATAAATAGCTTAGTAATTTTTATTTCCATAAGATATATTATCCCCAAATTTTTACATAGAACATTCCAAATAATAAAAGATAAAGGTAAAGTGTATTGGACATTCGTTACGAAAAACTGCATTGAAAACAATAATAAACGGTAAGGAAGCATTATTGAAGCAGTAAAATTAACATCTATACGCTATCTCTTTTAGACTGTTTTTAAAGGAATTGCAGAAACAAGGTGATAGTATTTTCCGGAGGTGAAGTAATTGAGATTGTCATTTAAGTGGTGCATCAACACATTACAGCTTTTGGTGCCGGTAATGATTTAACTCTATATTTCATTTAAGGATCTATTTTTTACAAGCTATTTATGAGCACACAATTTTCTAACATGAATTAAGCATTAAGTTCATTTCTTTAACTCAACGTCATTATCTCCACAAATTTAATAACCCATTGAGGTCACATTATCATGCTATACTCTAGCAGAGTTTGCATCAAGGCAACTACTTTCAAAATATGAGGTACTTTAAACTAAAATTTTGATTATTCAGCATGTGGTGGCAAAGTAAACATTTTAATTTTAATTTATACATAGGTAAAGTGAATATTTGTGAATGATCATATTATGTATTACGGTGATTTCAAATGGGATTCACATGTGTATGTACTTGGAAAAATTGGATTGTCATAAAAGGTTAAGATCATCAAGCAGATTTCATTAGAGCGTAATCAAAGAATCTCAGGTCTTAAACTTTAAAAAGAAGAGTAAATAAATAAAAATTACGTTTTAAAATTTTTTAATTTAAATAATTTTAATATTGTTTTACAAGTTATAAATGTATAGATATGCCTTTTTGCATTTCGTTTTACTTACTATTGAATAGGCGCGCGATTCAGTTTTTTCAAATTCGAATACCACAATTCGGGTCATGGTGTCGACATATACAGTAAGAAATTTGTACATTTTCGTATTTTTTCAGTTATTATTTAAAATGTCTTGGTTACCACTTATAAATTACCATATTTCTGATGCACCATGACTATATTACATTTCGCATGGATAACGGTCTTAGCTTCTCTTTCGAATGATTTATCTGTAAAATTGCGCTAACAATTATTCTCGGGATGCATATGCATACTTATCATCCGTCAAAATTATAATTTCCTTCTAGCTACTGTTTACTATGAAATCTGACATGTTTACTGTTTTAGCGTTCCCATACTGAGTTATTTGCTCAAAAATTGGTTGATATGCTTCCCAGATCTTCAATGTCCAGGGCAATACTTCGAACCCTTGGAATTGAGTGCAACGGTGATACTCCAAGTCAAGGTAAATCACCTAAATTTTAATACTTAGGGGTTTAGGTTCAGGCGCGTTGTCATGTCTTACTAGAGCGGCTCATAATATTCCCGGTATCGTCAAACGCGCATGTAGCCCTCCTTCAGGCTTTTTCAAAAGTCACGTTTTAGATAGTGAACGATCTAGATCGTACGATCGTTCGGAACTCTTTCCAAATCCCATTTTGACCAGTGTTTCTGCATCTCAAGAAAATACTCCACCAGCTTCAAAACGTCCTCTCGTTCGTTCTGAGCTAGCAGTAATAACAGACCTTCCTAGAGAAACTCCTATTGGTTCGAAGCGTCATCAATCCGTAGCGTTCGAATCACACGTACTTAGACCTCGGATGTCGATTCAGCCCTACGGTGGTTCTAATAATAAAGTTGTGAAGTATTCAAACTCACCTTCAACTTCCGTAAAATCTGTTACAAATTCTGTTCGTGTTTCGAACTCGGATTCTCTCTCCTCGAGGTTTATTGCTTCTACGCGACCGCACTACTATCAACCTCATTTTGACGCTCCACGCGAATCTACTTCTAACACCGGCATTCAGAAGCAGATTGAAAGTTAGTTTAAACACTCCTAACATTTAAGGTTTTGCATGGAATATATTTGGACATATTGATTTTAGTTCCCTCTTGGCGTATAAATGACATCATTTCTGACAACTACGCCGCAGAAGCAGGTTTGACTCGTGTTCTTAGAACGAGGAATTTTCAAAAAAAGACTTCTCATATGTCTCCCAAGCGACGGTATTCAACCCAAAGTGATGGTAAATACGAGGACTTATCTGATGAAGCCTATCTTGCTCGTCACGCTCGCTTAGAGACCGAAGAAATTAAACAAGAGCGGCTGTCCATTCTACGACTTGCTGAAGATGAACTTCGTCAGCGTCTAGAACAGCGCGAGCGAGACAGTTGGGTAGGTTTTCTTTTCCTGATAATTTTTGCTCTTAGCGAAGACGGCAGTCGTCGAAATTGAACGGTTACTTAGATGATAATCCTGATCGTTTAATGCCCTCTCAATTGATCGATTCTGTCGACAAGGTTCAGACTATACGCGTTCGAGATGAAGTTCCAGTCATTGCGTTTGGTGTTAAAGTCCCCAAGCCAAAGTTCAAGTATGTTTACTTTTTACTAAAATCATCCAATTTAATTTTGTGTGTTTACCTGGTCAATTTCATTTTTAGATCTTCAGCACTGCTATAATTATTTGGTCGCACTTGAAAAATCTGTACTTTCAAATCAGTTTTATTGCTCCCCTTCTGTCATTGTCATTTATTTTCTTGGATAGCGTTCTTTTACTCTCCTTTTAAATTGTAAGGTCGATATGTATATATGTTAATAAAACATTTAGTCATTGGATGTAAGTTTGATGTATAAATGAACTATGAAAAATCTTTTTACTCATAAATCACGTACGCTCTTTAACGATTGGTTGTTTGGGGAGACGGAGTTAAGGTGTTTCTGTTTTCTAATTGGCTGGTTAAGGGCTTTTGGTTCGATTAAGATTCGTTATTGTTAGTACGTGTTATTTTCAAAGCGTTCATTGCAAAATTAGCTGGTTAGGAACGGAGAGCTCGTATGTTTATGTGTCAACTTTTAGAAAAGTCATCAGCTTCATTAACTTCTTTGTAATATAAATTATTGTGGAGTTAAATGGTTATGGAACCTAAAGAAATGACGATCTCGAGTTCTCTTTGTTACTGAAGTTGACTTTGGTGTGATGGTTGGATTTATTTCAGATTATGTATTTTTAGTTATTTGCAGATATTTAATTTCTGTGGTTGTGTATGTTCTACAACTCAATTCTCACTTTCCTGGTCGATGAACCGATAAGTGAAGAGGCGGTTGACCCGCCACTGAAATGACGGAAGCAATGTTATGGCGTTGACAATGTACTTCCAGTGCACTGCAAGGCATTGCTTCGCTCTCCTCTCAGGGATAAATGAAATCTGTTGTGTCATAGAACTAAAAATTCGGAGAGAAAATATTAACAAACAAGCTTAAATTATGAAGTAATAAATCACAGAGCACGCTTAATCGTTTATCTGTAAATTGGAAGCGGACTTATAGTGTATAGTCAGAAATCGAGTTTTTAGTGCGATTTTTCACTGATTTTCGAGTCAAATAAACTGATGTTTAAGTTATTTAAGTCAATTATACTCATAAAATTGTCCAATGAAATTGAACCTTCTGAAGTGTATTTTTCAATGTGCAGTGACAGTTAAGTTTCACAGATGAAATGGGGTGCTTGTAAACCTTACCATTGACTGTTCCAAAGTTCAGACGCTTCCCGCGATAAAATATGAAAAATTTGTCCCATGCTTAGGTAATGTAAAAGTGGATTTATTAACGTTGCTAATTCAAACTGGGTTACTTAAATAAATTTAGTAGCTTGTACGCATAATCAAGAATTTTTGTCGAGAAGATAAAGTAACAATTCGAAAATTCTATATGCCAAATAAGCATGTTTTTTACATTGCTTAACATTGATTTCAGCTATTTTTATCTAGTCATCAGGTTCTTATAGTTTTATTTAACTAATAGTGTAGTTCTGTATTTAATAGCTTTTATGATTCATAAAATTACGCAACTGACTACAGCAAACAGCTTAGTTAAAGTGTTGACTATTTTGAGTCCTTTTCAGTTACCATCACCAATGAAATAACACCAAAGAAAATTACTATCGAAGTTGCAAGAATGACGAGGGATTCGAAAATTAATGCCTAAGCATGGCTAAATATCATTTTTATCTCCGAATCATCATACTACTGCACATACACATAATTCAATTGAAAACTGAAACGTATTTAGAAATGCATTAAAAAGAACCAAAGGACTCTTAGACGGATCAGGTCTTTATTTAATCAGATAGTGAAAATTCCAGCTATGGGGAGAAAATTGGGAATAAACTAATATAGGCGAAGTTTGTAACTTCTGATCTTATTAAGTATGTTGGTTACTTGACTCGTTTTGCTAACGAAATCTAGTGTTTGTTGATTCACTTTATTTGATCAGATGATCGACTTCAGCTCCTAAAATGTGCATGAAGGTTCCCATCCGTTAGCAGGAGCAAAAACGAGCAATTGCTCAGGAGGGACTGAGGCCCAAAGTTGGTCCCGAAGCATTTCAGGTGAGAACATAGTTACTCAAAAACTAACTACCTCATCTTCAGAATCTCGCACAGTCGGAATAACTTAAATGGAAGGAACGTTATCCAGCAGCTCCAGAAGCACCCAAATATCAAATGCTTTATATAACCTAGTTATTACGGTAATTACAGATTTAATTCTGTCTAATTCCCTGCTATAAAATCAAAAATACAATTTAATTTACAATTCATTAACTTGTCAAGTAATAACAGGAATCATGTTCAAATTCTTAAACTATTTATGCTTATATTTAATTTCTAATTGGAGTGGATTTTGGCTTTATTTTCTTACACAATTTTGGAATACTATCAATGACCCTACTTCTTCATATATGACCTTCATGAATTGGAAAATGCGAAGAATAAGCAAAAGAGTGTTGTGATCAAAAGATCATTCTGCCAAGTTTAAAGTCGAAAATGTCTCTATACAATTGCTGTAAAAATTATAAAAGTAATAATGAGACAATACTGACTTATCACAGATGGATGAATTCCAAAAATCATAATACAGTGTACAATGATTTAGGTAAGATGGATTGTGAAGACATCAATTAACATCTTACTCATTTGTCCTCACAGCTTTGAGGCCAACATCTCAGAGTAGATGATTTTATGCACAAATGTGTGACCAATCGCAGGAAGAACATTTGCGTGACCTTAGGAACTACATTTTGTTTAGTTGATAATGAGTAATAACTGTTCAGCAGGAATATATGAAAATTTAGAGAATAGATAAGTGGTGATTTTAAAACTTTTATGGTATCATACTAATTCTATATCGACACATTTTATAGTATTCTTTACCAAACTTGTCTCAAGGTGATTAAGCAGATTTCATATAATTTCTAATTTCACGCCATTCCATCTTCATATTTTTTTACTAGCTAGCATTTAATTTAGTGGCTGGTCAACTGTTAGCACTAGTCATCTGGCCAATAGAATCTTGAAAACTTGAACTCACTCAAAACCAACAGCCCACATCTGCTAACACTTGGACATTTGAACATTAAATGTACGAAATAAACAGCGTAGACCTAAATTTTTTAAGATGTTTATGCTCTGTCCCTAGCCAACAGCTTCCCTAAAACTCACATTACGTTGCTTTACAAGATGAAAATGTATAACTTTTAGTCCTACAGAGGGACACTGCTAGTAATAATACACCGACGCTACATCATTGGCAAACATGCACTTCTTCTGCTATCGAACTCATTATAACTGAGTTATAAAATGCCATCAAGTTCGAAAATGCGAACGATTTAAGGCATCATAAGAGGTAAACTGATAAGTGCAATTGCCAACCTCAAGGATAAAGGGATAGCAATCACAACTTGAGATCTAGGGTTATTTCCACATTCAAAGTAGCCTAATTTCACCTTCCATTTATATTGAATGAAACACACCTTCTTGACGAAGTAGTTTCAATGACACCACTTTTCATTCAATATGACAAGGTGAGTTCGAAAACGCATGCGAAATACCTTACAAATACTGGCTGTTTGACGGTTCCCATTCCATACCGATTATTAAAGAGATCCCCAAAGTGAAATTTTATGCCTATAATATTATTTCCAAACCAATTAGCCTCGAAGATCATTTACGTAAGCGTTGTCAGCACTCATTAACTAGGCCTGACCAACACAGCTGGTCACTCATACCACTGAATATGCCCTGATGACAGACTTTGCAGACGTGTATGATGACCACCGCGCCACCGATTCGCATATTTCCACATCGACTGACCTCAATGTCAGTGAGACTTACGCTTATGATTTCGGGCTTTGTGTATAAGAAGTCCATGATAAGTGGGATGGGACTTGTCGCTTTCTTCCCATGCATGAAGTACGTAGTCAGCAGCAAAAGTAAAAATGAACAACACGAGTATGCTGAAGAAAAAACAAAATATATGAACACAACATCCCACCAAAATATTACTGACATGGGTGCATGGGATTCATTATCTTAATCATAATTGGCTTAACTTCTGCGGCTAACTCTTCTCCCTTTCCCTTGGTCATTTGTAGAGTGTGTTTCCAAAAATTTAAAGGGTTTTCAGAATTATGCCTGTAGCACCCTCTCAAAATGTCCTAGAAACAACCCCTCAATACAATCTCTAACTTATACGTGCATGCAAAAGACACTTCAGGCGTGTAATTTAGCTCTAAACGTAAATCCCAGCACTGTCAAGCACGTGAGGTGAGTGGAAGCAGACCGCCCTTCCACGCACAAATACTAATACAGTTGAGCTAAAGAAAACTTAAAATACCTACAGAAATAGACAAGATATTTCCAAATTCCACTTTCTAGAATTCCAAAGATTTAAGTTGACAGTAGACTTACCATCTAAATCAAAATCAGCACAACTTCCGCAGCTTACTTTTCTTTTACTTACTGCTGCAGATTGTGCCTTTAGAAATTTTGCTAACTGTTTAGTCTTAAACGAGGGCCTACAAATTACATTTTGTACATGAACACGCAAATAAGCTCGATATTAGGAACTAATCTAGCAAAAAATTTGTAAAAGGAATGAAGAGAGATTGGCAAAGGTACCTTCACCCTCTTTGACTGCATGTTCGACATCATTCATTTGAATGGATTTTCCTTTCACTAGCGCCAGCGGGTTTATCTAAATAAGGAATTGTATCATGGGGTGATATTTGGGAACTTGCAACAGACACTCACAAGTATGAGCTAAGCAAAGCATGGTCCAAGGTAAACAGATAATTTTCCATCGATAAGGCTCCCACTCAAATGAAAGCACTACTTGACCGAAATCAAGTACAGCGCTGTTGGCTGTCACTAAATAAATAAAAAGAAAAGCATCACCAAAGTCATTTCTTATTGAAAATGCAATAAAAAGAACTTGGACTACATCGAAATAAATAAGCAGTGGAGACAAAAAAAGACAAGTATTTAGATCAACTCCATTATGGTTTAAGTACACATGGCGATTAAGAAACGATTGATTCCATATACATGGAGGACGCATTACACTATTTGAATGGAAATAAGATAAGCGTGTTCTTCTTTTATTCAAATTTTTTAAACAAGTAATTTTTCAATTTTTTTACATAAATTGGATAGTTTGGGGCTTTGCAAATAGGTAATTATGAAAAGAGGTTACAGCTAGACTGTTAGCTATCATTGATTCTACTAAGCTCCAACGATATAAGCATGAAATCGTTCGATTATTTATGTAATTTGACTAATAAGACCTGAACTTACTTTCTTTTATCTCGCTCGTCACAGCATAATAATTACATATTTTCTTATTAAGGCGCTCTGAATATACGCTAATATGAGATTCAGAAGAGGCCAATCTCCACTTGTATTGCGTCTACAACTTTGCTCCCGCCGTTTTCCAAAAGATGGCGGTAGTAGTCGAAATATATTAATCACAGATGTCGAACAATTTTTTTTGAAATTTGCAAATATAACCCTATTTTGATATATCTTAATTTGTGTTTGCATAATAGTAAAATTTTTAATTAAATATGTCCGAATTGAAACCGAATTCTCGTGATTTGTGGGAAGTATTGCTATTTTATGCTTCAATATGAAAAAAAACTGAGGACTGGCTGAGGCTCACCAGATTATCTCAGATACTTATAGTAAAACCCCTATTAGTGACAGAATGGTTCCAACGTTTAAAGAATGGTGATTTTGCTGTCGAAGACCGACCGGCATAGTGGTGGAGGGGGGAAATTTGTTGAAGATGCAGAATTTGAAGCGAGCGATTCTTAATGCAGACTCGTGTCCAACTCAAGAAGTATCAGGATCATTGGGTGGGTATCAGTGAGCAAGCATTTTCAAAACGCCTTGTTGAGAATGATTGAGAAAGAAGGATATTGGGTACCCCACGAGTTATTTTACGAGTTGAAACCAAGAGTTGTGGAGCGATGTTTGTTTGCTTGTGAACAGCTGCTGGAAAGGCAAACGCGAAAGGGATTTATCCATCTTATTGCTACTGGGGATGAAAAATGGGTACATTACAGTAACCCCAAGCGCAGAAAATCATGGGGATTGCCCGGTGGTCATGCTGCTACATCAACACCTCGGCCGACGAATAGCCATGGCTCAAAAGTCATGCTTTGGGTTTGATGGGGGGAGACCAGATTGGTGTAATTTATTATTATGAGCTTCTAACACCGTCTGAAACCATCAGAAGTGAGCGTTATAGAAGGCAATTGATGCGTCTGAACCGTTAAACGTTGAAATGGGAACTTTTACCTCCCCTGCCGAACTCTGCAAATGTTGCTCCGTCAGATTTTTACCTCACTCACCTCGCTCAATGGCACACGGCCTGGCTGACCAGCACTTCAGCTCGTATGAAGGGATGAAAAATTGAATCGACTCATGGATCTTATCGAAAGATGAAAAATTTTTTCTCCGCGGTATTCGCCTGCTTCCCGAGGGATGGATCACAGTGGTAGCTACATTTGAAACTTCATGTATGTGATCTTTTGTTGTAATAAAGCCTCAAATTAAAAAAACGGCGGGAGCAAAGTTTTAGACCTAATACCGAAGGTCTGAACTAGCAGAAGTAACTGAGTAATTAATGCACTTCAAAGTGCTTAGGTTGTAAGTCGTCAGTGTCAAGCAGTGGATCTCAATTAATATTTCAACTGGAGGATGAAATAAAATTCGAAAGGAAGTTATCAGTGAGATAATAATTGAGAGAGAGTTAAGTAAAATTAAAAATCGCTATTAGCAAGATAAGAATTCAAAGTGGATATGATCTCACTAGAATATACCAGCCAACCAACAAAGGCTCTGTAGCACTAAAAAGGGAGTATTGGCACTACATACTATTTTGAACAAAACTAAATCGAGGCTTACGCTTATTTCTAAAATCGGATTTTGAATTGAATTCATCGAGTCTCTTTGCTATACGACAAAACTCATTGGAAGTGAACAATCGAATTTTTAACCTTGATTCGATGTCAGTAGATGAAGGCTAAGTCTAAGAATTGAAGAAATATATGTTCATTTTCTCAGTCTACTTTTGAAACTAGATATGGGTTTTCTTTCGCCTTAAATTGATTTATTAAGTTCATTGCTCACCCCAGTTACCTGAATACAGAGATGGCAAATTTCGATCGGCGTGAACTGCGCTTTATTTGGAAAGGCTTACTTTTATGTATTTTTGAGATATTGTATTCAACCTTAAAATTTGCCATTTCCGAAATGTTTTAGTAGTTTTTCTTCCCTTCTTCATTTCACTCCAAAAATTGCCTATTAGTTCCTTTGACTTAAGGAATCAAGAAATTAGTTTGCAACTTTTGTAAAAAACGTTTCGCTGAACGGCATGTTTGCGAGAAACATATTGAAGCACTCCATGTGGATACATTAGTCGATTTGCAAAGTTCACAGTAGCCTTGAATGGCGAAAGATTAGTGCTAGAGTAGCCCACCTATCTGGCCCTAAAAATGCTCAGCGTTAGAAATCGAAAGAGAGACTAAATTGATCTGTTTGATGGTACAAAGCGTGGCACTTGGGTCACTGGAAATCTGTTTACCAAATCGAAGGAATCATTTTACAGTCGGACAGGTTTTGAATTGTATTGTTTAATAAAACAGCGTAAAGAAGTTGAAAGAGCAAAGAATATGTAAGGACCTCTGCATCGACGATGGCATTTACCGAATGAATGCAGTTTTTAGTGCTCCCAAAACGAATTATGTAGAATAAGTGGTGAGATATTCTTAAAATCGCAGATTGATGGTGAGTAATACACTCTTAAAGTTTCCACTTTTTTATATACTCACATGTTACCTTCCATTAAGTCCTTATTCATTTGTACTCTTAGCACAGCACCAGGGAGGTAGTCATTTATGAGTTGATCAGTGAATTTATTTATCACTTTTTTACAGTAGGGAGAGGTAGATGTTATACGTATTTGAATTGTTATTTTTCGTTGTTTGCAGGTCTAGTACATGAATGTGATATCTGCGAAAAGGGCTTTTCTACATTTCGTGATACGCTTACTCATATTGCCTCAATCCACAACCGTACTTTCCCTCAAAATTCTCGTTCTCCGCCCTGTTTCCTTCCTAAATGAGAAGCTGCTATCAACTTACTCGGTTTATTATTGGGTGAGTGACATTGCAATTATTGCGACAATACGTGCACATCGAATTTTCACAAGGGTTCATGTTGAACACTTTCATTTTCGTTTTAATTTGTTTTCTTTCTCTTATTTTTTTCAAAACAGGTGGAATTGGAAAGAATCTCAAAATGTTGCTCTCATGGTGACTTCAAGGATAAAACTTGAACTCGATTAGAAAAAATTGAATTCCCTTGTATCGAGAGTAAGATTTTGCCAAGCCAAATCTGTTCTCTATCTTTCAAAGAACAAAAATGGCTCATTTCTCCATTCAGCACGTTTTGTTCTACTTAAATTAAAGGTAACTTTATTTCAACAAGAAGCCATTTCTAGTACTGGTTGGTGAAGTCGTTATCGTAGCATATGCTGTCTATTTGTCTTATGGATTCATTTTGCAACTACTGTGGTGTTTTGCTTATCACAATTGTTCGACAACACACTCTCGCCATTGTTCATTTTTTTGGCTGCGAAATCGATGTTGAATTGCCAGTCTGAAATGCTTAACGGTATAGGGTACAAGACACTACTCTTAACGCCCAAACCATTAATTAGTAATTGTTATTTATTTAAGCTTACAGATATCAGGTAGTCGCGTCGAGTTCAGGTGCCGCACAGAGAGCTTTTGTGGCGCAAATCTCCGGAGAATGATTTTTAGTTTCTCTTTGTGTTAGGAAGGCGAATCTAATACTCTGGATATAATCGAGTGAAATCCGTAGACTTTCTCTCTCGGGCAGAGAACTATCGATCATTGAATATCTAGACTCGCGCTTTTCAATGTGTAAGCGTCAATTATTAACTAATTAGGCAGCTAATCATTTGTCAAAGATATTTTGTTGAAAACATGTTTTAGGTAGAGATCTTCCTGTAGGTCCGAGAAGTTGCAGCCCTACAATTCAAATTTAAGAAAATGGGAGGCAATTAAAGTGTCGCTACAACTCCATCATAGTAAAGGAGTTACTGTCTGCTGGGCGTAAACAGAATGGAATAATTTCGTTGAGACTGAACGGTGTCTGCTGGGCTGGTTCGTCACAAACTTCTCCATCAATCACTGACGTTTCACTCGGGAAGGATCCCGTGTTGAGCTGTAAGGCAGCCGAAAATATTTTTGGTTCGTCCATCTAAATTTGTACTACTCTATGCATATGTTAAATTGTTTAAAATTTACGAAAAACAAATTCTTCACAATAATCAAACTCAATTTAAGGTAACTTTTATATGTAGTGTGCTTACAAACTTATATTTTACCTTAAGTTTAGATTTTCATCTTCAAAAATTAATGGAGGACCACATTCAAGCTGTTGACTAGGGATTTGGAAATAAATCTATTGTATCTTTCCCATAGTAAATGGAGGAATAATGTGCATTATATTCCATTTAAACTTGTAGCACATCTGTAGAATTTCAAGTCAATAACCAAGGGTTCATTGGGATACAAAATTAGGGATTTCTATTGTTTCTGGGATATCCTCGGAATCAAGCTACTAACATTGATTGGTTACACTTTCAATCGCCCATACAACTAAACTTCCAGCACCATTATACCCCAAAACCAGAATGGTGGGAAGTACCTGAATAAGCATATTCCAATTAGGCACTAAATGGCTGTGTCTTGGGAGTCTTTTTCCACACAGTTATGTCCATAAATACAGTGGGTAAACAATGGAGGATTACAAAACTCTTGTGGATTCCGGCGACATCCGAAAATATGGTGTGTTTCAGATTACCTGAATGTATCAATAATGAATTCAGAATGTGCAAGCAAGAACCAGTAGGTCAGTATAACATAAATGAAAAATATACTTCACCCACATCGTGACTCATAAGTCGCTTGACCAAATTGCTATATTTTGACAAACATACATATCCATAACAATTCACTAACCACTCTTTTCTCGTTCCAAATAAAAAGTGTCTGCATATTTCCTATCTTTGTATAATAGATTTTTGAGGAACCGTAGCCTCTAAGCCTTAGATTTCTTTGGTAAATTTGTAAACACGGACATTGGTCGCCATTGGCGTACAATCTCAAATCAATCCAGGGATCGTCAAGAACAGCCACAAAAATCTCACAAACACAGGCGAGATGCAGAAAGGTTCAAGAAATTGAGAATACTAGTAATACAGAAGTCTACTTAGCACAAGTTTGGTTACGCCTCGCTCCTTAATATTTGATTCGGTGCTGTAGAGTGGTATATTACTTATCAATCAATAAGTTCCCCGAACTGCAAAACTTCTTCTTGAGAAAACACAGCTAAAGCAATTCAATGGGAATGTGTAGCAAAAACAATAGCACCTCACTGTTCAAGTGTTATGACAATTACTCAGCATAAGAGGTATATATATATATATGTATATATGGAATTACTTATATTACCAAAACGCTGATCGCCTAAGCGGAAGACACCAATCAAGGTTTTAATTTAAAATTGAGGAAGATGAATTTCAAATTTTTACTAAATCCCCACTCAATTCTTCCACATATGCTGACTTGTCTACCCAACCACTTTAAAGTTCATCAACGTTTTGGCATTTCCTTGCAAAATTTCACTACTTCAGATAAGGAAAAGATAGGCAAAAGGTTAAATTGAATTTGCCCCTGTTATACGCTAAAAAATAAGAAAGAGAAATATGGGGACATCGAGAAGACTTGCATTTACTGAAGAATGCCGAAAGCACTGACAAATCAGGTTGCCTAATGTACTCAGGTTTCCAGGTTGTCGAGAATCAAGGTAAACGTTGAGGTACGAAAGCGGCCTTAACCGTAGGTCTCACTGAGAAAAGGTCCCACCCCTGACCTTTATCATTGATTCTATATACGCTTCAAGCTACAAAATTTAATAGACATTATAAAAAGACATCTAAGAAGAATTACAAAAACGAACAAAATATAGTTCGGAATTCATTTTTGAGGCTCCCTTTAACATTGTTAGAGTGTCTTCTCCTATGTGTCTTCACTTTGCCAATTTTTTGCTAATCATAATCTGGTCATCACGAACATCCACTGCCCAAATATTTTATCTCTTCTCCGCTTTCACTCCTTCTGGCGATGTTTTCCATCATAATACCACAAAGAATAATATGGCTTAAAGTTGAGCAGCTCGCGTCTAAATACGTTCATAAACCCAGAGCACAAACCCTTGCGGACATATCTATTTTCTGCTAATGAATTATCACTCTCAACTCTTCATTAGCATCGCTTTTTATCCACTTTTCAATATACTTAGTTCCGAAAGAGTAACTCCACACCATACCCTCATTCATTCTTGTGTTGTGGTTTGCTTACATGGGTTTTTATCTTTCTTTCTTGCACTGCTCTTTCATTAGAAATCCATACAAAAGTGTCACACTTCCATGCCTAAAATTCAAATTTATAATTTCTGATGAATTGCTAATTTATGGATAAGTTTCCCTGACCTTTATTCCTCCTCGCTATATCTTCGAATTGGGTCTTCATTTTGGAAAGGCAAGTGCCCCAAGATACCATTTAAATTGCTTTCATGATATTTATTTATTAATTCAATTAAATCGACTGACTCACGATTTTCAAATGAATTGAAAGAAAAACTCAAGCTCAAAGCCATGGAAATGGCGGATCTTAAGGTATGTGGCTTGTGCAGTAGATATTTGTAATTTTAACCTAAAACTCTGTAATATGCCTTATTTTGCTCCATAAAGATGGGAGGTTTTTTTTTCTTTTTTTAACTTCAATTCACTAACATTAAAATGACAAATTTTTCTCGTCTGCACACTCTATCTTCCACGCTGTGCAAGCTCATCATCGTGCGATTCGTTTTTGTATAAGTGGGCATAAAGATCAATTCTATTCTTACAATGGTTATCAACATCAAATGGCCTTGTGGGACGCGTAATTGCATGCGTGCGCGAAGGTGCGGTCGTGCAACTGCGCGTAAGGAGCGAGTTCGTTGAGCGCATAGCTAATTAGAAGCTCCCATATTTTTAGTTAATCCGCCATGTTGAGTGACTAAGCTTCTTCCCTTGTCACACTCCGCGCCATGCATGTCTAGAATAAACGTGTGCCCTGGATACGTCTGTTCCTTGTAAAGCCTAGCAGTAGCTTTGCTAGTTCTGTGAGTCTTACCAACTAGGAGAATCTACCACTGAGGTTTCTGAGTACAGTCAGGCTTAGTTAGGTAGCTAAATCCGCTACAGCCTGTTTCGAAACCAGGATCTCTGTGTTTTCTGCTATAAATTTTGACTTAGAGCACAAAATAGGAGTTATGGTTTGAGGAATAAATTCGTTGTAGTTTTATTATTATTATGTTGCCTGACTTAGTGAAACCGGTTTGCAAGCTTCAATCATGAAAGAGAAAAAGAAATCAAGATTTTTGAGAGGGAATGTGATTAAAATAAGTGTAAAAAGCTTATCTTCAGTTAATTTCCAAAATCATCGAGCCATCTCCTCCTTTTTTCGCAACATGGTGAGAAATGATCGCAATCACTTCGTATTCGCCGTGTCCTTGCATTCGTTTGAAGACATGTCATCATGTCTTGAAGAGAAGAATTCATTAGTGGTATTTTAACCGGATTTGTGTTTGTTAGTTGAGTCACTAATGATTTCTGGTTCTTCGCGTATTAAGAAACCATGAACGACTTGAAATCTACAAAAAGCTCATTTTTCCCATTTTTTGTGAGTGTGTAGTGTTGTCACACAATTTCAATAGGATTGTATCTCAAATTGGTCCTTCAACAATCATACCATCTTCTTTCCATTGGAGGCATTGGGGGTTGTGAAGGGGGAGAAAGTGTGCGCAACTAGGGGGTGGGGGGTGAAGACAGCGTCGAGGAGGTGGTGGGTGCTGAAAGGAGGCACGTGATTGGATGTAGAGGAGCGCGACACCGTGTGGAGTGGGTCCGTGGATGGGCGGATGGGCCGATATGCGGATCCTCCTTTGCGTTCGTGGGGAAGCGGATCTGCGGCCAATAGGGAGATGAGGTGGTGGGTGCGGAAAGCAGGCATGCTCCAATTTTTCCGATTTTTACTGCATTTCTCGTCAATGCGATGCACGGGATTGAATAGAATAAATGAAGAATAAAGTGGAAAATTCTTCAAATGCGCTTATTTTCCTAATTTTCTTTTATTTCTGTTATACAGTTTTAACTAACTAAAATTTCTCGCTAAATAATTTTTTGTAGTTGATAAGACGCTTAACTGTTCCCTCTCTCCTCCCCTCCTCTCCTCCTCCTCCCCCTTTCCTCGATGGGAATGTGATAGACGGATAAATAGATGGAGTTAAATTAAGTTGAGTCGAGTTGAATTGATATACGTTTTGATAAGTACTATTCATTTTGACAATTTGAATAGAATAAGTGATAATTTATATTGGTGTGGATGATTAATGCTAATTGGTATTAGGCGAGAGATTATACGGCTATTTAAATCAATTCCTACATTCCAACTGCTAATAGTAATGCGATTGCTCTATCTCGCAACACTGGTAATTCAAATGGTTTCATAATTTTATTTTTATTAATTAAATCTTTGATTTTAACTTTCAATTATTTCGCATTATGTTATAATCAACAAAATCAAGCTCAGTTACGCTGCCAATGACCTAGCCAATTATTTGAAGAAAGTGGATGCTCATATTACATATTTAAGCAGACTATTTCAGAGTCTCCCAAGATATTCGAGAAGAATCTTAGTCAGTATAATTATACCAATAGTAATATTTTCGAATCTTACAGTTTAGTTATGTATGTTTATGTTTACGACCTTTGTCTTTATTAGGGACGATTTCTCTTGGATTTGTAATATCTGGCAATGAAGAACTTTAGCATAAATCGAGTATGCAAGTGGTTGACTATATTTCTCATTCTTTGACACATTTATCTTTCATTTGGGTCTTCTATCGGACTCTCATGATCAGGAATTTTTAACGACGCACACGCCTACATTGTAGCGGATTTGCTACCTAACTAAGCCTGAATGTGCTCAGAAACCTCAGTGACAGAATCTCCTGGTTGTTGGTTCCCACTAAAGTAGCTACGCTACTGCAAAGTCAAGGAAGAGACGAGATGGGAGAAGAGACGTTTATTCGCCGTGACAAGATGGCGGAGTGTACTGTATGTGTGTAGGAAACCTAGTATGTGTATATGACGTGGAACTTAGTCATTATATACACTTTAGTGATACGATGACCTCATAGTAAGTTGGATCATTGATTGGTCGGAAAATCATATACTGGGATTGACCTTGATTGATCGTAGTTGGTGTTGATCATCGATTCTGCATTAGTCATGCTGAAGTTGTGTCCCCACAACATATAACACCATCTTGGATTTGAGGACTCGTTGCAAATATCAAAATTGAATTAAGTGGAATGAAGAAAATCAACTGAGTCCCATCGAAAAGGCAGTGGTGAAATCACACCTAATGTGTGTCGACCATACAAATTAATAGTGAAGTACACATTTGGCCCGCAGTTATTAATATTTGCTCATTTCACTTTTATCTATTCATGCCATTACGATGCATATTAACCTATAGACACGGCGTTTTAGCGTTTTCTCGTAGTCAGTCACCGGTGATTGGCAAAGTTCTCTTTAAATTCACATCTACCAATTTGCTCTCTCTTCAACACGCCCCTCTATATGAAACTGCCCATCATGTAGAACCTGAGTCTTCTCAAAGTAGAAACTAAAATTCGTGAAATTTTGACCATAATCTCCACTAACATGCTAAGCTGAAGGCTCATTTGAATGGAAATATTGTGACCAGTAAGGGGATTGAAAGTAGACCTAAGGAGTAAAGCAGTCAGTCATTTTAGTTCTATGATTTGAAATTGTCGTCTGCACAGTTTACCTAAGTAGTGCCTTTATGCCCAAGTTCCCAAACCGTGAGAATGCCCTTTTTACCAACTATTATTATTTAAGGATTTTGGAATCATGACGCTGTTGCTAGGACCACTTTGTAAAGCGCAGATAAATGGAGACACTGAGTTAAAGAGAGGAGTTAAGTGGTCGGGAATTTGCCTTTATTCAGGCTACTTCCAGCACCATCATTAACACTTGGTGAAGGAGTGCTGATGACTTGGATGTGAAAATATAAGTACTCACACATGGGACTCAAAGAAAGCAAGTAGAATTTATTTTAACGCAATTTTATTAAATTCAATTTAGAACATTTTAGTGGAATTTAAAGGAATTTAGAGCAAGCAAGGGGCGGGGCAACTTTCATATCTGGAAGTGTTTTTTTGTCCTGTGGGGATCTTGATAATAGAGATTAATGAGGATAAGTCAAGGCTACAAATCCGACTATTAATAATATTTGTTTTGGTTGAAAACATCTTGAGCTGTAAAGTACCTGTAGTTTTGATCGATTCATGGGAAAAGATATCACTAATTAATTGAACTTTTAAAATTATGCCTGCTTCCTACGCATATGCCTACCCAACTTTAGAAAAAGAAAGAAAATGAGCTCATAATTAAATGACAGAAGCCCAAATGTGTTAGGTTAGGCTTGTTCATTTAAATTTACCGGATTATTTCCAAATCCTGATGCTCTACCCATGTAAGGAGCATTAATTCACTGTCGCTTTAGAATGGGAAGCAAAATGTAGTCAAAAACAAACAGCAGATGACCAACTTTGTTAATTCAATCTTGTTCATTTGAAATTACCGGAATAGCTTTAAATACTGTGTGTTGACACAATCGTGGATCATCACTCGCCTGTCCCTTTAGAATGGGAAACAAATGTACTCAACATCAAACATCAGATGACCAATAGGCGGTGAATTATTTATCGCACATCGCTTGATTCATTAAGTTCATGGGCACATGGGCACTGATCTTCTCATCACACCTTTATCACGATCCATCAAAACCAAACTAATGAAGTAGAAATAGTAGTTAGTTTAATTAGTACTAAGAGAAATGAGAAATCAGAAAGAAGATATCAACACTGTAAACCACCGATCCAGCAATCCATTTTGTATATATATTTAATCGTTGCATGACATCAAATAAATAAATAAAGAAGGGTGTTGTATTTTATAGGGACTATGTGATCATAGAGAGTGGGCCAAGTGGGCAAAATTGGGTAACATGGAAAAATGGAAGATTTTGGCTGAATGGAAGTTTCTTTGTTAATGGTATTTGTAGGGAAAAGTGTACTCGGGTACAATAGGTTTTACTTGTTTTGTTTGGTTGATGTTGATGGTTTGGTTATAAATGTCCTCGTCAATACCACCTCTGACAAGACAATAAATAATAAAGCACATTCCAATAACGCACACCACCATCCTCTTCGTCTTCTTCTTCCTTTTCTTCGTCTTCTTCATGACCCCAAAGTAACCAAAACATTTGTAGGTTGCATCTACCACGCGTGCGCAAACACACCCTGTCAACGAAGCGGTGCCTATCTGTCCCAGTGTATCTCCGTGTGCTTGCAAACACAGAATTCACGTGAACTCAACTCCGTAGGCACATTCAAGTCAATTCTTGATGGTAAGCAGTCTGCTTTGTGCACCAATGCGAGCATCAAGTCACCAAGTCCACCTAACATCGAAAGCGAGCAAAAAGGAAAAAAATGTCCTTTCCACATATCAATGCTTTTTTATTGTTTCTGTTGTTGGTGTTGTTATTGTTGTTGTTGATGTTATTGATGTTGCAAAAAAATGAAGACTTTGAATTAATGAGAAATTTAATTCACCATTACAAGGCAACAGCTCCCTTGTACATTTTTCTTGCAAAGTGCACTAAAGTAGGATGGAATACTGCCTAACGGCACTATGGAGTAAAGTCCACTATTCGCTGATTTCGAGTTGTCATGGAGTTCTGGAACTCGGAGGCATTTGAGGGACTAATAAGAAGTCACTTAGCCTCTTGATATGTATCTCTGTAATCTGCTAGTTGGATACGCTCTTGAACAGGACTTAACAAAGCATAGCAAAACTTACCAATGCAAAACAAAGCAAAATGTGGTGACTTTTCATCAACTGCGGCACTACAAATTTAAAGGTGGAGCTTATGGAACTGCTTAGTAGATCGATATGACGAGAATGACTGGAGCAAGGCAATTGCGATACTTTTTGATTCTGTGCAAGATTATTTTGCTTATTATAACTATTCTGTCAAATGTTCTTCTATGCCGGTAATCGTCATGATTATTTTACAATAATTCTGTTGTCACCGACTGCTCTGTGTTTTTCAAATGTTCTGTGTTCAACTAAGTGATAAATAGGACCGCTTGTGTAATTCATCCATAAAACAGTGCTTCAAAATCGAGTCTCTCACTTTGCAGACTGTTGAGCTTACGTGTGACGAATATGGTCGTTCATGCAATCTTTTCAACTAATTAGAAGGTCATTCTATCACTGCTTATTAGAATATGAGGTATCGTAAATAAGAATTTTTTCTTATCTGTTTTGTTTACTTCAAGATTAGGCGAATCTCACCATCGATAAAACCTTGACATTATTTGGTACTGAAAAGGTGTGTACTATCAATGAAACAGGAGGCACGTGTTTATTTATGCGATTGCATAGACAAACAATATTTACCAATAAATGCCAAAAAATAGTGCCCTCTTGTATTACTAAAATTGGTCAAACTATCATCCTTTACTATTCAAACCCTTTGATTTAAGGTCAACTGTGTGAAGAAGCTGCTAGCAATGTCATTGAATGTCAACAGAATGAGGAGGAGCACGCGCCTCCTATCAGCTCACCAAGCTGTTAATGTTGCCGATTTGTCTCTGAAGCAATGAGAGAGCCCCATGTTTTGGCGCATGGGGGTGGTTCAGTGGCCTGTCCATTCGGGCGGATCGGTGGATTGAAATGAGTAGTAATGGTTTTTTGTGCAGAAGCGGATGCCTGAAATATGGAACCGAAACTAACTGTCTATCCAGGCTCGCATCCACACACACACACATATATGTATATTTTTATATATAATGCGGTTCTGAGCGGAGCAAACACCTGCCTCACTGTACAGTAGTTGGTGCTGACCACTATGCGGTGTGCCACCAGACTATGCAGCGCTCTAAAGGTGTGCAGTTCAGGCGTATGCAGAACGGCAAAATGTCGCCTGTCCCTTTAGAATGGGAAACAAATGTACTCAACATCAAACATCAGATGACCAATAGGCGGTGAATTATTTATCGCACATCGCTTGATTCATTAAGTTCATGGGCACATGGGCACTGATCTTCTCATCACACCTTTATCACGATCCATCAAAACCAAACTAATGAAGTAGAAATAGTAGTTAGTTTAATTAGTACTAAGAGAAATGAGAAATCAAAAAGAAGATAATAGAAATAATTAATAGAGGAGGAGCAAAAATGATATGAGAACTAGATAATGTAGAGATTTGCTACAGTTGGGACTAAGTTATGGCTATGACAAGCAAACAAGAGTGTCAATGTCAACAAAAAGGGACCTATGATGTAGAAAAGGCAGAAATATGCTCTTCACATGGAGATGTAATCAACTAATCGCAGGCGATATGATTAAAATGGTATCATTCACAAAACAGACAACTATTCTTTACTAGTATACATGCACTAGCAGGTACGACTGAGTGGATATGAGCGAAACGTATTCACGCATAAATTCAATAAATAATTAGAGTTAGGTCAGGAAGTTAAAGAATCATTTAACTATATAGAGTACTGATACTGAGACATCTGGATATTTTATTATTAATATATTGGTTTAGTATCTACATATATAGCTATATATACATTGGTAAAATCATGGCTGAAACTATCAATAAGGCGAATGTTTACATTGCATCCATAAACTCGTCTTCTGGCTTCCTTCCTCATCTTGGCTCTTTGGTTTTAAAACCAACGTTTTGGCTACATGTTGGAAATTGAAGCTTTTATTTGTAACATTGAATTAAACATAAATGATAAGAGACGAGTAAGAAACCGCACCACCACATCAAGTAACTCTAGTAGAGTTGCAAAATCATGCTGTGTTTCTCCATATATATATATTGACTTTATGTCAGACATTCTTCCAGACATGAAGGTTGTCTGTCACCTTGCGGGTCCATTGAAAAGCCTAAATTGTGCCACAGCGCCAACCGATAGAACAGTAAGGTTTCGAACAGTTGTTGGTGAGAGACAACGCTCATATCTGGAAGAATATCTGACACAAGGTCAATGCATATATATAGAGAAATGCAACACGACATCGCAACTCCAGTAGAGTTACCTGAGGAGGAGGTGCGGTCTATTACTGCTTGTTATCAAGTCATTCCGCCTGCATATTTAGGAAAGTGCAGGCTGCCGATCCACTCGCTCACTCTCTCTCTCTCTCTCGGAAGCAATGCGGAGGGAGCACTTGCGATATCCAGTTTCACGTCATCCCTTTTTATTCATACATGATATTACGATTGCAATCGTCGAGGGGGGAAGGAAGGTGAACGACGACTCGAAGAATGTGGAGGAAGGAAAGGCAGATTCTTGTGAGTAAGTACTTATGTTGCACTTTATAATTTCGACTTTTATTTTTTTTACTAGCTTCAAAAATTAATAAATTATAGAGACTCGAAGAGGCGCTGTCTATCTTTCCCCATATTTTACTTATTCATTTCTTCATTTTCTTGGAGTATGCGAAAAATTCGAAATGTTTTCAGGGGAAGTGAAATAGAATTCATTTTTTCCCATTTTCATTCCACATTTATTGCTAAACTAAACGGATGATTAAAGGTAAGAAAGCATAAATCCAAATTCTTAGAGGCATGTATAGTAATAGATATACTGAGATTGGGCACGGAGAAATGAGTGAAAAAAAAATATATTCTGGGCAAAATATTTTCAAATTCAACTGAAAATAACACTGATAGCAGATGAATTGGCTTCAATTAATTTTACACGGAGAAAATCAATGTGCTATCTTGGCTGAACGTAGAAACTCATAGACGCTAGAACATTCTGGAATAGCAGCAATAGTAATGGGTCTTTTCATTTCATTCCACTTAAAATTTATGCGATCACACTGAGAAAAACAATCAAAGAACCACTGTGTTGGTTACGAGGATTCTTCAGATGAGAACGACAATGAATCTTCAACTTTAAGTTAGATGAATGAATGACTATTTACCTCAGAACTGACTATAAGGATTGTTTAATAAAACTGACCTTTCAACATTAACCTGATATTAATTAATCTGAGGGGTGTCACAGATTGCCGTTAAATCGAATTTTTAATCAAGATATTATGAATTCATCACACATTTTCATGCGTACGTATTCTGATAACTCTTGGTCTTAGGAGTTGCAGTGTACGTACGCATTTATTTCGCCCATTGTAGCCAAAGTTTTGGTTCCTCCTTTCCTTCATTCAAACGCTCAAGCACTATGCTATTAACTGCTACACAGTTAACTGTAATGATTGCGCGAATACAACGGCTGCCAAATTCATATGCAAAAATAAACGTATACGTGGGGCAACAGGCCACAATAGCGCGTGCACGCATTATTTCCATAAGGCGGCAACTCCATCAAGCAATACCTACTTACTCACTTACATACTTGGGGTCAAATTGACAGGAATTACATACCCGCCTATAGCACTATCTCCGCTACTGCATTACTGTATGGTAGTACCATCATTTGCAGTATTCAAGATTTACCCACTACGGAGCTCTGCCCGTGTACTTCGAAACGGCACATAACAGTACCAATGCAGAACAGGAATTCTCATGCTCACTCACACAGGCCCAATGAAGTGGAGGCAACTTACTTAATTTTGGGAGCCATCCCATAAAGGATAAGGATAAGTCATGACGTATTCTTGTAGCAATCTGAAACAGTTGTTGGCGTATGCGTGGAGAGCTTCTTATTACTTTTAATTATGTCATTATTCTCTTTACTGAAGGCACTTTTGTTGAGCTGAGTAAACATTTTCTTGCGTATATGTGTGTGTGGACTTCGGCGAATAGACTACTGCTATATATTATATATAGGTGTATATTTCGTCACTCTGTGCTAATTTATTTGATTGAAGGGTGTATTTATTTCAAATTAATAAAGCAACATCAACTCTTAATTGTGTGTCCTCCTTCCCATGGCACTAAAGCCCATCTCCTTTCATCCTATGTCATTATCCTTTCATTGCATATTTCACTCAGTCTCAGTTGTGGAAGTGACCAAAATGCGATTTGATGTCAAATGTAGAAAATGAATATGAATTTTCTGATAAAAAAATAGAGAAAATGAAGATGAAAATGTAATGCCATGTGATAAAGTCCGTTTCTCATTCATAATCTTAACTTGCCTGTCTGTGCACAGCACAGAAATGCTCATGCACAACTCAGTAGTACATACATCTTGAACGCCGTGAATAAAGTTACTACCAAAACAATATATATCTAGACCCATGCAGTAAGGTGAAAATCCGATCAGTAAACGATCAAGGTCTGCCGTGTAAAACGTGGTGCCTCGAGATCTGCCATAAGCAAAGAATCTTTATTAACACCTAGGTACCAATCCCCATGTATAATTCGATTTTCAAATAAATCTCTACCGTTAAAAGTGTTATTGTTAGGACTGTTTTGGCACCAATTTCCCTTCAATTTAGCCAAAATCTTCGATTGTTCTAAGTTCACCAATTTTCCCCTCCTTCGCCAATTCAATCCCCATTTTCTCGGCCGTCCACACAACCACCTCAACCAAACACCACGTTTAAACCTTTGGGTTAGTATAAGGTTGAGGTGAATATGTGGACGGGTGAGAATGTAAGAAGTAAATGAGATAGGATGGGTAATATTGGCAAAATATGCCCATGTCCATTTCACCAACTATAGAAAATTCCAATTAGACAGAATCTTCCATTGTTCCCTCATAGCCAATTTTGCCCACCTTGACCAATTCAATCCCCATTTTCTCGCACACCCACAAACACCACTTTTTAAACTTATTACACCCCAATACACTTATTCTTGCCATTTGCGGCACCAATTTCCCTTCAATTTAGCCAAAATCTTCGATTCTTCCAAGTTCACCAATTTTCCACACCTTCGCCAATTCCATCCCCATTTTCTCGGCCATCCACACAACCACCTCAACCAAACACCACGTTTAAACCTTTGGGTTAGTATAAGGTTGAGGTGAATATGTGGAGGGTGAGAATATTAGGAGTAAATGAGATAGGATGAGTAATATTGGCAAAATATGCCCATGTCCATTTCATCAACTATAGAAACTTCCATTTAGACAGAATCTTCCATTGTTCCCTCATAGCCAATTTTGCCCACCTTGGCCAATTCAATCCCCATTTTCTCGCACACCCACACAACCACTTCAACCAAACACCACTATTAAACCTTATTACTCCCCTATACACCTGTCCTTGCCATTTGCGGCACCAATTTCCCTTCCATTTAGCCAAAATCTTTGATTGTTACAAGTTCACCAATTTTCTCCACCTTCGCCAATTGCATCCCCATTTTCTTGCCCATCCACACACCCACCTCAACCAAACACCACTTTTATACCTTATTACACCCCAATACACCTATCCATGCCAATTGAATAAACAATTTCACTTCCATTTCGCCTAAAAACCTTCGATTGTTCCACGTTGACCAATTTTCTCCACCTTGGCCAATTCAATCCCCATTTTCTCCGCCATCCTCACAACCAAACACCACTTTTCAACCTTATTACACTCCAATGCACTTATCCTTGCCAACTGCATCAACAATGAAAACTACCCTTCAGAAAAATCATCCATTATTCCCTCTTAACCAATTTTCCCCACCTTGGCCAATTCAATCCAATGCGATAACTTAAGCAGAGCATGATAGAAGTGGCAATGAAAGACATCCGTTTCATGCTCTCAATCCTCCATAGAGCACCAACCCTCACCATTTAGCAACATTTGAAATAACACCAGTCATTACACTACAAACCCTCATAGGCTAGGTCAATATAATTTTCCATTTATGCCTTCCCCTAATGCATTTCCTTTAAAGTGTATCTTAATAATGCTCTATTTGGCTTTTTCTTAACTTAATATCTCCACGGGTAAACTCTACCATTGCAACTGAAACACTGGAATCCATGCAACGATGTTAATGAAGCGTTCACCAATTTATCCAACGCATGTGAAAAGGTAGCTAATACGTGTTTACCCTCAATCTCTATGAGTATATCGACCTCCAGAATAACACGCCCACTCTCAAAATAAACAATCATATTAAAAAATACATTTATTTCATATAAGCATCATAGAATGCATAAAATTAATGTGTCAACTATGACCGCAATGGTTACTTATGATCATAACGAACAATTGAAGAAATCATCCGCTAGTAGACCGGAGCTTCTTTGAGAAAAAGGAGAGAGACTGCGTTTCGCCCTTGACCACATGTTGCACTTGGGATGAGTCGGTTTTCATATCAAGACGTGTCCCGCCAGAAGTGCCGATATGGTTTAACTTGGTCACCTTGAAGATCTCCTGGTTCACTTCAGACAACGCCGATTCCAGTAGTTGGATATTTGGCTGCGTTTATGACTGACCCATCCCGAGTATCATAAATTAGATCAGCCTCCTTCGCTAATGTCCGCGTTGTCTCGAGAATGGCTGATAATCAAAAATGTTATCAGTTTTTGGCATGCACTTCATCCATAACTTTTTAAGAATTTCGTCAGGCACAGAAGAATCAACCAACACCAGACCGTTTAATATGAGAAAACTTCACTCCCGATACTTCGAGAAGTAAAAACCATGAGCAGTGAACTTAACAAGACTTTTACCCTTTACCTTATTTTTTCGTTTGCATTGTTATCTATTGCTGTTTTGCCTACTGGAGTGCACACACGAAGCCTGAAAAATTTTCTGTAGTTGAATCCTCCAAGGTTGGTATTTTTCACCAGGCTATAATTCATTAGAACGCAAACGCTATGAAAATTGAAAGCACAAAAAGTACACAGAAGAAATCGGAGAAGGTTAGAAATAATATCAATTAATATTTGCGTAGTTTCGTGCAGACAGACACACAGACAGGACTGGAAAGCAAGTGCATGCACACACAACGAGTCTACATAAATGCAGCGCTGCTTTTTGCTCTTCTGTATACACTTGAGCTGCATGGCTTTAGAGCGCTGCATAGGCTGGCATAGGCGCGACACACAACAGTTTGCATCACCTCCTACATTATAGGGCAGGGTTTCGTTCCGCTCAAAAGCACTAAGGTCTTCCGAGGTAAAAAAGTAAAATGCGCTATCCCGCGGATATCAAATTGCACACATGAGTAGAAAATGATGAACTTAACTTAACTTATTTCCGTAAAAATTGTTTGTTATTTATATATTAGTGGAAACTCTCCATTTATTTTCCAAATTTGGCACTAAAAGGCCTTTTGACCTCTTTCACAACTGAGTCATTCACGCATTCATTCATTCATTTAATGAACTCCTTTATGCCACTTTGGTAAGTAGATGTGAAATACACTAAGTTTCCACTTTAAAAGAGTAATGGCCTAGTATGAATAGAAGAAGGACAGTGCTAAGATAAGATGATGTTTGAAAAACAGGCTTTCTTTCTTCGCAATAAATATTACCTTCAATCGAAAAATTAGACCAACAATGACACCGACATCAACAACATACCATCAAGGTGACGAAAAATATGCGTTTGAACGCAGTAGACAAGCCCACGAAGCCCACATACACATATACGCAAGGAAATATCCGTTCACTTCAACAAATGTGCCTCGAGCAAAGTGAATAATGACGCAAATAACAATCATGAATCATCCAAAACGCAAATGCTTTTTTAATAAAATAAGTCAATTTACAATGAGAAAGGCCTCCAAGCGTACAATCTGGACATATCATAAATAAAGGGAGATGATAAGGAATTAGAAATCAAGCACGTGAAGAAATCATCTTAACTTTGACAATCAAATAATTCATGTGAGCGTGTTACTTAATGTGAACTAATTTGTATTTCACATAAACGGTGAGTACTCAGTGGTTGAATGAGTTAAAGCCGACTTAATGTAAATTTCTCATCAGAGGTCTCAGGACAGATATGCATTGGCGCTCTTGCGGCGAACGACAAGACAAAGATTGTCAAGAAATATCGTGCAAATAGCAATGGAAAGGTGGGAGTTTTACGGGATACTTTCCTCTCACGGACTTCTGAATCATAAGTCATCTGAATTTAAATTTTGCTTTTCCTATTTTAACTCCAAAATGTCTCCAATATCTCTTTTGTATATTGGGGTAAAATTACCAATATAATCGCGTGAAGTGATATTTCGGAAGTAGAGTAATCTAATGGATATAGGTATATAGTTGGGGATATTCCTTTCCCCTTCGTGCTTTTAAATAGCTAGTCACATTTGACATAAAACATATGACTTGCAGTACATTACAACACAGAAGCTCTGAACTCTTTCGCCATAAATATGCCAAATATAGGCAGCCTGAATCGCCATACAGCGGCGTTAGGAGCCTTTTAGAACAGAGGTATATAATCGAAGGTTAGGGAGTCAGGTTTGGCATCACTTCGAGAATCTTCGCCAATGCCACTTATAACCGGACAACAAATTATAAAGAAAAGGACACCAACTCACCTCACCACCCACCTCTTCTTCCTCCCTCCCCAAAGTAAACAATTAGGTAAGAGACTCCACCTCCAATGTGTACGAAAACACGCCCTGTCAACGAAGCGAAGGCGAAGGTAATCCACGAACGAAATAGATCTATCCAATGCATGTTACGTGAGGTCCCAAACGTAAAATTCAGAATTAGGCAATCATTTGGACACAATCAACTCAATTCTTGGTAATAAGTAATCGGCTTCGTGCATCACTGAGAACATCCAGACGGTAAGCCCACTAAACATCCAAAGACCCCACATACTGTAAAATATCATTCTTCCCACCTCTTCGTGCCTGCTTATTGCTGCATTAAATAAACAATTTTCACTCAACAGGGTTCTGCAACTACAATGTATTTTGATAGTTCAATAAGAAGCTGCAACAGGCACTTCTTCTTCTCCTTCTTGAGCATCTTCATTTGGACAACGCACTTTTGGATTGACACTCGCATTTTTGAAAATGAAGTCAACACATTCTCAGCACAAATTCCTCCCTCATCGATGGAAAGATCAGACAGCAGTAAGGCTCATTAGGCGCGCATTTTGCAAGGAAACCAATTTCACGATTAAGAGTAATAAGAGTTACTCCACAATAGAAGTCACCTTGTAATCCCAACGACAGATGAGAAAAGCACATCTTCATCCGCATGGGATTTTGAGTGAGCTATTCGACTCTGGCAGGCAATGAATTGGATGAATGAATCCAGCAAAATCTGCCTAAAAAACACTAATTCAAGTTTCATAAACAAACATGCTCTCTTTTTTTACCATTAAATTAGGGGCACAAAAGTTACTAATATCACAACTAACCGAAACAAAACAGCATCATGCACAAAAGAAACAAATCTCGTAAAACGCGCCTTCTCCGTCCAATGGTCAATTGGGAAAAGCGCGTTCAAAATGCCATTTACAAATCACTACAGCGAACACATATTTTATAAATGAAACCGACACATTGCAAATAATTCAATTCTTGCTAATTTCAACGTCTGTCGAGTCATTCATTATTCCTTATTATTCCTAATGTGCCTATCTACTGAACCACAGCTATATTTATAATAAAAACTTCTTATAATTAAAAGTAAAAATAAGTTAAGCGCTTTTGAAGCTTATTAGTAGAAAATAAAATAATGGATTATGTTTATATTTGTCATGGTGAAACTATTGACCTTCGTGTCCTAATAACGCGCTTTATGGTTTGTGTTATTCAGTCCTTTAGCTACTCTAATAAGTCTCGACTAGTCTCAGAAATCTCTATAGCGGATCTTCCTACTGGGAAAAGGCTATCACAGTGATAGAGACGAGGAAGACTTGTTGCAAGTAAAACGTATATTTCAAATTAGGATATCGAAAAAACATGATTAATTATCAAATAATTCTAGCGTAATTTTAGTGAACATTATTAGCAAAATATCTGGGCAGTGTTCTGCACGTACGGCCGCACACATTTGAAAATGTTCGGTAGCGCATTTTCTACGTGTGTATTGGCCTGTGGTTCGAGGCGGTACATGTATGGGCACTGCCGAGTTCAGGAGTCTTCGGGAATGAGTTGTAGCGGTAAGAGGGAGGGAGGGAGGGAGGGAGAGAGAGAAGAAAGGTATACATTGTCTTTAGAGGGTTGGTTTGCAGATCTAGAGAGGTGTGTTTTAAAGGCGTGCGTCTGAGGAGACTCCAGATGTGCCGGTTTTAACCCGTGTATACTTACTGAGTCTTTGGTGCCATTGCGGTCCAGTATGAAATATTTTGGCCTGCGTTTGAGGACTTTGAAAGGTCCGTCATACGATGGTTGTAGGGGTTTCCTTACTGTATCCACTCGAACAAAAACTAAGGGGCATGTAGATAAATCTTTATGAATATATGTGGGTTTGTGGGCTGAAATGTTCTTTTAACCGGGCGGAATATGATACTGTGTTTATGGAGGCTTGGTCTTGAGAGCTGGAAATAATTTCTTCAGGAAGCCTTGGCGTTGTGCCTAGTAGAAGTTCTGCTGGACAGCATCCAAGATCTTGCTTCACAGTACTTCTGGTTGAGAGAAGAGTGACAGGAAGACGTACCACCCAATTTAAACTGGAGGAAGTGACGTTCGACCGTCCGACGAGACCGTTGGCTTCATGGTGATAGGCGGAGATGGTTTGATTCCTGGAACAGGGCAGACACAAATTGCGATCCTCTGTCTGTCGTGATAACAGATGGGACACCGAATATGAATATCCTTGATTCTATCAGGGCTTTCGCCACCAACACAACGGAGGTGTTGCGTAAGGGTTTGTGCTGCCTAGTCTTTTAGTTTACGATTTGATCAAGTTGAACTTGGCAGAGCCATTGTACCATTCATTTAATATTAGGAAATAAATAAAGCATTTGAGTTTAAATGGGCATCTTGGTTTAGGAAACCTCAGTTCACTCTTCGTTTGTGACGGATTGCGTATCTCTACTTTTTTGCATATTCTTCCACTTTAGACACCTGCAACATTTACGTGGAGTTTCTGTGAATATTTGAAGGCTGTGAATTTATTCGGTTAAAAGTATTCATATCCATGACGGTGAACGTCTCGTGGATTTTAGTAGCCCAAAATTCCAACGGCGTTTTACTACATGTACATTGGTAAGCACAGAAGAAAGGAGAGAAGAGTATTTGCAAAAGTAGAGCACACGTACAGCACAGTAGAAGAGGTTGATAGAGAGGAGTTTCCAAAAGAAGTGAAGGCAAATGTGGGCTGCGCCGATTAGAAGACATTGATAAGGGAGTGTGGGAGAGTAAGCGTTGGAGGCGAATGCTGACCAGAGCCCTCGTTAGCCGTCAGTTTTGAAGCTGACGTTACCGCCCAGGACCACGCGGAGGTGAGGGATGGATTTTACCTGGGCCCCACTGAGTGGGGGCTTCACACAAACTTACGTGTTTACCCACTAACTGCCGCCTACCTATCTACCTGCCAGCCCGCCCTCTATCGTGTGCTTCGGCGTCTGGAACGCCATTGAGTCCTCCTCCTCGTCTTCCTTGTCCTCGTCCTCATCTTCTTTGTCCTCGTCTTCCTAGTCCTCGTCCTCGCCATCGTCGTGGGCACCTACGCCGCCTACTCTCCAAACCCACGCTACCACGCGTAGATCCACCGTCGACGCGCCCTGCCGGGTCCGGGTACTGCGACCCCCTAAAAAAGAAAAACGGGGGCCGAGCCCCGGACCCGACAGGGTCGCGTCAATATCCCTTCCTATAGATATAGGATTAGATATTTTTTCAGTGGTTACGGCGGCTCTTGTGCCTACTTCCTTGGAAGCCTCTGCTGCTGCTGCTACTGCAACTACGTCTACTACTAATACTACTACTACTACTGCTGTCCTTAGAGGCTTCCAATAGCTGATGCCACCCGAACCCTCCTAACGCTAGGGTGAAAGGAAGAAGCTACCCACTACAGACCCACACTACCACTACACTCTTGTGTGAAGCGGTTTACCAGCGATTTAAACAAAACACACCTAACCAAAATGTAAGAGTCGAGTATATTAATATTGGTGTAATTATCTTGACTAAGATCCTTCTCGAATACCTTGGGAGACTCTGAATTAGTCTCTGCTTAAATATGTAATATGAGCGCCCACTTTCTTCAAATAATTGGCTAGGTCATTGGCAGCGTAACTGAGCTTGATTTCGTTGATTATAACATAATGCAAAATTATTGAAAGTTTAAATCAAAGATTAATTTAATAAAAATAAAATTATGAAACCATTTGAATTACCAGTGTTGCGAGATAGAGCAACTGCATTACTATAAGCAGTTGGAATGTAGGAATTGTTTTAAATAGCCATATAATCTCTCGCCTAATACCAATTAGCATTAACCATCCACTGCAATATCAATTATCACTTATTCTATTCAAATTTTCAAAATGAATAGTAGAATTGACTACATCAACAACAGTTCATCACAAACTGCACAATTCTAATTTCCCCTCCCGCCGTTATGCTCCATAAATGGAATATTTCCGTTTCCAACTCATGGTCCTCAGACGCGGTCGGAATGGTGGAAATATGTTAACAAAAATTGACAAATTCCATTCAAACGATTCTCATATTACAACCAGAAGCTTACAGAATAGTAGCTCTAGCTTCATTATTATTGTTATTCATATTTCAGCACAATTAATGTAGAACTTAATGAGCGCCTTTTACCAACTATCGAAACCAGACGTTTTAGGTAAAGTAGACCTATGTCCAAATGGAGTAGTAAAGATATTTGGGTAGGGTATTCAACAATTACAACACATCCTGTCCGTTATCTTCTAGTCATATTGATTCCAAAGACGTGCTGGCCAAAGCACACGAATATAAAGACCACAAGTTCAAAACCGGTAGTAGCATTAAAAAGTTGAGAAGAGAAATGTTCCCTTAATATCTCTTAACGCTCTTTTTCCTCATCTTAACACGCCTATATACTGCTTTAACTATTAACCTTCTACACGCATCTAAACTGATCACTACTCACAACACGTATTACACCACCAATGGGCACCCATCCATTTCCATTGCAACGCCAATTACACTTACTCCACTCCATCGCAAAGAACACATTTTTCACATTACTTTAAGTCCAAACATGCCCACTTTCGCGCAACCCCTTCCACACCATTCACACGCTAAGCAGCACCAGTAATTAATCACTTAAAAGCAGCCATCAGTGTAATTGCTTCTACTTAACTACCAATCATTCTGAATATTTCCATACGAAGACAAATAACTGCTTGGAACTCGCACAAAAATCCAAGTGAAAAGAGGGTGTTGAAAATATGACTGCATCTTTTTACAAAGTGAAACAAATTCGTTTTGATACCTCTTTCTAAGAGGTATGCCCACTAGTAGGCGATCGTCGTCGTGTGAGTAGAAAAAGATGATCTCACTGTAACCGAATTCACTGTGGAATAGATGTGGATGGGGTAAAAACTCCCACAAGGCCATTTGTTGTTGATAACCATTGTAAGAATAGAATTAATCTTTATGCCCACTTATACAAAACAAATCGCACGATGATGAGATTGCTCAGCGTGGAAGGTAGAGTGTGCAGACGAGAAAAATTTGTCATTTTAATGTTGGTGAATTGAGGTTAAAGAAAGAAAAAAAAACCTCCCATCTTTATGGAGCAAAATAAGGCATATTACAGAGTTTTAGGTTAAAATTACAAAAGAAATCACAAGTATCTACTGCATTTTGAAAAGAAAAGGCAATCCACACACTAGATCTCTATCACAAATAAGGCTACTTAGAAGTTAACCATCAATTATCGATTTATTCGATTGTTCAATAGGAAGAGTAAAGAATAGCACCAACCGACAAGAATTCACATGAATTGGAAATTCACATTTCCATTTTTCTTTTAACAGTATTCCTAGAAATGAGTGGATTTTTAGATGTACATTAAGTTGGTGTTAAGTTGACGTTCCGTAGTAATTTGATGAAAGAATTGAGTTGAATTAGTTCAGTTAGTTGGTGTGTTACCAGCTGGACTTTGGAGAGGGAAAACTTTGGGAAGAAATTCGTGAAGAGTTTATGTCCCAACATTCCAATTGCTCACCAAGGGTGCTGCTTGGCAAAGGAGAGAAATTGTTTGAGTTCCAAACCCACCCACCCCCACCCCCACCCCCACGGCGAAGTTCAACTTCTTCAACCACAAAGTCATATGCGGGGAGGGGGGTGGGCGTATCGTCCATCGGAAGATATTTAATTTGTTGTTTCGGTCTGCGCCTGAAAGCGGTTAAAGCAGTTATGAGCACGTGAAAGGAAAATGATTTGGAGGTGGGGGTGAATGAATTCCCTATTTGAAGGGAAAAAGATTGGGTAATTAAATAGGTCGGCTTTTATCTCCACAAGCCACTCCCCACCCTCCAGGTCCCCGCTCTCATTGCTAATGAACTGTGATCTTTAGCTAATATATCAATAAGTTTGAAGAATATGCAAATCCCTTAGCAACTTCCGATGGGATCCCATCAAACCATTTTGTAACTAATGCAAGAGAGGTAATAATAAACGATCCCTAACATTCGACACTCTCTATGATCACAAAGTCCCTATAAAATACAACACTTTACTTTATTTAACCAGGTTAATTGATGTCATGCAACAATTAAATAAATGTACAAAATGGATTGCTGGATCGGTGGTTTACAGTGTTGATATCTTCTTTCTGATTTCTCATTTCTCTTAGTACTAGTTAAACTTACTACTATTTCTACTTCAGTAGTTTGGTTTTGATGGATCGTGATAAAGGTGTGATGAGAAGATCAGTGCCCATGTGCCCATGAACTTAATGAATCAAGCGATGTGCGATAAATAATTCACCGCCTATTGGCCATTTGATGTTTGTTTTGCTTCCCATCCCACATTCTCAACCATCCACACACTCCCCTCAACCTAACAACACTATCAAACTTCACTTGCACACCAACACACCCTCCATGTCCACCAGACAAAATCTAGTAATACCTATTGCACCCAAATACACCTATCCATGCCAATTCCAACAACAAGGAAACTTCCATTCAGCCACAATCTTCCATTCTTTCATCTTACCCTATTTTGCCCACTTGGCCAATTCTTTCCCCATTTTCTCGCCCATCTCCACACCCACCTCAACCAAACACCACTTTTAATACCTATTGCACCCAAATACACCTATCCATGCCAATTCCAACAACAAGGAAACTTCCATTCAGCCACAATCTTCCATTCTTTCATCTTACCCTATTTTGCCCACTTGGCCAATTCTTTCCCCATTTTCTCGCCCATCTCCACACCCACCTCAACCAAACACCACTTTCAATACCTATTGCACCCAAATACACCTATCCATGCCAATTCCAACAACAAGGAAACTTCCATTCAGCCACAATCTTCCATTCTTTCATCTTACCCTATTTTGCCCACTTGGCCAATTCTTTCCCCATTTTCTCGCCCATCTCCACACCCACCTCAACCAAACACCACTTTTAATACCTATTGCACCCAAATACACCTATCCATGCCAATTCCAACAACAAGGAAACTTCCATTCAGCCACAATCTTCCATTCTTTCATCTTACCCTATTTTGCCCACTTGGCCAATTCTTTCCCCATTTTCTCGCCCATCTCCACACCCACCTCAACCAAACACCACTTTCAATACCTATTGCACCCAAATACACCTATCCATGCCAATTCCAACAACAAGGAAACTTCCATTCAGCCACAATCTTCCATTCTTTCATCTTACCCTATTTTGCCCACTTGGCCAATTCTTTCCCCATTTTCTCGCCCATCTCCACACCCACCTCAACCACACACCACTAGCAAAACCTATTGCACCCAAATACACCTATCCATGCCAATTCCAACAACAAGGAAACTTCCATTCAGCCACAATCTTCCATTCTTTCATCTTACCCTATTTTGCCCATTTGGCCCATTCTTTCCCCATTTTCTCGCCCATCCACACGCTGATCTCAATATAGCCACCCAAATAAAATTGCACCCAAATACACCTATCCATGCCAATTCCAACAACAAGGAAACTTCCATTCAGCCACAATCTTCCATTCTTTCATCTTACCCTATTTTGCCCACTTGGCCAATTCTTTCCCCATTTTCTCGCCCATCTCCACACCCACCTCAACCAAACACCACTAATACCACTAGTAATACCTAATGCACCCAAATACACCTATCCATGCCAATTCCAACAACAAGGAAACTTCCATTCAGCCACAATCTTCCATTCTTTCATCTTACCCTATTTTGCCCACTTGGCCAATTCTTTCCCCATTTTCTCGCCCATCTCCACACCCACCTCAACCAAACACCACTAGTAATACCTACTGCACCCAAATACACCTATCCATGCCAATTCCAACAACAAGGAAACTTCCATTCAGCCACAATCTTCCATTCTTTCATCTTACCCTATTTTGCCCACTTGGCCAATTCTTTCCCCATTTTCTCGCCCATCTCCACACCCACCTCAACCAAACACCACTAATAACACTAGTAATACCTATTGCACCCAAATACACCTATCCATGCCAATTCCAACAACAAGGAAACTTCCATTCAGCCACAATCTTCCATTCTTTCATCTTACCCCATTTTGCCCACTTGGCCAATTCTTTCCCCATTTTCTCGCCCATCTCCACACCCACCTCAACCAAACACCACTAGTAATACCTATTGCACCCAAATACACCTATCCATGCCAATTCCAACAACAAGGAAACTTCCATTCAGCCACAATCTTCCATTACCTCATCTTACCCTATTTTGCCCACTTGGCCAATTCTTTCCCCATTTTCTCGCCCATCTCCACACCCACCTCAACCAAACACCACTAGTAATACCTATTGCACCCAAATACACCTATCCATGCCAATTCCAACAACAAGGAAACTTCCATTCAGCCACAATCTTCCATTCTTTCATCTTACCCAATTTTGCCCACTTGGCCAATTCTTTCCCCATTTTCTCGCCCATCTCCACACCCACCTCAACCAAACACCACTAGTAATACCTATTGCACCCAAATACACCTATCCATGCCAATTCCAACAACAAGGAAACTTCCATTCAGCCACAATCTTCCATTCTTTCATCTTACCCAATTTTGCCCACTTGGCCAATTCTTTCCCCATTTTCTCGCCCATCTCCACACCCACCTCAACCAAACACCACTAGTACCACTAGTAATACCTATTGCACCCAAATACACCTATCCATGCCAATTCCAACAACAAGGAAACTTCCATTCAGCCACAATCTTCCATTCTTTCATCTTACCCTATTTTGCCCACTTGGCCAATTCTTTCCCCATTTTCTCGCCCATCTCCACACCCACCTCAACCAAACACCACTAGTAATACCTATTGCACCCAAATACACCTATCCATGCCAATTCCAACAACAAGGAAACTTCCATTCAGCCACAATCTTCCATTCTTTCATCTTACCCTATTTTGCCCACTTGGCCAATTCTTTCCCCATTTTCTCGCCCATCTCCACACCCACCTCAACCAAACACCACTAGTAATAAATACTGCACCCAAATACACCTATCCATGCCAATTCCAACAACAAGGAAACTTCCATTCAGCCACAATTGTGGCTGAATGGAAGTTTCCTTGTTGTTGGAATTGGCATGGATAGGTGTATTTGGGTGCAATAGGTATTACTAGTGGTGTTTGGTTGAGGTGGGTGTGGAGATGGGCGAGAAAATGGGGAAAGAATTGGCCAAGTGGGCAAAATAGGGTAAGATGAAAGAATGGAAGATTGTGGCTGAATAGAGGGTTTCTTGCTGTTGGAATTGGCATGGATAGGTGTATTTGGGTGCAATAGGTATTACTAGTATAGTGGTGTTTGGTTGAGGTGGGTGTGGAGATGGGCGAGAAAATGGGGAAAGAATTGGCCAAGTGGGCAAAATAGGGTAAGATGAAAGAATGGAAGATTGTGGCTGAATGGAAGTTTCCTTGTTGTTGGAATTGCATGGATAGGTGTATTTGGGTGCAATAGGTATTACTAGTGGTATTAGTGGTGTTTGGTTGAGGTGGGTGTGGAGATGGGCGAGAAAATGGGGAAAGAATTGGCGAAGTGGGCAAAATAGGGTAAGATGAAAGAATGGAAGATTGTGGCTGAATGGAAGTTTCCTTGTTGTTGGAATTGGCATGGATAGGTGTATTTGGGTGCAATAGGTATTACTAGTGGTATAGTGGTGTTTGGTTGAGGTGGGTGTGGAGATGGGCGAGAAAATGGGGAAAGAATTGGCCAAGTGGGCAAAATAGGGTAAGATGAAAGAATGGAAGATTGTGGCTGAATGGAAGTTTCCTTGTTGTTGGAATTGGCATGGATAGGTGTATTTGGGTGCAATAGGTATTACTAGTGGTATAGTGGTGTTTGGTTGAGGTGGGTGTGGAGATGGGCGAGAAAATGGGGAAAGAATTGGCCAAGTGGGCAAAATAGGGTAAGATGAAAGAATGGAAGATTGTGGCTGAATGGAAGTTTCCTTGTTGTTGGAATTGGCATGGATAGGTGTATTTGGGTGCAATAGGTATTACTAGTGGTATTAGTGGTGTTTGGTTGAGGTGGGTGTGGAGATGGGCGAGAAAATGGGGAAAGAATTGGCCAAGTGGGCAAAATAGGGTAAGATGAAAGAATGGAAGATTGTGGCTGAATGGAAGTTTCCTTGTTGTTGGAATTGGCATGGATAGGTGTATTTGGGTGCAATAGGTATTACTAGTGGTACTAGTGGTGTTTGGTTGAGGTGGGTGTGGAGATGGGCGAGAAAATGGGGAAAGAATTGGCCAAGTGGGCAAAATAGGGTAAGATGAAAGAATGGAAGATTGTGGCTGAATGGAAGTTTCCTTGTTGTTGGAATTGGCATGGATAGGTGTATTTGGGTGCAATAGGTATTACTAGTGGTAGTTTGGTTGAGGTGGGTGTGGAGATGGGCGAGAAAATGGGGAAAGAATTGGCCAAGTGGGCAAAATAGGGTAAGATGAAAGAATGGAAGATTGTGGCTGAATGGAAGTTTTGTTGTTGGAATTGGCATGGATAGGTGTATTTGGGTGCAATAGGTATTAGTGGTATTACTAGTGGTGTTTGGTTGAGGTGGGTGTGGAGATGGGCGAGAAAATGGGGAAAGAATTGGCCAAGTGGGCAAAATAGGGTAAGATGAAAGAATGGAAGATTGTGGCTGAATGGAAGTTTCCTTGTTGTTGGAATTGGCATGGATAGGTGTATTTGGGTGCAATAGGTATTACTAGTGGTATTAGTGGTGTTTGGTTGAGGTGGGTGTGGAGATGGGGGCGAGAAAATGGGGAAAGAATTGGCCAAGTGGGCAAAATAGGGTAAGATGAAAGAATGGAAGATTGTGGCTGAATGGAAGTTTCCTTGTTGTTGGAATTGGCATGGATAGGTGTATTTGGGTGCAATAGGTATTACTAGTGGTATTAGTGGTGTTTGGTTGAGGTGGGTGTGGAGATGGGCGAGAAAATGGGGAAAGAATTGGCCAAGTGGGCAAAATAGGGTAAGATGAAAGAATGGAAGATTGTGGCTGAATGGAAGTTTCCTTGTTGTTGGAATTGGCATGGATAGGTGTATTTGGGTGCAATAGGTATTACTAGTGGTACTAGTGGTGTTTGGTTGAGGTGGGTGTGGAGATGGGCGAGAAAATGGGGAAAGAATTGGCCAAGTGGGCAAAATAGGGTAAGATGAAAGAATGGAAGATTGTGGCTGAATGGAAGTTTCCTTGTTGTTGGAATTGGCATGGATAGGTGTATTTGGGTGCAATAGGTATTACTAGTGGTACTAGTGGTGTTTGGTTGAGGTGGGTGTGGAGATGGGCGAGAAAATGGGGAAAGAATTGGCCAAGTGGGCAAAATAGGGTAAGATGAAAGAATGGAAGATTGTGGCTGAATGGAAGTTTCCTTGTTGTTGGAATTGGCATGGATAGGTGTATTTGGGTGCAATAGGTATTACTAGTGGTATTAGTGGTGTTTGGTTGAGGTGGGTGTGGAGATGGGCGAGAAAATGGGGAAAGAATTGGCCAAGTGGGCAAAATAGGGTAAGATGAAAGAATGGAAGATTGTGGCTGAATGGAAGTTTCCTTGTTGTTGGAATTGGCATGGATAGGTGTTTTGGGTGCAATAGGTATTACTAGTGGTGATAGTGGTGTTTGGTTGAGGTGGGTGTGGAGATGGGCGAGAAAATGGGGAAAGAATTGGCCAAGTGGGCAAAATAGGGTAAGATGAAAGAATGGAAGATTGTGGCTGAATGGAAGTTTCCTTGTTGTTGGAATTGGCATGGATAGGTGTATTTGGGTGCAATAGGTATTACTAGTGGTGTTTGGTTGAGGTGGGTGTGGAGATGGGCGAGAAAATGGGGAAAGAATTGGCCAAGTGGGCAAAATAGGGTAAGATGAAAGAATGGAAGATTGTGGCTGAATGGAAGTTTCCTTGTTGTTGGAATTGGCATGGATAGGTGTATTTGGGTGCAATAGGTATTACTAGTGGTTAGTGGTGTTTGGTTGAGGTGGGTGTGGAGATGGGCGAGAAAATGGGGAAAGAATTGGCCAAGTGGGCAAAATAGGGTAAGATGAAAGAATGGAAGATTGTGGCTGAATGGAAGTTTCCTTGTTGTTGGAATTGGCATGGATAGGTGTATTTGGGTGCAATAGGTATTACTAGTGGTGTTTGGTTGAGGTGGGTGTGGAGATGGGCGAGAAAATGGGGAAAGAATTGGCCAAGTGGGCAAAATAGGGTAAGATGAAAGAATGGAAGATTGTGGCTGAATGGAAGTTTCCTTGTTGTTGGAATTGGCATGGATAGGTGTATTTGGGTGCAATAGGTATTACTAGTGGTATTAGTGGTGTTTGGTTGAGGTGGGTGTGGAGATGGGCGAGAAAATGGGGAAAGAATTGGCCAAGTGGGCAAAATAGGGTAAGATGAAAGAATGGAAGATTGTGGCTGAATGGAAGTTTCCTTGTTGTTGGAATTGGCATGGATAGGTGTATTTGGGTGCAATAGGTATTACTAGTGGTATAGTGGTGTTTGGTTGAGGTGGGTGTGGAGATGGGCGAGAAAATGGGGAAAGAATTGGCCAAGTGGGCAAAATAGGGTAAGATGAAAGAATGGAAGATTGTGGCTGAATGGAAGTTTCCTTGTTGTTGGAATTGGCATGGATAGGTGTATTTGGGTGCAATAGGTATTACTAGTGGTGTTTGGTTGAGGTGGGTGTGGAGATGGGCGAGAAAATGGGGAAAGAATTGGCCAAGTGGGCAAAATAGGGTAAGATGAAAGAATGGAAGATTGTGGCTGAATGGAAGTTTCCTTGTTGTTGGAATTGGCATGGATAGGTGTATTTGGGTGCAATAGGTATTACTAGTGGTATTGTGGTGTTTGGTTGAGGTGGGTGTGGAGATGGGCGAGAAAATGGGGAAAGAATTGGCCAAGTGGGCAAAATAGGGTAAGATGAAAGAATGGAAGATTGTGGCTGAATGGAAGTTTCCTTGTTGTTGGAATTGGCATGGATAGGTGTATTTGGGTGCAATAGGTATTACTGTGGTAGTGGTGTTTGGTTGAGGTGGGTGTGGAGATGGGCGAGAAAATGGGGAAAGAATTGGCCAAGTGGGCAAAATAGGGTAAGATGAAAGAATGGAAGATTGTGGCTGAATGGAAGTTTCCTTGTTGTTGGAATTGGCATGGATAGGTGTATTTGGGTGCAATAGGTATTACTAGTGGTACTAGTGTGTTTGGTTGAGGTGGGTGTGGAGATGGGCGAGAAAATGGGGAAAGAATTGGCCAAGTGGGCAAAATAGGGTAAGATGAAAGAATGGAAGATTGTGGCTGAATGGAAGTTTCCTTGTTGTTGGAATTGGCATGGATAGGTGTATTTGGGTGCAATAGGTATTACTAGTTATGTGGTGTTTGGTTGAGGTGGGTGTGGAGATGGGCGAGAAAATGGGGAAAGAATTGGCCAAGTGGGCAAAATAGGGTAAGATGAAAGAATGGAAGATTGTGGCTGAATGGAAGTTTCCTTGTTGTTGGAATTGGCATGGATAGGTGTATTTGGGTGCAATAGGTATTACTAGTGGTATTAGTGGTGTTTGGTTGAGGTGGGTGTGGAGATGGGCGAGAAAATGGGGAAAGAATTGGCCAAGTGGGCAAAATAGGGTAAGATGAAAGAATGGAAGATTGTGGCTGAATGGAAGTTTCCTTGTTGTTGGAATTGGCATGGATAGGTGTATTTGGGTGCAATAGGTATTACTAGTGGTGTTTGGTTGAGGTGGGTGTGGAGATGGGCGAGAAAATGGGGAAAGAATTGGCCAAGTGGGCAAAATAGGGTAAGATGAAAGAATGGAAGATTGTGGCTGAATGGAAGTTTCCTTGTTGTTGGAATTGGCATGGATAGGTGTATTTGGGTGCAATAGGTATTACTAGTGGTAGTGGTGTTTGGTTGAGGTGGGTGTGGAGATGGGCGAGAAAATGGGGAAAGAATTGGCCAAGTGGGCAAAATAGGGTAAGATGAAAGAATGGAAGATTGTGGCTGAATGGAAGTTTCCTTGTTGTTGGAATTGGCATGGATAGGTGTATTTGGGTGCAATAGGTATTACTAGTGGTGTTTGGTTGAGGTGGGTGTGGAGAGGCGAGAAAATGGGGAAAGAATTGGCCAAGTGGGCAAAATAGGGTAAGATGAAAGAATGGAAGATTGTGGCTGAATGGAAGTTTCCTTGTTGTTGGAATTGGCATGGATAGGTGTATTTGGGTGCAATAGGTATTACTAGTGGTATTAGTGGTGTTTGGTTGAGGTGGGTGTGGAGATGGGCGAGAAAATGGGGAAAGAATTGGCCAAGTGGGCAAAATAGGGTAAGATGAAAGAATGGAAGATTGTGGCTGAATGGAAGTTTCCTTGTTGTTGGAATTGGCATGGATAGGTGTATTTGGGTGCAATAGGTATTACTAGTGGTATTAGTGGTGTTTGGTTGAGGTGGGTGTGGAGATGGGCGAGAAAATGGGGAAAGAATTGGCCAAGTGGGCAAAATAGGGTAAGATGAAAGAATGGAAGATTGTGGCTGAATGGAAGTTTCCTTGTGTTGGAATTGGCATGGATAGGTGTATTTGGGGTGCAATAGGTATTACTAGTGGTGTTTGGTTGAGGTGGTGTGGGGGTGTGGAGATGGGCGAGAAAATGGGGAAAGAATTGGCCAAGTGGGCAAAATAGGGTAAGATGAAAGAATGGAAGATTGTGGCTGAATGGAAGTTTCCTTGTTGTTGGAATTGGCATGGATAGGTGTATTTGGGTGCAATAGGTATTACTAGTGGTACTAGTGGTGTTTGGTTGAGGTGGGTGTGGAGATGGGCGAGAAAATGGGGAAAGAATTGGCCAAGTGGGCAAAATAGGGTAAGATGAAAGAATGGAAGATTGTGGCTGAATGGAAGTTTCCTTGTTGTTGGAATTGGCATGGATAGGTGTATTTGGGTGCAATAGGTATTACTAGTGGTACTAGTGGTGTTTGGTTGAGGTGGGTGTGGAGATGGGCGAGAAAATGGGGAAAGAATTGGCCAAGTGGGCAAAATAGGGTAAGATGAAAGAATGGAAGATTGTGGCTGAATGGAAGTTTCCTTGTTGTTGGAATTGGCATGGATAGGTGTATTTGGGTGCAATAGGTATTACTAGTGGTACTAGTGGTGTTTGGTTGAGGTGGGTGTGGAGATGGGCGAGAAAATGGGGAAAGAATTGGCAAGTGGGCAAAATAGGGTAAGATGAAAGAATGGAAGATTGTGGCTGAATGGAAGTTTCCTTGTTGTTGGAATTGGCATGGATAGGTGTATTTGGGTGCAATAGGTATTACTAGTGGTATAGTGGTGTTTGGTTGAGGTGGGTGTGGAGATGGGCGAGAAAATGGGGAAAGAATTGGCCAAGTGGGCAAAATAGGGTAAGATGAAGAATGGAAGATTGTGGCTGAATGGAAGTTTCCTTGTTGTTGGAATTGGCATGGATAGGTGTATTTGGGTGCAATAGGTATTACTAGTGGTACTAGTGGTGTTTGGTTGAGGTGGGTGTGGAGATGGGCGAGAAAATGGGGAAAGAATTGGCCAAGTGGGCAAAATAGGGAGTGAAGATGAAAGAATGGAAGATTGTGGCTGAATGGAAGTTTCCTTGTTGTTGGAATTGGCATGGATAGGTGTATTTGGGTGCAATAGGTATTACTAGTGGTACTAGTGGTGTTTGGTTGAGGTGGGTGTGGAGATGGGCGAGAAAATGGGGAAAGAATTGGCCAAGTGGGCAAAATAGGGTAAGATGAAAGAATGGAAGATTGTGGCTGAATGGAAGTTTCCTTGTTGTTGGAATTGGCATGGATAGGTGTATTTGGGTGCAATTGGTATTACTAGTGGTATTAGTGGTGTTTGGTTGAGGTGGGTGTGGAGATGGGCGAGAAAATGGGGAAAGAATTGGCCAAGTGGGCAAAATAGGGTAAGATGAAAGAATGGAAGATTGTGGCTGAATGGAAGTTTCCTTGTTGTTGGAATTGGCATGGATAGGTGTATTTGGGTGCAATAGGTATTACTAGTGGTCTAGTGGTGTTTGGTTGAGGTGGGTGTGGAGATGGGCGAGAAAATGGGGAAAGAATTGGCCAAGTGGGCAAAATAGGGTAAGATGAAAGAATGGAAGATTGTGGCTGAATGGAAGTTTCCTTGTTGTTGGAATTGGCATGGATAGGTGTATTTGGGTGCAATAGGTATTACTAGTGGTACTAGTGGTGTTTGGTTGAGGTGGGTGTGGAGATGGGCGAGAAAATGGGGAAAGAATTGGCAAGTGGGCAAAATAGGGTAAGATGAAAGAATGGAAGATTGTGGCTGAATGGAAGTTTCCTTGTTGTTGGAATTGGCATGGATAGGTGTATTTGGGTGCAATAGGTATTACTAGTGGTACTAGTGGTGTTTGGTTGAGGTGGGTGTGGAGATGGGCGAGAAAATGGGGAAAGAATTGGCCAAGTGGGCAAAATAGGGTAAGATGAAAGAATGGAAGATTGTGGCTGAATGGAAGTTTCCTTGTTGTTGGAATTGGCATGGATAGGTGTATTTGGGTGCAATAGGTATTACTAGTGGTACTAGTGGTGTTTGGTTGAGGTGGGTGTGGAGATGGGCGAGAAAATGGGGAAAGAATTGGCCAAGTGGGCAAAATAGGGTAAGATGAAAGAATGGAAGATTGTGGCTGAATGGAAGTTTCCTTGTTGTTGGAATTGGCATGGATAGGTGTATTTGGGTGCAATAGGTATTAGTGGTGTGGGTATATGGTTGGTTGGGTGTGGAGATGGGCGAGAAAATGGGGAAAGAATTGGCCAAGTGGGCAAAATAGGGTAAGATGAAAGAATGGAAGATTGTGGCTGAATGGAAGTTTCCTTGTTGTTGGAATTGGCATGGATAGGTGTATTTTTGCAATAGGTATTACTAGTGGTGTTTGGTTGAGGTGGGTGTGGAGATGGGCGAGGAAAGAATTGGCCAAGTGGGCAAAATAGGGTAAGATGAAAGAATGGAAGATTGTGGCTGAATGGAAGTTTTCTTTGTTGTTGGAATTGGCATGGATAGGTGTATTTGGGTGCAATAGGTATTACTAGTGGTGTTTGGTTGAGGTGGGTGTGGAGATGGGCGAGAAATGGGGAAAGAATTGGCCAAGTGGGCAAAATAGGGTAAGATGAAAGAATGGAATGTGGCTGAATGGAAGTTTCCTTGTTGTTGGAATTGGCATGGATAGGTGTATTTGGGTGCAATAGGTATTACTAGTGGTACTAGTGGTGTTTGGTTGAGGTGGGTGTGGAGATGGGCGAGAAAATGGGGAAAGAATTGCCAAGTGGGCAATAGGGTAAGATGAAAGAATGGAGATTGTGGCTGAATGGAAGTTTCCTTGTTGTTGGAATTGGCATGGATAGGTGTATTTGGGTGCAATAGGTATTACTAGTGGTAATAGTGGTGTTTGGTTGAGGTGGGTGTGGAGATGGGCGAGAAAATGGGGAAAGAATTGGCCAAGTGGGCAAAATAGGGTAAGATGAAAGAATGGAAGATTGTGGCTGAATGGAAGTTTCCTTGTTGTTGGAATTGGCATGGATAGGTGTATTTGGGTTGCAATAGGTATTACTAGTGGTACTAGTGGTGTTTGGTTGAGGTGGGTGTGGAGATGGGCGAGGAAATTGGAAAGAATTGGCCAAGTGGGCAAAATAGGGTAAGATGAAAGAATGGAAGATTGTGGGCTGAATGGAAGTTTCCTTGTTGTTGGAATTGGCATGGATAGGTGTATTTGGGTGCAATAGGTATTTCTAGTGGTGTTTGGTTGAGGTGGGTGTGGAGATGGGCGAGAAAATGGGGAAAGAATTGGCCAAGTGGGCAAAATAGGGTAAGATGAAAGAATGGAAGATTGTGGCTGAATGGAAGTTTCCTTGTTGTTGGAATTGGCATGGATAGGTGTATTTGGGTGCAATAGGTATTAGTGGTATTAGTGGTGTTTGGTTGAGGTGGGTGTGGATGGGCGAGAAATGGGGAAAGAATTGGCCAAGTGGGCAAAATAGGGTAAGATGAAAGAATGGAAGATTGTGGCTGAATGGAAGTTTCCTTGTTGTTGGAATTGGCATGGATAGGTGTATTTGGGTGCAATAGGTATTACTAGTTGGGTTTTGGTTGAGGTGGGTGTGGAGATGGGCGAGAAAATGGGGAAAGAATTGGCCAAGTGGGCAAAATAGGGTAAGATGAAAGAATGGAAGATTGTGGCTGATGGAAGTTTCCTTGTTGTTGGAATTGGCATGGATAGGTGTATTTGGGTGCAATAGGTATTACTAGTGGTGTTTGGTTGAGGTGGGTGTGGAGATGGGCGAGAAAATGGGGAAGAATTGGCCAAGTGGGCAAAATAGGGTAAGATGAAAGAATGGAAGATTGTGGCTGAATGGAAGTTTCCTTGTTGTTGGAATTGGCATGGATTGTATTTGGGTGCAATAGGTATTACTAGTGGTTTGTTGAGGTGGGTGTGGAGATGGGCGAGAAAATGGGGAAAGAATTGGCCAAGTGGGCAAAATAGGTAAGATGAAAGAATGGAAGATTGTGGCTGAATGGAAGTTTCCTTGTTGTTGGAATTGGCATGGATAGGTGTATTTGGGTGCAATAGGTATTACTAGTTGTGTTTGGTTGAGGTGGGTGTGGAGATGGGCGAGAAAATGGGGAAAGAATTGGCCAAGTGGGCAAAATAGGGTAAGATGAAAGAATGGAAGATTGTGGCTGAATGGAAGTTTCCTTGTTGTTGGAATTGGCATGGATAGGTGTATTTGGGTGCAATAGGTATTACTAGTGGTATAGTTTGGTTGAGGTGGGTGTGGAGATGGGCGAGAAAATGGGGAAAGAATTGGCCAAGTGGGCAAAATAGGGTAAGATGAAAGAATGGAAGATTGTGGCTGAATGGAAGTTTCCTTGTTGTTGGAATTGGCATGGATAGGTGTATTTGGGTGCAATAGGTATTACTAGTGGTATTAGTGGTGTTTGGTTGAGGTGGGTGTGGAGATGGGCGAGAAAATGGGGAAAGAATTGGCCAAGTGGGCAAAATAGGGTAAGATGAAAGAATGGAAGATTGTGGCTGAATGGAAGTTTCCTTGTTGTTGGAATTGGCATGGATAGGTGTATTTGGGTGCAATAGGTATTACTAGTGGTACTAGTGGTGTTTGGTTGAGGTGGGTGTGGAGATGGGCGAGAAAATGGGGAAAGAATTGGCCAAGTGGGCAAAATAGGGTAAGATGAAAGAATGGAAGATTGTGGCTGAATGGAAGTTTCCTTGTTGTTGGAATTGGCATGGATAGGTGTATTTGGGTGCAATAGGTATTACTATAGTGGTGTTTGGTTGAGGTGGGTGTGGAGATGGGCGAGAAAATGGGGAAAGAATTGGCCAAGTGGGCAAAATAGGGTAAGATGAAAGAATGGAAGATTGTGGCTGAATGGAAGTTTCCTTGTTGTTGGAATTGGCATGGATAGGTGTATTTGGGTGCAATAGGTATTACTAGTGGTACTAGTGGTGTTTGGTTGAGGTGGGTGTGGAGATGGGCGAGAAAATGGGGAAAGAATTGGCCAAGTGGGCAAAATAGGGTAAGATGAAAGAATGGAAGATTGTGGCTGAATGGAAGTTTCCTTGTTGTTGGAATTGGCATGGATAGGTGTATTTGGGTGCAATAGTATTTTGATAGTGGTGTTTGGTTGAGGTGGGTGTGGAGATGGGCGAGAAAATGGGGAAAGAATTGGCCAAGTGGGCAAAATAGGGTAAGATGAAAGAATGGAAGATTGTGGCTGAATGGAAGTTTCCTTGTTGTTGGAATTGGCATGGATAGGTGTATTTGGGTGCAATAGGTATTACTAGGTATTATGGTGTTTGGTTGAGGTGGGTGTGGAGATGGGCGAGAAAATGGGGAAAGAATTGGCCAAGTGGGCAAAAGGGTAAGATGAAAGAATGGAAGATTGTGGCTGAATGGAAGTTTCCTTGTTGTTGGAATTGGCATGGATAGGTGTATTTGGGTGCAATAGGTATTACTAGTTGGGTTTGGTTGAGGTGGGTGTGGAGATGGGCGAGAAAATGGGGAAAGAATTGGCCAAGTGGGCAAAATAGGGTAAGATGAAAGAATGGAAGATTGTGGCTGAATGGAAGTTTCCTTGTTGTTGGAATTGGCATGGATAGGTGTATTTGGGTGCAATAGGATTACTAGTGGTGTTTGGTTGAGGTGGGTGTGGAGATGGGCGAGAAAATGGGGAAAGAATTGGCCAAGTGGGCAAAATAGGGTAAGATGAAAGAATGGAAGATTGTGGCTGAATGGAAGTTTCCTTGTTGTTGGAATTGGCATGGATAGGTGTATTTGGGTGCAATAGGTATTACTAGTGGTATAGTGGTGTTTGGTTGAGGTGGGTGTGGAGATGGGCGAGAAAATGGGGAAAGAATTGGCCAAGTGGGCAAAATAGGGTAAGATGAAAGAATGGAAGATTGTGGCTGAATGGAAGTTTCCTTGTTGTTGGAATTGGCATGGATAGGTGTATTTGGGTGCAATAGGTATACGATTTCTAGTGGTGTTTGGTTGAGGTGGGTGTGGAGATGGGCGAGAAAATGGGGAAAGAATTGGCCAAGTGGGCAAAATAGGGTAAGATGAAAGAATGGAAGATTGTGGCTGAATGGAAGTTTCCTTGTTGTTGGAATTGGCATGGATAGGTGTATTTGGGGCAATAGGTATTACTAGTGGTATTAGTGGTGTTTGGTTGAGGTGGGTGTGGAGATGGGCGAGAAAATGGGGAAAGAATTGGCCAAGTGGGCAAAATAGGGTAAGATGAAAGAATGGAAGATTGTGGCTGAATGGAAGTTTCCTTGTTGTTGGAATTGGCATGGATAGGTGTATTTGGGTGCAATAGGTATTACTAGTGGTGTTTGGTTGAAGTGGGTGTGGAGGTGGGCGAGAAAATGGGGAAAGAATTGGCCAAGTGGGCAAAATAGGGTAAGATGAAAGAATGGAAGATTGTGGCTGAATGGAAGTTTCCTTGTTGTTGGAATTGGCATGGATAGGTGTATTTGGGTGCAATAGGTATTACTAGTGGTGTTGGTTGAGGTGGGTGTGGAGATGGGCGAGAAAATGGGGAAAGAATGGGCAAAATAGGGTAAGATGAAAGAATGGAAGATTGTGGCTGAATGGAAGTTTCCTGTTGTTGGAATTGGCATGGATAGGTGTATTTGGGTGCAATAGGTATGACTATTTGGTGTTTGGTTGAGGTGGGTGTGGAGATGGGCGAGAAAATGGGAAAGAATTGGCCAAGTGGGCAAAATAGGGTAAGATGAAAGAATGGAAGATTGTGGCTGAATGGAAGTTTCCTTGTTGTTGGAATGGCATGGATAGGTGTATTTGGGTGCAATAGGTATTACTAGTGGTGTTTGGTTGAGGTGGGTGTGGAGATGGGCGAGAAAATGGGAAAGAATTGGCCAAGTGGGCAAAATAGGGTAAGATGAAAGAATGGAAGATTGTGGCTGAATGGAAGTTTCCTTGTTGTTGGAATTGGCATGGATAGGTGTATTTGGGTGCAATAGGTATTACTGGTGGTAATATTTTTGTTCGATTGAGGTGGGTGTGGAGATGGGCGAGAAAATGGGGAAAGAATTGGCCAAGTGGGCAAAATAGGGTAAGATGAAAGAATGGAAGATTGTGGCTGAAGGAAAGTTTCCTTGTTGTTGGAATTGGCATGGATAGGTGTATTTGGGTGCAATAGGTATAATAGGGTATAGTGGTGTTGGTTGAGGTGGGTGTGGAGATGGGCGAGAAAATGGGGAAAGAATTGGCCAAGTGGGCAAAATAGGGTAAGATGAAAGAATGGAAGATTGTGGCTGAATGGAAGTTTCCTTGTTGTTGGAATTGGCATGGATAGGTGTATTTGGGTGCAATAGGTATTACTAGTGGTACTAGTGGTGTTTGGTTGAGGTGGGTGTGGAGATGGGCGAGAAAATGGGAAAGAATTGGCCAAGTGGGCAAAATAGGTAAGATGAAAGAATGGAAGATTGTGGCTGAATGGAAGTTTCCTTGTTGTTGGAATTGGCATGGATAGGTGTATTGGGGCAAAATAGGGTAAGATAGTGGTGTTTGGTTGAGGTGGGTGTGGAGATGGGCGAGAAAATGGGGAAAGAATTGGCCAAGTGGGCAAAATAGGTAAGATGAAAGAATGGAAGATTGTGGCTGAATGGAAGTTTCCTTGTTGTTGGAATTGGCATGGATAGGTGTATTTGGGTGCAATAGGTATTACGAGTGGTGTTTGGTTGAGGTGGGTGTGGAGATGGGCGAGAAAATGGGGAAAGAATTGGCCAAGTGGGTAAAATAGGGAAGATGAAAGAATGGAAGATTGTGGCTGAATGGAAGTTTCCTTGTTGTTGGAATTGGCATGGATAGGTGTATTTGGGTGCAATATGTATTACTAATGTGTCAGTGGTGTTTGTTTATGTTGGTTGTGAGATGGGCGAGAAAATGGGGAAAGAATTGGCCAAGTGGGCAAAATAGAGTAAGATGAAAGAATGGAAGATTGTGGCTGAATGGAAGTTTCCTTGTTGTTGGAATTGGCATGGATAGGTGTATTTGGGTGCAATAGGTATTACTATTGGTGTTTGGTTGAGGGGGGGGGATGGTCGCGAGGGAACGAATTGGCCAGTGGGCAAAATAGGTAAGATGGAAGAAATGGAAGATTGTGGGCTGAATGGAAGTTTCCTTGTTGTTGGAATTGGCATGGATAGGTGTATTTGGGTGCAATAGGTATTACTAGTGGTACTAGTGGTGTTTGTTTGAGGTGGTGTGGAAGGGCGCGTGGGGAAAGAATTGGGCCATGGGTAAGATGAGAATGGGAAGCTTGTGGCTGATGGAAGTTCTTGTTGTTGGAATGGCATGGATAGTTTTTGGGTGCCCAATAGGTTAATTACGTGGTGTTTGGTAGGTGGGTGTGGAGATGGGCGAGAAATGGGGCAATAATTTGCCAAGTTGGCAAAATATAAGATGAAGAATGGAAGATTGTGGCTGAATGGAAGTTTCCTTGTTGTTGGAATTGGCATGGATAGGTGTATTGGGTGCAATAGGTATTACTAGTGGTACTAGTGGTGTTTGGTTGAGGTGGGTGTGGAGATGGGCGAGAAAATGGGGAAAGAATTGGCCAAGTGGGCAAAATAGGGTAAGATGAAAGAATGGAAGATTGTGGCTGAATGGAAGTTTCCTTGTTGGTGGAATTGTCATAGATTAATGTATTTGGGTGCCATAATTATTACTGGTGGTGTTTGGTTGAGGTGGGTGTGGAGATGGGCGAGAAAATGGGGAAAGAATTGGCCAAGTGGGCAAAATAGGGTAAGATGAAATAATGGAAGATTGTGTCTGAATGGAATTTTCCTTGTTGTTGGAATTGGCATGGATAGGTGTATTTGGGTGCAGTAGGTATTACTAGTTTCCTGTGTTTGGTTGAGGTGGGTGTGGAGATGGGCGAGAAAATGGGGAAAGAATTGGCCAAGTGGGCAAATAGGGTAAGATGAAAGAATGGAAGATTGTGGCTGAATGGAAGTTTCCTTGTGTTGGAATTGGCATGGATAGGTGTATTTGGGTGCAATAGGTATTTACTAGTGGTGTTTGGTTGAGGTGGGTGTGGAGATGGGCGAGAAAATGGGGAAAGAATTGGCCAAGTGGGCAAAATAGGGTAAGAATGGAAGATTGTGGCTGAATGGAAGTTTCCTTGTTGTTGGAATTGGCATGGATAGGTGTATTTGGGGATAGGTATTACTAGTGGTATTGTTTGGTTGAGTGTGTGTGTAAGGGCGAGAAGTGGGAAAGTAATTGGCCAAGTGGGCAAAATAGGGTAAGATGAAAGAATGGAAGATGTGGCTGAATGGAAGTTTCCTTGTTGTTGGAATTGGCATGGATAGGTGTATTTGGGTGG